>CM056050.1:461828678-462428678 GCA_029574335.1 Rana kukunoris
CCTACTGGTGAATTAAAGTACTTGATTACTAGTGCCATTCAAAAGACCTGATTTAGTGACTCTCTGGCCAGAGGCTGGTTTAGTACTGCTCCTTTGAAGTTCCCCCCAGGGCTGGGAAATATGGCAAAAGTGGAGAACAATATTCCCTCTGTACCTTTTTAAATGTAAATAATGATGCAGATAAGTTACACAAACGCTACACCACCTGGCCAATAATAGCGTAGAAGAGCCAAGTGCCAAACAGCATCAGGCACTGGTATTTTAAAAGTCATGCTGAAGGGCATACAGACTAGTACCAGTAAGATGGGAGTCTGCACGCTCATCAGTCCTTGGATACTAGAACATATATCTGTGTACTGGGCGTTGTAAAAAATTACAGCAATTGATACAAAAATTAAATTAAAATGCTGGACCATTTTAACAGGCAAAGCTTTGTAACTTTTTGTTAATGTAACTTCATTCCTTCTGCATATGAGCCAATAGTAATGGGGAGGGACCCAAAAAGCTTGCTTTTCAAAATAGCCCAGGTACTGAAAGCTTCTGCATTTTTGTGTAGGCGGCTCTTTATAAAAAGTCTGCTGTGTGAAGGAAAGCACTAACAGGATGGTTGTACTTTCTCCTCATGCATCTTCAAGTAGGGTTCCACCAAAAAGAGAATATTCCAAGTTAAAGCATACGTTCACCTTTCTTAAAAAAATAAATACATTTTTGCAGGTAAAAAATTGTATATATATTTTTTTATGTAGAGCATTGTATCCTCGCTCAGCAGATCACGGGTGCAATGCAGGGCTCCTGTAGACTGTGAATGTATCTGTCTGCTCATATGTGGTACGGGTACACTCTGACAGGGAGACTTAACCGTGCCCTAGTAGCTTCAAAGGCTGTCAGTAGTTGCAGTTCATTTATTCACAGTTCATTTATTCACAGATTTCTGTGAATGAATGACACAACCGTGTGGGCGGAGCCCCGCACTGCCACGTTCTTTTTAAACGGTGACAGTGGGTGCGGGGAGAAGATCAAACGGCCCATTATTACAACAAGGCCCCTACCCCAGGGATCACTAGAGGCTGCAGGAGTGGGAACATGTTACATGTTCCACCCTAAAAACTTTCCTAACGGCGACTTTATCCGAAGTACATTAGAACAGGGTTTTAACTGTCAGCAGAATTGTTAATTGGCTCCTAGTATCCCAGTGGTTTAGGGCTCATTTACACATCCGTTAAAATTGGCCAATCCTGAACAAATCGGCGGCTAATGAGAGCAAGCCCAGCTACCGACACATTCTTCCCCCTGATTTGTTCAGGATTGGCCGGTTTGAACAGATGCAATGCCTGGTAAAGGCATATTGGCCCCATAAACACCAAGGAAGCTGCCGTCTAAAGCCTAGTGCACATTATTAGAAAATCGGACAAACAAACATCTGATTTTCCCAGAATGTATGTACCATGCTGAAAACAAGAATGCTATTACTGGTATTGAAATTCTCGTACCACAGAGGAAAACTTCCCACGTACGTAGCTTACGTTTCAATGTAGAACTGGAAGTAATGTAATGTGTATGTGACCCTTTATTTGCAAATAAATAGAACGTGTGCTGATGGCATTCACTTAAACCCTGAGTGTGAGGCAATACTTTTTTGTGAGTTTACATCCAACTGAGGAGTGGAGACACATTTGTTCACATGGTCTAGCATAGGACCAGTTTATCAACTGACGGCTCATAGATTCTGTTCTATCAAGTTTATTAATGGATTCATTTTTGTTTTGCACATTATCACAGTTTGGTGTGTAATTCAATGTATTTTTGGTATTCTTTACCCACAGCGCTACTGTTTACCTTTATATATTATACATCTGGTAGATTTTTGCAAAATAAAAATATAAACAGGATTTTGGCAAGCTTTTTTGAAAAACAGAAATGTTATATTATGCAGCTTACCATCCCTAAGACCTCGTACACACAGGCCAAAATCTCATCTGGAAAAAAAAAGTTTTTCCTGACGAGATTCTTGGCAAGAATCCCTTGCCCCCCGAGTGTACACACAGGGCCAGATTCATGTACATCGGCGCATTTTTGGACCGGCGTAGTGCAACTCCTTTAAGTTAGACCGGCTTAATTTCGAGGCGCAAGTACCGTATCCTCGTAGTATTTTAGGCCAAATTTGCACCGGTGCAATGTAAATTCCGAGGCGTAAGGCGGTGTAATTCAAAGTGGGAAGGACGTGGGCGTGTTCCATTGAAATGAGCCGTGACCCCATGCAAATGAAGGGCCGGCCAGACTGGGCATGTGCACATGAAGCAGACTATGGTCAGCACCTCTCTGAGCATGCTCAGAACTTGGCACGGCGCAATCAGTTAGATAGGAACTAGGCCCGTCAGACTTAGTGAACTATGCACAGTGCTTAAATAGACCGAGAGAAATGCCCTTCCATTGCAAAAGTACATCCAATTTTTTTCCCTTCCTGAAGCAAGGTGCTTTTATTCCGTTGTCTGTTGCTGTTTGGAGGTTTGTGTCGTGTCGGTGTGTATGTGTATATATATATATATATATATATATATATATATATAAATATATATACATACATATATAATATTAAATAAGATAACTATAATAATATTAAAATTAGTAAATTTATATTAGTTAAAAAAATAAAAATATATATTTATTATATTAATTATTATAAAATATATACTAAACAGAAAAAAATGTATATAAAATATATATTTACCCATTAGGCAAGGAAATGGAGTGTTGCCAGTATCTTGCCCAGTGGCGGTCGGCAGATCCTCTCCCGTGTAAGAACAGGGGAGTCCGCGCTATGGTAAATAAAGTAGCTGTTGCCTCCCAGTAGGATCCCTATGTGGGGAGCTAATATAAATATGAATAGTAGAAAGGGAAATGGCGCTGCTAAATTAATACCTTTGTCGGGTATATCCGTGGGATGAGCCCAATGGTAATAGGCCCCCCTTTTGGCTGGAATTAGGGTGCAATTGGAGAGATATCCTGTGTTAATAGGAGGGTAGTTGTTGGTATCTCAGCTTCCACTAATTTCAGTGAAATTGAGTAAAGGTGGATTAATTAGGTCAGGAGCCTGTGCAGGCCAGCAGGCCCAAAGATTGCTAAAGTAAAATGATCCTATGCTGCTATAAGGATGCCAGTTGTGACTGATGTACCCTAAACCATAAAAAAACAAAGAAAAAAATGTGTCTCTAGAGTCAAATAGGTAGGAATCCCTACTAGTGTGGTTACTAGTGTAATCAACCACACTAGTAGGGATTCCTACCTATTCCTACCCCACGGATATACCTGACAAAGATCCTCTACCGTGCCCTCCTCTGTGCCCTCCTCCTTCTGCGCTCATCTAAAGTTAGTAGTATAGCTATGAGCAAGGATGCCCCTGGCATGTTGGCATACAGATTAATGTCCTGCAAGTGTGGCTGCTCAGCTCGGCCCTAATGGTGTTGCTTTTGCTGACATGTAGACGGATTGTCTAATTTTAAGCAAGCTTTCATAAGGTCTAATTTTAGACCGGCTGTGCAGCTGATAAGCACATAGTGTAGACTGCACCGCACAAACGTACTTTTGTGGATCGGCGTATCTCCCTCATTTGCATCTTTGCATAGCAAATTAATGGTGTGTCTAGTGCAGTTTTGCAGGCACGCTGCGCCGGTCTATCCAAATTACGTCGGTCTAAAAAATGTGGATTTCAAGCGTATATCGTTTTGGGGATACGGTGCATAAATAAGCGTGTGCATTTTTAGACTTACGCGTGGCTAACTCGTGATACTCCGGAGTAAGTGCTTTGTGAATCTGGCCCACAGTCCTTTCAAAAGAACTGCGGTTCTTTTAAAAGGCAAGAACGTGGTGACGTCATCGCGTACGACGAGCATGCGCTTGGCACATTCAATGCCGTCGCCGCCATCTTTCTTCACTCCACCTATGCCGTGGAAGCTACCGCGCATGTGTCAAAGTCATTTCGAGCATGCGTGGGTTTCCACGGCGACAGGTAAGTATACACACTCTCGGGTTTCTCGTCGGGAAACAAGCCGTCAAGAATCTCGACGAGAAAATAGAAAGCAGGATCTCTATTTTTCTCGTCGAGATTCTGGCCAGATTTTCAGACGAGAAACCTGAAAGCCTCATACACACGCTCGGTTTACCGAGAAAACCGAGCTTGTGTACGAGGCTTTAGACATAGTGGCTAGTTGGCTACATTAGTTTACTTTGGGCTTTTTTCTCTTAACGCCTCAGTCAGATGGGTGTATTTAAAGGACAGGTTAATCTTTCCAAAAAAAATTATAAATGCCAATTTTTTTGCAGGGAAAAAAATATGTATTTATTTATTTTTTGTTAGAAGGCTGTAAAGCATTGCACTCCGATCAGCAGATCTTGGGTGTAATGCCAGGATCCTGCAGACTGTCTATGTAGCTGTCTGCCCTCTGATATGGGTAGGCAGTTACAGTCTGACAGGAAGACTCAATGAATTACCTAGAGCGTTCAACAGCGCCCTGGTAGTTCATTGAGAACTACAAGCCGACATCCACAGAGATTTCTTGCTTGCTGTCAAAAAGGTGCACTTATCCTTTAAGCATACACCCGTGCGAGAGCTGTGTTTTGCCAACATGAGATATCCGTGCAGGCAGTTCCATTCATATCAATTGGGGCACAGTGGCTGCACATCCACTGCTCTCAATTTGACATCCATGTGGGTGCAGTTGTGTGTGTCCCCAAATGCAGAGTGGGTTTGGGCACATTCACCTGCACCCACACTGATGTCAAACTGTGAGCCTCGGCTGTGTCTGTGCAGCCGCTGCATCCCAAATGAAAAAAATGGGACTGCCTGCATGCAGACACACGGAACACCTGTGCATCCCGTGCAGGCAAAACATGCCCCTCACATGGGTGTACGCTTAAAGTGGTTCTAAAGGCAGTAGTTTTTTTTATCTTAATGCTGTCCGGGGACTCTGTCTTTTTGGCTGAGAGAGCAGCAGGCGCGACTGGCAATCAAAGTCAGTGAAGCAAAGCCACTGTCAAAGTCAGTAAGCCAATAAGGAGATAGAGGAGCGGGGCCTAACCACGGCTCTGTGTCTGAATGGACACTGGAGCAGCGGCTCAGCTCGGGTGCCCCCATAGCAAGCTGCTTGCTGAGGGCGCATTCGGCAGGAGGGATGGGCCAGGAGTGCCAACGGTCGACCCGAGAATAGGAGAAGGAAAACTTTAATATTACTTTTAAGAACGAAAGTTCGGTGAATAGCACAATTGTCCTTCCTTCGTGTTTATGCTTTTACTCCACTGTAACTATGGAGGCAGCCACGGCTGTCGCACAGGCCAATCTCCAAACATGTATGCCTTTGTTTTTCTTTATTATATGGTGGGATGATAGGACTGGTAGTTCACAAAACTAAGATAAGATTCTTTGAGCTTTCTTTTCAGCTCACAATAGTTGAACAAGGACACTGCATTTCTGGCAAGGTCAACAATTATTTTCTGTACTTGCTTCAAATGTTCCTAGCCTAAAAAATGAAATCGAATGCAGACACCAAGTCTAAAGACTGATAAGCTGCAATATAAAACTTTTTTTGTTTTTGGGTTTTTATACAGTTTAACTGTAAATATTGAATTGCTTCTGTTCAGTGCATAATAAAGTATGCTTTGTCCATATGCTTCTAAAACTAACTTGAGCAAGTTCAGCTTTGTTATATGAAGAGTTGCAGCCACATCGTCAATTTACATATGCAGCATCTTCAAAATTACATTTACAGTTCCAGTCACCTCCAGCTCTTACCCTCCACTCCACGCTTACCTCTCTCACCTGTAAACACAGAAGCCTTCTGTGTTTACAAGGCCAGTTTTCCTCTCGGCAGACCCCTGCCTGCCCTGAACTCAAGGTGATGACAAGGGAGATGCAGATACGTGTGCAGTGTGGGATGGGGCATCACGTGATGAGCTGCACTGTGATCTCCGTCTGTACCTGGGTACACAGATGCTGACCAATGATCTCCCTACAAGTGAGAGGGGCGGAGTCGCCTAAACTGCTGCAGGTATGAGGGGAAGCCGTGTAGGTGAGATGCAAGGAAGCTTTTGGGGGTTGGCATCTGAGGATTGTTGAGGGAGATGCGTGCAGAGGTGGTGGATGGGCACGAGTGGTGCAGAGGTCAGAGCCGAGGAGGGATGGGAGTGAGATGTGGACAGCCTGTGAATAATCCTGCACTCTGTATGTAGCCCTCTCTGTACACAATGTACTACTGAACTCTGCACTTTGTACATAGCACATCCCTGAACTTCGCACATAACATACTCCTGGTATTTATTCCCCTTTTAAGATCCTCCCACTGTTGATGTAATTCAGCCACACCTAATCCTAATACAACCAGGCCTTTGAAGGCAACCATATTCCTAATGTGTCCCATGATAAAACTGATGTAGGGGATGCCTGTCATCTGACTTCAAGCTATTTACTTCTGACACTTTAGGGAAAAAAAGGCAGGAGGGACATTTTATGCAAGCAGCACTGCTGCCACAGATTTATTCTGGTTGTTGTTGTTGGAAATGATTTTGGTTGTAATCTGTACCCAAATGGTAACTGAATAACATTCTTTTTTTAGTAGCAATTATATTTGTTATGTACGTTTTTAAGAATAGTAAAGCTTTCCTGTAGCAGCAGCATAATGTGGCCTAAACTAGATTTACCTCAGCATTAGACCCCTTTCACATTGAGGAGTTTTTCAGGCGGTACATCGCTGTTATACCGCCTGAAAAACTCCTTGACTGCATCCTCAGTGTGAAAGCCCGAGGGCTTTCACACTGAGGCGATGCGCTGGCGGGAGAGAAAAAAATCTCATGTCAGCAGCATCTTTAGAGCAGTGAGAAAAGCGGCATGTATACCGCTCCTTCCCATTGAAAAGAATGGGAAACTGCAGCAATACTGCCCGCAATGCGCCTCTATAGAGGCGCATTGCGGGCGGTATTAACCCTTTCACGGGCACTAGCGGGGGTTAATACCGCACTGCTAGCGGCCGCAACTCGCGGCAATCCGGCGCCGCTATACCGCCAGCGCGGCTCTCGCCGCAATGTGAAAGGGGCCTTAATGATGTGAGATTCAAGTCTCTGGCGTTTAGATGATGTTCTGACACATTTTCATATAAATCTGTAGTGTTATTACAAATATAATTATATTAATCAAGTTACACTAGTGGTTTACGCCATGGCTCCTTTAACTAAAAGGTTAATACTAGTTCAGCCACTTTAGAGTTGACACCACATACCTAGTTATAATGTCATCATCCTCATGTGATGTCTCTTTTCCCAACTGGCAGTCGCTGTCGCTTCCATAACCAGATTTTAAATCGCGCTCTGCGGTTTCCATTAGCTCTAGACGTTGGGTAATGCTGCAAAGTCTCGTGCCAGCACGAAGAGGCATTGTGTGTGAAAACTGCCAGCCTCCTACACCACTTTCTGTGCGACAACCACCAAGAGAGGGAGCTTCTCCAGCTTGCAGCCGTGGGCTAGCCTGCCCATAACGCCAGGACACAGGGGAAGAACGATTGGAGAGGCTGGAAACACTGCGAGGGTTGGCATCGTCACTGTCATAGCAAGGCATATCTAAGGAACTAAACAGAACAGAAAGGCACAATTATTGACTATGCGTATAAAAACCTTGAACTGTATTACAAGAGTTGTTGATTGTCATGTAAATAATCAGTACATTGTGGTTATGTGCACTATCACTTATCTGCCAAATAAAAACTTTTTAGTTTGTTAAATACAGGTATCTTTTACAGTAAAAACTTATAACCATATTTATTGTTATATTTTAAATACAGCCTTTTTTAGCCTGTTGCTATATCAAATTAAAAACCTTGCGATAGCTGCGAACCCTAAGTGCCCATTCACACTACCGCGACTTGGGATCCAACTTGCGTCGCCCCCAAGTCACGCGATATGAGAAAGTACATTAAAGTGAATGGGAGCCATCTTAATGCACACTACTAAAGTCGCTCTGACTTCAGAAAAGGTTCCTACTTCAAGGCGACTTCTAGGCAACTTGTACCCATTGATTTCAATGGAAGTCGCCTCCAAAGTCGGATCAGTGTCTTAAAATGGATGTAAACCCACTCTCATCCTTTCTAAACTACTGCCATAGTGCTGATCTTTAAGGATATAGATGCCTCCTGCATGTATCCTTACCTGTCAAATGTTTCCCCTCTGTCTTTTATAAGAACTGATTGTTGTCTGGAGCTCTGTGGGTGGAGTCACAATGTCAGTAGACTCCCCGCTCACCTCTACACTCCCCTTGTCAACATGCATTTTTTCCTGTGTATTACTTACACTGAATTCTGCAATGATCACTAACAACCAGTCAAAATCCAGAAAAGTAACCCCATGACTTCAGAAAAGGAGTGGGGGTGGGAATTAAAAAAATAATGCCTGTCTTCAGGCTAGTGCATGAGATATGTAAATAACTTGTCATTCACAGCAAGGGGGGTGGAATGGACTTAGGTTTTTCTCTGTTAGTCCGTTTTATCTCACTGAACAATAAAAGAGGATTGCTCAGAGCTGGATTAACTATTTGTGGCAATACTGGGCACAGATGATAGGAAATATTTTACTCTACATTGTGACAGAAAAAAATAAAAAATTTCGGGCTTACATCCACTTTAACTGAAGCAACTTTCCAGGAAGAGAAAATAGTTTTCTCAGGCAAACCCCTCCCTCCCACAGAGCTGATTATTGCTTGATTGGCAAAGTTGCCTGTCCTGGAGTTGCCACTGGCAAAAATGCCTGTCCTGGAGGCGACTTGAAGTTGCCTCGAATTTGCCTCAAGTTGCCTCGCAAAGTCGTGCCGACTTTCATGTCGCTGTAGTGTGAACCGGCACTGTTTCTGGCTATTTCTTTTGGAGAAGATTCAAAACATCCTCAAACAATCGTTTATTAGTAGTCTTTATTGCTGGGAAGACTACAGCCTGACTTTGTCAGTTATACCAGCCCCACTTAATTGAATGGCCACACTGCAGTGCAAGGATTCACCATTTGGTGATGATGCATGTAATTTACACTCCTTTTATGGTTTTGTTCTGGGAAAATATGACTATAATGTATTACCATAGTATACAAAACCATACAAAGCAGAAATACCTCTTAGGCCACGTACACACGATTAGACCAAACCGATGAGACTGGTCCGACGGACCGTTTTCATCGGACCACCGCTGAAGTGGTCTGATGGTCTGATGTGCGTACACACCATCAGTCCAAAATCCCATCGGGCCAGAACGCGGTGACGTAGGACACAACGACGTGCTGAAAAAACGAAGTTCAATGCTTCCAAGCATGCGTCGACTTGATTCTGAGCATGCGCAGGTTTTTGGTCCGATGTTTTTGTGTACTAACCATCGTTTTGGTCCGACGGACAGGTGTCCATCGGACAGATTTTAAAGCAAGTTTTAAAACTTTGGTCCGATGGACAACGGTCCGATGGGCCGTACACACAATCAATTTGGTCCGATGAAACTGGTCTTCAGGCCAGTTTCATCGGACCGGTCTGATCGTGTGTACGCGGCCTTACATTTACCCTGAGAAACAGATTTCCAGACTTTATCCAAAACTGTAATTCACCCTAGTATAGAAATACTAAAGCTGACACAAAAAAAATGTGTTTTTCTTTGCAGCTTACTTACCGGTATATACATTTTCTAAATAAGCATGTTTTCCAGTATCTGATGACCAAAACAGCTCAATGGGTATGTGTGCTTATAGCCATAGATGACAATTACATAAACAGCTGCAGTGCATGTGCTTGTGTGTACGTCTGTAAACAAGCTAAATCTGTTTCATAAAGATCAATAACCCACGTGCCAGGCACATTTCTCTACTGGATCAATAGTTAAATGCGGCAAACAGGTATTGAACTGGCTGCACAGGAACTGCTTAATAGTAGTGCTCTTGTGTTTTGAAAATGTAAAAGCTACCTCAAAATGCAGTCACTATTCTTGGGGAATTGGCCACAATATGTAGGATGTCCTATTTGTATAATAGCTTCAGTCGCTGCAACATCTCCAAAACGTTTCTCCCCAACACAGGTAACGCTGTACAACATTAGCTTCTCCTTGGGAATGATCCCAGATGTCAATGTAAATCACTGGGCGAAACGGCAAAAAGTAGTACAGAAACTACTTTAAAAAAAAAACTTTTTGAACTGATAAGGACGGTGCCAGTACCGGCAAATGCGGGTGATTTGAAATGTGATTTGACATGTCAAATTGCATGTCAAAATGCACCAGTGCGAACCAGGGCTTAAACAGAAATTTGTGATTTAAAAAAATAGTCCCCCCCCCCGTCTCTGCAGTAAGAACTGAGCGATCAAACACCGCTGATAGCTCAGTTCTCTCCCTTAGCGCTGAGCAGAGAGCTGTGACTGTAAGTGTCAGGGGCTGTGTGCTCTCCCCTCCGGTCACTGGAGGCTAGGCTGTGTAGGGGGTGAGAGGGGCTGGCTCAGGCTCTCAGGGGATTGCTGATGGTCTGAGCCATGTGACTGTTTAGGCTTCTGGGCGGATACACACCTTATGGTTGGGATGTTTTCCAAGCCTGGACCAGCTGAGTGACGTCAGTCGACAGAGGGCTTTATCCTTCTGTCGGCTTAAAATGGATCACATGAGTGAAGAATAAACTGGAGCTTTAGCTTTGGAAAAAGCTTTGGCCAGACTTCTCCTTTAACCCTTAGGAATCTAGGGTCTGGTGTTCTCTTTGCTAGTAGCATTCGTGGTGTCATCATGTCAAGATCAAAAGAGCACTTTAAGGTCCTCAGAAGGAAGGTTGTGGATGTCTAGAAGCCTGGCAAAGAATTTCTTAATTATTCATCTTAAATTATTTTCTCCATTGTATGGAAAATATTTTACATGTGGAATACGTTTCAAACGGCTGCTAATTTGAACAGGACTGACAAGTCAGCCCAAGAGCTGACCATTTGATGCTAAACATCTAGAAAAATGCCAAAAAATTACTGCAGGATATGCAGGCAACTCCTTGGTGTCAAACTGCAAGCATCTATAATCAAAAAAGATTTCACCTATTTAATCTGCACAGGCAGTGTGCCAGGAAAAAGCATTTGCTGTCCAAAAAGAACATCAAAAAGACTAGTTTGTCATTAAACAATAAGACAATGATCAAGCCTTCTGGAACATTGTGATGCGGACTGATGACTGCAAACCAAATACAGTTCTTTGGAATTAGAACCTTGCGCCAACTGTGAAGCAGGTTATGGTTTGGGGTTGATTTAAAGTGGAAGTATATAATACTAAACCTACTCTCTGCCACATTGTAAGCCTAATTGAATGCTGTGTGCAGGGGACAACCGACAATGGCTTGGAAATGCCAGGGAAGTGACATCACCCATAAACTTACTAAGGGGCTTCCGTTGCCTCTCCTGCACACTCCCTCACCAAAGCCGCCACTGACAGCTAATGCTGGGACCAGACCACAGTGACATAGGGTAGGTTTAGAGTTTTTAAGGTTCTGACTAAATTCAGGGCCTAGGCAATTTTGCACTATAAACAAAAAAAGTCAACTTTGAAAAAATAAATATATTTTTTACTTTCTGGTATAAAATATATCCAATAAAAAAAACGAAGTTCTCCATAAATTTACGCCAATATGTATTCTACTACATATTTTTGGTAAAAAAAATCCTAATAAGCATATATTGATTGATTTGTGCAAAAGGTATAGCATCTACGAACTATGGGATATTTTTATTTATTTAAATTTCATTTATTTACTAGTAATGGCGGGGATCAGCAACTTAAAGCAGGATTGCAATATTGCAGTTGACACACTGATTCTTTTTGGGGACCAGTGACACGAATAAAGTGGTCATGCTAAAAAATATGCACTGTCACTGTACTAATGACACTGGCATCAGAGACGAGCAAAGGGTTAAAAATGTGCCTAACCAGTGTTTTACTACACTGTGGGAGGTGCTTTTACTATGCGAAGAGATAGAATTTATTCTCTGCTTTGCAGGGACACAAATTCCATCCCTTCCCTCCTGAACGGAGAATTGTCTTGTTTACATAGACAGACAACTACCGTTCTGCCTCTCTGCCTGATGATCAGCCGAGTGACTCCTGCTACCCGGAACAGTCGGATCAGGTACAGTGCATCCGGAATGTATTCACAGTGCTTCACTTTTTTCCACATTTTGTTATCTTACAGCCTTATTCCAAAATTGATTTAATTCATTATTTCCTCAAAATTCTACAAACAATACCCCATAATGACAACGTGAAAGAAGTTTGTTTGAAATCTGCAAATTTATAAAAAAAAAATCCCATGTACATAAGTATTTACAGCCTTTGCTTAACACTTTGTTGAAGCACCTTTGACACCAATTACAGCCTCTTTTTGAGAATGATGCTACAAGCTTGGCACACCTATTTTTGGGCAGTTTCTCCCATTCTTTTTTGCAGGACCTCTCAAGCTCCATCAGGCTGGATGGAGAGGGTCAGTGCACAGCCATTTTTAGATCTCTACAGAGACCAAGTCGGGTTCAAGTCTGGGCTTTGTTAGGGCCACTTAAGGATATTCACAGAGTTGTCCTTTAGCCACTCCTTTGTTATCTTGGCTGTTGTTCTGTTGGAAGATGAGCCTTTGCCCCAGTCTGAGGTACAGGGCGCTCTGGAGCAGGTTTTCATCAAGGATGTCTCTGCATTCATCTTTCCCTCGATCCTGACTAGTCTCCCAGTTCCTGCAGCTGAAAAACATCCACACACCATGATGCTGCCTCCACCATGCTTCACTGTAGGGATGGTATTGGCCAGATGATGAGCGGTGTCTGGTGTCCTCCAGACACGACACTTGCCATTTAGGCCAAAGAGTTTGATCCTAGTTTCATCAGACCAGAGAATTTTGTTTCTCATGGTCTGAGAGTCCTTAAGGTGCCTTTTGGCAAACTCCAGCCGGGCTGTCCTGTGCCTTTTACTAAGGAGTGTTTTTTTTTTCGTTTTTATTTTTATTTTTTAATTTGCAAATATTTCAAACAAACTTCTTTTACATTGTCATTATGGGATATTGTTTGTAGAATTTTGAGGAAAAATTATGAATTTAATACATTTTGGAATAAGGCTGTAACATAACAAAATGTGGAAAAAGTGAAGTGATGTGATTACTTTCCGGGTGAACTGTGAATATATACGTGGCCTGTAGCAGTAAAACTGCTATACGGCAGACTTTAAAACTTTAAACTTTAGTAATTTTTTCATCTTTCCATTGTTGTTTTAACTTTGGATAGTAAAACATTTTTTTCTTCCAGTAAATAACTAATACATAATACATACCTTCAGATAGCCCACTGTCTTTATCATAACCCCCAAGTCCTTGCTTCCATTCCCACAGGGGTATGGGTGTACCTAACACCAACCTTGAGTGTTGCCAAGGGAATATCGATTTTATACTCCACATTAGGAGAAATAGTAGATTTACTAAATCCTTTCCGTTACCCAAATGAGAACCGGACGTAAGCACTAACTACTCACTAACCCAATGGTCACGAGTGTTTACGACCGTTTACAAAGCCACATTAAAGCGGGATTCCACCCGCAATTTTTTTTTTCTTTAAAAGTCAGCAGCTACTAACAGTGTAGCTGCTGACTTTTAATAAGGACACTTACCTTGTCCTACTTGCCGGGGCTGATGGCCCCCCCCCCGATGCCAGTCCCACGTTCGATCCAGGTCCTGCACCGCCATACACACTAGGGGAAACAGGCAGTGAAGCCTTACGGCTTCACTGCCCATTTCCTACTGCGCCTGCGTGAGTGTCACGCCGGCTTGTGAATGGGCGGCTGCTCTCTGAGAACACACACGGTTCCCAGAAAGCAGCGCGCCCCATTCACAAGGAGAAGAAGCAGAAGAAAACACATCGCGGTGGGGAAGAGGCAGATTATGGACTTCCGCATAGCAACAGGTATTTCGGGTGAGTATCTTTTTTTTTTTTTCACGTTTTTTTTTTTTTTTAGGATATATGGCCAAATGTTGTTTTCCTGGGTGGAACTCCGCTTTGAGTGCAAACCTTTGGAAAAAGACTAAAAAAACATTGCAAATGTGGTACCTTACACCTTCAGTGCTTTTCAACAACTCTCCAAAATGCTGGAGGGGGTGCGTGCGACCATGTGGGAATGCTGAAACATATACTATAAGACTGCCCCTACA
Organism: Rana kukunoris; assembly: GCA_029574335.1. Taxonomy (NCBI): domain Eukaryota; kingdom Metazoa; phylum Chordata; class Amphibia; order Anura; family Ranidae; genus Rana; species Rana kukunoris. The sequence continues at coordinate 461,842,881 of CM056050.1, forward strand.
CACACAAGTTTTGGATAGACGTTTTCTCATTGTTGATTACAATCTCAGGGATTCACATTCCACTAGCTCCTGACTTAGCCTTACTTAATCTAAACATTACTTACTTAATCTAAACGCACTCCCCCTATTAATCGTAAGGCCATTACTCACATCCTACTTGCAGCCAGACGATCACTGACTAAATGCTGGAAATCTAACACTCCTCCAACACTGATAGATGTTATTACAACTACACAAACCCACCACATGTATGCGCTTCTGGTTACTCCCAATATCTCCATGAACAACAGTCATAGATTTCATGGTCCAATTGGTAAGAAAGATACATAAACAATTGATTACAATTTCTGAGGAAGTTGCCGAGTGTCTCTCTTCTCTTTTTTTTTGGACCATACCCATGTTGCATCAGTGCACTGTACTCTCAGGAATGGATATGTTAAAGCGGAGCTCCACCCACCCGCATTTTTTTTTTTTCAAAGTCGGCAGCTACTAACAGTGTAGCTGCTGACTTTGAATAAGGACACTTACCTGTCCTAGGCGCCCGCGCTGACGGCCCCCGCCGATGCCGATCCTCGATCCCGGCACCGCCATTCACAGTCAGGGAAACAGGCAGTGAAGCCGTGCGGCTTCACTGCCCGTTTCTTACTGCGCATGTGCGAGCGACGCGGCGCTTTGTGAATGGTGCGGCTGCTTTCTGGGATACACACAGTTCCCAGAATGCAGCGCGGCCCATTCACAAGAATGACACCCAGAAGAGGAGGAGGAAGAAAACAGCACCACGGATCGTGAGGGCAGATTCAGGACTTCCGCATAGCAACAGCCTATTTAGGGTGAGTATTTTTTTTTTTTTTCCATTTCATTTTTATTTATTTTTTTCAGATTTAAAAAAAATATATATATATCAGGGTGGAGCTCCGCTTTAATGATACCTTTGAATATTGTACCTGCCTCTTCTGTTCTCAGTTATATGTCACTTGAAATAATATGATGTTTGATACTAGCAATGTATGTTAATATACTGGATTGTTCATTCTATGCTTAAAAATCAATAAAAATCTATTGAAGGAAAAAAATACCTTATACAGCCCACTTCCTGTTTCTTGTCTGGTAAAAAGCCTAGGCTAGACATCATACAAAGCTCTCTCTCTCACTCTTGTGAGAATTTGCCAGGAAGTTAGAGGGCCAATGAGAGCTGCAGAGCTGGAGGTGTGTCTGTGTAAATCCAGGAAGTGAACAGGCAGCAGCTTCAGCTGCCCAAAGTTAAAATGGCTGCAGCCAGACTCAGTGGGGGAGATATCTGCAGCATATTTGGCAAGTACAGAATCACAGAATATATATAAAATAATATGCAAAGGGCTTGGAGGGAAGCTTCAGAACGGCAAAGATGTTTTTGTTACAAATTATGTGAGCAGACTGCAGTTCCTCTTTAAGTGGTTAAAGGAGAAGCACAGCCAAAACTTTTTTGTCTGCACTTCTGTGAATCACAGGAGTGAAGTTCATTCTACACACCTGTGACCCATTTTCAGCAGAAAGCGGGCTGAAGCCCACTGTCGGCTGACGTCACAGAACTGGTCCAGGCTCAGGCAAGATCACGACAATGGAGTTGGGAACCCGTCCACATGCCTGGACCATCACCTGGCTCAGCCTCTCAGCAAGCTGCTGAGAGCCTGAGCCTGCCACTCCCATCACCTTTACAGCCCAGTGATCCAGTAAGCACTGGGGGGGGGGGGGGGCTGCGCAGAGCAGAGAGATGCTGACTGACAGTCACGAGATCTCTGCTCACAGAGCTCTGAGAACACTGAGCGATCAATTCTCAGTGTTAGAGGTGCCAGGGTACAGATGCCGCATTGGTAAGTATAAATCTTTAAAAATAATGTTTAAATGCTGTTTAAAAGAGATAAATAGCTTTCTTTTTTTTGTTTGTTTTTTAATCCTCATATCTGCCCTTTAATGCCTGCCATGAATATTACAAAGGGCACCATCCAGTGCACTTTTAAGGCCAACTTTTTTCACAGTATGCTTTTGCCATAGGTGTGTGCATTGCAAAGCTCAAACATGACTTTCTCTGCAGCCTCAGCTGCACTGAATAGTAAATGAATGGGAAATGTTCTGTGCTGAGCGGCTTCCTGTACATTCACAAACTGAAGCATAGGAAACAGTTTCCTATGCTTCAGTTATGAACACGTGAGCGATTGTGTTTACAGTGTTAATTAAGAAAAGAAAGGGGCCGCACGGGGTGGTAGATATATGATCAGAAAGGCAAATTTCCTGTGTGTTTCTATTCATTTATATATTTATATCATCTTTATCCGTGGGAATGGTTTGAATGAAGATCTATTGCTTGTCTGTTAAAATACACTGCTCAAAAAAATTAACCACTTAAGACCCGGAACAATATGCTGCTAAATGACCCAAGGTGTTTTTACAATTCGGCGCTGCGTCGCTTTAACAGACAATTGCGCGGTCGTGCGACGTGGCTCCCAAACAAAATTTGCGTCCTTTTTTTCCCACAAATAGAGCTTTCTTTTGGTGGTATCTGATCGCCTCTGCGTTTTTTTTTTTTGCGCTATTTTTTTTTTGCGTTATAAGAAAAATCAAATAAACTAAATTTTAGTCAAACATTTAGGCCAAAATGTATTCAGCCACATGTCTTAAACAAAAAAAAAATCGCAATAAAAAAAAATAGCTACCTAGCGGCAACAGCGACACTAATACAGCGATCAGAAAAATTATCGCTTAGTGACACTGGTAATAGGGAGTGAAAGGGTTAACTAGGGCAGTGATCAGGGGGTTAAAACTTTATTAGGGGGGGTACGGGGCTACCCTGAACCTAACACTAACTGACTTTTACACTGCCTGTCACACTGACACTAAATGCAGTGATTGGATCACTGCATTCAGTGACACTGAGACAGGGGGGTGATCACAAGGGGTTAATGTGCCTATGTGAATGTGTGTGTGTCAGTGTAGTGTTGGTGCACACTTACTTGTGATGTGATCTCTCCTCAGCAGAGGTTGGAAATACTGCTGCGATGAGAGATTACATAATTTCCTCCTCCTGTGTTTACACAGGAGGAGGAAGTGACACGTAGGGGGAGCGCTCCCATTGGCTGGGAGCGATCGCGGGGGGGGGGGGAAACGGACATCCGCCTCCTCGTCCCGGGTCGCTCCCAGAGCCAGGGGGACTGCCGCACACAGCAGAGGGGTCCCGATCGCCCTTGTGCCCAGCCGTTCCATTCTGTGGACGTATAAGTGCGTGTGGCGGTTCTTAAGTGGTTAAAGGAACACTTTGAAAACATATCAGATCTCAACAGGCAAAAATCTCATGCTGGATATCTATACTGAGATGGACTGGGTAATGTGTTAGGAATGAGAGGATGGCACATCATTTGATGGAAATGAAAATTATCCACCTACAGAGGGCTGAATTCAAAGCCCCCCCGAAAACCAAAGTGAAAAAATGATGCAGCAAGCTAGTCCATTTTACTGAAATTTCATTGCAACAACTCAAAATGGTCCTTAGTAGTTTGTATTAGAGGTTGACCGATATATCGGCAGGCCGATATTTAACCATTTTGGAGAAATCGCGGATTGCCGCGAAAGACCGCGGCTTCGGCCTAGCTCCGGAGCAGCGTCCATCTTGGTACACCCAGTGCGGCGTCCCTCCTCTGTTTACGCCCACAGAGGAGGAGGGGCTCGCTTTTGTGGGACACACACCGCTCTGGTGTCTGTTCTATGGGGGCAGGAGGGGGGTGTCTATACTGGGGGGAGAGGGTCTGTACTGAGGGGGGGTGACACCATTTTTTTGCACCAGTGCCAATTAGTGCCACATTCCATCCAGTGCCATCCGCCAATGCCACCATCCAGTGCCAATTAGTGCCACCTTCCATACAGTGCCATCCGCCAATGCTACCTGCCAGTCACAATACCAATGCCACCATCCAGTGCCAATTAGTGCCACCTTCCATCCAGTGCCATCCGCCAATGCCACCTGCCAGTGCCAATACCAGTGCCATCATCCAGTGCCAATTAGTGCCCACTTCCATCCACTGCCATCCGCCAATGCCACCTGCCAGTGCCACCATCCAGTGCCAATTAGTGCCAACTTCCATCCAGTGCCATCCGCCAATGCCACCTGCCAGTGCCAATACCAGTGGCACTATCCAGTGCCAGTAAGTGCCACCTTCCATCCAGTGCCACCTGCCAGTGCGATCCTGTGCCACCTACCAGGGCCAACTAAAGCCATCAGTGCCACCTGCCAATGTCAACCAGTGCTAACTATTGCCACCCAGTGCCAACCAGTGCCACTTGCCAGTGTCACCTGCCAGTGCCATCTGCCAGTGCCAACCAGTGTCATCTGCCAGTGCCAACCAGTGCCATCTGCCAATCAGTGCTACCTGCTAATACCATCTTTCAGTGCCATCCAGTGCAACCTTCCAGTGCCAATAAGTGCCTTCTGCTAGTGCCATCTTCCTTCCAGTGCCAATTAGTGCCATCCAGTGCCACCAATAAAAAATTAAAATCGGCCTAAAATATCGGCCGCAAAAATCGGCATCATATATCGGCCAGCGGCCACCCAGATTTCTAAATATCGGCATCGGCCAGAGAAAAACCCATATCGGTTGACCTCTAGTTTGTATGGCCCCCAAGTGCTTGTATGCATGTATGACAACATTAGGGGATGCTCCTAATGAGACGATGGATGGTGTCCTGAGGTATTTCCTCCCAGATCTGGACCAGAGCATCACTGAGCTACTGAACAGACTGAGGTGCAACCTGGCTGTACTGGATGGACCAAAACATAATGTCACAGAGGTGTTCTTTTAAATTTAGGTCAGGTGAGCGTGGGGGCCATTCAATGGTATGAATTTCTTTATCCTCCAGGAACTGACTGCATGCTCTCGCCACGAGGCCGGGCATTGTCGTGCACCAGGAGGAACCCAGGACCCACTGCACCAGCGTAGGGTCTGACAATGGGTCCAAGGATTTCATCCTAATACCTAATGGCAGTCAGGGTGCCATTGTGTAGCCTGTAGAGGTCTGTTCGTCCCTCCATTAATATACCTCCCCAGACCATCACTGACCCACCACCAAACAGGTCATGCTGAACAATGTTACAGGCAGCATAAAGTTCTCTGTGGCTTCTCCAAACCCTTTCACGTCTGTCACATATGCTCAGGGTGAACCTGCTCTCATCTGTGAAAAGCATGGGGCACCAGTGGCGGACCTGCCAATTCTGGTGTTCAATGGAAAATGCCAATCTAGCTCCACAGTGTCCAGGAGTGAGCACAGAGCACACTAGAGGACGTTGGGCCCCCAGGCCACCCCCATGAAGTCTGTTTCTGATTGTTTGGTCAGAGACATTCACACCACTGGCCTGGTGGAGATCATTTTGTGGGGCTCTGGCAGTGCTCATCCTGTTTCTCCTTGCACAAAGGAGCAGATATCGGTCCTGCTGATGGGTTAAGGACCTTATGGCTCTGTTCCAGCTCTCCTAGAGTGACTGTCTGTCTCCTGGAATCTCCTCCATGCTCTTGAGACTGTGCTGGAAGACACGGCAAACCTTCTGGCAATGACATGTATTGATGTGCCATCCTGGAAGAGTTGGACTGCCTGTGCAACCTTTATAGGGTCCAAGTATCGCCTCGTGCTACCAGTAGTGAAACTGACCCTAGCCAAATGCAAAACTAGTAGAAAACAGTCAGAAAAGATGAGTAGGAGAAAAAAAATGTCAGACACCTCCACCTGAAAAAAACATTCCTGTTTTGGAGGTCGTCTCATTGTTGCCCATCTAGTGCACCTGTTGTTAATTTTAATTACCAGAAAAGCAGCTAAAACTGATTAACCACTTAAAAACCAGACCTTTATGCAGGTAAAGGACCTGGCCATTTTTTGCGATTCGGCACTGCGTCGCTTTAACAAACAATTGCGTGGTCTTGCGACGTGGCTCCCAAACAAAATTGGCGTTCTTTTTTTCCCACAAATATAACTTTTTTTTTGGTGGTATTTGATCACCTCTGCGGTTTTTATTTTTTGCGCTATAAACAAAAATAGAGTGACAATTTTGAAAAAAATTCAATATTTTTTACTTTTTGCTATAATAAATATCCCCCAAAAAGATATAAAAAAACGTTTTTTTTCCTCAGTTTAGGCCGATACGTATTCTTCTACCTATTTTTGGTAAAAAAAAATCACAATAGGTGTATATCGATTGGTTTGCGCAAAATGTATAGTGTTTACAAAATAGGAGATAGTTTATTGCATTTTTATAAAAAAAAATATATTTTTTACTACTAATGGCGGCGATTAACGATTTTTTTTCGTGACTGCGACATTATGGCGGACACATCGGACAATTTTGACACGTTTTTGTGACCATTGTCCTTTTCACAGCGAAAAATGCTATAAAAATGCATTGTTTACTGTGAAAATGACAATTGCAGTTTGGGAGTTAACCACTAGGGGGCGCTGTAGGGGTTATGTGTGACCTCATATGTTTTTCTAACTGTAGGGGGGCGGTGCTGGACGTGTGACGTCATTGATCGTGTTTCCCAATATTAGGAAACACACGATCAATGAAGCTGCCACTGTGAAGAACGGGGAAGCTGTGTTTACACACAGCTCTCCCCGTTCTTCAGCTCCGGGAGCCGATCGCAGGACTCCGGCGGTGATCGGGTCCGCGGGTCCTGTGGCCACGGTCACGGAGCTTCAGACCGGGTCGCGGGCGCCCGGGACTGGGCACTTAGAGGACGTACAGGTACGTGCTTGTGCCCAGCCGTGGCAATCTGCCAATGTATATTTGCAGGAGGCGGTCCTTAAGTGGTTAACAACCCCCTCTGTATACACCCCTCTCCCTCTACTACTTAACTGACCAAATCAATATCCCAGGAGTTCTGATTCAAAAGCGTTCCTTTCATTTTTTTGAGCAGTATGTTGAAAAAAGGTAACAATTTACATGGGGTGTTTTTAACATGACTGAGTATGGAGCTGTGGGAAGGGAAAACACTACCACTAGAAAAAGCCGATTCCAAAGGCTGTAGCCTATTCTTTCTGTGTTCACCTTTTTGCTTCTGGCCACACTATTTAGGCTGGGTTCACACGAGTGTGAATTGGAATGCTGGTTTCCCTGCATTAAATTTGCATGACAGGAGATTGTGACAGGCTCTCTATGGAGCCGGTTCACACATCTTTGTGGCGGCTGCAGAGCGGGTTGTACAGGATTTCTGTGCGACTTTGGCTCTGTTTCAGGCCCAAATTCAGGCAAAATTTCGGCCTAATTCGTCCCTGAAATCGAGAACAGGGACACACCGGACCCCTGCTGCAGATCGCATCTGGCATTAGTGTAAACCTAGCCTCAGTCTACAACAGCCTCATTTATATGTTTTTAGATCTATTAAGAGACAATTTTTTAACGAATATACCATCACATATATTTATTTTATAACATCACAAACTAAAAAAATTATTTATATTTTAATATGTAATGGTCACCTACCTGTGTGTTACCTGAGAACCTCGAAGGCTTGACATGGTTTCCTCTAAGTTTTGCCTCAAATCCAAGACATTTTGAACAGTTCGTTTCCTCTGAGTCTCAGGATCTATAAAAACAAAAGAGACAGAGTTTTAGCACAGAGCTGCATACAAACCATTTCCATTTCTTCACTAGATGCTATCCAGAGCAACAATATGTTGACGATCCATAAATTAAGACCTATGAGTAACTTGCATTAATTACAGACAGTTTCTTTCCTTTGAATTTAGGATTTAGAGGGCTGCTGTGAGGGAGGTGTTACTTGCTTTACCTCAGCATATGGTCGCAGGCAAACTTCCCACAGCAGGTTTGAATTAGTGCCTCTTTCGGGGCCTCAGTGCTAGAATTAGAGATCATAGGGAGTAGAGGGTTGGTTTAGAGGAAATATGGGTTGGGACCCTCAAATTACCACTGGTAACAAGTATTTTAAAAAGTGAGAAAAAAATACCTTGTACTTTAAGAAGCCATTTGTTAGAACTTATATTCCTACAATTATTGTTGGGCATGATATAACTGTATAGCTGATACTTTCCCACCGCAGCCTTTCACAACATTAAATTACAGTGGAAATATACTGTAAGTGTATGTTCAGTTGAATATTTGAAATTGAGATGCAAAAGGTGCATTTTGTCTACCTAATACATTAAAAGAGAAGTATAGGATTTGCTTTTTTTTTCTAAAATCATACTTACCTAGCTGGCTGCATCATCTGTCCAATGCAGCATCTGTCCCCCACCGGCTCTAACAGAACCGTTGTCACACCTCTGCTCTGCCACTCCAGCACTCACTGGAGCGCTGGGCTGTGGAAGGGGCAGGAGCAGCTGGCTCAGGCTCTCAGCGGCTCGATGAGAGGCTGAACCAAGTGCCAGTCAAGGCATGTGGGCGGATCCTGACCATATGGTCACGATCTTTTCCGAACCTGGACAAGCTCTGTGACATCAGTCGACGGCTGAAAATGGGTCACAGGAGGGCCACAGGAGGGCAAAACAAACTGCACTCCTGTGATCCACAGGAGAAGCACAGCATCTGGAGCCTGCAACTCTAGGCCTTAAAGCTGAACTCCAGTAAAACTAAAATGCCTACTGAACAGTGGGCTGCGCCAAACCCTACAAGGGTTAACTGCTCATTTAAGTCTTCCCTATTTTTGCTGCTTTTTGTAGTGCATTTTCTATTGATTTTACAATAAAAGACAACTCAAGAGTTTTTTTTTGAGTGTGGCTGTCCATTTTTCCAAGGTAGACCAGAGGTGGGAAGGAACCAGCCTGCTTCCCTCTGTATAGTCAGTCGCAACTGATGGCCAGCCTTATTAATGTGTGGGAGGGTGTCCCAGAACTTCTGTGCATGCCGTCAATATATGAGGCTTCGTGCCATGTATAGTATGCAAACTAGGGGTTGATGACCCCTGGTGTAGCAGCTCTGTCACTCTCTCACTATTTTATCTTCTTTTCCAACACATTTCAAGGTTAGAGACCAGGCCCGGACTGGGACAAAAAATAGGCCCGGGCATTTTAGACTGAGCAGCCCAGGGCACAGCGGGGGTTAATGATGGGATGTGGGGTGAGATAAAGAAAGATAGATTGAAATATTAAGATAGAAAGAAAGGAAGATGGATAGATAGATAGATAGATAGATAGATAGATAGATAGATAGATAGATAGATAGATAGATAGATAGATAGATAGATAGATAGATAGATAGATAGAAAAAAGATAGACACAGATAGAACACAGATATAAGGAAGGGATAGATAGAAGGAAGGGAAGGAAGGAAGATAAAGAAAGATAAAAGATAGAAAGAAATAAGGGGAGGAAGGAAGATAGATAGATATAGATAGATAAAAAGAAAGAAAGATAGATAAAGATAGAAAGAAAGAAGGGAAGGAAGATAGATAAATAGATATAGATAGATAGAAAGGAAGGAAGATGGATAAAGAAAGAATGAATAATATAGAAAGAAAGGAGGGAATGAAGATAGATAGAGAAAGAAAGATAGATAAAGATAAAAAGCAAAAAGGGAAGATAGATAAAGATAAATAGAAAGAAAGAAGGGAAGGAAGATCGATAAAGAAATAAAGACAGATAAATATAGAAAGAAGGGAAGGAAGGAAGATAGATAGATAGGAAGGAAGATATATAAAGAAAGAAAGATACAGGTAGAAAGAAAGAAGGGAAGATAGATAGATAGATAGATAGATAGATAGATAGATAGATAGATAGATAGATAGATAGATAGATAGATAGATAGCAATAAGGGGAGATAGATAGATAGATAGATAGATAGATAGATAGATAGATAGATAGATAGATAGATAGATAGATAGATAGATAGATAGATAGAAAGAAGGGAAGGAAGGAAGATAGATAAAGAAAGAAAGATGAAGATAGAAAGAAAGAAAGAATGGAAGGAAGGGAGATACAGAAAGAAAGGTAGATAAAGAAAGGAAGATAGATAGATAGATAGATAGATAGATAGATAGATAGATAGATAGATAGATAGATAGATAGATAGATAGATAAAGAAATAGAAAGATAGAAAGAAAGAAGGGAAGGAAGGAAGATAGATAAAGAAAGGAAGATGAAGATAGAAAGAACGAAGGGAAGGAAGGGAGATAGATACAGAAAGAAAGGTAGATAAAGAAAGGAAGGAAGATAGATAGATAGATAGATAGATAGATAGATAGATAGATAGATAGATAGATAGATAGATAGATAAAGATAGAATATAGTAAGGAAGGAAGATAGATAAAGATAGAAAAAAAGAAGAGAAGGAAGGAAGATAGGTAGATAGATCTAGATAGAAAGATAAAAATAGATCGATAGATAGAAAGGAATGAAGATAGATAAAGATAGAAAGAAAGAAGATAGATAGATAGACATTGGCAGTGCATCTATAGAGGGCGCCGGAGCGCCGCTGCCTCTGGCTCAGCCGCGACAATGAGCACACTGGCATCAATGGGCACAGTGGCATCAATGGGCACAGTGGCGACAATGGCCACAGTGGCAACAATTAAAGGGCACAGTGGCATCAATTGGCACATTGGCGATAAAGGGCACAGTGGCTGCGTTTGATGGCATGGCACAGTGGCTGCGTTTGATGGCATGGAACAGTGGTGACAATTGATGGCACAGTGGCTGTGTTTGATGGCATGGCACAGTGGTGACAATTGATAGCACAGTGGCTGCGTTTGATGGCATGGCACAGTGGTGACAATTGATGGCACAGTGGCTGTGTTTGATGGCATGGCACAGTGGTGACAATTGATGGCACAGTGGCTGCGTTTGATGGCATGGCACAGTGATGATAATTGATGGCTCAGTAGCAGCATTTGATGGGCCCAGTGGCTGCATTTGATGAGCACAGTGAGGCTTAATAGCCGTCGGGGGCCGTTCGTGGGCCACAGCCGGCCCGCGGGCCGCCGCGGCCCATCAGGCATTTGCCCGATATGCCCTATGGCCAGTCCGGGCCTGTTAGAGACTATTGATAAATTATGAATAAAAATTATGCTCTACAAAAATACATGGCATTACATAAAATAGGCCCAAAAAGTACACTGTTTAAAAAAAAAAAAAAAACACATTTGGTTTGTTTTAAAAGGCCCCAAATACGTTTTCATTCTTTTATTCTGTATATAAATATATCAGTTCAACAAATTATACATCACTTTACAATACTTATCCCTGAAGGCACCTATCTAATGCCTCCATCACTGACACTCACTAAAGCCAGTTTAAGAGAACAATCAAACTCCATGCAGAAAGCCCTAGTGGGAACTAAGGTCACAAATCTAGCTCTACAACGGCAGGAATGCAAACTGTGCTAACACAAGGTACTGTCCTCATATGACAGAAAAAGAGAACATAAGCCTAACATGATGATTTTGATAGAGGCAACAATTTCTTTGAACTGTTTTCCAGATTTTTTTTCTTCCATAAAAAATGTGTCAACCAGCAGTGGCTGCAGGAGCGAGATGGACCGCCAACATCGGTTGCACTATGGTTGCCTATGGGTGAAGCCATAACTCCCAGCTTTCACAGCTCTTGTCAGGAGCTCTCTCCATTCCCCTCGCAATGAGCCACTGAATGCAGCGGCGCATGCGCACAGGGGATTTTCGGCTTAAAGTGGATGTAAACCCGATTTTTTTTTTCTTTTTTTGATGTCACAATGTTGCGTATAAGATTTCCTATCATCTGTGCCCAGTCTTGCCACACAGAGTTAATCCAGCTCTGAACAATCCTCTTTTATTGTTCAGTGAAATAAAACAGACTTACAGAGAAAAACCTTAGTCCGTTCCGCCCCCTTGCTGTGAATGACAGGTTATTTACATATCTCATGCACTAGCCTGAAAACAGGCATTATTTTTTATTCTTTAATTCCCACCCCCACTCCTTTTCTGAAGTCATGTGGTTACTTTTCTGGATTTTGTGTAAGGAATACACAGGAAAACAATGGATGTTGACAAGCGGAGTGTAGAGGAGGGAGGGGAGTCTACTGACATCACGACTCCACCCACGAGCTCCAGACAACAGACCCACCTAGAGAATCTGCAGTTTTTCAGTTCTTATAACAGACAGAGGGGAAACATTTGACAGGTAAGGATACATGCAGGAGGCATGTTTATCCTTATAGATCAGCACTATGGCCGGAGTTTAGAAAGGATGAGAGTGGGTTTACATCCACTTTAAGACTAGAGGTGTAAAGGCCTGGAAAATAAAGTAGGGGGAGATATTGGAATCGGATTGATTAATTGCTTCCTAATCTCAGCTCGTTACCTCTATAGAAGACACCTGGGAGCCAGAAGAATTGCTGATTTATAGGGGATCACATACTTATTTCACTCATTAAAATGCAAATCAATTTATAACTTTTTTTTTTTATAGTTAAATTTTTATTGGGTTTCAAGTTATACAGTAACAAACATTCAGGTGTCATACAACATCAGTCAAAGGAACATTGTCGGAGTGTGAGATAGGGTCACGAGGTATCATTAAGGACGTCACGTACAGAGAACAGGAATGCAAATAAAAAAACAAAAGGAGTCGTTCAAGATATTCCAAGTAAGGCATGCATTCATCTAAACGAACCCCAGTTCCTACACTAAACGCTGATACTGGTGTATGACTTAAGGCAGAAAATAGAACAAAATGTGGGCATAATCTAATAAACCAAAGAAAAGAAAGAATAGGAAGACACCAAAAGGGAGACATTAGTAAAAGGGGGGGGGGGGGTGAGGTGGACCATTGGAGCATGATAAGGTAGAAGGGAGTTGTTTTACCAGGGCGGGGCGGGAACCCCCTTACAGAACTGAGTAATCATTAAAAGGGCAATAAGATCCTATTCAACCAAGGGTAGCTCGCTCTATTTTATTTAGTCCATTTCCGTCCAAATCTGCCATCTTTTATCAAAGCTCCTCCTCTGTCCAGCTCTTGAAGCTATCAAGGATTCATAAGTATGGTTCTCTCGAGTAAGGGCAATTACCTTTAAGAGATTAGGGGCTACATTGAATTTCCAATTACGGGTGATAAGGGATCTAGCTGCAAGCAGTAGGTGCGTCACTGTGGGGGAAATAGGCCAATGTTTAAGTTCAACAGGTCTAGTTCAGGTCCCGGCCTAGTAAGGACACCCGTGATTGAAGAGATACACCGAAACACAATGTTCCAAAAGCTCGTTAGGTGCTTACACTTCCAGAGTACGTGCAAAAGTTTACCCACTTCTCCACAACCCCTCCAGCAGATAGGGGAATTGTCCTGAGAAAATTTGGACATCCTGTAAGGTGTAAGGTACCACCTTAAGGAGATTTTCTTGCAAGCTCCCAGTGGTTGGTGCATTTAGAGGCCTTGTATACCGAGTTGAGGGCTACCTGCCACTGTGAGACTGAAAAGGTATTGCCCAGGTCTCCCTCCCACTTCAGGAGAGGGGGGATTTGACAAAGGTTTGTCTATGCTGGAGAAGGTTGTTAAAAAGGGGAACTCCCTTGGGCCGGAAGGACTATTGTATGACTGGTGATAGAGTTGAGAAAGTGAGAGACCTGTCGGAATCTAAACATGTCCTTTGAGGAGAGGTCGTATGTGGCCTGGAGGGACTGGAAAGAAGCAAGACGGCCTTCCTGGTAGAGGTCAGAGACATGGGTGATGCCCTTGGCACTCCAGTCTCCAAAATTAATGTTGGGTATGGCATCTGCCAGGGTTTCGATGGGGATTGGCACTTCCACTAACTCATCTCGGGGGTTGGATATGCCTCCCAGATCCCTCCAGGCCTCCAAGGAGGCCCGAATGGACAGGGGAAACTGCCGTAGGGGAAAGGGTCTGATCCTATCAAGGAGTAGCAGCGACCGTAAGTCCTTGGTGGGACTCAGTGATCTCTCGATACTACACCACGGGACCGTCGGGGGATCTGCGAACCACGCCTTAAGTTGGCCGGTAGTAGTCTCTTATGTCTGTGAGGCCCATACCGCTCGCGGACCTATGTCTGGTTAGCAAGGCCTTAGAGCACCTAGGTCTGCGTGCGCTCCACACATAAGTCCTTAGAATAGCGTTCAAGGATCTCAGGTGTGGGGGCTTTAAAGGGACAGGGAGCGTACGAAAGACATACAAGATCTGAGGGAGTAGTAACATCTTGAAGGAGGCAAGGCGTCCAGACCAGGAGAGCTCTGTTTTAGCCAACCTGGTGGACTCTTTTAAGAGTTTTTCTATCAATGCCGGGTAGTTGGCGTCTGCCAAACCGGAGGGGTCTGCAGTGATCTGGAGGCCTAAATAAGAAATGCTTTTTCGGGACCATGCATAGGGGTAGGTTCCTTCTAGATAGCCCTGGACAGAGGGAGGTAGATGCATAGGCAAAATGATAGACTTGGAGCAATTAACTTTATAATAAGAAATATTACTGAAGGATTAAAGGACTTCTTGGACATGGAGGAGCGAGCTATTCGGAGATGTTATGGACAAAATGATGTCATCGGCAAACAGATTCATTTTGTGGGACATACCATGAATAGAGAAACCAGAGATATGGGGGTGGGATCTAATTTTTTCAGCCAGTGGTTCGATCAAGAGATTAAAGATCGAGGGGGACAGGGGGCACCCTTGACGAGTCCCATTTGAGATCAAGAAAGGTCGGGAGAGACAGTTGGAGGTGTAGACCTGGGCTAGAGTTTGGGAGTAGAGGGCAAGGATGGCTGACATAAAAGGGCCCTGGAAACCAAACTTAGTTAGAGTATGAGACATATAGCCCCAATGGACCCTGTCGAACGCCTTCTCCGCGTCCAAAGAGAGGAGCAGAGAAGGCGTCCGAGAGGCCCACGCGTATTTCACCGCCCCAATAATCCTGCGTGTGGCGTCAGAGGCTTGTCTACCTACAGTAAAGCCGGACTGGTCCGGGTTGATCAGTGAAGGTAAAACATTTAATAGCCTATGGGCGAGAATTTTAGCGTATAACTTAACATCTGTGTTTAAGAGTGAAATGGGGCGAAAGTCAGAGGGGACATCAGGGGATTTGCCCGGTTTGGGGATAGTTACTACGTATGCGTTTAACATCTCAGGGGGAAGCCTCGCAGAGGACATAGCTTGCGAGAACACAGAGCGCAATGCGGGGGCAAGGAGTTTGCTAAATCTTCTGTAATAGTCGTTCGGTAGGCCATCAGGGCCAGGGGATTTACCCAAAGGCATCTTGGTAATCATTTTTAGGATTTCATCGTCTGAAATGGGGGAATTAAGGGCTTGCAACTGTGTAGACGACAGGGTGGGGAGAGATAAATCAGCCAGAAATTTCTGTATGTCCTGATCAGAGGGTTGCGGGGTGTGTCGGGAGTTGTGTCTGGAGGAGTAAAAAGTGAAATCACCTTCACCAGGGTGCTGGGATCTCCAGACATCATAAAGGTCCTCTCTGAGGAGGGCAGGGAGTAGTGAGGGGAGGGGACGAACAGATTTACTATAGTCAACCGTCATGTTAAAATCTCCACAGAAAATAACCTCTCCTTTCCTAACAGACAGCAATTTTTTGAACATCCTGTTAACAAATCTGACCTGATTGACATTCGGAGAATACAGGTTAACAATTGTATATGTGCGACTATTGAATTCACCCACAAGAATTACAAATCTACCAGCAGGATCAGAAATTACTTCAACAAGTTTGAACGCCACTGAGTCTTTAACTATCGTAATGACCCCTCTGTGCTTCCTATTAGGGGCGGAGGCAAAAAAAATATGGGGGAAGTTCCTGTTTGAAGCAGGGGGGCTTGGATGAAAGAAATGGGACTCCTGGATACACAGAACGTCCGCTTGTAGTTTCTGGGCTTTCTTCCACAAAGCTGATCTTTTAGCGGGATGGTTCAGACCATGAACATTAAAAGAAACTACGTTAATCACCATGGTTAATGGGGGCGATGTAGAAACAGTACCTTAGGTTGAAGAAACAGTCAAAACTTAGCTGATTTCCAAGGCGTTGAATCCTGGGGCAGGAGTCCCGCTGCATCCTGGTCTTTAGGAAGGGGTCCATCTCTTGACTGGAGAAAAGGAAAAACAGAAGGGGGGGGGGGGAGAAAAAAAGAAAAGGAGAACAAAAACAGTCAAATAACAACACAGCTCGGACCGAGCAAACCTGAGATATAAAAAGGGAGATTCACTGCTGAATCTGAGAACAGCAATGCTGTTCATTTATCACAGGGGGGGAGAACATCATAGTCAGTAGGAGCTTGGTAGTGTACTGATGAATTGGTGGCCAGAGCACTTAGAACGACTTATTTTTCCCTCTTTTCTTATTGGTCACCGGGTGCCATGATTCCTGGGTGGTAATTCTGGAAGCATAGGAAGGGTCCTCATCTGATTTCTCAGGAAGAATGTTCCAGGACTTTAGGAGATCCAGGCCCTCCGAGAGGTTGTTGATCACGGAGGTGCGATCATCCCTAGTGACGGTAAGTTTGGCAGGATAACCCCACCTGTACACAATTTCGTGATTGCGTAGGGCTTTGGTAACTGGCAGGAGGGATCTGCGCCTCTGCATGGTAAATTGGGAAAGATCCGCAAATAGCTGCATGGAAGAGTATTTAGTTTGCGGGTTCCTATTTTTCCTGAAGGCCATCATGAAGCGATCTTTAATCTGAAAGAAGTGTACCCGCATCAGGACATCTCTGGGGACGCTGTCGAGTAAATGTGACAGCTTGGGCAGGCGGTGGATCCTATCAATAGCCAAATCAGCGTCTGACAGATCAGGTACATACGATTTCATAAGGTCTTGTGCATACTGTTGCAGTTGATGGGGGAGGACAGACTCAGGAACACCACGAATCTTAGTATTGTTCCTCCTGGATCTGTCCTCGAGGTCAGAGACCTTTGCTTTGAGCCATGTCAGTTCATCAGCCTGGTCATTGTGTGCATCTACTAGGGAGTTTTAAGAGGAGGCAAATTCCCCCATCTTCTGCTCCACGTGATCCACCCTTCCACCCAACTCCTGGACATCAGCTTTAAACCCCCTCATGCAGTCCATCATATCAGCATGAAGAGAGCTGCGGAGGGACAGCAGCATGTCCTTTAGCACAGTGTCCGACAGGGGCTTGCCAGCAGTGGGGAAGGAGTTAATGGCCTCCGCTAGTTCCCTGGTGTCATTCAGGGAGTCCTGTAAAACGACCGTTCTCCCGCCTGAGCATTTAGGGGACAGCCGCAGTTTTGATTTCACTGGGCTTCTTGCTAGAGGCGTGGAGGCCTCCGGGGACCCGTGCGCAACTCCCGGGAGTGTGGTTGGGCTGGTCGGGGAAGAACAGGAGGAGGAGGACGGCGAGGCACCGTCGGCGCCATCTTGGACCAGGCCGCGAGGCGTCGGGGGAAGAAGTGGGAAAGCTTCTGTACCTGCGTGGTTGTCTTTCGTTTTCGGGCCATCCCGGGAGTTCAGGCGGATCTGTGGAGCGATTCAGGTAGGATTGGGTCGTCGGTGGTGCCTCAGCACGTCGTTGTTCCTACAATAGGCACGGAGCTCACTGCTTAGGCGTCCATGCAGGAGCTCGGTAGCCACGCCCCGCCCCCAATTTATAACTTTTTTTAAATGTGTTTTTCTGGATATTTTTGTTGTTATTCTGTCTCTCACTGTTAAAATAAACCTACTATTAAAAATATAGACTGATAATTTGTCAGTGGGTACCCAATCAGCAAGGGATAAAATATTTGTTTCCCCTCACTGGGGAGTTAATTCCTAAAGGTCTTCTTGTGTAGGGAACACAACAGGAAATGTAATTGTGTGTATAACCCTCAAACATACTTAAAGTGTCACTAAAGGAAACATTTTGTTTAGCTAAATAGCTTCCTTTACCTTACTGCAGTGCTGTTTTCATGGCCTCATTGGTAGTTTTTGCTTTGATGTTGCTGTAATTCTGCTCTGATCTCCACACTTCCTGGTTGTCTGTTTCCTTATAACCACAGTGCTGGGAGCTTTCTTACTGTGGTCACTAATCAAGGAGGTGTGATTACTGTGTGTAAACTAAAACTGGGTTGGTGCTGAGGGGTTTTAGACAAACCATCACTGCCCTCTATTGGCTCTCTAGCTCTGTACATCAGAGAGACAGGAAATAATAGCAAAAACGAAACTAGAACTGTAGGTTGATTATATGATTGATTTTTATCTATTTTTTTCCAAATAACAGTTTGCCCAGAGGCGATTCAGTTCGCATGTGCCGCGCTATATAAGTTTTCATTCATTCATTCATTCATAAAACAGTTTACAGGTATGATTACCACATATGCATTGAAAGTTTAGTACAGATGCTACTACGTGCCCAGAGGTGCTTGAACTGATCTCACCACATATAGGTCAACGTAGCTTGGCCTCGGCAGGAGCAGGATATAGAGACCACAACAAAAAGAAGGGTGAGGCGAAACAGAACTGGTTCCTCAAGTAGTCATGTCCATCATCCTGGCCCTGTTAATTCGTGGTACACAAATACTAAACGCAGCTATTAATGCAACAATATTCAATTAGGGGTAGAGAGAGAAAGGGAGGAAGGAGAAGGGAGAAAAAAGGAGAGAAAAAAAGAAGGAAGAGATAGTGAGTAAGAGTAGAGTCTAAGTTACCGTGTCTGCCTCCGTGTCCGGCGCGTCCTCCCGCCGATGCCACTCCCTCCAGACCTCATCGTGGTCATCCAGACCATCACGCATCCTTGCTGTCATCCTCTCCATAAGTTCCATATCCTTCACCCTAGCATAAAGAGCTTCCTGAGATGGGGGTGTGGTTTTCTTCCAATTGAGGGCTATCAAGCACCGCGCTGCAGTCAGAATGTGCCTGAGTAATTTTTTGTATGGCTTGGGGAGTTTAGGCTGCGAGATGCCCAGTAGGAATAATTTGGGCGTCAAGGGGATTGGCGTTTTGAAGAGACGGATGAGCAATTGTTGTGTGGAGTGCCAGAACGGGGTAATAAGGGGACATGCCCAGTAGACGTGGAAGAGGGAGCCCCTGTCCCGATGGCAGCGCCAGCAGCGATCAGAGACAGAGGGGTAGATTTTGTGCAGAATATCTGGGGTCTGATACCAGAAAAGAAGAATCTTGTATGTGTTTTCTTTGTACAGGGTGCACATGGAGCTTTTGGCTGCCTGTCTCCAGATAGCCTGCCAGGCCTCCGGTGACAGCGCCTCTCCCCACTCCCTCTCCCATCTCAACATATACACATGTTTCCCCCGCACAGGCATGTCATATTCATTCAGGATCCGGTATATGTCCGAGATCAGCCCCCTACAGTGGCGACCCCCCAGAACAATACGCTCGAATGGGGAAGGTTGGGAGAATTGGAGCCGGGGGGATATTGTTTGGGCGTAATGCCTGATTTGTAGATAGCTATAGAACACCTCTTTCGGAAGGTCGTGTTTCGTTTGGAGCTCTGAGAACGTCAGGAGTCTACGGGAACTCGGGTCGACTATGTGCCCGAAGTGAAACAGGTTCCGCGAGGCCCAGGGCCAGGACATCTGGTGCGTTAAGCTGTCTGGTAATTTGGGGTTGCAAATGAATGAGTTTAGCAGGGAACATTCAGACTTAAGCGCCCTCTCCTGGGAGAGCTTGCGCGATAGCCCTCGTAGCAGGGCCATCGAGCCCAAGAGGCGGCAAGGGTTTACCTCCAGCTGTGTAGCCTGGTAGTATCTGACGAAATTGGGAAAAGCCAGTCCTCCGTCTCCCTGTGCCGCTTTCATGACCGTGCAAGGTATCTTATGTTTTTTTGTAGTTCCAAACGTATCGCAGCACATCGCTCTGGAACTTGCGCAAGTGGGCATAGGGGATTGGAATGGGCAGTGTCTGAAACAGATACAAGAGCTTGGGGAGGATAACCATTTTAACGGAAGCGATTCTACCCAGTAGGGAAATGTGGTGGGCTTTCCACTTCTGGAGGAGAGCCCTAATCGTCCGGAAGAGAGGGGGGAAATTGGCCTGGTACAGGGAGCCAAAGGATGGAGTGATCTGCACCCCCAGGTATTTAAGAGAAGAACTTTCCCAAGTGTATGGGAAGTTCAGCTGAAGATGGCGGGTCTCAGTGGCCGGGATGTTAACAGGGAGGGCTGCAGATTTTGATGCATTTGTTTTATGCCCCGTACTCCTCCAGCGCCGCGTGTAGGTTAGGAAGGGAGATTCTGGGTCGGGTCAGGGTGAGGATAATGTCGTCTGCGAATAATGATGTTTTAAATTCCTTGCCCCGTACTAAGATGCCCCGGATGTCAGGGTGCCCCCTGATGGTTGCCTGGCGGAGTGGGACAAAGCCCACTTGGTCCTTGTGGATTAGGGTAGGAAGAATCTGGTTTAGGCGGGTAGACAACAGTCTGGTAAAAAATTTAAGGTCTGAGTTAAGCAAGGCTATGGGTCTGTAACTAGCACAGGAGGCTGGGTCCTTGTCCGGCTTCGGGATAAGAGTCAGAAATGAGGTATCGGGTCATACGGGCTGTCAAGTCGGGGGAGGGGGGGTTGTGTGGGACTTCTGGTTTGTTCTATAAGTCAGTATAGAAGTCAGCAAAGGTATTCGCTATGTCCCTGGGATGTGTCAGCAGGTCCCCCCCCCTATTTTTCACCTGGTGTGGGGTGGAGGCGAGAGCCCTGTCAGCGAGTTTTCTGGCCAAAAGCGCCTGCGCTTTGTTGCCTTTGTCATAATAGAGTTGCTTGAGGCGGATAAGTGCTTTCTCCACCTTGCCTAAGGCAAGGTCACGGAGTGTTACGCGTACCTGGACTATACGTTTAAGGAGAGCTACGGAGGGTTTCAACAGGAGTTGAGCTTCAAGGGCCTTGAGTTGATCGACCGACAGCACTCTGGCAGCATCAGCATCTCTCTTCACAGCTGAAGAGAGCGCTATGCACCGGCCCCTGAGGACCGCCTTATGCACCGCCCACAAAGTGGAGGCAGAGACGTCGGGCGTGTCATTCTCCATGAAATAGTGCTGTAACGTCATCTCTAGTTCCAACTTCGAGGGGGCATGCTGCAAGAGAAACTCGTTAAGCCTCCAATTATAGGGCCGACAAAGAGGGGAACCTAAGTTTAAGGAGAGCGTGATGGGGGCATGATCGGACCAGGAAATGGGGAGGATACTCGCTGACTCTGTAATGCGCAGTGTGTTGTTATTTACAAAGAAGTAGTCAATGCGCGTGTGAGTGCGATGCGGTGCTGAGTAGAACGTAAATTGGCGATCGCCCGGATGGAAAGCTCGCCAGGCGTCGAACAGTGTGTGTTTCCTAGTGAACTGTTGGAATAGCTTAGAGTCCCTCAGGGCACGGGCCTGGGAGGCCTGGGGATTTGCCACCAGGCGGTCCCAGGTCGAGGAGTGAGCCAGATTAAAATCTCCTCCAATCACCAGGAAGTCATGTGGCTCCCGGGAGAGGCGGGCGTGCACCCTAGCGAGAAAGCGGTGCTGACGTGTGTTTGGGGCATAGACTACACATAATGTGATGGCCTGCGCCTGCCACAGGCCCCGAAGAATAAGGTAATGCCCCTTTGGGTCTACATAAGTGGAGTTGCACACAAAAGGGGCTCCCTTTTTTATGAGGATTGCTACACCCGCCCTATTTCGTGGGCCAAACGCCTGGTATACCTGGGGGAAGTATCGGGACGCAAACGTGAAGGAATCTCCCCCATCCAAGTGCGTTTCCTGCACCATCACAATGTCCGCCCCTGACTGCCTAAATTCCCGGAGCACCAAGTGCCATTTTTTGTTGGAGTTGAGTCCGCGGACGTTAAGTGAGAGTACCTTAGCCATTGGGTGCGTGGTAGGTATACTTATCTGGTTAGGCAGGAAGCGTGAGCGGGTCCGAAGGGGTGGCATCAACACGGGGAGGGCCAGGAGGCAACAGGGCCGGGAGGCAGACTGCAGGAGACAGAGAGAAAGAGCACTGAAAAGGAGAGAGAAAGAGAAAAAAGGAACAAATTCAACACACAGATTAAACATCATCAAATAGACACTAGCAGTCCAAGGGGTCCTAGGTCTATACAGTTCCAATCGGACTCCCCAACTGGGGGACCTAAACAGGTCCGGTCGGGAAGACTCAGAGGGACCAAGATCCCTGAGGGAACTCTCTAGTGGAAAACCACAGGGGGGGGTCCGTAACCTCAGGTTCAACCAG
This sequence comes from Rana kukunoris, assembly GCA_029574335.1. Classification (NCBI taxonomy): domain Eukaryota; kingdom Metazoa; phylum Chordata; class Amphibia; order Anura; family Ranidae; genus Rana; species Rana kukunoris. The sequence continues at coordinate 461,864,977 of CM056050.1, forward strand.
AGAGGACAGGGTCAGTCCAGAGCAGCCCGTGGAGAGAAACAAACAAAAAAAAAAGGCAACGCTGGGGCCTTCAGGGGGAAGAGTGATGTCACTGAGACGTAAATGTCTTGAGCAAAGGGAGGGGGAGAAAGAGCTTGATGCCAGATGTTTCCCAGCCGGGAAGAGTAGGTTAGGCATGGAGTGCTGTGGAGCGCCGGGGGGAAGGCCTCCCAGATGGCGGCCCGCTGGACTTTTATGTGAGTGGTTGCCTAGAGGACTCCGGTCCTCTGGAGCGCTTGGGCGGTGGAACCTTTTGCCAAATCACTGGTGGAGGGGGGGAGTAGCCACCAAGTCCCATTCCTGCAATTGGGGGACGGCGATACCCAGGGTATCACAAAAAAAGTCCAGGTCTTCTGGGTAGCGCAGAGCCGCTGATTTCCCCTGGTGCTTAGCTGTAAGACTAAAAGGGAACCCCCATCTGTAGGGGATGTCCCTGTCCTGAAGAGTGTGAAGCAGTGGCTGCAGGAGTCTTCGTTTCCGTAGTGTGATCCAGGATAGGTCTAGTCAAATACTAGGTTTCGGGCCTTGCGCATTATTTCCTCCTTCACTGGAAATGATTGTAGGCAGCAGATAACGTCTCTGGGCTTGGAAGCGGGGCCTTTTGGGCGTAGAGCCCTATGTGCTCTGTCCATAGCAATGTGTTTGTCAGCAGGTTCCCCAAGGAGACCATTAAACATTTATTGTAGCATGTCCTGCAAGTCCTCGGTGCCCTCCGCCTCTGGCAGGCCGCGTACGCGGATGTTATTCCGGCGTCCCCTGTTATCCAGGTCTTCCATGTGGTGCTGCAAGTCGCTTAGCATGAGACGATGGTCCGAATTCTGAATTTGGGTCCGGTGCACTGCTAGCTTCGTCTCCTGTATCTCCTCCTCAACCGTTTCGACTCTGTCTGCGAGGTGCTTAAGGCCCGCTTGGATGTTCTGGATCTCTGCCCTGCAGGTGGCCTTGACATCTGCGATCAACTGTTTAAAATCTTCCTTGGTAGGAATGGCTTGAAGGTACGTTTGCCAGGTGGGCTGTCCCCTGTCCTCTGGGCCCCAGGATGGAGGGGGGTGAAGGGGGGTCGGTTGGTAGGCCACGGCAGACGCTCCTGGAGTCTGGGGTAGGGACTGCCCAGATGAAGGGGTCCAGGAGTCAGCCCAGGATGTTGCGGGCGTTAAAGTAGAGGGCACCGAGGTGTCCACCCAGACAGCATCCCAAGAGGGGGGGGGGCGCAGCTGGGCCATCTGTGCATATGAAGGGGAGGGTAGGAGGATTGCAGCCTGGGACCCAGAGCAGGTAACCTCTCCGGGGCTTGAGCCCCTCTGTGCTTGTGGTGGGGTTGGAGCTTGGTCCGCGGGGATGCATGGTCCGCCGCGTGCGTTAGGCCCTAATACCACCGGGGGATGCATGGGGCTAGGGAGGGCTGAAAAGTCCAGAATGTTGTCCGGAGGGGTGGGGGGGGACATGGAGCTGCAGTCCTGAGAGTCCGGAATTTGGCAGTGTGCGGAGCAGCTGCGGGAAGGCCTCCGTGCAGTGTGTGTACTGTGACGGAGGCTGTGGCGGGGCCTGCTCTTCCGGCGGAGCATGGGGGGGCTAGGCAGGGCTCCTGCTGGTCACTCACCGCTTGTTGGGGCCCATCGGAGCCCGGCTGGGTATGCGGATGGGGCCGCGATGGCATCTGATCCAGTGGAGGCAGCGGTGAGTGGCTGTCCGGCTGGTTCAGTGATGGAGGCTTCTGGAGCTGCAAGGCCGGCCGGAGGCATGTCGGGCTTTGTAAAATAGTCCCTGAAGGAGATAGAGGCTCCGGAGGGCGGCTGGGATGATCCTATAGCCGAGGAGGATCTAGTGGTGCGGGTGCTGCTCATGGATGGCTTTGGTTCCCCCCGAAAATCGGCCTAGGAGCTATGGGCTGGTGGAGAGCTCTCAAGCAGAGCGTCCGTCCAGGTCGGCTTCCGGTCACGCCCCCCGATTTTTATCTATATTTAATCATTTTTGAAAGGAATCAGTTAACCTTATGTCTCTATACCCTGTAAACAGTCATTTCAGCCCAAAAATGTTTTTCCTTTAGTGACCCTTTAAAGTCAGTGTCATCACATACATCATAAACCATGCTATGAATGAATGCTGTCTAAGCAACAAGTAGAAATGAATTGCTACTACTATTTACAAATAGCTGTGTAAATGCCGCATAATAAAACTCCACAGGGAGAGGTTTCCTATTCATGGTTCCTGCCAGTAATCTCAATTCAGTTACACTTCAAGATGTCTGTAATAGTCATTTACCCTAAAATAGTTCACCCGAGAACAATACGTTGTCCACAGCTGCATTCTAATTGTGAAAACAACAGGAAAAAAATTACACCAGACACAGTTATCATTTGCTAGGTTGTCCATACACTGTCCAAATAACAAGCAATGACATCAATTCAACATCACCGGCAACAACCAGGCTAAAGATCTGCCATAAACACTATAATAGAACATGATTTGATCCCCCACCAGGCTGTTAAGCATTTCCACCTAAAACCGTTGTGGCTTGGGGTCACAATGATGCTCCAGTTTTGTTGAAAAAAAAATATATATATACTGTATATAACCTTCAGGTGAACTATACATTGCACAGAGCAAGACTAGGGAGGAGATTGTCCAATATGTTGCTAAATACAGTCTGGTTGTGATACATTTCACTGGAAACAAAGATTTCAATATGAGTCGGCCAATAACATGTCAGTTCTCAAGAAGGTCAATATAGGATCTGTAAGTATGTGAATCATCTGGGCATTGACCGATGTCTCATAGGAGGTAATTTACAGTAAGACATTTACCATTCTATGGCCACTATTGGGAAATGACCAGATGTTTAGGCATTACCAACATATACTGTACATTAAGGCAGTGTTTCTCAAATCCAGTCAGAACGTTCCCTATACTGATGGTCAGTGTGAAGAATGCCCCTTATATTGGTGGTTAGTGGGAAGAAAGCCCCTTACATTGCTGGTCAGTGGGAAGAAAGCCCCTTACATTGCTGGTCAGTGGGAAGAATGCCCTTTACATTGGTGGTCAGTGAAGAAAAAAGCTCCTAGTGGGAAGAATGCTCTACTATTGGGTCAGCTGATACCACTCTATGCTGCCGACACCCAAATCTATTTCTCTACCCCTCAGCTCACTTGTTCAGTCTCCTCACGTATCACTAATTTACTATCCGATATATCGGTCTGGATGTCACACCAGCTCCTCAAACTCAATCAATCCAAACCCAAACGTATCATTTTTCCTCCCCCGCGTGCCTCTTTTCCTGATCTCTCTGTCAAAATTGATGGCACAACCATAAGCCCATCCCCATATTCCAAGGTTCCAAGTGTAGTTCTGGACTCTGAAATCTCCTTTAAGCCCCACATCTAATTACTGTCCAAATCTTGCCGCCTCCACCTCCACAACATTTCCAAAATATGCCATTTTCTAAAAAATTACACAACAAAACTCTTAATTCACTCCCTGGTCATCTCTCGCCTTGATTCCATCATGAATGCTGCCAGACTCATCCAACTTACCAACCGCTCTGTGTCTGCTGCTCCTCTCTGTAAATCCCTCTACTGGCTTCCGCTCACCCAGCAAATTAAATTCAAACTACTAACAATTACCTGCAAAGCCATCCACAACTCTGCCCCCAGCTACATCACTTACCTAGTCTCAAAATACCAACCTAATTGTTCTCTTTGTTCTTCTGAAGACCTGCTGCTCTCTAGCTCCCTCATCACTTCCTCCAATGCTTGCCTCCAGGACTTTTCCAGAGCCTCTCCGATCCTATGGAACTCCTTACCCCAATCTGTCCAATTATCTCCTACTCTATAAGCTTTTAGATGATCCCTGAAAACCCCCCTTCTCAGAGAAGCCTATCCTACCCACACCTAACAACTGTATTTTAATTTTGTATATCTGATCATTCCCCACAGCTATTATCTTTAGTTCCACTTGACCCACCCTTCTAGATTGTAAGCTCTAACGAGCAGGGCCCTCTGATCCCTCCTGTATTGAATTGTATTGTAACTGTACTGTACCCATGTTGTAAAGCACTGCGCAAACTGTTGGCGCTATAGAAATCCTGACAAATAATAATAAGCATAATAATACTTACAGCTGAAATCATAATCCTATTCTTACTGACAGCTAAGGCCACGTACACACGATCAGACTGGTCTGATGAAACTGGTCCGACGGACCGTCTTCATCAATCCAGGCTGAAGTGGTCTGATGGTCTGATGTGTGTACACACCATCGGACCAAAAATCAGATCAGACCAGAATGCGGTGACATAGAACACACCGACGTGCTGAAAAAAGGAAGTTCAATGCTTCCAAGCATGCGTCGACTTGATTCTGAGCATGCGCAGGTTTTTGGTCCGATGCTTTGGCGTACTAACCATCGAATCTGTCCGACGGACAGGTATCCGTTGGACAGATTTTAAAGCATGTTTTAAAACTTTGGTCCAACGGACAACGGCCGTACACACCATCCGACGGATAGGCCGTACACACCATCGAATTGGTCCGATCGTGTGTAGATCATTGGTGTGATGCTCTGCCAATTGAAACTGGAACCGAAAGTATGCTCCATCTGTCAGTCAGTCAGTCACAGCTGAAGAGACCCACAACAACCACTGCAGGAAACCTAAGGTTCCAAAAAACCTGGTACAGCCCTCCTTAAAGCGGAGCTCCACCCAAAAGTGGAAGCTCAGATTATCTGCCTGCCCCCTCCGGAGCCACATTAGGCAACTTTTGGGGGGGGGGGTAATTGGCACCTGTTTTGCCGCAGCGAGATCACCCGAAAGTTCGACCCCCTCCTCCTCCCTGCCAAAAAGCATGCTTAGCCCATTCGCAGTAGGGAACTGGGTGTGAGGTCGAAAAGGATTCACTGTTCGTGTTTCCCAGAAACAATGGCGGCGGCAGCACCTGAGAGCCGATGGAAAAAAATCAGCTGGGGTTCTGACATTGTGGGATCCCTGGACAGGTGAGTGTCCTAATATTAAAAGTCAGCAGCTACAGTATTTGTAGCTGCTGACTGCTTTTTCAGAAAAACAAAAATAGCTCATATAATTGTGCCATCATTTGTTTTGATTTTCTAAAAAAAAAAAAACAGCTTGTTGGATTAGGCACTTTTGATTGCGACACAAAAATTGTGTGTCGCAGCTGGCACACCAATGATGCGAAAAATGAACGATTCAACGAGAGACACAAATTTAGTTTGTTTTTCGACTCGTTTATGGTCTACGGTAATTCCAGAACACATTTTTAAAAATGGAGACCCTTTTAGCTTTGTCTTTACACACACCCACATATTTGATTTTGTTTTTAACTGCTCCCATTCTGAATACATCACATCTAAATAAAGTGTTACTTGCTGGCAGTGAGAATGAAGTGAGAATGAAGAGTCACAGTTAGAATTAAGCTTATTTTAATGAGATTAGAATTCTAACAGACTCCTTTCAGTTGGGTAAACCCAACTTTAAGTTCTCACAAATACTGAAAGCGGAGGGCTTGTCAGCATTTTCATTGCCTGCCAAGCACCTCATTTTGGAAGTTCTGTAACATCAACCTAAGCAATAAATGCAAAGTTTGGGATACACGCTTTTATTTAATGTAATCGCGTGCCATGGTGGGTTTCCCTCACACTGGTAAAGTGTTGTCAGAACAGGTCAAATAGAACCTGCAAAACAGATATTATATGGAGCTCTATATTCAGAGCAGTGATCATGCAGAACAGAAAGCAATTAAAATTTAAAGTGCAATTCCAGTCAAATATATATATATATTTGTAAGAGTGACCAAGGGTTCAAAAAACATGTCAGGTTGTAAATTGTTCTCATACCTCTTTTTCAAAGATTTCCCCTCACCTCCTGTTCTAGTACCAGGATAGGAAGTGAGGGAAATTTTAGGGGAGAGCAAGCAAAAAATTTAATAAAAACCATGATATCTAACCCTTTCCCATTTTACTTAAAGCAGTATTAACCACTTGGCCTCCCTCTGCAATGTTCATGGCCAGGGCTTTTTTTCCCTTGACTTCAAGTGGTTGTATCGGGGTGATGCCTGCAGCCATTTTTTAGAACTGACAGCTCTCTTGTAATAGCAATCAGAGCAACTTACTAGCCGCTCGATTGCGATTACAAGCAGCCGGAGGATTACAAGCAGCCGGAGGGGACTCCCCACCAACCTGCGGCTCTCTCAGGCTCTCCGAGAGACCCAAGCGACCAGCCAGCATGTCTGCCGGCTGGCCGGACAGCCCAACAAAGCAGGAATCATGAGCTTTGCTTGCATTTATCTGGCCCATGGGACATTATTCCCTCCGCTGTCAGGAACAGTGGAGCATAGTTCCTGTCATTGACACCAACAATGGGCCACTATTTTTCACACTGACACCAATGAGAGATCCCTACCTCTGATACCAATGATTATTACTCACCCTAATACGAATAATGGGGCATAGTTCAATTCCATGGACATCAGGACATTTTCTTCTCCCACTGGCCACAGTTCAGTCCCCTAAATTTCAAATGACAGTAAAGAGGCCCTTTGGTTATAAAGTTTGGAGACCCCTGCTTTACAGCCAAGAAAGCTGCTTCTGTTTGATCTGCAACTGCCATGGTTCTCCACGTGTGATCAGTTATGACATCAGCCGTTTGATGGTTTGACAGTTTGGTTAAGGGCACAAGCAAATGTAACAGCCACCCGGCATTCCAGGAATGTCAATTGATGGGCTTAGTTCCACTTTATGATTTACTGCTTTTCAGGGGCTTTAGCAAAATTGCAGCCTCCAGCAAAAAGAAACAGGAGCAATGCCGGAGGCAATTTACAGCACACACTAATTTTGGTAGCATAATTATTAAAGGGGTTGTAAAGGAAAAAAAATGTTTTCATAATAAGCATCATTTACCCGCAGACATTCCTCTTTTCACTTCCTCATTGTTTATTTTTGCTCAGAAGTTGCTCTATTGCTTCTCTGTTCTGTTCACTTCCTGCTTGTCTGATTGTTACTCACCACCGTGAAGGGAGGCTTTACTGCGGTGGTCAGTGATGTGCTCACCCCCTCCTGGGAACTACATCTGTGTGGCAGGACGCTCTCTACGTGTTAGAGACTTCAAGGAGGTGTGAAATACTGGGCGTGCCACAATTCATACCGGGAAATGTAGTTCATACATGAACGAGCGCCGCAAACCAGGATGTGAATGAGAGAACATAAACTAGAATGCCGGAGGTGATATAGATGAAGGAATTTAATAGGTATTTACTATTTTTTTTAACAGAATCATTACACTATTCTGTCTGTCTACCTTGCAGACATTATTTTATGCAAAAAAAAAAAAATCCTTTACAACTCCTTAAATGTGGAATGTATGTTCTTTGCTAAAGATTGTTTTTATTGATAATTATGGAAAAAGTTCCAGTTTAATACTGATTGAAATAATGTTTTATTGAGGACATTTCCTCTCAGTACCTAGTCTCTCAAAAACATGAAATACTATGGAAACCTTCCCAAAGTGCATACAGCTTACAACCTGAGAGCAGTTGTTTAATTTTTTTTTATCAAATATCATAGGACTATGATCTATGACCAATAAAAAACTTACATTTTAGACCCCTTTCACACTGTAGGTGCTTTACAGGCGTTTTAGATCTAAAAAAAAATAGTGTCTGTAAACTGCCTCTTATGTTTCCCCAGTGTGAAAGCCGGAGTGCTTTCACACTGGAACGATGCGCTTACAGGGCGAAAAACTGCAAACAGCGTCTTTGGGGGCGGTGTGGGAGTTGTGTATACACTGCTCCTAAACTGCCCTGCTTTTTGGGGCGTTTTTAACCCCTTCTTTGGGGTTAAATGTGCCCCGCGCCCGCCCGCACAGCGTCGGTAAAGTGCCACTAAAAGGAGTGGCACTTTACCGCTAGTGCAGTATAGTCTTCAGTGTGAAAGGGGTCTTTCTTTAAAAACGGAAAACATGAACAGAACCTACAATATCCTGACTCATCACGCACACATCCATTCTATAGCAGAGCTGACTTCCAGGATATCACTTACTCACAAACACAGAGGGGGGGACCTTCACATGCTTTTTGTATTGGCCACCACATTTGCCTGGACTGGGATGACTACAGACATCACTGAGTCCTGAAAAGGAAGTGCTATTCATCATAGTGACTCAGTTTATGTGTGACTAGCTCCCTGCCAACACAGCAGCTTCCGTCCAGTCTGGATCTTATGCACCCTTACCTCCTGGAAGAGTAAAAGTATTACATAGCTCCTGGAGAAAAGAACAGACGTTTTTCCAAGAGCTACTTCCACGACTGAGCCAAAATCTGGGATGAATCACCAGAGCATTCTCTTAACATTTTTAAGATTTACAAAAAGCCACAAAGAACATGATCACAGTGAATCCTCAAACAGATTGGCCACATACCTAATAGATAAATATGTTCATCTGGGCTACATTTAAAGCAGACCTTCATGCTCCTTTTACATACTACATATTCCCAGCACCCCCTCCTTTTTTTAGGGGTGAAATAAGTACCCTTTTCAGCTGGTACTTCCTCCTACTTCCTTATTCCTCTTCTAGGTGAGGAAGATGTTTGCTGGGTCTGCCCTTCCTGTCTGCAGTCTCCTGGGACAGTCTCATCCAGTCAGTGCATCTTTTGCAAGCGCAGTAGGCGGCCGGCTGCAACGAATCAGAAAGTTACGCACAAGTTGGCACCCAATTCCAAGGTGGCAGTGCAGGACCAAAGATAGCACTTTGGGTTGTAGGAAGATCGCCAGGACTGCTTGCTAAGTATGTGTTTTGTAAAGTCAGCGACTACAGTGCTTAGCTTCAGACCTGGATGAAGTTCTTCTATAATGAGTGGAATGTCTGAGGCCGCGTACACACGATCAGACATGTCCGAGGAAACATTTTCGACGGACCGTTTTCATCGGACCAGGCTGAAGTGGTCTGTTTGTCTGATGTGCGTACACACCATCGGACCAAAATCCCCTCGGACCAGAACACGGTGACGTAGAACACAACGACGTGATGAAATAAGGAAGTTCAATGCTTCCAAGCATGCGTCAACTTGATTCTGAGCACGCGTGGGATTTTGGTCCGATGATTTTGTGTACTAACCATCGAACATGTCCGACGGACAGGTTTCCAGCGGACAGGTTTCTAAGCATGTTTGGAAACTTTTCTCCGCTGGAAAACGGTCCGATAGGCCGTACACACGATCTGCGGACCAGTTTCAGCGAACATGTTCGATCGTGTGTACGCGGCCTAACGCTTATTCTGATGTATGGGCCCCATCTTCCAGATTCGTAGAATTATCAGAGTGGGTTTTGCACACTTACATGTTGGTACAGTCACAATGATGCATACTTTCTACGTAATAATAACTTCAAGGTCATAGGTACAAACAAAAAAATGTACCGTATATACTCGAGTTTTGTGCTGAAAATGCCCCCCTCGGCTTGTACTCGAGTCACCTTTTTGCGCCTGATCTCCTGGACTTTGCAGACTCTGTACCATCCGGCCATAGGTCCCCTGGACCCCAACTTGGCATACATATAGCCCCACTCTTCCTCTATAAGTGTGCAAAGTTTGTTGTCCAGGGTCCTACGGCTGAGGAGTACCGATTTTTCAAAGCCGGGCATCCCTTCCATAGACTCCCATGTTAAACAGTAATTTCTTCAGTGACTTTAGGGACCCGGTCCTGGCTGGTCATAGGACCCGGAACTTGGCACACATGTAGCCCTATTTCTCCTCTATACGTGTGCAAAGGTTGTTGTCTGGGGGACCTACGGCTGGGGAGAACCAATTTTTTTCAAAGCTGGGCACCCCTTCCATAGACTCCCATGTTAAACCTCAGTCTAGTCATGGGCACAGTGAGGCATGGGCACAGTGAGGCATGGACACAGTGAGGCATGGACACAGTGAGGCATGGACACAGTGAGGCATGCACATGGACACCCTAGGCTTATACTCGAGTCAATATGTTTTCCCAGTTTTTTGTGGTAAAATTAGGTGCCTCGGCTTATATTCGGGTCGGCTTATACTTGTGTATATATGGTAATTCCCTCAGGAACCACATGAAGTGCACGATTAGTTTCACATTTATATGTAACACGAGGCAGGCAACTATAGGAACTATAAAACACAGAACTCATGTAACAAATTATTAGCAATTACGTAAAACATTCTAATAAAATGCTAATAATCAGATACTGTCTGTTACAGCATCACAGATATTTTGGTACAGAAAGCTGCTGATTGGCTGCTGCAAGCATCAAAAGCTAGCTAAGAGCACATTTTGGAATGAGCCCAGATGCTAAAAGTGGAGCTCCACCCTAGTTTCCACATCAGCCTAATCATACTGCCAACAATAAAAATGGTTAAAACCAAGGTTACATCTGTACAGTACCTTTTGTTTCATGTAGTTTCTGGTCTGCACAACTGCGGGTATTCTTCGGGTATTGTGTCACTTCCCTACCACGCAGGGTGCTCTGGGAGCTTCTCTCATTGCAACACAGAAGGTGATGCCGCTGCTCCCCGCTGACGCCGATGACTAGTGCGCATGTGCAGGATTGAGTGACGAATACAGTTACATCAGCATTCACCACAACCGAGAAGTGCCTGCTGTGGGCTTCTAATGCCCACAGTTAAAATGGAAACAGCGCGACGGACAGAATATATGTGTATATTGCATATGGAATCAGACAGCAGAGGACTTTGGAAACAAAATGAGTGAGTTGATTTTATGTATGCTATTACACATTGAACTAGCACAAAAAAAAAAAAAAATTGTATGGACGTGGGACATCCGCTTTAACCACATCCATACCAGGCCAATTCTGTCATTACTCTCCTACATGTAAAAATCTGCATTTCATTGCTAGAAAATTACTCGGCATCCCCAAACATTATTATATATTATTTTTAGCAAAGACCCTAGAGAATAAAATGGCGATCATTGCGATTTATGTCAAACTGTATTTGCGCAGCAATTTTTCAAACGCAATTTTTTTGTTTTGAAAAAAAATACACTTTAGTGAATAAAATGAATTTAATAATGTTAAAGATGATGTTATGCCGAATAAATAGGTACCTAACATGTCACGCTTTAAAATTGTGCACACTCATGGACTAGCACCAAATTTCTGTATTTAAAAATCTCCATAGGCTATGTTTTTTTTTACATCTTGTGCTAGAATTATTGCTCTCGCTCTAACGTTTGTGGCAAAACCTCATATGTGTGGTGCGAAAACCGTTTACATATACTACGTATGCATTCGATTCTGAATGCGAGCACGAGCAGGTGAGGATTTTTTTTTTTTTAAATAAGATTTTACACTGTCACTTAAATGTTTTAATAACTTTAATTCCTATTACAAAAAATGCAAATATTACTTGTATTAGAAATAAGGCATGATAGGTCCTCTTTATGGAGACACGTGTGGTCAATGAGACCCCAGATATCTCCTCTACCCTGGAAAGTATGAGAGAGAGAAAAAAATTGATCTCCAGGAAAAAATAAACTGGCAGTGTATGCATCTGCCAGTGCCAGAAGTGTCATGACGTTGTTTCCAGTCTCCCAGGGTCAGAGAGATGCTCTATGGTAATCCCCTGTTCTGTGGGTCCCCAAACGTGTGGAAGAGGCACCAGAGGGGACTGTCCCCTCCCGCTGCCTGTAAAAGCCATCCAGTGGCTGAATAGCCGCTAGGATGGCTTTCACATTACAGAGAATCGCCAGCTGAAAAGATAGATATCTGAATGATGCCTGTAGCTGCAGACATCATTCAGCTATCTATACTTCAATCTAAGGACACCATATCATGTCCTACGGGTGGGAAGTGGTTAAAGCGGAACTACACTGCATCTGAGCACCACAAACCAATACTGCTATTTCATTCATTAATATTTAAAGCAAACTTTCCCATCCATACCATCTGTCTTCTTGCTTTATTTCGCTAATAAATCACCATAGCATTTTTGGACGTGGTCATCTTGAGTAAGGGCAAATGATTCATGTAGCATTTACTTCCTGAAATCTATCTGCCCATAGCTCAGGCAAGTCGGCAAGAGGGCGTGCTTAGCTGAGAAAACCCCTCCTCCCCTCCTGAAGACTCATGGGATGTATGACATCATTTGCCTAGGCCTAAAACCAGGAAGTAACTAAAGAAATGTAAAAAAAAAAAAGTTTAAAACAAGTAAATATAATATACCTTCCTATCTATTTACTCATACTAGCAGAATATGAATTTTAAAATAGCCAATGTTGATTGAGAGTGTGAAGTTCCACTTTAATGATATTATAGCAGTGGATCTGAAGATAGTATTGATCCCGAAAACCCCCGGACTACGTGGATCTGTTAGGCCTCGTACACACGAGGCAATCTATCTGTTCAAATCGGTCGGACCGACCGATTTGAACAGATCTGTCTGCTTGGATTTTGGTTTGCTCGCGTGTACACACGAGCAAACCAAAATCCCCGCCAGCAGACAGCGCGCTGACGTGTCGGTGACGTGGCAGTGACGTTGACGCCGCCACGTCACCGCACCAGGAAGTAAAACACTTCCACGCATGCGTCGAAATCATTCGGCGCGTGTGCGAGAAGACATGTCTGCTGGTTAGCATACTAACCAGCAGACATGTCGGGCGGACGGTTCCCAGCCGACAGATTTCAAAGCATGCTTTGAAATCTGTCGGGTGGCCAAATCCGTCGGCTCGCCCGTACACACGGTCTAATCTGTATGCTGGGACGGTCGAGCCGACCGTTTCCAGCAGACAGATTTGATCGTGTGTACGAGGCCTTAGAGTTGAGTAGAGTTAGAGTTGAAACATTGAGTTCACTACTGTTTTTCATCCACATGCTTGCACGTGGTATTACTTCTGTTTAGGTAACTTCTTACCATGGCTTGGTTGTTGTTAATTTATGATGCTGTCTACTACCCCTTTCTATATTTACACTATGACACCTACTACTCTGATGTATGACTTGTTATATGTTTTTTTTTTCAATTTACAGTATATATTATTTCAAACATTTGCATAAAAAGATATTTGACCTAAAAGCTAGCTAAGAGCCAAAGGGTGGTGATTGCTGCCCAGAACTACCTATTGTAGACTGCTGTACCCTACAAAACAGGCTGATCCCTGTCGTATCCTGTTACATACCCATTTGTAGTAGCTTCATAAGGACAATAACTACAAAAAGCAAAGTTTCGGCAATTAGTATAATAGATGCATACATACACAAAGCTAAAGTTGAAACATTAAGTGGTTGCTCTTCTGTTCCCAAAGCTGTGTATACTTGCCATATGTCATAGTAACTAATATTTTTTTCAACTGTAGTCTTTCAGTCTACTCTTCTTTACAGCAGGGGGTCTATAGCTTTAGGATAGCACAGAAGGCCATAGCTCCACCACCGATTCAGGAAGGCAAAGGTCTGGACTCTATTACATTTATGGATACTAGTATGCTGCTCAGATTACCCTTATTATTAGTGATCTTTTACCATCTGTTGATTTATTCTCGTTGTGTTCCCTTTTGCATTTATTATCAGGAAGAGTTTAGTTCCTTATAAGATGCAACTAAAAAGAAAAACAGAAAAACAAAAAAAGAGGTACCATTTTTTAATGTTTTTAATTTCAGCTTCTGTGCATGTGTGCGTGACTTCCCTGTTTTTACATTATTGGGCCGTCACTTCCTGCTATATAGCTCATGGCAATATAACTACAAATATAATATAATCTTGTTATTCCTGTACCGTATATACTCGAGTATAAGCCGACCCGAATATAAGCCACAAAAGCCTCACTGTGCCTCACTGTGTCCATGTGGATGCCTCACTGTGCCCGTGCCTCACTGTGCCCATGCCTCACTATGCCCATGACTGACTGATGTTTAACATGGGAGTCTATGGAAGGGGTGCCCGGGTTTGAAAAATCGGTGCTCCCCAGCTGTAGGTTCCCCAGACATCAAACATTGCACACGTATAGAGGAGAAATAGGGCTACATGTGTGCCAAGTTCCGGGTCCAGGGGACCTACAACCGTCAAGTACCATGTCCCTAAAGTCACCAAAGAAATTACCATTTAACATGGGAGTCTATGGAAGGGGTGCCCGGCTTTGAAAAATTGGTGCTCCCCGGGCCGTAGGTCTCTTGGACAACAAACTTTGCACACTTGTAGAGAAGGAGTGCCGGGTACCAGGTACCCAAAATCCGGGAGATCAGGCGCAAAAAGGTGACTCGAGTATAAGCAGAGGGGGGGCATTTTCAGCACAAAATAATGTGCTGAAAAACTCGGCTTATACTTGAGTATATATACGGTATTTAACTTTGGTATAAGATGGAGTGTACTGCAAGAGCTGATCTTACCTAGGTGATCATGTTTTCAAACACAGCCAACTGAACTAACAGTGCTCATAGGCAATCCATTAGGAGAAATCATGGGAGCTGTCAATGTCCATTTGTTTTTAAAGAATGAAAGCCCGGGGGTTAACATCTTTGTCCTTGCATCACCACTTAAAGGTCACTTTCACTATTCAGTGCAAATTGGAAGGGTGTTTTTGAAAGTATCTACCTCTACTTTTATCAGCTACCCCACACTGCACAGCAATGGAAGCAGTGATATCACCTCTTCCATCATGTGATCGCACTCAGCTTAGCGTTTGGCTGCTGAAGGACACCCTGGAAGCACTAAGTCTTCTTTCTGGCAGCAGCGTAGGCAGAAACTGGCAATGTGAGTATAACTAGGGAAGGGGTGACCCAGTTTAAAGTTTACCTGTGAGGGGAGAAAAACAGGAGCTCAATTGCTGAATACTTATTCATGGTCAGCCACTGACCTGGAACAAACATGCAGCCAGTGAAGCCCAAAAAGCCTTTATGCTTGTTCCACTTTGGTAATGTGCTATATAGTGAAGCCAGGTTTATGGCCCATACACACGATCCGAATATCGGACGAAAACGATCGTGCGATAATGGATCGTACGATTTTCGGATCGTGTGTACACTACTTTCGAGAGCCGATCACGACCGTTCATCCGATATTTTTCGATTGGACAATCGCGAAAACTTTCCTTGTATGATTTTCGTTTAGTCAGTACAGCCGTCGTCCGACAATACAATACAAATACATTACAACACGTGACATCACTTCCGATCTTTTTTTTCTGTCGTACAAGAATTTTCGTGAGTTTAATAACCTATTTTATTTTACTTGCGATTATTAAGCGAAAAATGTCGTACGATCCATCGGCCGATATTCGGATCGTGTGTATGGGCCATTAGGATGACTGCCCTAGATCTTGCATCTTTGCAGCAGAATTAAAGGAAACACTTTTTTGTATAAAGAAAGGGGGGGCTGCCCCTGTCAGCTGCCATTTTTTCGTCCATCTGAGTCCCATTGGGAAGATTTTCCCGCACGTCCTGTCCCAAAGCTAAAACAGGGAAGTGAGAGAATCCATGCTTGTCACCAAGGTTACCCATGCTAGTGTCCTAATTAGGAGGTCTAGCTCTGCTCTTGGAGCCTAGGTTCACATTAGAACGGTGGCTAGTGCTGGCAATGGCACCATGCGAATCGGTGCAACAACGACTTTGCGTCTCCGCAACCGATTCCCAAAAGTAGTTCCTGTACTACTTTTGGGGACTTTTGGAGGTGATTTGTATAGACATATGTACAGGAATCCTCACAAATGTCTATCAAATCAGTTTTGACCCGGACAGTCCAGGTTTGGACACGTGTCCGGTTTTCAACCTGCCTGAAACCCGGGCACATATAGCAGCAGTTCAACCTATAGCAGCGCATCCCAATTCCCGTGCCCGTTATCAGGGTTACACACATATTTCTGCTTCCGAGCCGAGCTCGGCAATGGGATGCAGGCGTACCTATTCAGCCTGTGATTGGCTGAATAATTCACGTGCAGGCGGCGGACACGAGGGTCTGTGATTGGCCCGGTGGACCTGGTCACATGTGGAGGCGGGGCTGGACTGTGGGTGATCGTGCCCGCCCGGAGTCCCGCCTCCTTGCCTGACATGTGCTCTGCTGTGTCTCCTCGAGTCCTCGCTCCTCATCTTTCTTATGCCCTCTCACCCTCTTCTGTCAGCCTACTGCTCTCTATCAGCTACCCCCTTTTGTAAGCCACTCCCCCTCTGTAAGCTTCCCCCTCTGTCAGTAACCCCCCTCTGTCAGCTACCCCCCCTATTTGTCAGCTACTCCCCCCTTCTTTCTGCTACTCCCCCTGGCTCTCGGTAAGGCAGTCTAATGTGGCTCTTTTTAGGCAGGGGACACTGATGGGGGTAGGGGGGGGTCCCCGATGTAATAGAGGTCTCTAAGGGGGGGTGCTGATATAAGATGACCTAATGGGGGTCCTCAATTATGGGGGGGAAACACTGACCCGTATTTTATGAAGGGGGGTGACAATGACCCCTGTGTTATAGGAGGTAACATTGTCCAATAAAGCGTGCCACATTATTGCTCTCCTTAGTGCACCCAGTTCTTTACAATCCTATAGTGTATACTACAAAAAAAATTGACACGCACCGCTAAAGTGTTCGCGTTTGGCTTGAAGAAAAAGATGGCAACCCTGCCCCAAACTACACAGAAAAAAAACAGGAAGCATATGCAAGGATGACAATGCCATGTGATATCGCAAATGATCTCACTTTCTATTAGCCAAAACAATTTTTTTTAATGCGTATTTGTTACATGCAAATAAACTCTTCAAAATCACCTGAAAACGCTAAGGCTGCATACACACGATCAAATCTATCTGCTGGAAACGGTCTGCCAGACCGTTTCAGCAGACAAATTCGATCGTGTGTACGGGCGGACAGGCAGATTTTGCCAACAGACAGATTTTAAAGCATGCTTTAAAATCTGTCTGCTGGGAACCCGTCCGTCCGACATGTCTGCTGGTTAGTACTCTAACCAGCAGACATATCTGCCCGCACATGCGTCGAATGGATTCGACGCATGCGCGGAAGTGTTTTACTTCCTGGTGCGGTGACGTGGCGGCGTCAACGTCACCGCCACGTCACCGCGCTGTCTGCCGGCGGGGATTTTGGTTTGATCGTGTGTACAGCGATCAAACCAAAATAGCCCAGCAGACAAATCCGAACAAATCGGTCTGTCAGACCGATTTGAACGGATTTATTTGGTCGTTTGTACGTGGCCTAACACTCAAGTGTAAATAAGTGCTTGGATTTACTATAAACTATGGGTGTAAGTGAATATTTAAATAACTGTTGTTGTAAAAATAGTTGTTGGTAAATTTAACAAGTTGCCATCCATTGGTTATACATAGACAGACAGAAGTTTGCTTCTAAGGTCAGGGTGAAGTTTTAAATTCTTCCTTCTTTATTTTTTAAATGTGCCTGCATGACCCCTAGCACATACGCAAGCACTGTACTGTGAAGGTACAATGCCAATGAATTGGGATGTAAGGAAAGAAAGCTTCCTGATGGCAGCCAGTACTGTACCAGTGTTATCCGGTACCAGATCACTGTCATCCACCCCTCCACTGTCTTTTACCACTCCAGCTTCTATGTCATCTCCATCCTGTCTCTAATCTGATCTGTATATGAACCCCTCACCTTCCTTATCCTGCACATTAACCTCTTATTATGACCTGTATTTTAACCCATTCACATCCTGACTTCTCTGTGTAAGACCTATACATTTAGTGCACCATTACCAAGCTCCCTATAACCTCCTCAAAGCTAATGTTTTTTTAGTTCTAAAAAAAAGTGGAAAAAAATCAGATCACCTTGGAGTGTATAGTTTCCAAAAAGAGCTCATTTGGGGTTGTTTGTACTGTCCTGGCATTTTTATATATATATATATATATATATATATATATATATATATATATATATATATATATATTATAACAGAAAGTCAATTTTTGTATTTATATTTTTGCTTTGTATAGTAAAAAAAAGCAATTGCTAAATACAACCAATGGAATGCTCTATTTGTCTCTAAAAATTGATATACAATTTATTTGGGTACAACATTGCATGACCAAGTAATTGTCAAACTATCAGAATGGTGAAAACTGAAAAATGGGCTGGACTGATTATGGAAAACTTTGTCTAGCTTATGATACTTGCCCCACTTCACACATATTCGATTGCGGGTGCCTTTTAAAATGAACAGATTCGCATGACAGGCAAAATAATGTTTTCCTATTGATGTGGTTAAAACAGATGCGATGCTCACAGAATGTGTTTTTAATGTGATTTCAAAAATTGGTCTAAGCTGGACCAATGTAACTATCACAGATGTAACCAGGCACACCCTAATCACCCTTTACAGCATAGATTCTCCCTACTTCCCTGGCTCCATCCTTTCCCCTGCAGTGCTACTAGCTTCCCTCCTCTCCCGCCAGCTGTTGCTGCAAGGATGTTTTAGGATGAGTGGAGGAAGGGGCCAGTAAATATGTAATTGACCATCCCCTTCCCTTTCTGAATTAACATTGTGAGTGATCAGTAGTGAGTGTTTGAACTTTGGGGTGCATAACCTAATGCAATAGACTGTGCACACCTATGGTAACTATGTATAATATAGCCATGCCTGGAATTATTCTTTAGACCCCATTCACACTGGGGCGGTGGCCCCGTTAGCGGTAAAGTGTCGCTAGTTTTAGCGGCAATTTACTGTCGTTTTGGCTGCGTTTTTTGCCGCTTTTAACCCTCGCTAGCAGACAAAGAAGGGTTACAACTTTTTAACGGTAACACTGTAATGGGTTTATTCACAAACCAAATTCTATCCAACACTGAATCTTCAGAGCAGGATGGCATAAGATGTCAAATTTCGGAATTTCTAGACATAAATATTGAAAGTATCCAGTAAAAGCCACGACGTGTACGGCTTTTTACACATGAGGACAAAGGACACTCTGTAACAAACATCTGCCACATTTAAACAAATAGTAGCTTGTCCTTGGACACATCTGAAATTCTTCTAGTAAAAGGTGCGGAGAGCTCGGCGTTGATTTATTTGGCCACCCTAAAAAGGACCAGCTAGACAGAAGTGCAGTTTTCTGCAAGCTTTGGCATGGTGGTTTGGCTTTAGTTGCCATGGAGATCAGGATAGGCAGGCGGCACAAGCCTTGTTTCCATAGCAATTTCATCTAATTCATAGTCATCAGAGGCAACCATCTCAGGAGCAAACCTATACATGTCAATCCGTTATAGCGCTGAAAACACAAGACTGCGTCGCCATAACACGCCATGATGCACCATTGTCATTATCATAGACACCATATATAGGGCATTCTGTAAAATGATGAATACAAGAAAGACGCTTTCCAATATGTCAGCTCACACTATACAAAGTATCTGCAGCCAGGCACACTTTCTGGTGTGACCTCATATGCAGAAGACATGATAGTGTGTAAAATGCTGTCTGTGCAGAACAGCAGGCTCTCGCTATGTCTCACATCCTGTCTGCATAACAAGCAGTCCAGATGCACAGCCCTCCCTCCCCCTACAACTCTTCTTCTGTCCTCCTTTTTTTTTTCACCATCAGCCTCTTTGTGCGATTTCTTTCCACAGCTCTGCATTTTTCTATCCTGCTGTCTGCATATTTTTATCCAAGATCTATGCTAAATAAGATGCAACCAGCCGATTCATCTTTAGAATGAGGCTGACACTCATATCTGCACACGTGTCGCACTGTGTGACAAGCAGTCAAAGCAGTGACTCATGGGTGAGGTGGGGGGGGGGGGATAGCCTAGCCGCCTCATGAGGATAAAAATGTTTGAAAAATGTCTGGACTGAGACAAACCAGTGGGCGTACATTAGTCTCATGTTCTGTTTTCTAAAGGCAGATAATGGGCCTTATGTATAGAAACTAGAGGAAATAAATCTTCACATTCTGCCTATCCTACTGATAATACAAACCAGGCCTGAAAATAACAGAATGGAGCTGGCCAGTATGGATACTTCTCTTTCCCTGGATTTAATGCGTCTGACCCCATATGGAAACGTAAAGCTGGTCTTATACTGATAGATTTATTTTTTCATTCAGCTGCAGACACAACAAGAAAAAAATCAAACAGATTTTTCCATTCACGCTAACACCCCTTTTAGTCCGCGTACACACGACCGAGAAACTCGACGGGCGAAACACATAGTTTTCCCAGTCGAGTTCCTTGTTCGGCTGTCAAAAAACTTGTCGAGCCAAATTTTCCCACTGCCCGTCGAGGAAATAGAGAACATGCTCTCTTTTTGGCTCGACGAGTTCCTTGACAGTTTTCTCGGCGAAAAGTGTACACACGACCGGTTTCCTCGGCAGAATACGTCTCCCATCGAGTTTCTTGCTGAATTCTGCCGAGAAAACTGGTCGTGTCTACGGGGCCTCACACTGAAGCGTAGGATACCAGAACGTACAATTCGCCTCATACAGTATTCGCCTGAAAAAACTCAGAAGAGCAAGACCACGCATGCTTGGAAATGACAGAATATATTACGATACAATACATCACTTCCGAAGTTGTATTCTGTCCTATGAGAATGTTTGTAACTTTAGTAACCTCTTTATTTTCGATATGAGACTATAGCATGCAAATTTTTTTTATAATTTGTCCGATAATCTCATCATGTCAACAAGGTCTAAGCCTGGGTTCACACCAGTGTTAATTTCATTGACTAAAACATTTTAGTCGACTAAATGAATGCAATTATAGTCTACTAGAAATACAACTAAATCCAAAACAATTAAGATGAATAAAATACGACTAAAACTAAAATGGCATTTTAGTCAAATGACTAAAATGGGACTAAAACTAAAATGCCATTTTAGTCAAAAGACTGATGCCTTGTACACACAAAACGGGTTTCTCGGTGGTCAAAAGATCGCCGGGAAACCCGAGGGGAAAAACGAGAACCGTTTGGGTCACTTTTCCCCGTGTACACAAGGCTGGTTTTCCCGACAGGAAAACTGCCTGAGAGCTTTGGTCAGGAAAACCGTCTGTGTGTATGCTCCACAGCAGTGTTTCACCATAGGAAAACTGTGGGGAAAAAACACCACGATTCACAATGGAAAAAAAAAATACAACATGTTCTAATTTTTTTTTCCCCGCAGTTTTTCTGTCGGGAAAACTGCTAGGGAGCAAACACACGGTCGGTTTTTCCGACCAAAAGAAAACATGACATGACATGAAAACCGGTCGTGTGTACGAGGCATAAGACTAAAACTAAATTGAAATTTTACTTGAAAATTAACTCTGGTCTGTAGTGCATGTTCATACCGCAATACAATAAATAATAACATATTAGTAGGGCTACAACTAACGATTATTTTCATAATCGATTAATCGGCCGATAATTTTTTCGATTAATTGGATAAAGTCATTAAAAAAACGTAATGTGGAATTTTTTTGTTTATTTAACAGTAATAATGAAAAACTGAGTGTTACACTCAAACGGCAATGATGGGGCACTAATATTCCTCCCGGGAACACCAATGCTGAGGCACTATTCCTCCCAGGAACACCAAAGCTGGGGCAATATTCCTCCCAGGAACACCAATGCTGGGGCACTATTCCTCCCAGGAACACCAATGCTGGGGCACTATTCCTCCCAGGCAGGAACACCAATGATGGGGCACTATTCCCCTACCCCTCCCATGAAAACCAATGGGGCAATATTCCCTCCCCTCGGAACACCAATGGGGCACTATTCCCTCCCAGGAAAACCAATGATGGGGCACTACTATTCAACCCCCCCCCCCCCCCGGAACACCAATGATGGGAGTATGAGGAATTGTCATCAAAATGCATATGCAAATACTGTACTGTGACTGGTACTGTACTGTGACTGGTACTGTTACTGTACTGTGACTGGTACTGTGACTGGTACTGTGACTCTACTGTTACTGTACTGTGACTGGGACTGTACTGTTTTCTACCTTTCACAGCTCCGCGCTCTCCTCACGGCTGCTTCTTCCCTCTGTTCCCTCGAGGCAGCAGCGGGCGGGGCTGAGGAGATCAGTGGGGAGCTGACGTCAGAGGAGAGGCTAGGAGAGGCTTGGAGAGGCGGTGCGGACGTGCCTCGCCATACGGCGGCACCTTGTTACAAAATTGCATACACAGGACACGGCGCGGAAATGCCTTGTAAGACGACGACACAGGACAGGAGGATTTTTTGGACGGACAGAAAGGAAGCAAGGTGCGGACCAACTAATCGATAATAAAATTTGTTGACAACAATTTTCATTATCGATTATTATCGATAATATTGATTAATCATTTCAGCCCTACATATTAGATTTTTCACTCCAGCAATATATAATGAGCTTGGAAATTGTAGAGAAATGTTAACTAATACATTACAATTTAATTCCAACCATTCAATTTTAGAGGACTAAAATTTGTTTTAGTCGATTAAAATGTACTGGAGATTTTAGACATTTTAATCGACTAAAATATTTAGAGATTTATCCAACTAAATACGACTAAAACTAAAATAATTGCAGAACACTAAAATGGGATTAAACTAAAATGGCATTTTAGTCCTAAGACTAAAACTAAATTAAAATTTGCTACCAAAATTAACACTGGTCCACATTATAGCTATGCGGAAACCAGCGCAATTGCAGTCCAAACTGCTACTGGTGTCAATACAATGTTAATGACACCACCAGATTGGTTCACAGATTGCAGTGTAAACTGTGGATTCGGACAAGAATCAGATCACCCCTGTTATCTTATCAGTACATGTACACAGGGTTGTTTATAGTCATTTCTAGACAGTTAAGTTTGAAAGCTTTTTTTGGAACGCAAAAAAATGGGTCCAGACATGTTTAGAGGCATTTGAAACACCAAATGCCTGTAACATCTTGTAAACACTGCTAAATGCTGTCATTTTTTTATTTTTATTATTCTAGATGCAAACACGGCTAAACGCGGCTAAGTATCGGTGCACAAGATTTCTAGCTTGATGAACAGCTATGTTTTGTACTTGTTGAACAGATATGAAAAACACTTTCAATGGTACTGTATATCTAACAGACCAAAAGGAAGCAAATAGGAGACATTTATTGTTAGAGTTTCCATGCACTTTAATATTAGAGGTGAAAGTACTGTGAACTAAATTCCCACATTAGTGGGGCTGTAAATCACTCAGACCGTTTAAATACATTAGCCTCAATACTTTGACACAATGCTTTAGGCAAGGTTATTGTGGAAATCCTTCCATACTCTGCTAACAGCACTAAAAGATGCTCCTACTGTTTACATCACCAATATTGTTTACATCCTGTTATAAATACATACATATTAGTATACTGTTATTATCAGGAATTTATATGGTGCCTGCAGTTTGGAAAGCTCTTTACTAAAAAAGAAAACATGTGAAAACTCATGTGCATTCGATGACTTGTTCATAAGTTTCCATTGCTTTTAAAGCTGAACAGGGCCGCCATCAGGAATGATGGGGCCCCTTACACAGCTTCAGGCATGGGCCCCCTGGAGAACCGGGGGGGGTGCTGCCGCCTGAAAGCGAGCGGGGGGGGGGGGGGGGCTGCTGCGAAAGCGGGGGGGGGGGGGGGCTTGCTGCGATGAAAGCGGGGGGGGCCTTGACAAAAAAAGAGTTGAAAGAAAGCGGGGGGGGCCCCTTACACAAAAAGAGTTAAAATATATAAAAAAGGAAAATATATATAAAAAAGGGGTAGCCATCCGCCCTGAGGACCTCTGGGTCCTTTAATAAAAAGAAAAAAAAGAGAGAAAAAAATGTATATATATATATATATATTTTTTTTTTTTTTAAATGGGTGGTTAATATCTAGGGCCCTGGGACCTCTGGCCCTTTCAAAAATAAAATTAAAATATATATATATTTTTTTTATCAAAAATAAATTTAAAAAAGAAGGGGTTGCAATCTGGGGCCCTGGGGGCCTCTGGGTCCTTGGGGACCTCTGGACCTCTACAAAAAAAAAAGAAAAAAAACTGCCCCTTTAATAAAAAATAAAATAAAAATATATTAAAAAATATATATTTTTATAAAAAATAAAGAAAAAAAGAGGGGGTTGCCATCTGGGGCCCTGGGGGCCACCGGGCCCCTGGGGACCTCCGGACCCCTAAAAAATGATAAAAGAAAAAAAATTGGCCCTTTAATAAAAAATAAAAGAAAAATATATTAAAAAATATATATTTTTATAAAAAATAAATAAAAAAGAGGGGTTGCCATTTGGGGCCCTGGAGACCTCCGGACCCCTAAAAAATTATAAAAGAAAAAAAATTGGCCCTTTAATAAAAAAGAAAAGAAAAATATATTAAAAAATATATATTTTTATAAAAAATAAATAAAAAGAGGGGGTTGCCATTTGGGGCCCTGGGGGCCTCCGGGCCCCTTACAGGTGTAATGCCTGTACCCCCCTGATGGCGGCCCTGAAGCTGAACTCCAACTTTCTTTTAATTAGAACTGAATGGAATAATCAATCCCAGCATAGATTATACCTCTGTGTCATGTTGCTCTTTTGTCTGCAGGTCCCCTGATTTTCTGGGTTTAGTTGTGACTTTGTATCGTGTGACACTCTGTATATCCTGCTGATAGTGGCTGTGGAAGGAAAAAGAGTCTTCCTGCAGCAGCTAGACTGCAGGGGTCTCAAACTGGTGGCCCTCCAGTTGTTGTAGAACTACAAGTGCCATTATGCCTCTGCCTGAGGGAGTCATGCTTGTAACCAGGGCTCGACAAACCCTGGGCGCCAGGTCGCAATTGCGACTAGAATTAGTGACCTGGGGCCTGGGCGGCACAGCTGGGGTACCATGTCTCTGTGCGCATCCCCCCACCACGTCAGCTGGTAATTGAGGCCGTGGCTTTGCGGCCTTCTGCGGTCCTATGCTTCTTTCTGGAATCTGACACCCTCTTGTGGTGGCCATTGGTATAACAAGACAACCAGCAATGCTAATGGAGCTTCCCTGCCTGTTTTTCATTGCCCACCCATCTCCTTCCCTTAGGCTGCATTCACACCTGAGGGTAGCGTTTTGCCGCGATTTTGCAGCGTTTTTTCCCGCGATTTGCCGCGATTTTTTAACGCGATTTTGGACAGGTCTAGGGTCACCAATGTTAAAAGCAGAAAAACGCCCAAATCTGCCTAAAAAAAAGTCCCAGAAATTGTTTGAGATTCAGGCGTTTTTGAACTTCTGGCTTCAGGCGTTTTGTAGTGGAGATGTGAACCATCTCCATAGAGAATAATTGTTTTTTCCCCTCCAGCGGTTTGTAGCTTCAGGCTTCAAGCTACAAAACGCTCAGGTGTGAAAAGGGTCTTAGAACTAGGGTTGTCCCGATACCACTTTTGTAAGACCGCGTACAAGTACCGATACTTTTTTTCCAAGTACTCGCCGATACCGATTATTGATACTTTTTTTAATGTCATGTGACGCACTAATGGCACTGACTGATGGGCACTAAAAAGTGGCACTGACTGATGGCTGGGACTGATGGCTGGCAGTGGCACTGATGGCTGGGCACTGATAGGTGGCACTGACTAATAGAAACCGATAGGTGGCACACACTGATGCTTGGCACTGACTGATGAGCACTGATAATTGGCACTGATTCAGCATTGGTTAGCAGTGCACTGATAGGTGGCACTGATGAGCACTGATAGGTGGCATGCACTGATGGCTGGCACTGACTCATGGCTGGCAGTGGCGCTGATGGATGGGCACTGACGGAAGACACTGACTGTTGAGCACTGATTGATGGCTGGCACTGACAGGTGGCACTGACAGATGAGCACTGATTGATGGCTGGTCACTGAAGGATGGCACTGACAGATGGCTGGACACTGACAGATGACACTGACAGATGTCTGGACACTGATGGCTAGACACTGACAGATGGCACTGATTGATGGTTGGCACGTACAGGTGGCTGGTACTTATATATGGCAAAATAAAATTAAAATATTTTACTATTCTGCCTACCCATCTTGGTACACCCTGCACTCAGCCGCATAAAAGCAGCAGCGGACATCTTGTTACACACATCCCATATAGTTTGGGCGGAGTGTAACAAGATGTCTGCTGCTGGCTTACAGTGGCCGAGTTCAGGGTGTACCAAGATGGGCGTCGGGATGTTCAAGCCCTTAAGGCAACACACAGCGTCACTTTACTTGCCAAATGTGCCGGCTCTGGACAATGATAGCGATGGATGCCCTATGCCCTGCCAGCTTACTTGCATGAGGACTCTTTGCTCCGATCTTTGCTCCGCCTGCTGACTCTGCCCACGACTCTGCCCGCTGACGTCCTGTTACACGCTGCCTCTCTCTCTCATCCCAGGTAGCGTGTGAAACATCGGGAGCATTTGTGAGAGTACAAGTACTCGCGCAAATGCTCATTATCGGTACCAATACTAGTATTGGGACAACCCTACTTAGAACCCCCAAACATTATATAGATTTTTTATTCTAACACCTTAGAGAATAAAATGGCGGTCATTGCAATACTTTCTGTCACACCGTATTTTTGCACAGCGGTCTTACAATCACACTTTTTAAACTAAAAAATAAGACAACAGTAAATTTAGCCCAATTTTTTTTATATTGTGAAAGATAATGTTACGCTGAGTAAATTGATACCTAACATGTCACGCTTCAAAACTGCATCCGCTCGTGGAATGACGACAAACTTTTACCCTTTAAAATCTCCATAGGCGACGTTTAAAAAATTCTACAGGCTGCATGTTTTGAGTTACAGAGGAGGTCTAGGGCTGGAATTATTGTTCTTGCTCTACCAATCGCGGCAATACCTCACATGTGTGGTTTGAACACCGCTTTCATATGCGGGCGCTACTCACGTATGTGTTTGCTTCTGCACACAAGCTCGGCGGAACGGGGCGCGTTCCTGGCTCCTAACTTTTTTAGTTGGCTCCTAGATTCCAAGCAAATTTGTCAAGCCCTGCTTGTAATGGCTCATGGGACTTGTAGTTTCGCCACAGCTGGAGGGCCGCCAGTTTGAGACCCCTGAGTCTGTAACACTCCCCTTTGTAGTCTTTCAGACTGCAAATTATGTAACTTCCCTCACAGCTCTTATGATAGGTGGGATTGAATAATTCCAAATTAGCATTTAATCCCTACCAGTCAAGCCTACAGGAGATTTCCAAACCTCCCATGTCCCGCCTCACAGATTACAGCATTATTCAAGAAGAAAACACCTTCACACACACATACATACACAGCCTGTTCTGAAAACTAGGTGTGCTGCTGCTGGGCAGGAGTGAATGGATCACAATTACAATTCAATCCTGCCCAGTTAAATATGCCAACCAGCGAGATCCTATTTGCCCTATTTGTAGACTCCACCCGGAGTCATATTTACACATGTTATGGGAAGATAAATCTTAGGTTACAACTGACTCTCCCACTCTCTCCATCCCTAGGACTACTGTGTGTTCAGAATGATGAACATTTTCACCACACTAAGCTATTAATATCCTACCTTCTCTACTATGCTAAAAAATTGATTTTGATGAAACGGTCTTCCTCGATCCATCCTGGACTGCCCTCCTGGGAGGCTATGTACAAGCTAACCTATTATTATTATTATTATACAGGATTTATATAGCACCATCAGTTTGTGCAGCGCATTATAAACTGAAGGCAGACATTAAAGTTACAATACAGAATGGTACAAGGCGATTCAAAGGGCCCTGCTCTTTAGAGCATATAATCGAAGAGGGAGAGTCAAGTGATACAAAAGGCAATAACTGTGGGGGATGAGCTGATGGAGAAAGTAAAAACAGTGTATTAGTTAGAAGTAGGATAGGTTTCTTTAAAGAATAGGGTTTTCAGGGATCGTATAAAGATGGATAGATTAGGAGATAGTCAGACAGCATGGGGTGAGTTCCAAGGGATATGAAAAGCTTGGGAGAAGTCCTGGAGGTGAGCATGGAAGGAGGTGGCAAGAAAGCTAGAGAGCAGGAGGTGGACCAAAGAGAGCGATTTAATTGATATTGTAAGACCAAGTTAGTGATGTAGCTGGGGGCAGAGTTGTGGATGGCTTCATAAGATTTTGTAGCTTGAATTTTATTCATTGGGTGAGCGGAAGCCAGTGGAGGAATTGGTAGAGAGGGGTACTAGACACTGAACGGTAGGTAAGGTGGATGAGTCTGGCAGCAGCATTCACGATGGACTGAAGGGGTATAGCCTATTTAAAGGTAATCCAATGAGGAGGGAGTTGCAGTATTCAAGGCGAGAGATAACCAAGGAGTAAATTAGAAGCTTAGTGGTGTCAATGAATAAAAAGGTGCTTATTCTGGGGATGTTGAGTAAATTGAGGTGGCATAATTTGGAGCAGGATTGGATGTGGTCATGAAAGGACAATTCAAAGTCCAGTGTTAGTTCTAACACCCTGGAAAGTGGGGACAGACTGATAGCTGTGCAATTAATCTTGACAGAGAAGTTAGGGGAAGGGGCACACAGGGGAAGAAAAATTATGAGATTTTGGTTTTGGATAGAATGAGATTGAGGACAGAGTGTGATATCCAGTCAGATGTCTCTGTCAGTAAATCAGTGAAACGGGAGGAAACTGATGGGGTGAGCGGAGGGGTAGAGAGATAGATTTGGGTGTCATCAGCAAAAAAATGGTATTGTAAGGCATGGGAGGCTATTAGTTGACCCAGGGAGTAGGTGTAGATCGAGAATAGGAGAGGCCAAGGGCAGAACCTTGGGGGACCCCAACAGTAAGAGGGGTATGAGAGGAGGAAGTAGAGTTGTAAGTGACACTGAAGGTGTGGTAATGTAGGTAAAATTGGAACCAACTAAAAGCAGTCACGGAGACCAAGGAAATAGTGAGAGTGACACTGAAGGTATGGTAATGTAGGTAAAATTGGAACCAACGAAGAGCACAGTCACGGAGACCAAGGAAATAGTGAGAGTAGAAGTACAGAATAGTGTATTTTGGTTTTAGCCGTTAGTAAGACATTTGTAAATCACAGGAGAGCAGTTTCTGTGGAGTGTTGTGGGCAAAACCCAGACTGAATGAGGTGGCAGCTCAGCTGGTTGTATACTAGACAAGGAGTTTGGAGGCAAAAGGATGTATGGAGATGGGTCCTAGGTTGTTAAGATTGGTGGGTCCAGTGAGGCCTTTTTAGGTATGGGGGTAACTAATGCATGTTTTAGAGGGTTGGGGAAGACACCAGTAGAGAGGGAGAGATTGAAGATATAAGTTAAAGAGTGTAGGATAGAGCCAGAGGGTGGCTGGGTCCATGGAGCAGGTGGGTGTTAGAAAAAGTTTAATGACTTTCTCTATAGTATCTGAGTTAAACAAGGAAAGTATAATATGGGAGTATGACTTATATGAGGGGACATGTCCCAGTGTCCTGGATGTTTTATTAGTATGTGGGTTCAGAATTAGCAGAAGTTGATGAGTGCAAATATAGGGTAAAGAGAGAAGTGAGGGTGATTGATTGATATATATATATATATATATATACACAGACCTCAAATTTTGCACTCGCCTACTCGCATTTTGCGAGTGAAAAATCGGGTCTGGCGAGGAGCTGGGCTGCCTGGGAGTGGGGGGGGGCGAGCACCGCTGGTGATCGGGGGTTATTAATCGCGAGCCGTTCGTGCAGTGATCTCTCCGATTGCATGGAGGAAGCAGAGAGCCTCGGGATCGCAGAGTGGTATAGTCCGCTGTTATAACTTGCATTGAAATTTCCTCCACTCTGCCCACAGCCCCGCCTCCTCCTCACCCCGCGTCGGTAATAGACAACAAATCTCAGCATTGGACACGCTTTCTGTCTATTACAGGCACAGGTTCAGGAAGAGGGGGGGCTGTGGGCAGAGTGGAGGAAATTTCAATGTAAGTTGAAACAGCGTGCTGTACCGCTCTGCGATCCGTGGATCTCCCTCTTCCTCTATGCTCCCTGCCATCGGGGAGATCACTGGAAGAACGGCTCTCCTCTTCACAGTTCAAAGTAAGCATTCAATTAGTAATAAAAAAAGTGCAGCCACCAACCCCCTGGTACTTGTAGTCCCCCCCACACCTGTGTGTATAGCTGTCTCCTCCCTGGTACTTGTGGTAGGTGTGTATAGCTGTCCCCCCTGGTACTTGTAGTCCCCCCCACACCTGTGTGTATAGCTGTCTCCTCCCTGGTACTTGTGGTAGTCCCCCGACCCCTGTGTGTATAGCTGTCTCCTCCCTGGTACTTGTGGTAGTCCCCCCACCCCTGTGTGTATAGCTGTCTCCTCCCTGGTACTTGTAGTCCCCCCCCACCCCTGTGTGTATAGCTGTCTCCTCCCTGGTACTTGTAGTCCCCCCCACCCCTGTGTGTATAGCTGTCTCCTCCCTGGTACTTGTAGTCCCCCCCACCCCTGTGTGTATAGCTGTCTCCTCCCTGGTACTTGTAGTCCCCCCCACCCCTGTGTGTATAGCTGTCTCCTTCCTGGTACTTGTAGTTCCCCCCACCCCTGTGTGTATAGCTGTCTCCTCCCTGGTACTTGTAGTCCCCTGTGTGTATAGCTGTCTCCTCCCTGGTACTTGTAGTCCCCCCCACCCCTGTGTGTATAGCTGTCTCCTCCCTGGTACCTTGTGTGTATAGCTGTCTCCTCCCTGGTACTTGTAGTCCCCCCCATGTGTGTATAGCTGTCCCTCCCTGGTGTAGTATAGCTGTCTCCTCCCTGGTATAGCTGTCTCCTCCCTGGTACTTGTAGTCCCCCCCACCCCTGTCCCTGTGTGTATAGCTGTCTCCTCCCTGGTACTTGTAGTCCCCCCCACCCCTGTGTGTATAGCCCCTGTGTGTCCCTGTGTGTATAGCTGTCTCCTCCCTGGTGTATAGCTTGTAGTCCCCCCCACCCCTCCCTGTACTTGTAGTCCCCCCCATAGCTGTCTCCTCCCTGGTACTTGTAGTCCCCCCCCCCACTGTCTCCTCCCCTGTGTGTATAGCTGTCTCCTCCCTGTAGTACTGTGTAGCTGTCTCCTCCCTGGTACTCCCTGTGTGTATAGCTGTCTCCTCCCTGGTACTTGTAGCCCCCCCCACCCCTGTGTACTCTCCTCCCCCTGGTACCTGCTGTCCCCCCTGGTACCCCTGTGTCTACCTGTGTGTATAGCTCCCTCCCCTCCTGTGTATAGCTAGTGCTCTCCTCCCTGGTATCTCCCCCCCTGGTACCTGTCTGTCCCCCCACCTGTGTGTATAGCACCTGTGTCTCCTCCCGGTGTAGTCCCCCCGCTGTGTCTCTCTCCCTGGTACCTGTCTCCCCCTCCCTGTGTGTATAGCTGTGGTGTCTCCTCTCTGGTACTTGTACCCCCCCCGGTGTGTATAGCTGTGTCTCTCCACCTCAAGTGTGTATAGCTGTGTGTCTCCTCCCTGGTACTTGTAATCCCCCCGGTGTGTATAGCTGTGTGTGTGTCACCCTCCTCTCCCGGTGTCACCCTCCTCTCCCTCTAATCTCCTCCTCTCCCGCAATGGGGGCACAGTGAATTGGCAAAGGGGGCACAGTGAATTGGCAAAGGGGGCAAAGTGAATTGGCAAAGGGGGCAAAGTTAACCTGCAATGGTGGGCACGGTGAGGCTGCAATGGTGGGCACGGTGAGGCTGCAATGGTGGGCACAGTGAGGCTGTAATGGTGGGTACAGGTGAGGCTGTGCTGAGGGGAACTGATAAAGTTGTTGTTAATATTTATTTTTGCAACTTATTTCTGCATAAAACATTTTACAAGACAATGAGTGCGTAAATAGTGGGAGAATTGGGGGTGGGGTAGGGGTTGGGTTGGGCAACTAGTGGCGAGTAGACCTTGAGGCCTGGCTAGTGGCTCAAGACTTGAAATTTTGAGCCCTGTATATATATATATATATATATATATATATATATATATATATATATATAATTTGTGGGCGGAGAAGAAGGGTGAAAGTAAGAGAGTTTGAGGATACAATTGTAAGAAGGAGAAGTAGGGAGTGCATAATACAGTGGTGGTGAGATTTAAAAGCAGACTGAGAGATGAAAAAGCTGTATGGGGAAACAGGTCACCTGCAGTCCGTTTGGTGTTTTGCAGTAATCTACTGTGGGTTCTCGCTTTGTGCATTCGCCAAAGTGCAGAGCCAAAGTGCAATACTTAGTCCAAGCATAATACTTTATCCAAGATGATAGTTGCCAGTGCTATCCCTGCCTGTGAATCCCCTAAAGAAGGCCTAAACGGGGGGGGGGGTATTGCCAAATAAGCAATTAGGAGTGCATAGGAGAAACACATGGCCAACAGAAAACTTCTCACACCAAAGGCAGACTACAAGAGACAACAAGAGAGCAGGGAGGCCGAGTTGTAAAGATTAGGATCAGCTCATAAATTTAGATTTTGAAAAAAAACATCACAGTAATGTGAACAGAGGTAAAGATTTTGAAAGCAGTATAGATTACCATTAAGCACATTGATAGCAATGAATCAGTTTTCAGTTAATGGTGGATTTTGAAAGCAGTATAGATTACCTGTGGGGGGATAGAGAAGAGTTATTCAGATGATGCAGAGCCGAAGTGCAATACTTTACCAAAGATGATAGTTGCCAATGCTATACCTACCCGTGTGTCCCCTATATCAATTGTGGCTGTAGCTTGAATTTCGATAAGGTGTGTTCCACTTGAACCTTGAGCTGAGTGGTGTACTTGCTCTATCAAGTGTCTAGGTATGCGGTTTGGGTGCTGAGGTATCCTTCCTTTAGGCCCCTTGACGTTTTCTTTTGTCCGCCTCCCCTCCATCTCCTCTTCCCTATCCTCTCCCCCCTTCCGTATTCCCCCTTTCCCCTCCCTTCATTTTATCCTTGGGTATATTACAGCTTTCCCCCTTATGTTGGGGTCATGAAGTTGTTTATGCCTGTATTTTGTACATGTTTTGTTATGACGTGTCTGATGTTTTGTACCTGGCTTCTAAAATTAGTATTGATGGACTTTCTCATATCTTGTGTACTTCTTCTATTACAATGTAATGCACTAAACCGTGTACTGTGTTCTGTTTTTGCTGTATTTGTAGCAGATTGAAATAAAGCACCCCTGACAGAAAGGTTGTGGTCTAGGGGAGGACATGCTTGCAAACATACTAAATATATATATATATTTTTGGGTTTACGTAAACTGTTTCTCGCTCCTAAGACCCCGCTAACAGCCGAGGAAAGGGTTAAAAACACCCGCAAAGTGCTGCTGCCGAAGCGCTTTGCAGGCGCCCATTGATTTCAATAGCAGGGGCAGTTTAGGGGTGGTTTAGGAGCGGTTTATACAGCACTCCCACACTGCTCCAATGATGCTGCTTGCAGGACATTTTTTTTTCGGTCCCTCAAGTGCACTGCCCCAGTGTGAAAGCACTCGGGCTTTCACACTGGGGAGGCTTGAGAGGCGATTTTCAGGCACTTTACAGGCACTATTTTTGAAAGGGGTCTTAATGTTCTCAAAATTAAAAATCTCAAACAAAATGCTGTCACTTTATGGACAGCTTTAGGGCGGCTCTTTTCCTGAGAGCTTACAATCTAAAAGGGAGGGCCAAGTGATGCAAAAGTTTATATCTGTAAGCGAATGAATTAATGGGTAAAGTAAAAGTTTATTAGGTAGAGTCTGGTTTGTTTTTCCTTGAAGAGGTGAGTTTTCAGGGACCGTCTAAAGACAGACAGAGTAGGAGATAGCATAACAGAATGGGATAGGGAGTTCCAGAGGGTGGGAGTAGCTCTGGAGAAATAGAAATAATTATAAAGGTTTTTACTTGTATATGAAAGAGGTTTTCATTTAAAATGATTGACCCATGTTACCTAAAGGAGTTCCCTACTGCTGAAGCTTTCTCACAGTAAACAGCTGTACACAAGTCTGTAAGTAGCACAAAATAAGACAAGAAACTTTTCAGTTTATTACAACCTAATAGCATACCCACTGATAGGAAATCTTGTGATATCGCAAGTCACAATGAAATCTTGTGATCAGGAAATTGCCAGGCCTAGATGTTGAAGGATTTTATACCATACTAGTCAGGAGACTACAACTAACTCTCTAAAGTTTTCATGACGTATTGCTAAAAATCTTTGAACTTGGAAATGTCAACACCTTTTATCTTTAACTAAGAGTATGCATATTATGATTGCTTATATTTGCATTTTAGATCATCCAATAGTGAATCGCATCTAAACTAAACTTACATTTCTCACATACATGTAAATATCTGCATTTTTTTTAATAGAAAGTTACTTATAACCCCCAAAAATATTTATTTTCTAAAAAGTCCGTAAAGTCCCTGGAGAATAAAATTGTGGGTTTCCGCACCTGCCACAGGCGGCGCCTACCGTGGTTCTCCTTAGGAAATTGTGGTCCACGGTGAGGTCTAATTTGAGAGTTTCAGGATTTATTGTCGAGACTCCCCTATGGGATAATCCCAATTTAGTGGAGGTCTTTGGGCTGGACGGTTTCCTGTCCTGGAGGCTGACTGGTATTCGTAATGTTGCCCAGATATATCACCAAAATTTACTTAAAAGGTCACTAAAGGAAAACATTTTTTTTGCTGAAATGACTGTTTACAAGGTATAGAGATATAATAGTTATCTGATTGCTTTTAAAATTATTAAAAATAGATACACATCAATCATATAATGTGCCTGCAGTTTAGTGTTATTTTTAAACTGGTTTAATGTTTCTGTGAAGTAAAGAGACCCACAGAACAAAAACAAACAAATCCAAAGCAGTGTTTTGTTTTTAAAAATGAATCTGATTTGAGGAGTTTTAGACAGTAATGACAGCTTGGACAACAGAGAAAAGCTGCCATGAGATTTTTCATAAGGAGCCAGACAAGCAGGAAGTGTGGAGATCAGAGCAGAATTAAAGCAACTTCAAAGCAAAAACGAACAATGAGGACATGAAACCAGGACTGCAGTAAGGTAAAGGAAGCTATTTAGCTAAAAAAAAAATCCTTTAGTGATCCTTTAAATCATTTCAGGAACTACAAACTGAATTGTATCTTCCAAGGCATCAATTGTATAGGTACTTGCAGCTCTGGCATGCCCTGCAAGCCCAGGGTCAGATTTATATTCTCCAATTATCTAGTCATCACTTAATAAAAGATACATTCTTTGGTAAGGACAAAAAAGGCCTAATATCCTATGTCTATTCTACTCTTCTATCGACAGTGCAGGATGCAGCGACTTTACCGTGCAGGAGGGGGTGAACAGAAGACCTGGGAGACATTAATGGTGAAATTTGGGACACATGTCTACAAGCGGGACCGCTTACTTCAGTTTCGCAGTCACATAGGCTATCTCACCTGTTTTTGTTGCATAGGGTCCACCGCACGCCTATTCAATTGTTCCGTTGGGGTAGAAGGGATTCTTCTCTGTGTCCCAAACACTATGGGGAGGAGGGTTTGCTTATCCATCTGATGTGGCGCTCACCTAAGCTGCATCGGTTCTGGGGTGATGTTACGGAGGTTATTTCCTCTGTATTCCAAGTTTGGACCCCCTAATATGTATACTGGGGGCAGTAGATGAAGACATTTACCCTCATCCAGTTAATATTGCAGTGATTAGACTTTTGTACCTTGCAAGGAAGCTGATAGCTAGATTTTGGTTGTCCCCGCAGGTTCCGACTAAGAAACAATGGATTGAACAAGTTAATCTTATCCTTATACGGGAGCACCATACATATCAGCATAGAAATGCAGCATGGAAATTTTAATTCCATTTGGCAGCCCTGGTTGGAGACTCCTGGACTGGCACCTCCGAGACTGGTTTTGACTCGGCTGTTGCAGGTTTGAGAGGCATTTTCTATCCAGGCGAAAGATCTGGCTTGGTTTGAAGTGTATATTCTATAAGAACTTTACTTTAGACAAAAAACTCTGATTAATGATGGGAGGTGATTATGATTCTATGGGCAGACTGTGGGGTGTAGGGTTTAAGTTGTGGCCCGTTGGCTTCATGTGTGGTTGTGTTGGGGGGGGTGAGGCTGTTTTTGCCTACCCAGCACTGTTTAATCTTTGTAATTGCCAGTATGTTTGTTGTTTTTATTTAATTTTGGTGCCGCTATTGCAGTGATGGCGAACCCGTGGCACGCGTGCCAATTAGAAATTAGAAAAGCTAGCGGTGACATGCAATTGCTCACCGCAAACATTGACATGAGATCGCGCACCGCCCATCGCAAACTACATTTCCCACAGCTCTTTAGGCCAGTGATGACGACAGTGACGTGTCTGAGGTGGGAGTGACTAAGGAGCGGCCAGGGGTGACGTGCGGGTAGAAATCCAATCATGGAAGCTGTCCAATGGACAGCGCACCCACCATTAAAAACGACAACTCCCACAAATCTCTGGGGTCAGAGAGAACACGCGGCTGGGATCAGAGGAGACTTGCGGGCGGGAATGAGCTGCCGGAGGGACAGGAGACAGGTAAGATCAATGTGGAGTTGACATGTACAGTGCAGTTACAGGCTTTACTAAATTTTGCACAATAAAAGGCATTAATTCAGGAAGTGCATGTGCCAGGTAGGTAAATGTATGTGTAAGGTAGGTGATTGTAATGCTCAGGTAGGTGAGTGTAATGGTCAGGTAGGTGAGTGTAATGATCAGGTAGGTGAGTGTAATGGTCAGGTAGGTGAGTGTAATAGTCAGTAAGTGAGTGTAATGGTCAGGTAAGTGATTGTAATGCTCAGGTAGGTGATTGTAATAGTCAGGTTGGTGAGTGCATGTGTCAGGTAGGTGAGTGTAATGGTCAGGTAGGTGAGTGTAATGGCCAGGTAGGTAAGTGCATGTTGCACAGTGCATTCTGAGCACAACGCATTCCTAGACCCTGTTTCCTAAGCATATCTGGCAGAATTGTACGTTTTTGGTCCCTTACGGCTTATTCAGAGGGATAATCAGTCTCATCCTCTGTACAGAGCCGCTGGTAGGTTTGTTTCTGTGTTGGCACTTTGAAAAAAGATTGCTTTTGTGTCGCGGATTGGGCACTCGAGCTCAAAAAGGTTCGCCATCATTGCGCTATTGTATTGTACAAGATTTGCCTGTTTTCTTTTATTTTTTATTTGTGACTTTCTTTTTGATGGTCTGTATTTTGTATTTTATTTTGTTGGCACAATAAAAAAAAAATTCTGATTTAAAAAAAAAAAAAAGATTATCTGATAATGTCTAAAATGGGGAAAGTTTGCTACATAACTGGATTATGGAACTGATTGAATAGTGTTCTCCAAAGTGGTGGATTTTAATGGAAATGCCCTAATACATGCTTTTTAGGTTATACAATATCTTCCACTTATTTCCATCAATAATCTCTCTAAATTCTACCTTCAATAGATTTTACAGTAATGGTTACTTTAGCCACTAGTTTTAGTGGTAATAAGTGTTTATGCAATTTGTTTTATTTCATTTTTGACAGTGTTAAAGAATCAAAAGGTACCCTCATTTTACAAAAAAAAAAAACAACTGGTGGAAGTTATATAGAACACAAAAAAATCATAATGTTTTAACTATATCAAAATGTAAATGACCTTAAGTATGGAAAAACAAGCACCGTCCATGGATAAATAAAATATACACCGCTCATTACGGATATCTTGTAACATATTGATTGTAATCTTACATATTTGACTAAAATAAATCCTTCAATGACATAAAATTTTGGGTACACTAAAAATAGACAGAGAGCTAACACTTTGTCTGAGCCTACCTTAAAGAAGAACTTCATTAAAATGGTGAGGAACTGCTTAACTACCAACTGTTGAGACTAGAGGTCGACCAATATGTTTTTTTCTCTGGCCGATGCCGATATTTAGAAATTGTGGTGGCCGATGGGCGATATATGATGCCGATTTTTTGCGACCGATATTTTGGACCGATTTAAAAAAATAATAATTTGGTGGCACTGGTTTGTGGCACTGGATATCCCTAATTGGCACTGAAAGATAGCACTAGCAGAAGGCACTGATTGGCAGGTGGCACTTATTGGCACTGGCATGTTGCACTGGATGGCACTGAAAGATGGTACTAGCAGATGGCACTGATTGGCGGGTGGCACTTATTGGCAGATGGCACATGGCACTGATTGTCACGTGGCACTGGCAGCCGGCACTAACAGGTGACACTGGCAAGTGGCACTGGTTGGCACTGACTGGCAGGTGGCACTAATTGGCACTGGATGGCACTGACTGGCAGATGACACTGGTTGGCACTGACTGGCAGATGACACTGGTTGGCATTGGCAGGTGGCACTGATGGCTTTAGTTGGCACTGGTAGGTGGAACTGGCAGGTGGCACTGGATGGAAGGTGGCACTAATTGGCACTGGATGGTGGCACTGGTAGGTGGCATTGGCAGATGGCACTGGATGAAAGGTGGCACTAATTGGCACTGGATAGTGGCATTGGCAGATGGCACTGGATGGCAAGTGGCACTAATTGGCACTGGCAGATGGCACTGGTGAAAAAAAAAATGTTGTCACCCCCCTCAGTACAGGTCCCCTCTCCCTCCAGTATAGACACCCCCCTGCTCCCCGTAGTACAGACACCAGAGAGCGGTGTGTGTCCCACGAGTGTGGGCCCCTCCTCCTCTGTGGGTGTAAACAGAGAGGAGGGCAGCTGCGCTGGGTGTACCAAGATGGCCGCGGCTCCAGAGCTAGGCCGAAACAGCGGCCTTTCCTGATGCTGTGACCGCGGCAGCAATCCGCTGATCCGTGGATTGCCGCCGCGGTCATAGCATCAGGGAAGGCCGCGGCTTCGGCCTAGCTCCGGATCCGTGGCACCGCTAGCGGCCATGTTAAATATCGGCCTTTTGCACATTTGTAGAGAAATGACCTAGAGTGGGGCTAGGTCCCAAAAGTCCGGAAAATCTGGCGCAAAACGGTGACTCGAGTATAAGCCGAGGCGGGCATTTCAAACACAAAAAAATGTGCTGAAATAGTCCCCTCCACTAGGTCAGTCTGTGCCCCAGTATAATCATTCCCCCCAAGTCAATCTGTCCCCCAGTATAATCTCCCCCAAATAAGGCCCCTTTCACACGTGCGGACCGTATGTCTGTTTTTTCATCCATATACGGATGAAAAAGGAACATACATGTATTCCTAAACATCCGCTGACACCCGATCTCGTCCGTGCCCGCTATGCTCTGTTTCTACAGACGGAGGAAAATCCTATTTTTCCATCTGTCTGCGGAACGGATCAGATGAACACGGACAGACGTACCGTGTTCCTCTGATCCCCCCATGGAGGAGAGCGGATATCTGACAGGGCGGTCCCTGCCGCCCTGTCATTCACCCTGCAGGGACCGCCCCCTGTCATTCACCGGCTCAACGGAGATCAACGGAGCGATCTCCGCTGAGCAAGCAGATGTTCACGTTGTGGATCATTACGTGATTTACAGTTTAATCTCCCCCCAAGGTTAGTCTGTCCCCCAGTATAATCTGGCCAGCAGCGGTGTAGGGATGGGGCAGTGTAGGAAGGAGTTTGGAGGATCGAAGCAGTGCGGGTGGGGTGGTGGTGAATCTGCAGAGGTATATTCAGGGCCCAAAGCTGTTAGAAAGGGAAGATGAGAAGAAGCTGCCAGCTGCAGGGGAGCCACAGGGGATCCATGCTGCTGGGGGGAGCATATAAGAGTGGGGGGCATTTTATGGACAGGTGGAGCAGTGGTAGCTCCTCCATGTGTGCATTCTGTGTTAGAGCACAGTGAGTTAAAGGGTTTGTAAAGGATTTTTTTTTTCATCTTAATAGCGTCCTTTACCTTAATGCAGTGCTGTTTTCATGTCCTCATTGTTTGCTTTTTTTTTTTTTTGCTCTCAAGTTGCTGTAATCCTTCTCTGATCTCCACACTTCCTGGATGTCTGTTTCTTTATAACCACAGTACTGGGAGCTTTCTCTCTGTGGTCACTAATCAAGGAGGTGTGATTACTGTGTGTCTAAAACCCCTCAGCACCAATCACTTTCCTGTATTGGCTCTGTGGCTTTGTACATCAGAGAGACAGAAAACAGCATGCAAAAACGAAACTGAAACTGCAGGTACATTATATGATTGACCTTTATCTATTTTTAATCGTTTTTGAAAGGAATCAGTTAACTATTATGTCTCTATACCCTGTAAACAGTCATTTCAGCAAAAAATAATTGTTTCCTTTACAATTCCTTTAAGGCCCATACTCACGATCGGATTTTCTGACAACAATGGTCCGACGGACACGTTTTATCTGACAATTCGACCATCTGTATGCTCCATCGGACAATTGTTGTCGGAATTTCCAACAAC
Source organism: Rana kukunoris (assembly GCA_029574335.1). Taxonomy (NCBI): domain Eukaryota; kingdom Metazoa; phylum Chordata; class Amphibia; order Anura; family Ranidae; genus Rana; species Rana kukunoris. The sequence continues at coordinate 461,905,190 of CM056050.1, forward strand.
AAATATTGGCTGTGCATGCTCTCAAATTTTCCGAAAAAACATTTGTTCCGTCGGATCATCCGATCGTGTGTAAACAAATCCATTGGACTAAAATCCAAAGTACAAACACGCATGCTCTGAACCAATGCTAAACATCAGCCAACAATAGCAGAAGTTGCCCAAAGGGTAAAGATCTGAAAAACCATGTGGTTTGGTGAATGTTGGCTGAAAATGTTCTGCCGTGTTTGTGCATACCAAGTTCACGGCCAACGCCCCTTCGGTCAAAAATCCACGGAAAAGTCAGGCGGCGTACACACGACCAAGGTTCTCGCTGGAAACCAGCGAGAACCTCGCTGGAAGCTGCATTCCAGCGAGGACCTCGGCCGTGCGTACGCTCCTGGCTCGCCCCACCCGTCGGGAATCCCGTCGAGCGAAAAGAGAGCAGGCTCTCTTTTTGCTCGACGGCCCGCCTGGATGAATGGCTGGTTGCCATTCCCGACGGGCGGGTCGCCGATTTCGACGGCCGGCAGAGAACCTCGATGGGCGGAACGATGTGTTCTGCCCGTCGAGGTTCTCTGCCGTGTGTACGCGGCTTCAGATGGAAGTCCGATCGTGTTTCAAGGCTTTAGAGTTAAATTTTTGAGGATTGATCTAGGCACATTTATGCCCCCTGCACAACTGCTGCAACAGGAAAGTAGAGTTTAAACTGAAAATGTTAGTATAATGTCCAACTGACTGGATATGTATTTCTGTGATTTCTATTGAGCATTAAACTAAGCACTCCAAATCAAATTTTGCTCTGCTTGATTTAACTTGTGACATCAGCAAATTATGGCAGAACGTGTATAAGCATGCTTTCCAGCCACTCTGCTGTACAGAGATAAGTGTTTGCACTTTGCCTTTCATTATGGAACACAGGATGGTGTAAAACAACTCTCAGTTTTTCCCCAAAATAAGATGTATGCTTGTTTTGTAAGCAACCCATGCGCTAAGTCTTGCACACCCTACCCCATGTGATAGCATTCTCATGCCATGTGACAGCATTCTCAGGCACAGAGCACTGCTTTGTGGGAGGGAATGAAGGAGTATGAACATGTGCCCCATACCCAAACACATTTTCATCAAATCTAAAGTGCGGACTGGATCACCAGTCAGGTACCAGCAGTTCCTTCTACATACTGAAAGGGAGGATTAATTTGGGGTTTTAATTTTAGCACACATTTTTTTAATGGTAACATTTACTATCCATTAACAAATGTTTATTAATTTAGTTATACAGTGGAACCTTGGATTACGACCATAATCCATTCCAGGAGAATGCTTGTAATCCAAAGCATTTGCATATCAAAGCGAGTTTCCCCATAGAAGTCAATGGAATCTAAGATAATTTGTTCCACATTGACGTCTATTATATGCAGTAACGCATGTGGCCAGAGGTGGGGGGGGGGCACCAGAGAGACTCGGAAATACTCAGAGACCGTTCTAATGCACTCAGAAACCCTCGGAGAGACTCGGGAACTGAGTATTTCCGAGAGCATCTGAGCGGCTCCAAACGGCGCCGAGTGTCACCGGCGCCCCCACACCTCTGGCCAACTGCAGTACTGCTCACCGCAGAGGCTTGAATCCTGCTCGTTTTGCAAGACAATACTCGCAAACCATGTTTTTTTTTTTTTAAATGATAACTCGTATTGCGAAGCGATCGTTAACCGCGTTACTCGCAATCTGAAGTATTACTGTATTCCTTTTTTTGTAAAAAATAGCCATCCACTCCTGTGCTTTGACTTGCTCCTCATTTAACAGGCTAGTCTTCAAATGGTGGATTCCAAACAAAAAGCAATGAGCAAAAAGATCACTTATCGGTTTCTTACATGTCCGATGAAACTGGTCTGCAGACCGGTTTCATCGGCCCAGTTCGATGGTGTGTACGGCCTATCGGACAGTTTTCCATCGGACCAAAGTTTTAAAACATGCTTTAAAACCTGTCTGATGGAACATGTCTGTCGGACAGGTTTGATGGTTAGTACACAAAAGCATCAGACCAAAAACCTGCGCATGCTCAGAATCAAGTCATTGCATGCTTGGAAGCATTGAACTTCATTTTGTCATCATGTCGTTGTGTTCTACGTCACCGTGTTCTGGTCTGATCGGATTTTGGTCCGATGGTGTGTACGCACATCAGACAAGTTCAGAGTTGTCTGATGAAAACGGTCCGTCAGACAAGTCTCATCAGACATGTCTGATCGTGTGTACAGGGCCTTATGTTTTATCAGTGCAAAGAAGTGGGATCTACTGACAACAGTTATTTTGCAGAAAGAAGAGACTCCAGGACCTATGGTGGGAAGAAGTCAGTGCAAAACATTCACATGAACAGTCCACTACAGTACTGGCCTCTATATTGGTCTTTTACAAGGTCAGGAGTTTTGCGAGAGGCCACCTTGCTTATAATTAGCACTGCCATGTATACAGTACTGTAATGAGTTTGGTTTCAGCAGCAAATAACAATGATTCATGAGCAAGAAAGGCAACTATTCCTTGATTCTAAAACAATGTTTCTCGATAATTCACCGCCAATCAAAGACCACTTTTCTGCAATATGTAATGATGGGAAATATATAATTTATGAAATACAACATGTGTACAAAGTGAGAAAGTGTATTTCTTCTCATGCAAAGATAACACTATTGATTAGGGGTGTTGAAAATGATCGCCGCATCGATGCATCGAGATTATTCCTTTCCCGATTCTGCATCGATGCGGGGATGCAGCATAATCGATTATTAATGATGTCATTTTGGCCCCTCCCCCTCGCCCGGACAGCAGTGTCTTTTCCGGTCATGGCACTCTAGAGATCGGCTGGCTGCGCCGGGCGCCGTTCCCCCTGTAGCCTAGTATTCTGCACTCCCCCACGCTCTCCCCCTCCTCAGGATTTGTAGCTGTGTGGACTGTGGAGTGACACTGGTCATCCCCTCAATGGGCGGGCGCAGATCACTGCACGGAGCTGTGAGACAGATCACAGCAGCTCTTATCACACGTGGGATAAGGCACAGCATCGGCTTCAGAAAGGTAAACAAGCTGTGAGGAGAAGAGGGGGGATGGTAGAAGTGCTCCAGAGGTGAGATAAGTTTGCCATGCTTTGATTTATGTGAATGTTTCACCAGTGCTATTGAATTGCTGTACACAGAGCACCAACTGGGAAAAGTGACATGCTAATCTTTTTGCTCATTCCTATTACATACATAAACATGTACTGGTCCAGTCCCTTCATGGGTTCTATCAAATAAACAGTTTTTCTTTATTACGGTCACTAATGGATTGACTTCATTCTGGTCTTAACCCATTGAGCGCTGACTCACATTGGGGGATGCAGAGTGCACACTCTTTTTCTGTCTAATTTCTTCCAAAGATTTCCCCATCACCTCTCCCCTCTGGAATGCACTGATCTTCAAGCAGTATATTATTTCTTGCCTTCCCTTTTTTTTTTTTTTTGCACTGATGTTGACCTGTTTACTAAGTTGCTGCCAAAAGACTAAAGGGTATTATTTTTTCCTTAACCACTTAAGACCCGGACACTTACGCTGCTAAATGACCCAAGGTGTTTTTACAATTTGGCGCTGCGTCGCTTTAACAGACAATTGCGCGGTCGTGCGACGTGGCTCCCAAACAAAATTTGCGTCCTTTTCTTCCCACAAATAGAGCTTTCTTTCGGTGGTATTTGATCGCCTCTGCGATTTTTATTTTTTGCGCTATAAACTAAAATAGAGCGACAATTTTGAAAAAAATCACTATTTTTTTACTATTTGTTATAAAAAAAATCAAATAAACTAAATTTTAGTAAAACATTTAGGCCAAAATTTATTTAGCCACATGTCTTTAGTAAAAAAAAAAAATCGTAATAAAAAAAATAGCTACCTAGCGGGAACAGCGACACTAATACAGCGATCAGAAAAATGATCGCTTAGTGACGCTGGCAATAGGGAGTGAAAGGGTTAACTAGGGCGGTGATCAGGGGGTTAAAACTTTATTAGGGGGGGTGGGGGGGCTATCCTGAACCTAACACTAACTGTTTTTTACAGTGCCTGTCACACTGACACTAAATGCAGTGATTAAATCACTGCATTCAGTAACACTGTGACAGGGGGGTGGGGGGGGGCGATCACAAGGGGTTAATATGCCTATGTGAGTGTGTGTCAGTGTTGTGTTGGTGCACACTTACTTGGCATGTCTTCTCTCATCAGCAGCGCTGGGAAACAGCGCTGCGATGAGAGATTACATCATTTCCTCCTTCCTGTGTAAACACAGGAGGAGGAAGTGACAGGCTGGGAGCGCGCTCCCATTGGCTGGGAGCGATCGCGGGGGGGGCGGAAAACACGGACATCCGCCCGCTCGTCGGCGATCGCTCCCAGAGCCAGGGGGACCACCGCACGCCGCGGAGGGGGTCCCGATGGGACCCCCGAACCGCACTAAGGCGAGGACGTAAATTTACGCCCTTGTGCCTGTACGAGCCATGTTGTGGACGTACATAGGCGTGCGGGGGTCCTTAACTGGTTAAAAGAAAAAAAAAATTCATATTTACCTGCTGACTGTCTCCTGTACTATGTCTGCAGTCTCTTGACTGTCTCCTGTACTATGTCTGCAGTCTCTTGACTGTCTCCTGTACTATGTCTGCAATCTCTTGACTGTCTCCTGTACTATGTCTGCAGTCTCTTGACTGTCTCCTGTACTATGTCTGCAGTCTCTTGACTGTCTCCTGTACTATGTCTGCAGTCTCTTGACTGTCTCCTGTAGCATGTCTGCAGCCTCTGACCATCTCCTGTAGCATGTCTGCAGCCTCTGACCGTCTCCTGTAGCATGTCTGCAGCCTCTGACCGTCTCCTGTAGCATGTCTGCCGCCTCTGACCGTCTCCTGTAGCATGTCTGCAGCCTCTGACCGTCTCCTGTAGCATGTCTGCAGCCTCTGACCGTCTCCTGTAGCATGTCTGCAGCCTCTGACCGTCTCCTGTAGCATGTCTGCAGCCTCTGACCGTCTCCTGTAGCATGTCTACAGCCTCTGACCGTCTCCTGTAGCATGTCTACAGCCTCTGACCGTCTCCTGTAGCATGTCTGCAGCCTCTGACCGTCTCCTGTAGCATGTCTGCAGCCTCTGACCGTCTCCTGTAGCATGTCTGCAGCCTCTGACCGTCTCCTGTAGCATGTCTGCAGTCTCTGACTGTCTCCTGTAGCATGTCTGCAGTCTCTGACCGTCTCCTGTAGCATGTCTGTAGTCTCTGACCGTCTCCTGTAGCGTGTCCGCAGTCTCTGACCGTCTCTTGTAGCATGTCCGCAGTCTCTGACCGTCTCCTGTAGCATGTCCGCTGTGTTTACACTTTGCTACATGCAGGAAGTGTTATTGTGTGTGTGTGTATGTATGTGTTTTTTTTTGTTTTTTTTTTAAGAACAGATAGAAAAAAAAAATGGAGGAGTACTTAATTTTTTTTCGATGAAAGCAATGCTCACTTGCGCTGCAATCGTGATGCATCGTGATGCATCGCGGAATCGAATCGAATCGAATCGTGGACTTGATAATCGTAATCGCATCGAATCGTGAGACCGGTGAAGATGCGCAGCCCTACTATTGATTGACAAGTATCCTTCTGTACCCTATATGGAGGCTGCCATTACCAACCTCCACTGAAAACGTTCCCTGGCTGTAAGACTGTTCTAATATCTTCAGTACCTTCTGAGTCATAAACATGGAACATATATTTAGACAAGGATTTCTGATAGCTTGATTTATTTACTGCTTTACTGACTCAGATATCACACAATGTTTAATTTACATTGTCCCTTCTATTTCTGTATGTGGATGATGGTACTGTAATTATTTTAATAACAAAATCTAAGTACCTTTTTCCTAATTGATATACAACTGTCACATGACCCAGATCTTTCCCAGCCTGCCTGCAGGGAAACATAACCAGGAGGAGCTTCTAGTCCTTTGCTGCTGGTCACGTGTTCAAAATAAAAAAAACTGTCTTTTGAAACACAGAGTAAAAATAAAAAAATAATATCAATAAACTCTTATAAATTGTCATACAAACATATATTTGAAATTGAATCATTATTATTTTTTGGCAATAACATGGTGTGGGCAGATATCTGTCCATCACATGCTGTGTGACGTGCCCTCCAGCATGTGTTTTAACCACTAGAGGTCCGCGCTATTGACAGAATACGTCAACAGCGCGGACCTGAGGCGCCAGGGTCACGTCTTTGGACGTGATGTATTTGTAATTCCCCGCGGGGAAAAACAGTCCCGACGCATCACCGAGGATTCGATGCGTGTACCCGGCGGCCGCGATGTCCGTCAGGTACACACGATCGGCGGTGACAGAGCAGGGACGTGGAGCTGTGTGTGTGTAAACACAGAACTCCACGTCCTGTCAGGGAAAGGAGACAGATGAATGTCAGAGTTTTACAATGCCTCATGGGACTTGTAGTTCCGCAACAGCTGGAGGGCCGTAGTTTAAGGATCCCTGCCCCACACAGTTAGAACACACCCAGGCAATACATTTAACCCCTTCCTCACCCCCTAGTGTTAACCCCTTCAATGCCAGTCACATTTATACAGTAATTAGTGCATATTTATAGCACTGGTGGCTGTATAAATGTGAATGGTGCCAAAAATGTGTCAAAAGTGTCCGATGTGTCCTCCGCAATATCGCAGTCCCAATAAAAATCGCAGATCGCCGCCATTACTAGTAAAAAAAAATATTTAAAAAAAATCATAATTCTGTCCCCTATTTTGTAGGCACTATAACTTTTGCGCAAAGCAGTCACTTATTGTGATTTTTTTTTTTTACAAAAATACGTAGAAGAATACGTATCGGCCTTAACTGAGAAAAAAAAATATAAAAAAAAAAAAAAAATTGGGATATTTAGTATAGCAACAAGTAAAAAATATATATATATATTTTTAAATTGTCGCTCTTTTTTTGTTTATAACGCAAAAAATAAAAAACGCACAGGGCGATCAAATACCATCAAAAGAAAGCTCTATTTGTGGGGAAAAAAAGGACGCCAATTTTGTTTGGGAGCCACGTCGCACGACCGCGCAATTGTCAGTTAAAGCGACGCAGTGCCGGAAGCTGAAATTTCGCCTGGGCACGAAGGGGGTTTATGTGCCCAGTAAGCAAGTGGTTAAAGGGGTTGTAAAGGTTCGTTTTTTATTTTCTAAATATTTTTTTTAAGCTAGTGAGGTGGTCTCCAAACTGCGGCCCAAGGGCCGAATGTGGCCCTCTGCTTGCCCTTTTCCGGACCTTTGGGCACTATTCCTCCGACTGATAAGGCTGCATTCACACCTGAGCGTCGGTCGTTTGGTCGTTTTTTCCGGCATTTTTTTCATGCTTACTTGCGCGTTTGCATACAGCGTCGTCAGACATTTTGGTACTTCGACGTTTTTTTTTTTTAGCCAATAGGAAAAATTATCATCTTTTCATCACTGGTTGCTATGTTGGTAGATTTTTTTTATCTCCTGCCTGGGTGAAAAGTTCTATTGATTAAAGCGACGAAACGCCCGTAGCAAACGCTTGTTGTCGCGCTAGTCGCTTGAATCGAGCGTTTCCATTACTTTCTATGGGAAATGGAAACGCTCAAATACGCCCAAACCGCCCGATACGCGCGACAAAAAAAGGTCCGGAACTTGTTTGAGCTTCACGCGATCGTCGTTTCAGCGTTCGGCGGTGAGATGTGAACAGTCTCCATAGAGAATAATGTAATTTCGCCCATCCGGCGTATTGTAGCGTCACGCTTCAGGCGTAAAAATGCCTAGGTGTGAATGGAGCCTAAAAGAAACAATTCTGCCACTGTCCACCAACAATGTGGCATCATTTCTCCCTCTGACACCAGAAATGGGGTACTATGCCTCCCTATGATACCTAGGACTGGGCACTATTCCTCCACCTAATACCAAATGTGGCAATGCTTACTCCCGCTGATGCCAGGAAAATTTCCACTCCCGCTGATGCCAGGAAAATTTCCACTCCCGCTGGCCATAGTCCAGCCCTCCTAGAGTCTGAAGGACAATAAACCGGCCCTTTGTTTAGAATGTTTGGAGACCTCTAAGCTAGTGCATTGTTGGTTCACTTACCTTTTCCTTCGATTTCCCTTCTAAATGTTTTTTTCTTTGTCTGAGTTTCTCACTTCCTGTTCCTCCTCAGTAAGCTGTTCAGTAAGCTGTTCTGGCTGACTAACTGCTCGGATGATGGTGGAAAGCTTACTGAGGAGGAACAGGAAGTGAGAAACTCAGACAAAGAAAAAAAACATTTAGAAGGGAAATCGAAGGAAAAGGTAAGTGAACCAACAATGCACTAGCTTAAAAAAAAAATCAATTTAGAAAATAAAAAACAAACCTTTACAACCCCTTTAAGAGGAAGGTGAAGCCACCATTCATCTAAATGTAAAATCACGCTCGCATTATGTTTACGCCAACATGTGTCACTCTATAGTCATTTAGGCTGCTTAGATGTGATAGGGAGAAAATGCTCAGCATTGAAACTCACTAAAAACTGAGCATGTGCAGAGTTGTCACCACAACTGCAAAAACCCTAGCTGCAGTCAGGACATTATTATTATTGTTATACAGGATTTATATAGCGCCAACAGTTTGCGCAGTGCTTTGACATGAGCAGAAGGTGGAGATAGAGAGCAGCAGGATCAACCAGGTTTTTTGCAGAATACAGAAAACTAATCCCATAGTGATTAAGTGAGTATGAACAGCATGCAATACAACATTTATTGATAGTTTTTTATGATGTGGGTTTAACACATTAAGGGTTGATTTACATCTATTCATTATTGCAACACGTGTTAGAGATTGACGCACTGCAGAGCCATTCATTCTGAATAGCACCAAATTCACTAAGGTAAGTCCATCTAGGTAATTTAATAAAAAATAGTAAATAAATAGAATACATAAGGGGTTATTTACGAAAGGCAAATCCACTTTGCACTACAAGTGCAAACTACAAGTGCAAAGTGCACTTGGAAGTGCAGTCGCTATAAATCTGAGGGGTAGATCTGAAATGAGGGGAAGCTCTGCTGATTTTATTATCCAATCATGTACAAGTTAAAATGCTGTTTTTTATTTTGATTGCAGGATCTACAGCGACTGCACTTCCAAGTGCACTTTCAGTGCAATTTCAAGTGCACTTTGCACTTGTAGTGCAAAGTGGATTTGCCTTTAGTAAATAACCACCATAGTTTGTTGTGATTTACTGAGGCAAAATATATGTCACACGGTCGATATTTAATAAGGCCCATTGATTTTAATTGACAGGCCCATTGACATAACGCTCATTAACACATGTGCATTACCACACCACACAAATGTAAATGGTCTCCTAAAATTACCAGTGATGATATATTAGATTTGGGGGAATCTTCACTTTCAAGCATACATGAATGTCACCTCAGTCAAGGTAACACACTTACACTTTTTATATGAAATTGATTAATTATAGAGCTATAGTGACGATTGTGAGTATATAAATAAAGCACTAATTATCAATAAATGATAGTAACACGTGTAAACGCATACATGCTGGACACATGACTATATTTTGTATACAGCTTTTAAAATACTAATTCAGCATTTACAAAAGGTGCTACAGCATATACAGTATCTCAATGACAATATTACGGCAATAATGCAAAGACGGTTTATCCATTGCTTGGTATTTTTCTTTGCCTGCAGCAGTGCAGCATGGATGTGTGAACAAAGAGATTTTACTCTGTCATAAGCAGAGAACCCCTCCCACACACATACAGCATTAGCTCTGCACCTCCGTCCTGCAGCTAACATTCCTGACAATTCCATTCACAATCTCTTCATAAGCAAAGCTTCTGTTTCACATGGTCTGATATATTTTTTTTTAGCATAGCAACATTTTAAGTGTGACTGAAGCCAAAGATCAAAAGGCAATGTTTGAGTCTAGCGTACAAAATGACTACATCCCATAATCTGTCACGTAAATCAACCTGAATTTCCTCCAGCATAACATCTGGGGAACCACATCATTTGCACCCTTCACCTGTGCCCTTGAGAGATGGTGTGAGTAGGACAACTCGCTTTAATCCCTATACAGTCCTGATTGATGTTTGCTATAGATAGATTTCCCAAGTTATTTATACTCCGGTGTACCTGTAATGTAATTCTAGATTGTTTCCGCTTCTACTCCCATGTGCATTATGTCTGTTTCCCTCACAAACAGGAAAAATCCCACACAATGCATAACACCCAACCCAATTACAGACCCAACCCAATTAAAGAAAGGTCAGTAGATTATGTATTATGTAATACATAATCTACTGACCTTTCTGTAATTATACTTATAATTATATATATATATATATATAAATCAATGTTCATTCACCTAGATAATGCTAACAATGTAGATATCATTTAAAATCTGTCAGATTGGGAGAAAAGGAGCGAGACCTGTGGGATTCCAGAGAACTGGTAGGTGAACTGTCAGATTTGGAGAAGGGGGTGTGACCTGCGGGATTCTAAAGAGCTGGTAGGTGAACTGTCAGATTGGGAGACAGGGGGTGTGATGGCGGGATTCCAGAGAACTGGTAGGTGAACTGTCAGATTTGGAAAAGGGGGCGTGACCTACAGGATTCCAGGGAACTGGTAGGTGAATTGTCAGATTTGGAGAAGGGGGCATGACCTGCGGGATTCCAGAGAACTGGTAGGTTAACTGTTAAATTTTGAGAAGGGGGGGCGTGACCTGCGGGATTCCAGAGAACTGGTAGGTGAACTGTCAGATTTGGAGAAGGGGGTGTGACCTGCGGAATTCCAGAGAACTGTTAGATAAACAGTCAGATTTGGAGAAGGGGGCGTAACCTGTGGGATTCCAGAGAACTGGTAGGTGAACTGTCAGATTTGGAGAAGGGGGTGTGACCTGCGGGATTCCAGATAACTTAGATGAACAGTCAGATTTGGAGAAGGGGGGCGTGACCGGCGGGATTCCAGAGAACTGGTAGGTGAACTGTCAGATTTAGAGAAGGGGGCAGGACCTGCGGGATTACAGAGAACTGGTAGACGAACTGTCAGATTTGGAGAAGGGTGTGTGACCTGCTGGATTCCAAAGAACTGGTAGGTGAACTGTCAGATTTGGAGAAAGGGGGCGTGACGTGCGGGATTCCAGAGAACTGGTAGGTGAACTGTCAGATTTGGGGACAAGGAGCGTGTCCTGCGGGATTCCAGAAAACTGTTAGATGAACAGTCAGATTTGGAGAAGGGGCGTGACCTGTGGGATTCCAGAGAACTGGTAGGTGAACTGTCAGATTGGGAGAAGGGGGCGTCACCTGTGGGATTCCAGAGAACTGGTGATCAGCAAAGGCAGCCCACTGTAAAAGTGATGTTCATCTAATAACGACTTTGCTATGGGGTTAGTCATACAGTTTTTAGAATAAATTTGTTTTTAATCTGCCACACATGCTACTACAACCAAACAAGCCTATTCTACACCTCACCCCAAAATAATCACTCTATATTGTCTTTGGTCAGATGGACCCAAAGTGATGTTGAGCTGAACATAAATCTTGGCTGCATGGTTGTTCAATTCACGTGTACACCAAAGCGGGTCAACTTTGTACGTTTTTCTTGGAGGTAATTGGGACAGGAGATCAAAGTCTTGCTCCAAGCAAATGATAAGTAATTGTTTTAACAGTTTGTTGTAGTGAGCTTGGGTTATGTATGTTTGGTGATTAATGTTAGTCTAAAGATTCTTTAATCTTCACGTTCTGTCATCCTTCTGGCCTGGACACAATCTTCTGTCATATGCATTCTCACTGGCAGACTCTGAAATACAGAATGTACCTTCCTTCCAACTCGTTTTTTTATTTACATCTGCAGTACCTCACACTAGTCTTAAATAACCCTTCTAAAAACAGCTGTTGATATGGAGTTCTTTTCTGTTTTCTACACATTTCAATTCAACCCACACAACTGACAAATTACAGTTACAATTACGTGAACTTTCTAATGTGAAGGAAATATCTTAAAATCAACTATGTTGAAGCTTCCATCACTAAACATAATGAAGTGATCACTGATTAGATATTTTGACATATTCTGATAACAATTCAGTTTCCACTAGTGAAGTATTCTTAGTAACCAAAACTTCCAGACACATATACCTCCATACTCCAGCTCGAGTTGGATCAGATGCAAGTATACCTAAAACCCAGGTGTAACGTCACTTTTCCTTAGAGTGGTTTTAAACCTCAGACCTGAAATATGAACAAAGCATATCCCTCTATAGTGTGTACATGTCTCAATTAAGAGCATTACGTGTCTGCTGCTTTGTTTTCCTGACACCGAGAAGAATGGTGATGGGAGAGAGCTCCAGCTGATTGACAGCCTCAGCTTTGTTCCTGTGTGCACTGTGGAGGAGGGTGTGTCCCTTCCCTCCAATCATCTCTTAGAGCTCTTCTCACTGAGCCCTGCAGAGTGTAGCTTCAGTTATTCGTCCCCTTGTTTCTGATAATTCAGACAAGCTTTAAAAAGTCTTGGTTCTGGATGTAGAGAAGAGAAGACTGCAAATAAACAGATGCCACTTATGTAGGAGGATTTGTTTTATCTCTGTGTATCACCTGAGGCCAGTCACTTCACTGGGTATATGTAAGGGTTTACAACCACTTTAATTGACAAACCTCATGAAGTTTCAATGGTAAAGAAAGTCACAATGCAGAGATCTTGAATGTTTTTTTCGGGGGTTAAAACAAAATATGATCTTGATTATGAACTGCAAACACTGTGTAAAAGTATTACAAGACTGAGCATTAGCGATCCACAATTTCTATTTTAGGCTGTCCCAAATAAACAGATGTCTCTATACCCATTTGTTCCTGGTGGTAATTGTACTAAGACAGACTAGGATCAGGTAATCTAATTATAATTTCTTCAGATACATCTGTTTTCTTTAATTAATTTATTTCGGGTTGGCTATAACCATAACCAAATAACTAAATATACCTGGCGGTTTTAAACCTGGCAGTTTTCCTATGGGGAAACACTATGAGGGAGCATACACACGGCCAGGATTCTCGGCCAAAGCTCTCCCCGCAGTTTTCCCAATGGGAAACCCGGCCGTGTGTACACAGGAAAACTTACCAAGAAGGTTCTCGATTTTCCCGTCGGGATTCCTGGCAGACTTTATACCGCCAGGAAGTCGTGTGTACAGGGCTTCAGACTGGCCATGCATTGTTCAACTTGCATCCAGTTCCTGATGAACTGGCCTAAATTCACTTAAGCGGTGGCACTATCAGCCCACTCCCAATCGACATCCTTTGATTGAGAAGCAGAGCAAACTGGATGGAAATCTGTCAGCCAGACAGCATCTGTATCCAATCAGCTGCAGTCACTGTTTGGGTATTCTGACAGCCGCTGATATCAGCTGTCAGAATACTATAGCCACAGCGGGAGATCTGTGCAGTAAATTTTTTTCAGCCTGTTTCTGAATGTAAAAAAATCAAACAATGAAATAATATTTTTTGCTATCTGTCAGGGGGCATTCTTCCCACTGACCCCCAATTTAAGAGGTATTCTTCCTACTGACCATCAATGTAAGAGGCGTTCTTCCTACTGAACATCAATGTAAGGAACATTCTTCCCACTGACCACCAATGTAAGAGGCATTCTTCCTACTGACCATCAATGTAGCAGGGCATTCTTCCCACTGACCACCAGTAAAAGGAGTATTCTTTTCACTGACCACCAATTTAAGAGGCATTCTTCCCAATGACCATCAATGTAAGTAACATTCCCACTGGCCACCAATGTAAGAGGCATTCTTCCTACTGACCATCAATGTAAGAAACATTATTTCCACTGACCACCAGAGTAATGCCCCGTACACACGATCCAAAAATTCGTCCGACTTTGTTCATTTACTAGTCGCAAGTAGTATTTAAATAGGTTACTAAAGTCACGAAAATTCTCGTACGACAGAAAAAAATAAATCGGAAGTGATGTCATGTGTTGTAATGTATTTGTATGTTCGGATGAGAACTGTACTGACTAAACAAAAATTGTACGATCTGGTATCGTACGAGGAAATTTTTTGTGCTTGCCGATCAAATAATATCAGATTTGAATTGTCATGATCGGCTTTTGAAAGCTCTGTACTCACAATCCGACTATCGTACGATAATGTAGAAAGCAGTATTTTTCGTCCGATTTTCGGATTATGTGTACGGGCCATAAGAAGCATTCTTTTCAGTGACCACCAGAGTAATAAGGTCCTTCTGCAACTGACCACCAGTGTAAGAAGGCCCTTCTCCCAATGGCCACCAATGTAAATGGGTCATTCTCCCTCTAAGTGCCAATCTAAGAGCGAATACTACAAACCACCAATGTCAGGAAACACAATTCACTGTCTTCATTTCTTTTCTCTAAAACAACATACTCAAAGAGGTTCTGGGAACTTCAAACAAGTGCTAGTGAATCGGCTTCCACACAACAAAGCTCCCCTCAATAGGCACCTAACAGTAGCTAAGACCATAGAAGTACAGAAAGGCACACCAAACCAAAACCATATGAAAGCATCCAAGACAATTTTAATTGTTAGTAAATAAATCATATAAAAATGGAGGCAACAACACTTAGCAACTGCTGTTATGTTGTTAGTTGTGGAGAGTTCAATACTAGTTCTAATATAGATCTGTGATGCCATAAGTTTTATCCTGTGTTGATTCCTGATGAAGTGAGTGTGTGTGTGGGGGGGGGGGGGGGGGGGGTGTTGTTTATTTTAATTTACAAGCAAAGAGATTTTGTATTATAAATACTTGCATATGTGGATTGATTTAAATGGCATGAACGACAGATACAGAAAAAAAAGTGGGTTTCAGTTTTCTTATCTATGGGTCTCATTTAGTCTACAACTGTTACTTCATGCCTCTCAGTACTTTTGATTACTGAATTACCTAATATTCTGGGAATTTGTTTTTGTATTGTGGTTATCCTTTTCTGGTTGTACAAGTTTACGCAGCATTGTTTTTTATTTTTTGATATACCATTGCTGGATCTGCCAGTTTCCACTGTGTGCCTATCATCTAATCTTGTTTTAATTGCTGCTGTTTCACTTAACACAAGTTAGAATCCATTTGTCAGTGTAACATCAAATACAGTATATTGCTGGAACTTTAAATGATTGTGGTTTCCATTGCCTGATTTATGTGTTAATGTATACTTAGATGTTGTAAATGAGTGAAACGTTAATGTTTTTCTAATAATAAAAATGTATGCAACTGAAAATCTTAGTCATGCTATGCTTCCCATTTCTTTGTATTGTCTGTAACAGATGTTTTATATTAAAGGCAAGCATCCATCTTTTCGTTTCGTTTTAATGTTTAGTATTTTTTCTATAATGTATCTGGAGAAAGGGGGTCATGTCTGGAAAGAAAGAATTGATATTTTTCCAATGCCACTTATGACAGCCGTCATATTTCCAAATTTTGCTGAAAGAAAAGATGTCCGACAAAATGTTTGTTTGCTATGAACAACACACACACACTTTCCTCTTGTTTTTAACATTTTGGCCCAAGTATAGTTATCTCTAACTATAGTGATATTCAGGGCACCTCCAGCTTTAAATTTATGTAATGGTGCTCGGAGGTGGGTAGGGAGTGTAACCAAGGAATGATGCTCGGAGGTGGGTAGGGGGTGGAACCAAGGAATGGTGCTTGGAGGTGGGTAGTGGGTGGAACCAAGGAATGGTGCTTGGAGGTGGGTAGGGGATAGATAAAGGTAATGGTACTCTGAGGTGGGTAGGAGGTGGCACAAGGAATGGTGCTTGGAGGTGGGTAGGGGGTGGAACCAAGAAATGGTGTTCAGAGGTGGGTAGGGGGTGAAGCCAATGAATGGTGCTTGGAGGTGGGTAGAGGGTGGAATTAAGGAATAGTGCTCGGAGGTTGGTAGGGGGTGGAACCAAGGAATAGTGCTTGGAGGTGGGTAGGGGGTGGGACCAAGGAATGGAGCTCAGAGGTGGGTAGGGAGTGGAACCAAGGAATGATGCTCGGAGGTGGGTAGGGGGTGGAGAAAAGGAATGATGCTCGGAGATGGGGAGGGGGTGGAACCAAAGAATGGTGCTCGGAGGTGGGTAGGGGGTAGAACCAAGAAATGGTGCTTAGAAGTGGGCAGGGGGTGAAACCGATGAATGGTGCTTGGAGGTGGGAAGGTGGTGGGCACAAGAGGTGCCTCAGAAGGAGGGAGGTCCTGCACCTATTCTCTGAGAAAAAAAAGCCCTGGTGATATTTCAGAGTTCTCGTTGTGCCTCAAGTGACATATAGGGGTTGATTTACCAAAGGCAAATCCACTTTGCACTACAAGTGTACTTGAAAGTGCAGTCCCTGTAGAGCAGAGGGAAAGATCAAAATGAAGGGAAGCTCTGCTAATTTTTATCATCCAAACATGTACAAGAAAAAATGCTGTTTCTTATTTTCCTTGCATGTCCCCCTCAGATCTACAAGTACACTTGCAGTGCACTTGTAGTACAAAGTGGATTTTCCTTTAGTAAGTAAACCCCCCAATGTCATTTCCACAGCTACAGCCATGTATGGTCTGGAGGAACATCAGTAAGCAGGAGTCATTGCAGAACAAACCAAAAAAACAAAAGCTGTTCTGTAATGTTTATACTTTCCCAGACCTGGCACTCGCTTGTGACTGGGTGCCGCGATTGAACCATTGAGGGATGCAATATGTGTGTAGAAGTGCTACTGATTACCTACTTAGGCAATTCTCTATGTAAGTCAGAGAGCTGGGAGTATACGAGGGACATTCAACTCAAACCGGGACTTTTAATTTTACAGGTATAAAAAGGGATGCTAACATGGCAGTAGTAAGTGGCAAGTGTGTCCTATCACTGATAGGCGGTGCACATGTCACAGGCCGATTCAGAGCCTGTTAATGGCAGGCAACTGTGTTGGTGTGTGCATGGAACAGCGTGTGGTGATGAAGTTTCTTTTGAACGAAGGCGTAAAACCCACGGATATCTACAGAAGACATCAAGTGCAGTACGGTGATAAAAGGCTCAGCCGCAGTAAGACATTTGAATGGCATAACGTTTTCAAAGATGGCCGTACGTCCGTCAGTGATGATCCCAGCCGTGGTGGTTTCCAGGCCACAGCAGTCATTTCTGTGAACATTTAGTGCATGGAATGCCTGATCCTGGATAATCTACGCATAACCTGTAGTGAAATTGCACAAGAGACAAATCTTTCTGAGGGGTGAGGGGGGAAACTTCTAGAGCCACTTTATTAAAGCAGTGCAAAGAGCTATGGTGATAAAAAGCAACTCATAGCAAACAATATTTCACATCACATCTATTTCCAAAAATGAGAACAATGAAAGATAACTGGTTTCTATAGTTTTTTTTAGCTGCAGTACTAAAGAAGACATGAAATGTTATAAATTCAGTACATAAATTGATATAGAACTCTGGAGCTGTTCAATTCCAATTAGGGGCCATGAGGTCAAAAATTGCACAATTCAGGAGACAAGTATGCCGCATATGTTAAAAATTATAGTCCACACCTGCACTTTACAAGCTTCTTTACTGATGTCATAGGAAGCACGTCTCCTAGATCCTTAAAGCGGGGGTTACCACGGGAATTATTATTTTTTTTTTTATGTGCATCTGCTGCTCTTAATATACTAATTAGTGTACTCACGTGTCCTATATTCGTAGCCCTCGCATTGTCATTCGCATTGTCATTCTGCCGTAAACAATAATTTATCAAAATCTTTGCAGTACGGTTACATTTTGCTTGTGGGCACTCTGAAGCCCACAAACAAATCCTTCCGGGATACGGCTGCAAGAGTCACGTGACATGTCAAATCACGTGATAGTTCCTCTTCTTAGCTACAGAATCGTCTCCTGGGCAGCGTCACGCTGTGCTCCCAGGAGACATTTCAAACTAATCCCAGGAATCACTGGGGCGATCGGAGACAAACCGACACGCCCACTCCCGCGGGAGCTCAACCAGGAAGTGCCTGCTTCACAAAAGACAAACACGGTATGGCATTGATTTAAACATTTTTTGATAGCCAACTACAAGTAAAGACACTGAGCCGGTGTGATGAACCACTTCCTTACTGGGCATGTAAACCCCCTTCCTGACCAGGTGAAATTTCAGCTTGCGGCACTGCGTCGCTTTAACTGACAATTGCGCGGTCGTGCGATATGGCTCCCAAACAAAATTGGCGTCCTTTTTTCCCCACAAATAGAGCTTTCTTTTGGTGGTATTTGGTCACCTCTGCGATTTTTATTTTTTGCGCTATAAACAAAAAAGGACGACAATTTTGAAAAAAAATACAATATTTTTTACTTGTTGCTATAAAAAATAGCCCAATTTAAAAAAAAAAATCAGTTTAGGCCGATACGTATTCTTCTACATATTTTTGGTTAAAAAAAAAAAACGCATTAAGCGACTGGTTTGCGCAAAAGTTATAGCGCCTACAAAATAAGGGACAGAATTGTTATTTTTTATTATTTATTTTTTTACTAGTAATGGCGGCGATCTGCGATTTTTATTGCGACTGCGACATCATGGCGGACACATCGGACACTTTTGACACATTTTTGGCACCATTCACATTTATACTGAAATCAGTGCTATAAATATGCACTAATTACTGTATAAATGTGACTGGCAGGGAAGGGGTTAACACTAGGGGGTGAGGAAGGGGTTAATGTGTTTCCTGCATTGTGTTCTAACTGTGGGGGGAGGGGGGGTGACCGATCTGTGTCCCTATGTACTAGGAACACAGATCGGTATGCTCTCTCTATGACAGGACGCTGTCATTGTGAGATCCGGCAATGAGAGATGTTTACATATGAGATCATCTCTCATTCGCTGCACAGATCGCATCGCAAACGGCCACTCTGATTGGCCGTTCGCGGCGATCTGTGATTGGCTGTGTCCAAGGGACACGGCCAGTACACAAGTTCCCCGCTGCACGCTCTAGAGCGCGCGCTGGGAACGAGGAAAGGGGCTGCCGTGAAAACACGGCAGCCCGGAGATTTAGAACCACCCTGCGGCCGCATATAGTCGTACGGCCGTAGGGAAGTGGTTAAGGATGACTTGGAAATTACAGTGAACCTCTGCTTTAAAGCAGTTTTAAAGGTTTTCCTGTAAAAAAATAAAAATAAACATGTTATACTTACGCACAGAGCAGCCCAGATCCTCCTCTTGAGAGAAAGGAGTCACCGCTCCAGGTGGGATCACTAAATGGTTACAGGTGGTGCAGGATACCGAGGGTGCTGGCGGTGCACTAAGCAAAATGAAGACAAAAGAAAAATGGATAGCCGCACTCCAAAACCTGATGGGTGGTCTTTTATTCAATAGACAGCATGTACAAAAATAGGGTCACAGCAGTAGAAACAAGGAACAGCCGACGCGTTTCGCACTGGATCAGTGCTTATTCATGGCTTTTTGTACATGCTGTCTATTGAATAAAAGACCACCCATCAGGTTTTGGAGTGCGGCTATCCATTTTTCTTTGTCTTCAGATCCTCCTCTTCTAGGGTCCCCCTTCCGGTGGTCCTGGCTCCTCCTCCCTTTCAAGTGCTCCCCATAGCAAGCCAATTGATATGGGGAGGGAGAGGCACTCATGCAATGCAGGCTCAATCCTATTAACTACGGTTGTCCCGATACCGATACCGATACCAGTATCGGTATCGGGACCGATACTGAGCATTTGCGGAAGTACTTGTACTCCCGCAAATGCCCCCGATGCCAGATCCAAAACAATGCGCTCCCCCCCCTGCCGCAATCCGCCGCACACCGCAACACCGCTGCGTAGTTAATCAGCGTGCGGGGAACACTACAGCTTTCATTTAAATAGCTGTATGTTCCCCGCCGCGCCGCGTATAGATACTCCCCCTTGCTCGGGATTGGACGGGTGATCTGTCTATCAAAGTGCAGATCACCCGTCCAATCCCGAGCTAGGGGGAGTGTCTATACGCGGCGGGGCGGGGAACACACAGCTATTCAAATGAAAGCTGTAATGTTCCCCACACGGTGAATAACTAGGCGGCGGCGGCATCTGCATCTAGGTATAGGGGGACATGACTGCATATGTGGGGGACATGGCTGCATATGTGGGGGACATGGCTGCATATGTGGGGGCCATGGCTGCATATGTGGGGGACATGGCTGCATATATGGGGGACATGGCTGCATATGTGGGGGCATGGCTGCATATATGGGGGACATGGCTGCATATGTGGGGAACATGGCTGCATATGTGGGGGACATGGCTGCATATGTGGGGGACATGCCTGCATCTGTGGGGGACATGGCTGCATATGCGGGGGACATGGCTGCATTTGTGGGGGAACATGGCTGCATTTGTGGGGAGACATGGCTGCATTCGTGGGGGACATGGCTGCATTTGGGGACACATTTAAAAAAAAGTATCGGTATTCGGTATCAGCGAGTACTTGAAAAAAAGTATCGGTACTTGTACTTGGTCCTAAAAAAGTGGTATCGGGACAACCCTACTATTAACACACATAGTGTGGCTTGGGCCAGCCCCCTATCATGAATGTTTTTTTACCCTAATGCAGAGAATGCATTAAGGCAGTGTTTTTCAACTCCAGTCCTCAAGGCACACCAACAGGTCAAGTTTTCAGGATTCCCTCAGATGAAATGGCTGTGGTGATAACTGAGGCTGGGTTCACACTACACTACACGACTTTCATCCTACTTTGCTCTGCGACATTTGTCCTACATTAGTCCTACATTGATCCTGCATTGGTCCTACATCCATCCTACTTTCATGAACAGGATACTACTTTGGTCCTACTTTGTGATAGACTGACTTGTTCTTTGACCAATCAAAACAATCCCAGAGTGAGATAAATTCCTTTTACTGGTGCTGTAATCACATGTCAGATGGCAAAAGTCGGATGGTTAGGACAAGGCTCCTACTTTGGTCCTACTTCAATGATATTCAATGGGCTGAAGTAGGATCAATGTAGGACCAAAGTAGTACAGGGAGTAGTTTCAAAGTCGGACCGACTTGTGTAGGACCAGTTAAGACAGCTCTCATAGGGAAACATTGATTTTCACACGTCATGCTACATGAGCTCCCAATGTAGGAGCGTTGTCGCAACAAGTGTGAACCCAGCCTGAGCCTGGGTTCACACTATACTACACGACAGCAGTACAACTTTCATCCTACTTTGCTCTGCAACATCTGTCCTACATTCATCCTACATTGGTCCTACATCCATCCTACTTTCATGAACAGGATACTACTTTGAACCGACTTTGTGATAGTCTGACTTGTTCTTTGACCAATCAAAACAATCCCAGAGTGAGATAAATTCCTTTTACTGCTGCTGTAATCACATGTCGGATGTCTGATAAGGACAAGGCTCCTACTTTGGTCTGACTTCAATGATATTCAATGGGCTGAAGTAGGATGAATGTCAGAGCAAAGTAGTACAGGGAGTGTCTTCAAAGTCGGACCGACTTGTGTCGGATCAGTTAAGACAGCTCTCATAGGGAAACATTGATTTTCACACGTCATGCTACATGAGCTCCCAATGTAGGAGCGTTGTCGGAACAAGTGTGAACCCAGCCTGAGGCAGTGAAACTGATCAAATCACCTGTGCAAAATAATGGAAAGCCTGAAAACATGACCTGTTGGTGTGCCTTGAGGACTGGAGTTGAAAAACACTGCATTAAGGTAAAAAAAAAAAAACTTTAGCCTTTACAACCACTTTAAAGTGTTTGTAAAGGTTTTTTTTTTTTTTTAATAACAAACATGTTATACTAGAAATGCTCTGTACAGTGGTTTTGCACAGATCGGCTCCAATCCTTCTCTTCTTGGGTCCCCTGCCAGCACTCTGGGCCCCTCCCCCCTGCCAAGTGCCCCCATCACAAGCCACTTGCTATGGGGACACTCGTGTTGGTTTGCTCCTGAGCCCCACTCTCCATAAGGTACCGAATGCAACTCATTATTGCATCTCAGCTAATCAGAAGGGAGAGGCCAGGGGGAGCCTCAGCTCTCATGTACATTGCTGGATCGAGATCGGGCTTAGGTAAGTATCAAGAAGGCGGGGAGGGGGGAGCTGCACACTGAAGGTTTTTTACCTTCATGCTTAGAATGCATAATGCATGAAGGTAAAAACTTCAGCCTTTAAAACCACTTTAACCACTTAAGGACCGCCGCACGCCTATGTACGTCCACAACATGGCTCGTACAGGCACAAGGGCGTATATATACGTCCTCGCCTTTGTGCGGTTCGGGGTCCGATCGGGACCCCCTCCGCGGCGTGCGGCGGTCCCCCTGGCTCTGGGAGCGATCGCCGACGAGCGGGCGGATGTCCGTTTTTTTCGCCCCCTCCCCCGCGATCGCTCCCAGCCAATCACTGTATTTAGTGTCAGTGTGACAGGCAGTGTGAAAGTTAGTTAGTGTTAGGTTCAGGATAGCCCCCGTACCCCCCCTAATAAAGTTTTAACCCCCTGACCACTGCCCTAGTTAACCCTTTCACTCCCTATTGCCAGCGTCACTAAGCGATCATTTTTCTGATCGCTGTATTAGTGTCGCTGTTCCCGCTAGGTAGGTATTTTTTTTTTTTTTTATTGCGATTTTTTTTTTTTACTAAAGACATGTGGCTGAATTAATTTTGGCCTAAATGTTTTAGTAAAATTTAGTTTATTTGATTTTTTTTATAACAAAAATTAAAAAATAGTGATTTTTTTCAAAATTGTCGCTCTATTTTAGTTTATAGCGCAAAAAATTAAAATCGCAGAGGCGATCAAATACCACCAAAAGAAAGCTCTATTTGTGGGAAGAAAAGGACGCAAATTTTGTTTTGGAGCCACGTCGCACGACTGCGCAATTGTCTGTTAAAGCGACGCAGCGCCGAATTGTAAAAACACCTTGGGTCATTTAGCAGCGGGTGTCCGGGTCTTAAGTGGTTAAAGCAGTATTAATCCCAAAAGTAAAAGTGTATTCATTGCAATTTACCAATTCTTATGCCGCGTACACACGGTCGTTTTTTGCGATGAAAAAAAAACGAAGTTTTTTAAAACGTCATTTAAATTGATGGTGTGTGGGCAAAACGTTGTTTTTTGTTTTAAAAAAACGACCAAAAAAAAATTCCAACATGCTTGAATTTTTTGTGTCGTTTTTTCAAAACGTCGTTTTTTGTTTCACAAAAAGTCACCGTGTGTAGCAAAAATGTCGTTTAAAACGACGTTTTTCAACCCGCGCATGCCCAGAAGCTAGTTATGAAGCGAGCTTCAATGGAAAAGAGTGGTGAACGTAACCTCGCTTTTTGTGAAAAAAACGATGGTGTGTATGCAACATCGTCTTTGAAAGTGACGTTTCAAAAACGTCGTTTTTACTTCACAGAAAACGTCGTTTTTTTTTCATCACAAAAAATGATCGTGTGTACGCGGCATTAGATGTGGTGGCTGTGTTTGTTTTCTTTTTTAGTAAGCTTTCCTTTATTTTCACCTGGTGATCTCTCCTGTAGTCCAAGGGAGGGGGCGAGCACGACACTCCACACCAGGGAGAAAGCCTTGCATTACTGTGTGTAGTTACAGACAGAAGAACAGAAAGTGACGATTTCTCAGAAGAAATAAAGACATTTAAAAGCAAAATGGAAGGATGAGCTAAGTGAAGGGGTACTGCACTAAGGTAAAGGAAGCTATTTAGGAAAAACAATTGTACCTTTACAACCCCTTTAAGTTAAAATACACATATAAGCATACGTGGGAAACAGTTGGGGTGGTTAATAATGATTGTTTATTCTAAAAACTATAGTTGGCTGCTATTTTGTCCCAGTGGCTTTATTGTTTTCATCCCGCTCTACAAGACTCTGGTCCGGCCGCACCTGGAGTATGCTGTCCAGTTCTGGGCACCAGTCCTCAGGAAGGATGTGCTGGAAATTGAGAGAGTACAAAGAAGGGCAACAAAGCTAATAAAGGGTCTGGAGGATATTAGTTATGAGGAAAGGTTACAAGCACTGAACTTATTCTCTCTGGAGAAAAGACGCTTGAGAGGGGATATGATTTCAATTTACAAATACCGTACTAGTGACCCCACAATATGGATAAAGCGTGGCCACTCATTAAAATTAGAAGAAAAGAGGTTTAACCCTAAACTATGTAGAGGGTTCTTTACTGCAAGAGCAGCAAGGATGTGGAATTCCTTTCACAGGCGGTGGTCTCAGCGGGGGCATCGGTGGTTTCAAAAAACTATTAGATAAGCACCTGAACGACCACAACATACAGGGATATACAAGGTAATACTGACATATAATCACACACATAGGTTGGACTTGTGTCTTTTTTCAACCCCACCTACTATGTACCGTATTTATCGGGGTATTGCGCGCACCCCCAACCTAGAAGAGAAAATCCTGGAAAAAAAAGAATATACTTACAGTTTAAATGCCCCTCGTCTGTGTCTTGCCCGGCGTCCATCGGCGGCCTTGTCCGCTCTGGTGTCCGTCTGCGGCCTCAGTGGCGTCCTCCTCGCTTCTCCCGCGCTGTCTCCGAGTCGAATCCCCGCTTCCTGCGCTTAGTTTCAACGCCGCCGCAGACATATACCGAGCACAGTACACTCGGGCACGCTCGGCCACGCTCGGCTTCTCACGCATAGAGGCTAGGAGCGTGACCGACCGCGAGTGAAGCCGAGCCTCGCCGAATGTACACGAGTGTACTGCGCTCGGTATATGTCGGCGGAGGCGTTCAAACTAAGCGCGGGAATCGGGTATCAGCGTATATCCCGCACCCACGATTTTCCCTTATTTTAAGGGGAAAAAAGTGTGCGGTATACGCCGATAAATACGGTAACTATGTTACATACCCAAACCAATTATACAAATTAGGAAAGTCAGAGAAAAGTGATCAGTTCTTATCTGTCGAGCTCAGGTACTTGGTGACTGGCACAATGCTGTCACACAGAGTAGGTCACATCCGTCCTAATACGTAGATGGGCAGCATACACAGGTTTGCTTTAAAGTGTACATCAGTGCAAAAAAAACAAATTCAGTACATCTCTGCAAAACAGGCACATGTTTTAAAAGGCCTGCAAGTACAGAAAGATACTGTACCTGTTGATCTTCCAGATATGCAATCAGCTCCTAACTCTTTCTGTGGGCTGACAACACACTGCATTCATGTAGACTGAGTGGTGTCTCAGCCCTACTCATTGTTTTTTGCTAAATTACTCAGACCTACCCCTACTACGTTAAGGGGGTTGTAAAGGCAGAAGTTTTGTTTATCTTAATGCATTCTATGCATTAAGATAAAAATCCTTCTGTGTGCAGCAGCCCCCCTCTGTCCAGCGATGTCCATGAGTGTCTCAGCCATCCGAGATTCTCCTTGCTGATTGGCTGAAACAAAGCAGCGGTGCCATTGGCTCCCGCTGCTGTCAAAGTTAGCTAGCCAATCAAGGGAGAGAGAAGGCTGGACTGGGTCTCTATGTCTGAATGGACACAGGAAGCTGTGACTCCATAGCAAGCCGCTTGCTGTGGGGACACTGTACGGGGGTGGGGGGGGGGGTACCCGGCCGTGACAGCTTTCAGCTTCACGGTCAGGCAATCACTACGCATGCGCGAATGGCGCAGCGCTCCCTGAGTGGACAGGTGATCGCCTGGGACCTGTCATGTGTCCCAGGTGATCACCTACAGGGAGGGACGGTCAAAAGGCAATATAACGTATAGCGGCCCCTGGGTGGAAGGAAGGAGGAAGTGGGACAGGAAGTCCCACTCCTACTGAAGCCCTCACCCCCCCCCCCCCCCCAAAAAAATTACATGCAAAAAAGTAAACAGAGTGATGTGCTAGAATTGGCGCATTTGCACTATCCCTCTCATAATTGCACACCAATGGCTGTGCATTCGGCGCAGCTGCTGGTGTTAACGAGCCCTAAGGCAAGCTATACATTATAAATTTTTTCATTGTTGTTCTCACAGAGGGGAGCCTTCCCTGCCCCTAGAACACAGCGATCAGTGGTGCCGGCTATGGCCAGACTGGTTGTGCACAAGTCGATCTAAAAATCACAACCAGCCTGCCAATAAATAGATTAAAATTTGGCCGGTCCCTGCTGAACTGGATACATTTCAATCCAACTATGGCCACTTTAAGGGTTAGTATGTTTTACATTCCAGTTGCTACTTACATTTGTGAGTGTGGTACTTTCACATTTTGGGTTGCATGAGTTATGCTTTCAGTTTTCATATAACTTGGTACCAAACCACAGTTGTCTAAACTATTTACAGCAGCCACACATTATTACAAAAATATTAGGGTTGTCCCGATACCGATACCAGTATGGGTATCGGGACCGATACCGAGTATTTGCGGGAGTACTTGTACTCCCGCAAATACCCCCGATACCTAAATAGAATACCCCCCCCCCCTGCCGCCGCATCGAAAGCTGCCGCATCGAAAGCCGCCGCATGGGTTACGTGCGGGAACGGCGTGCAGGAACATCACAGCTTTCATTTGAATAGCTGTAGTGTTCCCGCTGCGTATATACACTCCCCCTTGCTCGGGATTGGATCGGTGATCGTGATCTGTCCAATCCCGAGCAAGGGGGAGTGTCTATACGCGCGGGCAAAACAGCTATTCAAATGAATGCTGTGATGTTCTCCGTGCGGCGGAGGCGGCTTTCGGCGGCTAGGTATGGGGGGGGCATGGCTGGAGGGACATGGCTGGAGGGACATGGCTGGAGGGACATGGCTGGAGGGACATGGCTGCATATGTGGGGGACATGGCTGGGGGGAAATGGCTGCATATGTGGGGGACATGGCTGGAGGGACATGGCTGCATATGTGGGGGACATGGCTGGAGGGACATGGCTACATATGTGGGGGACATGGCTAGAGGGACATGGCTACATATGTGGGGGACATGGCTGGAGGGACATGGCTGCATATGTGGGGAACATGGCTGGAGGGACATGGCTGCATATGTGGGGGACATGGCTGGAGGGACATGGCTGGATATGTGGGGGACATGGCTGGAGGGACATGGCTGCATATGTGGGGGACATGGCTGGAGGGACATGGCTGCATATGTGGGGGACATGGCTGGAGGGACATGGCTGCATATGTGGGGGACATGGCTGGAGGGACATGGCTGCATATGTGAGAGACATGGCTGGAGGGACATGGCTGCATATGTGAGAGACATGGCTGGAGGGACATGGCTACATATGTGGGGGACATGGCTGGAGGGACATGGCTGCATATGTGGGGGGCATGGCTGGAGGGACATGGCTGCATATGTGGGGGACATGGCTGGAGGGACATGGCTGCATATGTGGGGGACAATGCTGGAGGGACATGGCTGCATATGTGGGGGACATGGCTGCATATGTGGGGGACATGGCTGCATGAATGAAATGTAAATTAAAAAATGTTATCACTCAGGTAAGTCCTGCCAATAAACAGCAGACATTGATGTCCAAAAGATAAGTCTAAAGATTTTTTAAACTACCAATTGTGGGTACTAAACTTTCACATACACATCCCTAGCTTTGCTTGTGAGTCAATAGCAGCACAATATACACCTTTCAGCCCAAAAGTATATAGGTACATAGACTATTGCATTATTTTATTAAAAAGAGAAGTTGGTGCTTGCAACAAACTTCTAGTAGAGGTAGTGACTCAGTCAATAGTAAATGGCTTCAAACATGCTTGGGACAAACATAGATCTATATTTAGACAAAAAAGTTAACAAACAAAAAAGAAAAAAAACAAAACCCCTAAAACATGTATACATTTAAAAAAAAAACGGGGCAGGCTCGATGGTCTCTTGGTCTTGGGTCTTTTTTCTGTTGTCCTTTTTCGATGTTTCATTTAAAAAGGAATCTTATGCACCAAAAGTAGTTCCCTAATAACAGTTGCAAATAAAGTCCAATATTACTGTAACAAAATATTAGAGAATTCTGGAGCTGCCATATACCCAGATGGCATAGGGAGAACATGTATCTGCTTTCAAACAGTGATACACATGTGACAAAGATCTAGGAGAAGACCAAGTTGAGGAAGCACCCAGGTGAAATCACACATCACATGACCAGCAGAGCAGGAAGTCAGAGCTGTCTTATCAGTTAAAGCAGAGTTCTAGTCAAAAGTGGAACTTCCTCTTTAGGGTCTCCTCACTAGCTCCTGATGGTGAAACTGAGCTTTTGGGGAGGAGGAGGGGGGGAGCGGGTACCCAATTTTAACAGGTACCCACAGCCACTTTCACCTTAGGTGATCGGAAGCAGAAGTTCTGCTTCCTCCCAAAGTCTTCTGGGACACAGGACATGTCCTAGAAGACTTTGGGACCAACTGCAGAGAGGAGTGGGCACCCGGCTGTAAAGCCGGAAGCTGTCACAGCTGGGTGCCCATAGTAGAGATGCCAGCACCGCCAAGAGAGGAGAGAGGAAGAAAACAGCTGGGGTGAGTGCACCGCTGGACCGTAGGACAGGTAGATGTGTGTTTATTAAGATTCAGCAGCTACAGTTTTTTTAAGCTGCTGAATTTTAATAAACACACAAAAGACTGGAACTCCGCATTAAGTATTCTTGAGACAAATTTGAATGGGACCTTGGCTCTACAATATTAGAACATAATCAGCCTTCCTCAACCCTTTTACCCCAGAGCAGGGGTGGCCAACCTGTTGAAGAGCGAGGGCCACTTAAGCAACTTGGTAACCAGTCGTGGGCCACAATCAGCAGGTCACGGCTACTCTATAGACCCTCCCAGATGGAAGGGGACAAATACCCTTCTTTTTTTCCGATTGGAGGTAGTTGGGCGTAAACGGACATCTATTCTGCGGGTTAGCTGAACTTTGTCATAGACTCCACCTGTGGCAAAAGCCAATGGTATAAAGGAAGCATTGGCTTATGGGGCTCTGCTCCACAGCCACTTTCTTCCTCTACCACCAGCTTCATTCACAACACTGATGCTGTGGTATGGTGGGTCGGCAACCTGCGGTCTGGGCTTGCCAACCCGCCATTCCAGAACAGGAGGTTGCAGGCCACATCAGGTTGCAGGCCACATCTGCCCCAGAGGATCCCTGGAAATCTTGCTCAGGTCTCAGGAAAGCTCTGCTAAAACCAAGTAATTGGTGGTCAATTGGAAAATGCCAGTTACAATGGTGGTGGCCAATGGGAAGAATACCCCCTGTGCAATGATGGTCAGAATGCCCCCCTTACAGACAGCTAATACTGGTGTCATGGAGTTGTGTTGGACCTGGAACTATGCAGATGGGAGGTCAATCAGCCACAGCTCAATGAACCCCTACCAACCTTTGGAGGAACCCCGGTTGAGAATGGCAGTTCTACATTACGTACTGATTTTACCCATTAGTGTAACATGTGCCTTACCCAACATCTGGCTGAAGAGAAGCTGCTCCAAATCGCCTAAAACAGTCACCACCAGCTCCGGGTCCACCTTGAGAAAAGTCTTCTTGTCGTCAGAGGCCTCTTTTGAAGAATCATCTGCAGAAGGACCGCTGGAATTGGAGTCCGTAGTTTTACTAAGCGGCTTAACTTCAGCGTACGGTCCCCGTGGAATTCGGCTAGGTGTCCGCGGCTGAAGAAGAGAGTGTTCTGATCGCGAAAGCGCCCTGGACATAGCAGGGGATGCCGGGGCTGTCGTAAGGTTCTTGACCAAGGTGGTAGTAGCCAGATCATCGCACCACTCAGGTCCGCAGAGGCGAAGTTTCTTTTCGGCGTCCGTCAACACCGACAGGTTGGTGAGTGAACGTTGGCGTCGAAGGGGCGCTCCGGGCAGGCGGGTCTCTTGTCCAGCGCTAGTGCCGCGAAAAACGCGCAGTTCCGCCGAGCGGCCTGATCCCACCCCCGAGGGGGGCTTCACCTTCCTCTGCATCATCGCACCTCCCCTCCCTGGCGTAAGAGGGAGTACGGGAGGAGGGTAGGTTATAACACAGGCATATACTCTAAAGGTGGGAACAGGAGAGATGGGTAGGAGAGGAAATAACAAAGGGCATGCAATAAGAAAAATGGATGCAGAATAAAATGGAGAATAATGGGATGGAAGGCAGAGAAGAAAGCTGCAGAGCTATAGGAGAAAAAGCATGAGGGAAAGGCAGGAGCGCTGATAGGGATGAATGGCACACCGAGAAGAAGGTATATGAGGGACAATTAGATGAGAAGACAATCTAGGACAGACACGGCGTGATTACATATAGCTGAGAAAACAAAGGAAAGGAAATGAGAAGACAAAGCGCCCGTCCATGCGGCTATGCCTCCTGTCAGCCCCAGTCAATGGCGAGCCCCGCCGCAGCTCTGTAGTAGTAACGGTGCCGGAGAACAGGGCACTCCCTCCGCTTTCTGCTTCCTCTACCTCCTGGAGGATGCTGAGAGAGAGAGAGAGAGAGAGAGAGAGAGAGGAGGGAGAGGAGAGGAGGGAGGGAGAGACACAAGGGGAGGAGGAGGAGGAGGGAGACTACAGACGAGGAGAAGGACAGCCACGCCGCAAGAGGTGAAGAGGAGGAGGACATAAGACGGGGAAAGTGACAGAGGATACAACATGGACACACCGCAAAATTACCTCAGACTCACTGCTCAATGGACACACATAAACATAATATATATTATGTATATATATATGTGTGTGTGTGTGTGTGTGACTGGGTCATGAGTCAAGGTTAAGGCCACAGCTTGGCAGGGCTGGACTGGGACAACAATTTGGCCCTGGACTTCATCCAGACTGGCCCACTTTGACAGGTCTCTTCCATGGCGGCCGGACAACTCCCGCACCCCCCTGGCCACCCAAGCCCCATCTCCCCATTCACTAGCAATTCTACTTTATTAGAGTAGAACAGCTGGTACTGGTACTCTTATAGGCAGTACCAGTGGGGAAGCTAGACATTATTTCACCCGGGGCAAAGGATCAGTTTGGTGCCCCCCTAATGGGACAAGATTAGGCAGAAGTGAGAAACTCCCAGGCCTTCTCCTCTGGTCCTCCCCTTCTTCTCTGTTCCCCCCAGGTGAGTGCTGCGGGGAGGGAGAGGAGCGCTGTGGGAAGAGAGAGACAGAGGAGTGGAGGGGGGCGGCGGTCTGAAGCCGGCCCACTGAGCCATCGGCCCACCGGGAAACTCCCTGTAGTCCCAATGGCCAGACCATCCCTGCAGCTTGGTGCACACTTGAAAAATGCATGTGTGAAAGAAGTGATATGTCTTACCACATGTTCTAATGTAGTACCAAAGAAGCTTTTCTTCTTTTTTTTTTTTTTTTCTACCTCTTCATACTATTTTCAGGCTTCAAGGTCCTCCTGATAAAATCAACATTGGTTGGGTTAGTAGGAAGAATTCTAGCCTTACAGATAGCTATTAACCATTTGTGGACCGCCGCATGCTTATATAGCGAGAGGGCAGCCGCTCTGTGTTGATGTTCTGTCAAAAGAGCCAACTCGTCAAACTCTCAAATTACGTCAGTTTCGGTGACTCGCCAGCGCCAGTAATTGCAGATTTCGAAGACTTTCCGTTTTTCACAGAACACCGTCAGCATATACAGTATGATGCATGATATAATGAGTGGACATTGTTAGTCCGCCTGCTACTAACCAACAACATGGTGGCAACAACTTTTTTCTGTGAACACAGCCAACTCGACGTGTACCGTAGTGTATACGCTGCCGGTGTTCTGCGAACACAGCCCACTCGTCGTGTACCGTAGTGTATACGCTGCCGGTGTTCTGCGAACACAGCCCACTCGTCGTGTACCGTAGTGTATACGCTGCCGGTGTTCTGTGAACACAGCCCATTCGTCGTGTACCGTAGTGTATACGCTGCCGGTGTTCTGCGAACACAGCCCACTTGTCGTGTACCGTAGTGTATACGCTGCTGGTGTTCTGCGAACACAGTCAACTCTTCGTATACCGTAGTGTATACGCTGCCGGTGTTTTGTGAACACAGCCAACTCTTTGTATACCGTAGTGTATACGCTGCCGGTGTTCTGCGAACATAGCCTACTCGTCGTGTACCGTAGTGTATACGCTGCCGGTGTTCTGCGAACACAGCCCATTCGTCGTGTACCGTAGTGTATACGCTGCCGGTGTTATGCAAACACAACCAACTCTTTGTATACCGTAGTGTATACGCTGCCGGTGTTCTGCTAACACAGCTCACTCGTCGTGTACCGTAGTGTATATGCTGCCGGTGTTCTGCGAATACAGCCCACTCATTGTGTACCGGCGTAGTGTATACGCTGCCGGTGTTCTGCAAATACAGCCCACTCGTCGTGTACCATAGTGTATACACTGCCGGTGTTCTGCGAACACAGCCAACTCATCGTGTACCGTAGTGTATACGCTGCCGGTGTTCTGTGAACACAGCCAACTCGTCGTGTACCGTAGTGTATATGCTGCCAGTGTTCTGCGAACACAGCCAACTTGTCGTGTACCGTAGTGTATACGCTGCCGGTGTTCTGCGAACACAGCCCACTCGTCGTGTACCGTAGTGTATACGCTGCCGGTGTTCTGCGAACACAGCCCATTCGTCGTGTACCATAGTGTATATGCTGCCGGTGTTATGCAAACACAACCAACTCTTTGTATACCGTAGTGTATACGCTGCCGGTGTTCTGCTAACACAGCTCACTCGTCGTGTACCGTAGTGTATATGCTGCCGGTGTTCTGCGAATACAGCCCACTCGTTGTGTACCGGCGTAGTGTATACGCTGCCGGTGTTCTGCAAATACAGCCCACTCGTCGTGTACCATAGTGTATACACTGCCGGTGTTCTGCGAACACAGCCAACTCATCGTGTACCGTAGTGTATACGCTGCCGGTGTTCTGTGAACACAGCCAACTCATCGTGTACCGTAGTGTATATGCTGCCAGTGTTCTGCGAACACAGCCAACTTGTCGTGTACCGTAGTGTATACGCTGCCGGTGTTCTGCTAACACAGCCCACTCATCGTATACCGTAGTGTATACGCTGCTGGTGTTCTGCGAACACAGCCAACTCGTAATGTACTGTTCTGTGAACACAGCCAACACGTTGTGTACCGTAGTGTATACGTTGCCGGTGTTCTTTAAAAAACAGCCAACTCGTTGTGTAGCGTAGTGTATACGCTGCCGGTGTTCTGTCAAAACAGCCAACTTGTCAAAATCTCCAATTATTGCTGCTGGAGAGTCACTGGAAGTGACGTGGTTGAAGATTTTGACAAGTTGGCTCTTTTGACAAAACCCTCGGATCACGCACATGTATAGATTGGGGGCGCGCACACAGCTGCCGCCACAGCTGTGCTGTTATTCGTTGTGTTGATGTTCTGTCAAAAGAGCCAACTCGTCAAACTCTCAAATTACGTCAGTTTCGGTGACTCGCCAGCGCCAGTAATTGCAGATTTCGAAGACTTTCCGTTTTTCACAGAACACCGTCAGCATATACAGTATGATGCATGATATAATGAGTGGACATTGTTAGTCCGCCTGCTACTAACCAACAACATGGTGGCAACAACTTTTTTCTGTGAACACAGCCAACTCGACGTGTACCGTAGTGTATACGCTGCCGGTGTTCTGCGAACACAGCCAACTCTTCGTATACCGTAGTGTATACGCTGCCGGTGTTCTGCGAACACAGCCCACTCGTCGTGTACCGTAGTGTATACGCTGCCGGTGTTCTGCGAACACAGCCCACTCGTCGTGTACCGTAGTGTATACGCTGCCGGTGTTCTGTGAACACAGCCCATTCGTCGTGTACCGTAGTGTATACGCTGCCGGTGTTCTGCGAACACAGCCCACTTGTCGTGTACCGTAGTGTATACGCTGCTGGTGTTCTGCGAACACAGTCAACTCTTCGTATACCGTAGTGTATACGCTGCCGGTGTTTTGTGAACACAGCCAACTCGTTGTGTACCGTAGTGTATACGCTGCCGGTGTTCTGCGAACATAGCCTACTCGTCGTGTACCGTAGTGTATACGCTGCCGGTGTTCTGCGAACACAGCCCATTCGTCGTGTACCGTAGTGTATACGCTGCCGGTGTTATGCAAACACAACCAACTCTTTGTATACCGTAGTGTATAC
This sequence comes from Rana kukunoris, assembly GCA_029574335.1. Lineage (NCBI taxonomy): Eukaryota > Metazoa > Chordata > Amphibia > Anura > Ranidae > Rana > Rana kukunoris. The sequence goes on from CM056050.1 coordinate 461,939,228, forward strand.
GCTGCCGGTGTTCTGCTAACACAGCTCACTCGTCGTGTACCGTAGTGTATATGCTGCCGGTGTTCTGCGAATACAGCCCACTCGTTGTGTACCGGCGTAGTGTATACGCTGCCGGTGTTCTGCAAATACAGCCCACTCGTCGTGTACCATAGTGTATACACTGCCGGTGTTCTGCGAACACAGCCAACTCATCGTGTACCGTAGTGTATACGCTGCCGGTGTTCTGTGAACACAGCCAACTCGTCGTGTACCGTAGTGTATATGCTGCCAGTGTTCTGCGAACACAGCCAACTTGTCGTGTACCGTAGTGTATACGCTGCCGGTGTTCTGCGAACACAGCCCACTCGTCGTGTACCGTAGTGTATACGCTGCCGGTGTTCTGCGAACACAGCCCATTCGTCGTGTACCATAGTGTATATGCTGCCGGTGTTATGCAAACACAACCAACTCTTTGTATACCGTAGTGTATACGCTGCCGGTGTTCTGCTAACACAGCTCACTCGTCGTGTACCGTAGTGTATATGCTGCCGGTGTTCTGCGAATACAGCCCACTCGTTGTGTACCGGCGTAGTGTATACGCTGCCGGTGTTCTGCAAATACAGCCCACTCGTCGTGTACCATAGTGTATACACTGCCGGTGTTCTGCGAACACAGCCAACTCATCGTGTACCGTAGTGTATACGCTGCCGGTGTTCTGTGAACACAGCCAACTCATCGTGTACCGTAGTGTATATGCTGCCAGTGTTCTGCGAACACAGCCAACTTGTCGTGTACCGTAGTGTATACGCTGCCGGTGTTCTGCTAACACAGCCCACTCATCGTATACCGTAGTGTATACGCTGCTGGTGTTCTGCGAACACAGCCAACTCGTAATGTACTGTTCTGTGAACACAGCCAACACGTTGTGTACCGTAGTGTATACGTTGCCGGTGTTCTTTAAAAAACAGCCAACTCGTTGTGTAGCGTAGTGTATACGCTGCCGGTGTTCTGTCAAAACAGCCAACTTGTCAAAATCTCCAATTATTGCTGCTGGAGAGTCACTGGAAGTGACGTGGTTGATGATTTTGACAAGTTGGCTCTTTTGACAAAACCCTCGGATCACGCACATGTATAGATTGGGGGCGCGCACACGGCTGCCGCCACAGCTGTGCTGTTATTCGTTATAGCACAAGTCGGTCAGCAGGTCCCGGCCAATGATTTATGACTAGGACCTGCTAATTGGCTTAACAAATCATAGTACAGGGCATAGGCGTCCGCAGGGGGTGTGCCTGGGCACCCCCTAATCCAGGCTTGTCCAAAGTCAGGCCCGTGGGCCAAATGCGGCCCCCCTGTTGATTTAATATGGCCCCCCTGGGGATTTGTATATATATATTGTTTGTAATGGGGATTGACGTCATTGACGTTCACTGACAGAATTTGGAGCATGCGTGCTGACAATCGACGCATGCGCAGTACGTTCGCCGCGGGATCGCGCCTAGTTTAAATAATACACGCCCCCTACCCGCCCAATTTGAATTCCGCCGGCTCATTTTCGCTACGCCGCTGCAACTTTAGGAGCAAGTGCTATGTGAATAATAGTACTTGCTCCTAAAGTTTCGGCGGAGTAACGTAAGTGACTTACGTTACTCCGAAATAAATAAAGAACCGCTGTCCTACCTGAATCTGGCCCATATACTTTATTTATTGGCGCTGCCTTGGAGGGGACATGGAGGGGGCAGGATGAGCACCATCAGATTACATGAAGAGAATCTCCTGTTTACTCAGCAGCGTCTCTATTGGAAGTCCCGTCTCCTGGGATGCCATTGGACGACTGTTCTGTCTATCATAGGAGGCGGGACTTTGTATTAACCCTTTCACTCCGAGCGAACGCATATATGCGTCCTCGGCTTTCGGGGGGTTATACCGGGATGATGCCCACAGCTGCAGGCATCATCCTGGTACCGTTGTTTAGAGCCAGCGATTGGCTATCCGGCATAACAACCGATGCGGCTAAAAGCCGCTCGGTTGTTATACCGGAGGAGCGGGAGGGGACTGCCCTAATCACTAAGTGTGTTGATGATTTCCCCTACTTCCTGCCCCCCCTGCAGTGCTGCTGGCTTCCCTTCTCTCCCTCCAGCTGCTGCAGGGGATGTTTCAGGATGTTTCGCCCACTATGTTCATTCATAGCTGAATCGTAGGAAACTGTTTACTACATTATGCTTCAGTTTGTGAATGAACAGAAAGCCACTCAGCACAGAGCACTCCCCATTCATTTACTGCCCTGTGAGGCAGCAGAGAAATACATGTGTGTTTGAGCTTTGGGGTGCACACCCTAATGCAATAGGCTGCACACACCTATGATACAGAGCCCTGTGTTTACTAAACAACACAGGGCCCTGTACATGGAGCAGTAATGTGGCTGTTAGCAGGGAGAAAAATCAGTCATATCTCTTAGTAAAAGCAGACATTACACTTGTTATGTCTGGTACACAATGAGATTATCGGAAAAATGATTGTCAATTTTTTATTTATTTTTTGCATGCTAATCTCATATCGAAAATGTAGAGGTTACTAAAATTCTCATACGACAGAATAACAATTTAAAAGTGATGTAACATGTTGTAGTGTATTTGTATTTTCGAACGACAACTGTACTGATTAAATGAAAATCTTACGATCTGATATCGTACAAGGAAAATGTTCATGCTTGTTCCATCGGATAATATCGGATGAACTGTCCTGATCGGCTCTCGAAAGCTATGTATTAACGATTACAATATCGTACAATCGGTTCGAAAGCAGTATTTTTCTTATGATTTTTTGATCATGTGTACATCCATTTAGGCACACAATTAACCCCTTAATTGCCCCTAGATGTTGACCCCTTTTCCAACCATAGTCATTAGTACAGTGACAGTGTGTAATATTTACACTATGTTAGTGTCATTAAAGAGGAGTTCCACCCAAAAATGGAACTTCCTCTTAATCCACTCCTCACCCCCATACATGCCACATTTGGCATGTAATTTTTTTTGGGGGGGAGTGGGGGCTTCAGTAGGAGTGGGACTTCCTGTCCCACTTCCTGCTTCCGCCGAGGGGCTGATAAGGCGAGAGGCCTAATCGCCTTATTTCAGCCCCTCCCTGTAGGCGATGGCCTAGGACACTGACAGGTCCTAGGCAATCGCCTGTCCAATCAGCGGCGCGCGTGCGCAGTGCGGCTCGCGCATGCGCAGTGGGTGCCCGGCCGTGAAGCCGAAGGCTGTCACGGCTGGGTGCCCACAGTCGGGATGGAGACGCCGACTGGGGAGGGGGGGAGAGGAGCGGAGCCCCGGTCGGCGCATCGCTGGAACGCAGGAGCAGGTAAGTGAGTGTTTATTAAAAGCCAGCAGCTACACTTTTTGTAGCTGCTGACTTTTAATAAACACATTTTTTGGCTGGAACACCCCCTTAATGATGATGTCAGTGGCAGTTAATCAGTTCCCACCCAGTGGCAGTTTGTGTCAGATTTCCACCGCACTATCACTGTCCCACTATAAGTTGCTAATCATCACCATTACTATTATAATAAATAAATAATTAAAAATCCCAGTATATATACCATTTGTAGACGGTAGAACTTCCACGCAAACCACTCAATATACACTTATTGGCATTTCTTTTCTTTTTTTTTTACCAAAGGCATGTATCGGAATAAATTTTGCCTCAAATTTATGAATAAATTCAATTTTTTTTCCTTGGATATGTTTTATAGCAGAAAATGAAAAAAATATAGATTTTTTTTCAAATTTTCGTTCTTTTTTTCGATTATATAATAAAAAATAAAAAAACACAGTGGTGGTTAAATACCAAAAAAAGAAAGTGCTATTCGTGTGAAAAAAAATGATATACATTTTGTTTGGGTACAGTATTGCATGACGGCGCAATTACCAGTTAAGCCGCGTACACACGATTGGTTCAAACCGATGAAAACGGACTAAAGTTTGTTTTCATCGGTCCAAACCGATCGTGTGTAGGTCCGTTATTCTTCGGTCCAAAAACAGATGGCTTGCTTTAAAATCAAACCGATGGACGGCTAACCAATAGGTCAAAACCGATCGTTAGTACGCACGAGCATCGGTTAAAAATCCACGCATTATCAGAATCAAGTCGATGAATGCTTGGAAGCATTCAACTTAGTTTTTTTCATCACATAGTTACATAGTTACATAGTTAGTCAGGTTGAAAAAAGACACAAGTCCATCCAGTTCAACCATAAAAAAAATAAAAATAAAACAAAGTAAAACACAGTACATCCTCCCATACACCCAACTCCATACCCACAGTTGATCCAGAGGAAGGCAAAAAACCCCAGCAGAGCGATGATCCAATTTGCTACCGGAGGGGAAAAAATTCCTTCCTGATCCCCCGAAAGGCAATCGGATTTACCCCGGATCAACTTTACCTACAAAACTTAGTACTCAGTTATATTATGTGCATTTAGGAAAGAATCCAGGCCTCTCTTAAATCAATCTACTGAGCTGGCCAGAACCACCTCTGGAGGGAGTCTGTTCCACATTTTCACAGCTCTTACTGTGAAGAAACCTTTCCGTATTTGGAGGTGAAATCTCTTTTCCTCCAGACGTAAAGAGTGCCCCCTTGTCCTCAGTGTTGACCTTAAAGTGAATAACTCAACACCAAGTTCACTATATGGACCTCTTATGTATTTGTACATGTTGATCATATCCCCCCTTATTCTCCTCTTCTCAAGAGTGAATAAATTCAGTTCCTCTAATCTTTCCTCATAGCTGAGCTCCTCCATGCCTCTTATCAGTTTGGTTGCCCTTCTCTGCACTTTCTCCAGTTCTCCGATATCCTTTTTGAGAACTGGTGCCCAAAACTGGACTGCATATTCCAGATGAGGTCTTACTAATGATTTGTACAGGGGCAAAATGATATCTCTATCTCTGGAGTCCATACCTCTCTTAATACAAGAAAGGACTTTGCTCGCTTTGGAAACCGCAGCTTGGCATTGCATGCCATTATTGAGCTTATGATCAACTAAAACACCCAGATCCTTCTCCACTACAGATCCCCCCAGTTGTACTCCCCCTAGCATGTATGATGCATGCATATTCTTAGCCCCTAAGTGCATTACTTTACATTTATCAACATTAAACCTCATCTGCCACTTAGTCGCCCAATTAGACAGAGCATTGAGGTCGGCTTGTAAATTGGAGACATCCTGCAAGGACATTATTCCACTGCATAGCTTGGTGTCATCTGCAAAAACAGAAATGTTACTTTTGATCTCAGACCCAATATCATTTATAAATATATTGAAAAGTAAGGGACCCAACACTGAACCTTGGGGCACACCGCTGATAACCTTGGACCATTCAGAGTAGGAATCATTAACCACAACTCTCTGAATTCTGTCTTTCAGCCAGTTTTCTATCCATTTACAAACTGATATATCTAATCCTGTAGACCTTACCTTACACATGAGCCGTGTGTGGGGAACTGTATCGAACGCTTTTGCAAAATCCAAGTATACCACGTCCACTGCCACTCCTCTGTCCAGGGTTTTACTTACCTCTTCATAAAAGGAAATCAGGTTTGTCTGACAACTTCTGTCCTTCATGAATCCATGCTGTCTGCTGCTTAAATAGTTTGTTTCCAGCAAGAACTCATCCATGTGGTCTTTTATTAAACGTTCCAGTATCTTTCCAACTATAGAAGTTAAACTAACAGGTCTATAGTTACTAGGTAAAGACTTTGTTCCCTTTTTAAATATGGGCACCACATTGGCTTTATGCCAATCTAGTGGTACTATTCCTGTCATTAATGAGTCCCTAAATATTAGATACAGTGGCTTTGAAATTTCAGAGCTCAATTCTTTTAGGATCCGTGGGTGGATGCCATCTGGTCCAGGTGCTTTATCCACCTTTATTCTGTCTAAATATTTCTGGACCATATCACTTTTGAGCCATTGTGGATTTGGGGCTGTGTCACTCCCACCCCCTATATCGACATGAGCTCCCCCATTCTCCATTGTATACACAGAGCTAAACAAAGCATTTAATAAATTTGCCTTCTCTATGTCCTCAGTCACCCACTCTAGATTATTTTGTAAAGGGCCTACATGCTCAGACTTGACCTTTTTACTATTAATATATTTAAAGAATTTTTTGGGGTTTGTCCTACTATCTTTTGCAATCTGTCGTTCATTTTGAATTTTTGCATCCTTGATTTCCTTTTTACATATTCTATTATATTCTTTGTAACATTTAAACGACACTAGTGTTCCTTCATTTTTATATTTTTTAAAAGCTATTTTCTTATTGTTTATAGCTTTTTTAACTTTAACCGTGAGCCACATAGGTTTTATCTGTAGCCTTTTAAACTTATTGCCCATGGGAATATACTTTGCAGTGAGGTTCCAAAGAGTCTTTTTGAAGAATTCCCATCACGTCGTTGTGTTTTACGTCACTGCATTCTGACACGATCGGTTCATGAACCGATGGTGTGTAGGCACATCAGTCCATCAGTCAGCTTCGTCGGTGAACCAATGAAAACGGTCCGTCGGACCGTTCTCATCGGATGGACCGATCGTGTGTACAGGGCTTAACAGTAGCAGTACGGAATTGCAAAAAGTGGCCTGGCCTCTGGAACACAAGTGGTTATGACCCTGTAGTCAAATCTATTTCAACATGAATTTTTTCTTACTGTGCATTTTTGTCTCCTTGTAACATATTTGGTGAGCTCATAAACCTCTCCTATTCCCAATCACTTATTTCAGGTACTTATGTAGTGCCGTCAATTTGCGCAGCACTTTACATATACAGTATATTGTACATTCATATCCCTCGAGGAGCTTACAATCTAAGGTCCGTAACTAACATTCATACATACAAAATTTAGACAAAAGCCAATTAACCTACACGCATGCCTTTGGAGTGTAGAAGGAGAATGGAGAAAACCCATGCAGGCATAGGCATAACATGCAAACTCCAGGCAGGTAGTGCTGTGGTTGAGATTTGACCCAAAGACCCTCATACTGCTAACCATTTAGGCCTTCGGACCGTTCTAATCGAATGGACTGATCGTGTGTACGCGGCTTTAGCCATTGTGCTGCCCAGTTCTGTTTGTATGGTAGAAGCAGTGCACAGTAGTCATGGCCACGTGCACTGCTCTATGCACACTACAAAACAATGTCTGTAGTCCATATCAGGAGTGAGCCAGAGAGGTTGACTCTGCAGACATCCCCATCTGCAAAAATTAATTTCAGGAAGGTGGCAAACGCAATTCAGGAAAGTGATGCTTTGCGCCGGCATCGACCCCCCCCCCCCCAAATAAAATGCAGCCTTACCAGTGCCAATGAAATGCAGCCTTACCAGTGCCAATGAAATGCAGCCTTACCAGTGCCAATTAAATGCAGCCTGATCAGTGCCAATTAAATGCAGCCTGACCAGTGCCAATTAAATGCAGCCTTGCCAGTGCCAATTAAATGCAGCCTGATCAGTGCAAATTAAATGCAGCCTTACCAGTGCCAATTAAATGCAGCCTGATCAGTGCCAATTAAACACAGCTACATCAGTGCCAATTAAATGCAGCTTGAACAGTGCCAAATAAATGCAGCTACACCAGTTCCAATGAAATACAGCCTTAACACTGCCCATGAAATACACCCTGATCACTCTGAAAACAGTAACAAATTACCACCTCCTATGATACACGTCACACTGATTCAATCTATCATTGGATCAGTGTTCTGTCTATATAGGAGGCGGGACCATTTTACAGTCCTCCACCTCGCACAGACAGGGATGTCATCACATCCACCTGTCACTCAACCACAGACAGAAGACAGAACAGCCCGAGCGTCCGCCACGGTCATACTCCATTCGGCCGCTCGAGCTGCTCTGTTGTCTGTCTGTGGCTGAGTGACAGACCCAGCCAGGAGATGGCCCAGCGCTCACGGGTGTCCGTGAGCCCGCAGCCAAATGCTGGAGACTCCCACGACTCGTGGGAGACTTGGGATGTCTGACTATGTTTTTACATACTGTGGGACCATGGATAACAAATGTAGCCACCTTCTAACAGGAAGTTGGGTCACAGCTGCAAAAAAATATAATTTGGAGGAGGCTAAAAGCAACGGAAGGTACATTTTTGAGTTGTGGAACACTGCATTTAAGCCCCATGAAACAAAAATTCTACCCTGTATTTAACTTATTTTTAAAGCGATATTAAAGGCAGATTTTTGCACTTACCTGCCTTTCCTCACAATCTAGCACTGCCTCGGCTGCAGCACTGCTCTCCTCTCTTCATGGTCTCACAGGAGACACAGAGAGAAGCAAGAGCCATGGTCTTATTTTTGCGAAGAGGGAGTCTGGAGTGTGTCTATTAATGCGGACATCCTGGCTCAGGAGTGTACCAGTATGGGTGCCCAATAGCACAAGGCTTGCTAAGGGGGCACCCAGAGCAGATGGCAGCGTTGGTAGGGGAATTCCAGAGGAGGAGGTAGGAGACCATTCTGTGCAATATGGTTGCACAGAGCAGGTGGGTATAACCTATTTTAAATTTTAATTAAAACAAAAATTAGCCTTTAATATCACTTTAAGGTAAAAACAACAACACACACTCAAGCGCTGTCTCTAGCTGAAGCACTGCTCCCCTTACTTCTGGTTTCAGAGGAGAAACAGCAGGAAGCATAGGCTGCCTGTGAGAAGGAAGCAGGGGTGTGGCTTACCGACACTGTGTATGTCTATAGTCGCACACTGCCCTAGTCAAGAGTGCATGTACATGAGTACCTCCTTAGCACCCCACTTGCTAAGGGGGAATCTGGAGGAACGAGAAGCTGACAGTGCTGGGGGGACTGCCAGAAGAGAAGGAACATGACCTTTGAGTGCAATATCATGCGCAAAGCAGGTATTATCTCTTTCTATGAAAAAATATTTAAGCCTTTATTATAACTTTAGGATCATTGGTATCATGTCACTGGATCTCCCAAGTGGTGTTGGCCCCAGAGCTAGGCAAGCACCATCAAATGGGAGGTCAGTCAGCCACAGCTCATGGAAACCTGGTTGAGAATGGCTAATCCCTTTTTAGTAGGGTTGCACTGATACCTTTTTTTTTTATACCGGTGAGTACAAGTACTAATACTGTCAGACAAGTACTCCCCGATACAGAGTACCGATACCTTTGTGGTGCGATTATAGCCCATTCAAAATTAATTGGCTTAAATCGCACTGCACAGAATCAGATGCGGTTTCCCGAAATCGCTCCTGTGTGAACCCAGGCTTGTCATAGTGACTGAAAAAGTATTGGTTTCAGGTATCAAGCATTTGCATGAGTATTCGTGCAAATGCCTGGTATCAGTGCATGCCTCAACAGAGTTGAGAAAGGCTAGATCCTCTGTCAAGTTTTTCTTATATATGTAGTCAGATAGTTAGTGCAAAGTGGAGTTGCCTTTCATAAATAACCCCCATTGACTTTACTGTGGAGGTCACTATTGCTGCTCTGTAACTGCTGTCAAGTTGTTACTCCATATGGAGGGTTTATTGCTGGTTCTAATATAAAGATGTGAAGTCACTGTTTTCTCTGGTTTTCTCCATCAGAGCTTTAACCTAAACAACCTTTAAAATGTTGAGGCCTTATGAGGGGGGAGTGGTGTTATCCCCAAAATGTGTTGGCTGTTTTTTCATATGACTTTTTCTTTTAACAGGTAAAACTATCGAATACTTTTTTTTTATCTCGTTTTGGTCTGGAGCCCCATTCTATATTTCTATGTTTTTTATTGTTGTCTGTGTTTCCTGTGGGGCAATTTCTGTTTACTTTTTTAACCACTTAAGGACCTCCGCACGCACATTTACGGCCACAGAATGGCACGGCTGGGCACAAGGGCGTAAATTTACGTCCTCGCCCAGTAGCCGGTCGGGGGTCCGATCGGGACCCCCTCCGCGGCGTGCGGCGGTCCCCGTGTCTCCGGGAGCGATCCGGGACGAGCGGGCGGATGTCCGTGTTTGCCCGCCCCCCCGCGATCGCTCCCAGCCAATAGCAGCGCTCCCCCCGCGTAAACACAGGAAGGGGGAAGTGATGTAATCTCTCATCGCAGCGGTATTTCCAACCGCTGCGATGAGAGGAACACCTCACAGTAAGTGTGCACTAACACTACACTGACATACACACACATAGGCACACTTAACCCCTTGCGATCTGCCCCCCCCCCACCCCCCCTGTCACAGTGTCACTGAATGCAGTGATCTAATCACTGCATTTAGTGTCAGTGTGACAGGCAGTGTAAAAGTCAGTTAGTGTTAGGTTCAGGATAGCCCCCCCTTACCCCCCTAATAAAGTTTTAACCCCCTGATCACCGCCTTAGTTAACCCTTTCACTCCCTATTGCCAGCGTCACTAAGCGATCATTTTTCTGATCGCTGTATTAGTGTCGCTGTTCCCGCTAGGTAGCTATTTTTTTTTATTGCAATTTTTTTTTTTTTACTAAAGACATGTGGCTAAATACATTTTGGCCTAAATGTTTGACTAAAATTTAGTTTATTTGATTTTTTTTTTAACATGTCGCTCTATTTTTGTATATAGCACAAAAAATAAAAATCGCAGAAGTGATCAAATACCACCAAAAGAAAGCTCTATTTGTGGGAAGAAAAGGGCGCAAATTTTGTTTGGGAGCCACGTCGCACGACCGCGCAATTGTCTGTTAAAGTGACGCAGTGCCGAATCGCAAAAACACATTGGGTCATTTACCAGCGTATTGGTCCGGGTCTTAAGTGGTTAAATAACCCCCATTGTGTATTTCCCCCTATTGACCGACCCAGTAATAGTTGGCATTAGCCCCCATTTGCACCTGAGCGTTTTGTATCTCAAAGCTCAAAAAACACTCAACAAGCTCAAAAAACACTCAACAAGGCAAATTGTCCATGTTTACATTTGAGCGCTCAGGTTTACGAAGCTCAAAAAGTTACAGGAGCTACTTTGGAAACAGAATTGGACAATTTGGCCTCAATGACTTTAATGAAAGTATTCCCTTAACTACTTGCACAGTCCAGGAGACATACTGGTACATCGGCCAGCACATGCGCACTAGCACACTGGGCCGTACAGTGGCGTGATCCCATGACTGCTGTATCCACATGATTACAATGTAAACAGTCATGAATAGTTACCATTCGTGACTGCTTGCTTAGTGTTCTGAAGCTGTGATGGGCAAACAGCTATCACATGGTAACTGAAACCCTGTACCACGTGATTAGCTTTAGCCAATAACAGCATGTCAACAGAAAGCAAGCTGTCATAAATACAAAGCTATTCATGACAGTTAACTATTGTTCATAAAAGTGATCAACACTGTATAAGCAATAACAGTGTAAAAAAATAAAGAAAGAAATCCTTGATTACCCCCCAGAGTAGTACAGTCAGTATTCATGATCACTGCCACACTAGTCATATGATAACCCTGGACTGCTCTGGTGACAATATAAGAAAATAAATTGTGAAAATTGTGCCATGCCTCTTACAAAATACATTGGACTGTCAAAAAAGGGGCATTTGGGGATATGTGTACTGTCCTGGTGTTTTCAGGCCTCAAGAAATGAGTACATCAGGACTGATCAACATTCAAAAATATATCCCATAGTTTGTAGACTCTATAACTTTCCTACAGACTAAATAATATAACGGTTTGGATATTTTTACCAGAGAATGTAGTAAAATACAGTTTGGCCTAAACTTATGAAGAAATATTATTTATTTGCAAAATTTAAAACAGAAACTTTGTTTTCCTTCCAATGATTTTTATTAAGTATTTCAAATGAAGTACAAACAAATTGAAACTTCATTAGGTATGACAAAATTTGGCAATTACAGCGTACAGAGATGTGAGAAGTCACAACATAAAAAAAATAAACATCTTCTAGTAAATACAGTGCACCTATGGTGCGATGCGGGAGACATACATTTTATTTGGGATATTAAACATAAACTAAATACTACTCTGCACCTCCATTAATGTTACAGATATAGGGAGGGTGACAGTATGGTACATCAATATCACAGAAGTATACCCTCCTACACCATAGTTGAGTAGGAGGTTAAAGGCCGAGTACGCTTCAACTATTGACATCTAAGCATTTAAAGTGACCTCATTGCCATGATTCATAACTTAAAAGCACAGACCTAGGTCTGTCGCATACTTCACATGCTTTCATTCCTAAGGGCCAGAGGACCTGATAGAGGAAAATAAGTAATTAAGAAAGAAAAAGTAAGGAAGAAAGTGCAACTCATCCTATCCAAACATCTGCTGCCTTGGGTACCTTTTGAGGCTTCAGAGAGGTATTTAATCCAAGAATACCAGATTTTCTCAAAGAAAGCAAGTTTATTGTGTAGGATAGCCAAAAGGCATTCAATAATCATGATCCATGATAGATTGGTCTTTAATGTATGGAACGCAAACGAATAAATAAAAATTGCAGCCTCACTGTGCCTATCAAACGCAGCCACTGTGCCATCAAACGCAGCCACTGTGCCATGCCATCAAACGCAGCCACTGTGCCATGCCATCAAACGCAGCCACTGTGACATTTAATCAAACGCAGCCACCGTGCCATCAATTGTCACCACTGTGCCATGCCATCAAACGCAACCACTGTGCCATGCCATCAAACGCAGCCACCGTGCCATCAAGTGTCACCACTGTGCCATGCCATCAAATGCAGTCACTGTGCCATGCCATCAAACGCAGCTACTGTGCCATGCCATCAAACGCAGCCACTGTGCCATGCCATCAAACACAATCACTGTGTCATGCCATCAAACGCAGCCACCGTGCCATAAATTGTCACCACTGTGCCATTAATTGTCACCACTGTGCCATCAATTGTCCCACTTTGCCATCAATTGTCGCCACAGTGCCCCCAATTGTCGCCACTGTGCCCCCAATTGTCGCCACTGTGCCAATGTGCACCCAATTGTCGCCACTGTGACCCCAATTGTTGCCACTGTGACCCGCAATTGTCGCCACTGTGCCCCGCAATTGTAGCCACCGTGCCCACAGTAAAATGCCCCCCCTAGCACCTACCTTTCTGGCTTCTACATCCCTCGTCCTGCCCTTGATGACGCTTCAGCCCCACACATTCCCTTTCTCCCCCGCCCCCCACATGCTACACACCTGATAGGGCAAAAAAACCTTACCTGGCATCACGCCTTCATGACTGGAGTCATAGCCAGGCAGGTCCTCCACCTGTTGTCTATGAAAGGTCTGGGCCACCGCACGCTCCTCCGCTGTCAGCATAATAGGGCATGGTGGGCCCCCTCCTGTGCCCCTGGCATGGGCTGCCATTTTGGCCAGCTTCTTTCGGACCAGACACCGGAGGTCATTGATTTTCTTTTCAATCCCTGGGTGTGTCCGGGTCTCCCCCCCCCCCCCCCCCCCGCTGAATTCACCTGGTCAGTAATGTGCTGCAAAATCTCACGCCTCCTGGCCGGGGTGGTGTTGGCACTCTCCGGGCCGTGGAGGAAACGCCCATATTGGGTAATGGCCCGGGCAATTATTTGTTTCTCCCCCAAAGTAAAATTCAACTTCCTCTTCCTCTCAGTCATACTCATACAACAACTCTCTCCCAAACAATCAACAAAAATCACTCAGAAAAACAAGCAGGTAAAATCAAGCAACAAAACAAACAAACAAAAATCTATCAACCAAAAAGTCTCACAAGCAGTCACCAAAAAACACTTTCAAATATATTCTACCAAACACTAGATCAAACAGTCAACAAATATCACAAAGACAAGTCACAACGCAACAAACAACAGAACAAAAGCACCTTGCTGTATAGGAAGGGATACAAAGGGATGTACTTTTGCAAAGGAAGTGCGTTTGTGTCTGTCTATTTATGCTGTCTGCGTAGTTCACAAAGTTGCCCGGGTCAACTTCCAATTTCACTGATTGCGCCGTTCCCGAGTTGTGAGCATGCGCACAGAGGTGCTGACCATGGTCTGCTTCAAGCGCACATGCGCGAGCCGGCCGGCCCTTCATTTGCATGGGGTCACGGCTCATTTCAATGTAACACGCCCACGTCCTTCCCAATTTGAATTACTCCGCCTTACGCCTCTGAAATTACGTTGCACCGGCGTTAATTTCTGCGCAAATCAATCGAGAATACGGTCATTGCGCCGCTACATTGCGGCAGTCTAACGTAAAGGAGGTGCGCTACGCCAGTCAAGCCAGCCACTTTAAACCTTTTATTTTTTACATGCACACTTTCCTCCTCTAGCAAGGAGGAGACAAAAACATGGGGATCGGATATATAGTGACTGGTCAATGTGTCAGTGTTGTAAGGCAGTGCAGTGAGGTGTGCTATGTAAAAATGCAGGAATTTCTATGCAATGTACACCATGGCACATGTACTGTATGCTGTACTGTATGCGGTGAACAGGACACATAGAAAAAAAAGTGTTTTCTATGTGCCCTTGCATTGAGCCTCTGTTGATCTATATGGAGAGCAATGCAGCTCAATGATGTGCATGAGCCTTTAGACTGTACATTCCTATTTTATACATACTATGCCGTAATACATACAGTATGTGAACTTTGAAAGCCTTGTGTGCTGCTTTGATATCCCAATGCACAAGTCTCAGTACGAAGACACTCTCAATAAAGCATACTTTCTAGGTAAAAAAAAAAAAAAAAAGCCATTAGAACAGAAGGCCCGATTCATAAAACAGGATGATGAAAAACTGAGTTGCCAGGATAGTCAATTTTTGCTGTGTTCTAACCTGCAGTACGGAAACATACAGCTAAATCTGGTGGGCTGATACTTGCAACAGAGTTTTTCTCTAGCTTGTACAGCAGAGACAACTTCTTAGTCAATTGGTAATTTGTAAAATAATAAATATATGCATGTATCCAGGTCCTAAGAGACAACTTACATTTCATATTTGCCCTACTTTTGGTAAAAGCATCAGTGACTAAAAAAAATAAACTGTTGATTGGCCTTAAAAACTGGAATTTGATTTAAAGTGGAACTTTACACATAACAACTTTATACAAAATAATGTTCTTTAGCAATGAACAAACATTCTACATTCATAATGATGCTACCAAAATTACTGTGCACTGTAGTTTTCTGCCAGTGTTGCTCCTTTTTTTTCTTGCTGGATGCTGCCATTTTTCTGAAGCCCAGAGCTCCTGAGCAGCGGTAAAGCTTTTCTTTTTTCTTACTGTCACCAGTCAGTGTCCCTGGTCACTGCCACACCAGTTATATGACGATGACCCTGTTTTGCACTGGTGACAGTATGTAAAAAATGAAATTGTGAAAAAAATGTTTTCAATGTCTTAATTTTCCAAAAAATGTTGTAAAAAAAAAATTGTAAAAAAAATTACAAACTTCCCATGCCTCCTACTAAAGACTTTGGACTATCTAATTTTCAAAAAGAGGTCATATTTGTACTGTCCTGGCATTTTCAGGCCTCGAGAATTGAAATAGGCTGTCAATACATCAGGATTGATTGGTATCGGGGCAGCACAGTGGTGTAGCACTTTCACCTATCAGCAAAATGGGTCGCTGGTTTGAATCCAGACCATGACACCATCTGCCTGGAGTTTGCATGTTCTCCCTGTGCCTGCATGGGTTTCCTCTGGGTACTTCGGTTTCCTCGCACACTCTAAAGACATGCTGATAAGTTAATTGGCTCCTGTTTAAATTGGCGCTAGTGTATGTATTAATGTGTGTTAGGGACCTTAGGTTGTAAGTTCCTTGGGGGGAGGGACTAATGTGAATGTACAATGTATATGTAAAGTGCTGCATAAATTGACGGCGCTATATAAGTACCTGAAATCAATAAAATATTCATATATATATATATAAGAAGGTCAGTATGGTGGCCTCAGTTTATGGGAGGAGCCCGGAGGGTATTTAAGCAGCCCACTCACACATGCTCTTTGTCGGTTCAGTGTGCGGTACTACACGTCACTGGGCCGACTCTTCCCAGCTCACCTCATGTCCGTGAGTCTGCACATTCAATCGCATTCGACACCCTCCCGCCCTTCCCTTTTTCAGGGCACTCCTCAGCATATCCTTCTTCAATTAACTACCCATTACTTACTTTGGTTATGCCCCCTTTTCTTGGCATACTGACCAGACCACCAAGGCACACTTCAGGTCTATTAATGTTGTAAGTCTTGTCGCGTGTTTATGTGATCCACCTCACTCTCGGTCAGAGGGTAACGACCATAAACGATAGTTTGTGGACTCTATAACTTTCCTACGGACTAAATAATAAACAATGATTTGGGTTATTTTCACCAAAGAAATGTAGCAGAATAAATTTTATCCTAAATTTGAGAAGAAAGATTATTTATTTGCAATATTATAACAGAAACTAAGAACTGTGTTCTTCTGATTGTCAGCGGATTGACCTCTGAATTTATGGCACAGTGCCGAAAAACTGAGCATGTGCAGAGCAGGGTGAGACAGTGTATTACTGGATTTTAAACAGTATAGGCACTTATTTTTTTATGTTTACATAACTATACCTGCAAAATGAATGACAGATCAGTGTACCAGCCTGCTGCCAGTATCATGTGATCTCTGTGACCAATCACAGCAGATCACACGACAGTTGTACACAGTGGATGACCTCCATTCATGCCAGTCATTGTGTACTATTGTGTTGATCTCTGTGATTGGTCACAGTGATCACATGGTACAGCCAGGGCCAATCACAGCCCATCTGTACCATGTGATTAGCTGTGGTCAATCACAGGAAATCACAATAGTAAACACTGAATGAATAGTTTTCATTCAGAAAAAAATGGTTGGTTATAATAGTTAAATTCACTGTTAAAAGCAATCATGGTGTGTTAAAAAATATCTCTCAATCTCCTTTCCTTTACAATGTTACTATGGTACCATGCTCTGGTCACCAAAAAAAAAGAAAAAAAAATATTTCCACTTTTTCTTATTTTCACCAGTCAGTGTCACCAACACACCAGTTTATATGAGGAGCCTGTACTGCAGTGGTGACAGTATGTAATTTTTTTATTTTTTTATTATTAAAATAGCCATTTTTTAAAATGTCTTTACTTTCCAAAAAAATTATGTCAAAAAAAATTACAACTTCCAAGAACTCGCCATGCCTATTACTAAATACCTTGGACTAATTACTTTCCAAAAAGGGGTAATTTGTGGGATATTTGTACTGTCCTGCCATTTTCAGGCCTCAAGAATTGAGATAGGCCACCAATACATCAGTATTGATCGATATTCAGATCTATATACCATAGTTTGTGGACTCTAAAACAGATTTGTTTTTGTTTTTTTTCACCAAATAAATGTAGAAGAATACATGTTGGCCTTTTTTAAACCTTTTTAGTCCTTTTTTGTTAATTTAGCAAAAAAATGTAAAGCTCTATTTGTGTGAAATAATTGATTAAAATTGAATATGGGTACCATGTTGCATGACCGCGCAAAGTGAAACAGCAATGAAATCTGAAAAATGGCCTGGGCAGGAAGGGGTCGAAAGTGCCCGGTATTAACCACTTAACCCCTGGACCGTTTGTCTGGTTAAAGACCGGGACACTTTTTGCGATTCAGCACTGCGTCGCTTTACATGACAATTGCGCGGTCGTGCAACGTGATTCCTAAACAAAATTGACGTCCTTTTTTTCTCACAAATAGAGCTTTCTTTTGGTGGTATTTGATCACCTCTGTGGATTTTATTTTTTGCGCTATAAACAAAAATAGAGCGACAATTAAAAAAAAAAAATATCTATATTTTTAACTTTTTGCTATAATAATTATCCCCCAAAAATATATATAAAAAAGTTTTTTTCCTCAGTTTAGGCCGATATGTATTCTTCTACATATTTTTGGTAAAAAAAAAAAAAAAATCGCAATAAGTGTATATTGATTGGTTTGTGCAAAAGTATAGCGTCTACAAAATAGGGGATAGTTTTATGGCATTTTTATGAATAATTTTTTTTTACTAGTAATTAGCGGCGATCAGTGATTTTTATCGTGTCTGCAACTATATGGTGGACACATCGGACACTTTTGACACCATTTTGGGACCATTGTAATTTTTACAGCAATCAGTGCTATAAAAATGCACCGATTACTGTAAAAATGACACTGACAGTGAAGGGGTTAACCTGTATGGGGGCGCTGAAGGGGTTAAGTTTGTCCTAAGGAGTGCTTGTAACTGTTAGTGACACGTCACCTAGGTAGAACGGGGAGATGTTTCGGGTAGGTTTACGTCCGGCGTAAAGTTATTCCCCATATTGGAGTCGCAACTCATGCAAAGGTATGGACCAGGGAACGAACGCCGTCAAATTTTACGTAGTTTATGTAGGGCTGGGTGTGGGTTACGTTCACGAGGGAGGCAGTTATTTGACGTATCTTAGCCAGTTGTTTCGACGTGAAACTGAGCATGCGCACTGGGATGCGTCCAAGGTATGACGCATGCGCAGTTCATTTAAGTACTTGTCTGAAGCTCAGCCCATCATTTGCATGGGGTCACGCTTCATTTAAATGTATCACGCCCACTTCCAGCCCACTTCCACCTACTTTGACTTATGCTGCCTTACGCCTACGACTATACACTACGCCGGCGCAACGTTGGGAGCATTTGCTGTGAATTCCATGCTTGCCTCTCCACGATGCGTCGGCGTAGCGTAAAAGAGATACGCTACGGCGGCATAAATATGCGCCGATGTATGTGAATCTACCCCGTTGTGTTTACACCGTGCGTCGGTCGGGAACCGGTTAAAGTGGTTAGGAAATCTTTTATTTGTTATGGTTCCTATGCAAAATCCGCTCATCATAACCCATAATACAGCAAGTGGCAAAATATGTAGCAATGTTACACTTGTAAAATATTGATACTGCTTCGGTATAATAATAAACAGGACAAAGATATAGTCCATCAAATTCTAAAGCATAGTGGTCTGAAGAACAAACTCATTCTATTCGGGGTTTAATAAACCATGAGGAATGTATAACTGACAATGAAGGTAAAGAGCATCTAGATATTAAATCTAAAAGAAAACATAATTGCTAGAATTTTTGTGTTACACTGAAACTTTTATGAGATGGACTAATATCTATATAAAGATACAATGCATTAAAACAGATTATGTATGAAAAATAGATAAGTATAGTTAATATGCACAAAATAATGCAATACTGTAAAAGGCACTTTATAAATAGAGATTTTAGGTCTCCGTTCACTAAGCTATAACAATGATTTACTATAACCTTTAGTTTCAGCAGTGCGAGCATTGAAATCTGAATAAATCTGCCATATTAAAAATAGACATTGGTATAGGAACCTACTGCTCTAATACCTTGGGGAATCAAATCTTTAATTAGGTAAACCTTTAAAAAAAATAGCATAGAAAAATATTGTGAAGAAAGCTGGATGTTACCAGGGCCGGACTGGGAGTAAAAACCAGCCCTGGAAAAAATGTCATACCAGCCCCATAGCGTTATTATACCAGCCCAACGTCATTATTTTCTTGTTCATAAAAGGGAAAATCATGCATTTTAAAGCACAGTTGAAGAGTGTGTTATATATAGATAAGACAGATGTGAAAGCACATAGGGCTAGGGATATATAACAGCAAATTACAGTTAAAAGTGATAAAAGTGGAGCAATCATCAAGGGGGACACCTTACATCAATGACCCCCCCCCCCCCCTCAGACTGGCCTGGCGGTGCTATCACTGACCACTGTGCAGGGCTCAGTCAGTCGGCTCCCGGTTGATGGCTCTGGGTTTCCTATTGTCTCCTCTCCACAGTCCACACACATCTGACTTTTCCCGTGACCCCCTTTCTAGAAGTGCTCCCACCGTTGACTCCTCTCCAGACTGCAGACATGATATAAAACAAGAGATGGTCAGAGGTTGCAGACATGATACAGGAGATGTCAGATGCTGTGGGCATGGTACATGAGATGTCAGAGGCTGTGGGCATGGTACAGGAGATGTCAGAGGCTGTGGGCATGGTACAGGAGATGTCAGAGGCTGTGGGCATGGTACAGGAGATGTCAGAGGCTGTGGTCGTGGTACAGGAGATGTCAGAGGCTGTGGGCGTGGTACAGGAGATGTCAGAGGCTGTGGGCGTGGTACATGAGATGTCAGAGGCTGTGGGCATGGTACAGAAGATGTCAGAGGCTGTGGGCATGATATAGGAGATGGCATAGGCTGTGGGCATGGTACAGGAGATGTCAGAGACTGTGGGCATGATACAGGAGATGTTAGAGGCTGTGGGCATGGTACATGAGATGTCAGAGGCTGTGGGCATTGTACAGAAGATGTCAGAGGCTGTGGGCATGATATAGGAGATGTCAGAGGCTGTGGGCATGGTACAGGAGATGTCAGAGGCTGTGGGCATGGTACAGGAGATGTCAGAGGCTGTGGGCATGGTACAGGAGATGTCAGAGGCTGTGGTCATGGTGCAGGAGATGTCAGAGGCTGTGGTCATGGTGCAGGAGATGTCAGAGACTGTGGGCATGGTACAGGAGATGTCAGAGGCTGTGGGCATGGCACAGGAGATGTCAGAGGCTGTGGGCATGGTACAGGAGATGTCAAGAAGGTAGAGAATGTGGGCATGATACAGGAGATGTCAGAGGCTGTGGGCATGGTACAGGAGATGTCAAGATTGCAGAGAATGTGGGCATGATACAGGAGATGTCAGAGGCTGTGGGCATGGCACAGGAGATGCCAGAGGCTGTGGGCATGGTACAGAAGATGTCAAGAAGGCAGAGAATGTGGGCATGATACAGGAGATGTCAGAGGCTGTGGGCATGGTACAGGAGATGTCAAGATGGCAGAGAATGTGGGCATGATACAGGAGATGTCAGAGGCTTTGGGCATGATACAGGAGATGTCAGAGGCTGTGGGCATGATACAGGAGATGCCAGAGGCTGTGGGCATGATAGAGGAGATGTCAGAGGCTGTGGGCATGGTACAGGAGATTTCTGGGGCTGCGGGCATGGTACAGGAGATTTCAGGGGCTGTGGGCATGGTACAGGAGATATCAGGGGCTGCGGGCATGGTACAGGAGATGTCAGAGGCTTTGGGCATGGTACAGGAGATGTCAGAGGCTGTGGGCATGATACAGGAGATGTCAGAGGCTGTGGGCATGATACAGGAGATGTCAGAGGCTGTGGGCATGGTACAGGAGATGTCAGAGGCTGTGGGCATGGTACAGTAGATGTCAGAGGCTGTGGGCGTGGTACAGGAGATGTCAGAGGCTGTGGGTGTGGTACAGGAGATGTCAGAGGCTGTGGGCGTGGTACAGGAGATGTCAGAGGCTGTGGGCATTGTACATGATATGTCAGAGGCTGTGGGCATGGTACAGGAGATGTCAGAGGCTGTGGGCATGGTACATGAGATGTCAGAGGCTGTGGACATGGTACAGGAGATGTCAGAGGCTTTGGGCATGATACAGGAGATGTCAGAGGCGTTGGGCATGATACAGGAGATGTCAGAGGCTGTGGGCATGATACAGGAGATGTCAGAGGCTGTGGGCATGGTACAGGAGATTTCTGGGGCTGTGGGCATGGTACAGGAGATTTCAGGGGCTGCGGGCATGGTACAGGAGATATCAGGGGCTGCGGGCATGTTACAGGAGATGTCAGAGGCTGTGGGCATGGTACAGGAGATGTCAGAGGCTGTGGGCATGGTACAGGAGATTTATGGGGCTGCGGGCATGGTACAGGAGATTTCAGGGGCTGCGGGCATGGTACAGGACATGTTAAAGGCTGTGGGCATGGTACAGGAGATGTCAGAGGCTGTGGGCATGGTACAGGAGATGTCAAGATGGCAGAGAATGTGGGCATGATACAGGAGATGTCAGAGGCTTTGGGCATGATATAGGAGATGTCAGAGGCTGTGGGCATGGCACAGGAGATATCAGGGGCTGTGGGCATGGTACAGGAGATTTCAGGCGCTGCGGGCATGGTACAGAAGATTAATGCAGCCTCACTGTACCCATCATTGCAGCCTCACTGTGCCCATCATTGCAGCCTCACTGTGCCCATCATTGCAGCCTGTGGATTTGCTTGGCAGAGTCTGCCCATGTGAAAAGGCTCTAAGGGAGAGCTCTGTGGACTGTAATGTAAAGGGAAACTGATATAAGGGCCAGTTCACACCAGACGCAGTTCCCTACAGTTTTGTGCGCTAAAAATGCATGCACAGTTTTCTCCATTTATTCCAATGGCTCTAGTTGGCTCTAGTTCACAACATGCAGTCAGTTTCCGGTGCAGAAACTGACTGAAAACTGACTGCATGGTGTGAACTAGAGCCAACTAGAGCCATTGGAATATATGGAGAACACTGTGCATGCATTTAGTGCATAAAAAAAGCACATGGAACTGTGTCTGGAGTGAACTGGCCCAAAGAGGTACTCTTGGAATCCTGATGTAAGGGGGTCTCTGATCACCAAAGCCCCCACATACATCAGAGTCCCCCTTTACATCACAGTCCACAGAGCTCTCCCTTACATAAGTGTGCTCAGAGGCTGGCGAGATGAGAGGGGGGAGGGGGGACATATTCCCTTACCAAAGATGAAGGCTTGGGCCCTGGATTGGTTAGCAAACAAGGCCTACTAGCCTGTGCCATACATAGGCTGGTAGAGCATGCTGGGGCTTGTAGTGCACCACACTAGGGAAATCCTAGTGGGCTTCTGTGTTGGTTGAGGGACTCTGGAGGTGACAACACACTCTGTACAGCCCCATCAATGACTGACCCACCTGTGTGCTGCTTTCTTTTCATCATTGATTTTTAGCTGACCTGGAGCTGTGGATCCTCTGTGGGGGGTTGCAGGCAGCATCCATAATACAAGCTGGCCTTTCCTCCATTTTCACTATCTACCTGCAGACTGCTGGAGTTTCTTTGGGAAGCATGGAGGAGATGCCGAGGATTGGAATGTGGGAGGGGAGGGGCTGGGGGACACACACGGGGGGGGGGGGGGGGGGGTGAGAGGAGAAGATCCTGCTATCTGTATCTTTTTTTTCTCTCTCCTGTCCGAAGTCTGTGCGAGGAGGGGGGGGGGGGGGTGTGGGCTGTCAGTGCGGGTCCGAGCAGTGTTGTGACAGAGAATGTAATAGACACTCTGCTCTTAACTGAAGCCAGATTACTAGCTTTTACACTCCCCCACAGCAGACACGATCTGGTCTAGGAGGAGGAGGGAGGCTTTTCAAACAGCAGCACTGCCAAAGTTTTCACACTCGCAGCCACACAGCAGGAGATGCCCGCTGACTCTGTGTGACGTGGAGGGGGAAGGAGGGAGCGGAGCGCTGGCAGATCAAAAAAGGCCATTCACTGGCACAGCCCAGCACACTCACCTGCGGAGAGGAAATGGAAAGAATCATCCTTCCGGGGTGACCAACAGACAGACGCGCATGCGCACTGCCGCAAGCAGGGCTGGATAGGAACTAGTGTGCGCCAGCCACAAACCCGGGGACACAAAACTGCGGCGTACACAGGAAATGACATGAACATAGGAGGGGCCAGGCTAACAGTGCAGAAATCGGACAAATCCAAACATACAGTTGTATGTCGGCCAGCCCCGACCGCAACCATGTTTTTTTTGGGCGCCGCTGCCCTCACACCGGCCTCCAGGAGCAGCCAGGCAGCCGACCCACCGGGATTTTTCCCGGTCTCCCGGTTGGCCAGTCCGGCCCTGGATGTTACATACTGTAGCAAACAGAAAACTGCAGACCACCGAGGCTCTGAAGAAAGGGGTACGCCCCCGAAACGCATCAGCCATACCATCAGTTAGATACCAATTGACTCGAGCGACCAGCGTGTTCTGCTGGTGTTGCTGTACATTTGCTGTGCTGTCTTTTAAGGCATGTTTTTAACTCATCTTTGTGAGTATAACTATTGATTTTAATATTTTAATAAAAACCTTGTTGTACGGTATCACACTAGGTCGGTGCGCCCTCCATTCTTTTTTCTTTTTTTCTGTTACATACTGTGAGAGAACCCACTGTCACTGTGTGTCTTGGAAGGGACTGTGCGCGTGCCTCCTACCGACAGACTATGGCCCGGAAAGATACTGGAGACCTGAAGCTGGCATTAATGTAATATAATGTAATGTTACAGCCCCATCCCCCCTTTTGTTGCTGGACACACAGACAATGGAGAGTGGACTGCAGACGTCTCTCCGCAGGGGGTGTGTATTGAGAAGCCAGGCTGCCTGTTTACCATAATCTCATTAGGTATCTGTACACTGTTTCAATGTCCAAATGTTCTGTTCCCATTGGTTGTTCCTTGTCCCTCACCCCTCATAGACAAGGCTAAGGGGAGTGTCCCTAACTGCGTGTAAAACTGTATGGTTTGGAATTTAATAAACAGTTAAGCTCTGGATGTGTAACACTTAACATGTGTGGATTGTCTCGTGATTGAGGGGTTAAGGGCTGGTTATGGCGAATCTGCAGGCTGCGGGTGCGTTTGGAGGACAGGAGACACAGGTCTGGCGGATGTGCCCACCTGGGGTATCTGAGATCCGTCACACATACTGTACCAGGATTTCCCTGACTGCATATGAGCTCTCATGAGACTTGGCCTAGCACCAGTGTTTTTAGCACTACTCATGTCCTGTCAAGACAGTGGGGTTGATTTACTAAAATGGGAGAGTGCAAAATCTGGTGCAGCTTTGCATGATAGCCAATCATCTTCTAATGGCCGTACACACGATCCGATCGTCCGACTTGAAAATTGAATAGATTACTAAAGTCATAAAAATTTGTGTACGACAGAAAAAAATTGTTGTAATGTATTTGTATTGTATTTTGGGTTGACAACTACAGTGCCTTGCAAAAGTATTCACCCTCCTGGCTTTTTACCTATTTTGTTACATTACAGCCTTTAGTTCAATGTTTTTTTTTTTAAATCTGAATTATATATGATGGATCAGAACACAATAGTCTAAGTTGGTGAAGTAAAATTAGAAAAATATATACATAACACTATTTTTAATAAATAAAAAACTGATAATTGGCATGTGCGTATGTATTCACCCCCTTTGTTATGAAGCCCATAAAAAGCTCTGGTGCAACCAATTACCTTCAGAAGTCACATAATTACCGAAATGATGTCCACCTGTGTGCAATCTAAGGTGGCTTACACACGACCGAGGTTCTCGCTGGAAACCAGCGAGAACCTCGCTGGAAGCTGCATTCCAGCGAGAACCTCGGCCGTGTGTACGGTCTCGGCGAGCATTCCGTCGGGAATGCCGTCGAGCAGAAATAGAGAGCATGTTCTCTATTTGCTCGACGGCCCGCCTGGATGAATGGCTGGTTGCCATTCCCGACGGGCGGGTCACCGAATCTGACGGCCGACAGAGAACCTCGACGGGCGGAACGATGTGTTCTGCCCGTCGAGGTTCTCTGCCATGTGTACGCGTCTTAAGTGTCACATACAGTAATCTGTTATTACATATACACACCTTTTTGAAAGGCCCCAGAGGCTGCAACACCTAAAGAACTCACCAAACAAGTAAGGGACAATGTTGTTGAGAAGTACAAGTCAGGGTTAGGTTATAAAAAAAAAATATCCAAATCTTTCATGATCCCTAGGAGCACCATTAAATCTATCATTATCAAATGGAAAGAACATGGCTCAACAGCAAACCTGCCAAAAGATGGCCGCACACACCAAAACTCACGGACTGGGCACGGAGGGCATTAATCAGAGAGACACCACAGAGACCTAAGGTAATCCTGGAGGAGCTGCAGAGTTCCACAGCAGAGACTGGAGTATTTGTACAGAGGACAACAATAAGCCGTAGGCTCCATAGAGTTGGGCTTTATGGCAAAGTGGAAGAAAGCCATTACTTCCAGCACAAAACAAATTGGCACTTTTTGAGTTTGCAAAAAGGCATGTGGGAGGCTCCTAAAATGTATGGAGGATGGTGCTTTGGTCTGATGAGACAAAAATTTTACTTTTTGTCCATCAAAGAAAAAGCTATGTCTGGAGCAAACCCAACACATCACATCACCCAAAGAACACCAGTGAAACATGGTGGTGGCAGCATCATGCTGTGGGGATGTTTTTCAACAGTCGGGACTGGGAAACTGGTCAGAGTTGAGGAAAGATGTAAGGTGCTAAATATAGGGATATTGTTGAGCAAAACCTGTACAACTCTGTGTGTGATTTGGGGATAGGACAGAGGTTCACCTTCCAGCAGGACAAAGATCCCAAACACACTTCTAAAGCAATACTTGAGTGGTTTAAGGGGAAACATGTAAATGTGTTGGAATGGCCTAGTCAAAGCCAGGACCTCAATCCAATAGAAAATCTGTGGTCAGACTTAAAGATTGCTATTCACAAGTGCAAACCATCCAACTTAAAGGATCTGGAGCAGTTTTGCAAGGATGAATGGGCAAAAATCCCAGTGGTAAGATGTGGCAAGCTCATAGAGACTTATCCAAAGTGACTTGAAGCTGTGATAGCCGCAAAAGGTGTCTCTACAAAGTATTGACTTTAGGGGGGGGGGGTGAATAGTTATGCACATTGACTTTTCCTGTAATTTTGTTCTATTTGCCCATCTTAAAAGTTATGGGCATGTCCTGTAAATTAAATTATGCAAATCCTCAAACAATCCATGTTAATTCCAGGTTGTGAGGCAACAAAACATGAAAAATGCCAAGGGGGATGAATACTTTTGCAAGGCACTGTACTGTATACTGACTAAACAAAAATCATAATCTGGTATTGTACGAGGAAAATTTTTCGTGCTTATCCGATCAAAAAATTAGAATTGTCGTGATCGGTTCTCGAAAGCTCTGTACTAATGATCCGATTATCGTACGATAGCGCCAAAAGTGGTATATTTCATCTGATTTTCGGATGTTGTTACTTGTTCAATTAAGCTTTGACAAAAAACCTGACTGCACATGTGAGGCCCCTTTTACATATCCCCTTTAGGGATCCTTTACACATTGCTAAAACCACATTCCGAGTCACGGTTAATATATTCCTGTTAGGACACACAGTTCTTATTTTCATCCTATGAAGATCACTCTTTAGGGTTATGTAGCGCCATCACCCCCATTTCTCTTACCACTCTTTGCATTATAGACAGTATTGCCTTCAAGTTTTGGTCATCCTTAGCATGTACTTATATTTAGTGTTGTACTGCAGAAGGAAAGGGGACTGGCCCTTTAATAATAAGTATTTCAATATATATCCTGTTTCCATCAAAAGCATACTTCTCAATTTTTAATGGTTGAGAAGTGGGGACTTTTTTTAGCATCATGTTTACAGTTATGCCTTTGAATCACTACCATTTACAATAGGATTTTATAAAACTTATTGGCAAACAGTGGCAAGCCTTTATTTTTCCTCCAAAATTAGCTCAGGAGGTTAATGAGGGAAACCCGCTTTCAGGGTAGCCCTCCAGAATACAAAAGATTTCATACAGATAGTTCTATATGCATATTGATAGGGAGTGCAAAGTGAAATCTGTACTGTATATCTAAAGGAAAAAGTGTTTTATTTCAACAATAGACTATTGTGTTTTATTCTCCAGAAATAAACTTTTTTCTAATAAAAATGAATTAATACTGGAAAATGTGTGTGCTATTTGTCCTCAAGAAAAAGCAAAGAGCATTTGATGCTGTCAATGTTTAGAACCGAAACATTTTTTAAAACGACTGGTCATTCGGATCCCTGTATGAACATTTGGGGTCTCTCCTAAGTCATGTCAGGGTCATGCCTAGAGCATGATGATATGATTGCTCACTAAACACAGTGATGATGTCACCGTCTTTGGGGCCCTGCATGTTTTTGTACCAGGAACAGAGAAAATGTGGCATTTCTGTTTCATGGAATCAATTGTCAAGTTTAGTGTTTGATTTATGACGCAACATGCCTGCAAAGTTGAAAGAATATAATAAAGCACACATACCATCACACAGAACTTAACAAATATGGAAAGCTTCTCTGCTCCATGGATCAGTAGAACATGTTCCTGGCACATGTGCACTGCTTTTGTTCAACAGACTCTCCATTCTTATGATTTTATTTTGCTGGAAAAGAAAGTAACAACATAACAGGGAACAAATTCCTCTGTCAGAAACGTCAGAAACAAGGCTCAGTATTGCAAAGTACTGGTTCTGTCTGGAAAGAGAGAGCAACTTCATGTCTCTCCAGTACTGCTTTCCCAGTCTTGGAATGTAATATACTTTTATCGTGTTTTGGAACCTAAGACATGTCAGCAATAGAAATATAGCCCTGCCCAGAGAACAGGATAATACTGTAACGTTTTCTGGACTCAGTCCATGTAGTTTGTGAGTCACATATTTTAACTATTATATTTCCTAAGAAAAAGGTCCCCTAGAATTCAGTATTTGTTTTATCAGTTCCACTCTTATGGGTTGTACACACGATCCAAAAATCGAACGAAAAATATTGATTTTGATGCGATCGTACGATAATTGGATCGTTAGTACAGAGCTTTTGAGAGCCGATCACGACAGTTGATCTAGTATAATCCGATGGGACAAAAAGAACAAAAAAATTCTCGTATGATACCAGATCCTACGATTTTCGTTTTATCAGTACGGTTGTTGTTGGAAAACACAATACAAATACACTACAACACATGACATCACTTCCCGATTTTGTATTCTGTTGTACGAGAATTTACATAACTTTAGTACACTCTCCATTTTTGATATGCGACTAGCATGCAAAAAAAAAAAGACGATCTGTCGTCCGATTTTCAGATTGTGCCTATGGTCCATTACACTGTGCAAGGTGCCTGTTTGATCCCCAGAACAGACCATGCCTTAACTGCCTGAACCCATTTGGATCTGAATTTGTCATTATTAAAATACTATTTTTTACTTACATTCATAGATATCTCTTGTACCATACTCCTGATGAGTGGACAAGCTCCACGAAACGCGTAGAGTTTATTAAGCTGTAAAGAGATTTGTGTCTTTTACTTTTTATGCTTGCCATGTAATTGTGTATGTATATACCATTATGTACCAGTGCAATATGAATTTATTTTACTCATGTACATTTTTTAGATGTCAGCTCTCTACTAGCTTTACCTTTTTTGAAACTATACTATGGATGATCATGGAATGTCAAAATATTGTTTGTTCAATAAATATCGTCTTTATCATTTATGTATTCTTTTTCGTGACATGCCTCATTTAAAGTTCTAATGACCACTGTTCTTTCTGTATGGTATACAATAGGGATGTAGGCCTGTCACAGTGCAGAGATTACAATGAAAAAAGATGGGGCGCTAGGGAGGACAGACCATATTGGCTCCATAAAAAAATGAGGAAGGACCAGGGCTGGCCTTTGGGGTGTGCGGGATGTGCGGTCGCACAGGGCGCCATACCAACATGGGCGCCTAGCGACCTTCATAGATTATGACCGGCACAGATTCGGCGCCCCCCACCACTAAACAGGATTTAGCGCCGTTAGTGGGCGCCGGGTGGCATGCTGTGCGTGGTGACAGGGAGGCAGCGGTAGGCTGGAGCCTGGCTTTGAAGGGGGGGGTGCAAGCCGTGCCCGAGAGAGCCGTCGGCACACCCGGGACCCGGCCGCAATGATCCCCCTTCCCTGTGCAGCGCCGCGGGTCTGAAGAGTCTCGGCTGCCTGTCTCACAGTCATAGGCAGCCGAGCAGTGAAGCCCCCTCCCCCTTTTCTGTCCTGTGCTGTGTGTGCAGCACGTGGCTTAGAGGACCAGGTGCCAGGTCTGAAGGTAGGGGGAGGGGGGTCCTGTATTGTGGGGGGGGGTCCTATGTTGTGGGGGGTTCTGTATTGTGGAGGGTCTGTATTGTGGGGGGGTTCTGTATTGTTGAGGGGAGGGGGTATGTATTGTGGGGGGGTCTGTATTGTGTGGGGTTCTGTACTGTAGGGGGAGGGGATTCTGTATTGTAGGGGGGTTCTGTACTGTAGGGGGAGGGGATTTTGTATTGTAGGGGGGGTTCTGTTTGTGGGGGGGTTCTGTACTGTAGGGGGAGGGGGTTCTGTATTGTAGGGGGACCTGCACTGTAGGGGTGGATCTGTATTGTAGGGAGGGGGGTTATGTATTGTGGGGGGGTCTGTATTGTGTAGGGTTCTGTATTTTTGGGGAGAGGGGGTTCTGTGTTGTGGGGGGTTCTGTATTGTGGGGGGGGGCTGTATTGTAGGGGATCTGCACTGTAGGGGTTGATCTGTATTGTAGGGGGGGGTTATGTATTATAGGAGGGGGGTTATGTTTTGTGGGGGGGGTCTGTATTGTGGGGGTTCTGTATTGTGGGGGAGGGGGTTCTGTATTTTTGGGGAGGTTCTGTATTGTAGGGGGGGTTCTGTGTTGTGAGGGGGGTCTGTATTGTGGGGGGGTCTGTATTGTGTGGGGTTCTGTACTGTAGGGGGAGGGGATTCTGTATTGTAGGGGGGTTCTGTACTGTAGGGGGAGGGGATTTTGTATTGTAGGGGGGGTTCTGTTTGTGGGGGGGTTCTGTACTGTAGGGGGAGGGGGTTCTGTATTGTAGGGGGACCTGCACTGTAGGGGTGGATCTGTATTGTAGGGAGGGGGGTTATGTATTGTGGGGGGTCTGTATTGTGGGGGTTCTGTATTTTTGGGGAGAGGGGGTTCTGTGTTGTGGGGGGGTTCTGTATTGTGGGGGGGGGCTGTATTGTAGGGGATCTGCACTGTAGGGGTTGATCTGTATTGTAGGGGGGGGGGTTATGTATTATAGGAGGGGGGTTATGTTTTGTGGGGGGGTCTGTATTGTGGGGGTTCTGTATTGTGGGGGAGGGGCTTCTGTATTTTTGGGGAGGTTCTGTATTGTAGGGGGGGTTCTGTGTTGTGAGGGGGGTTCTGTATTGTAGGGGGGAGGGGGTTCTGTATTATAGGAGGGGGGTTATGTATTGTGGGGGGGTCTGTATTGTGGGGGGTTCTGTATTTTTTGGGGGGAGGGGGTTCTGTGTTGTGGGGGGGGTTCTGTATTGTAGGGGGGTTCTGTATTGTTGGGGGTCTGTATTGTAGGGGGATCTGCACTGTAGGGGTGGATCTGTATTGTAGGGGGGTTCTGTGTTGTGGGGGGGTCAGTATTGTGGGGGGGTTCTGAATTGTGGGGGGGTTCTGTACTGTAGGGGGAGGGGATTCTGTATTGTGGGGGGGGGTTCTGTGTTGTGGGGGGGGTCTGTATTGTGGGGGGGTCTGTATTGTAGGGGGTTCTGTATTGTAGGGGGGTTCTGTATTGTAGGGGGGTTCTGTGTTGTGGGGGGGTCTGTATTGTGGGGGGTTCTGAATTGTGGGGGGGTTCTGTACTGTAGTGGGGAGGGGATTCTGTATTGTAGGGGGATCTGCACTGTAGGGGTGGATCTGTATTGTAGGGGGAGGGGGTTCTGTATTATAGGGTGGTTATGTATTGTGGGGGGTCTGTATTGTGGGGAGTTCTGTATTTTTTGGGGGGTCTGTATTGTAGGGGGGAGGGGGTTCTGTGTTGTGGTGGGGGGGTCTGTTTTGTGGGGGGGTTCTGTATTGTGGGGGGGGTTATGTATTGTAGGGGGGTCTGCACTGTAGGGGTGGATCTATATTGTAGGGGGGTCTGTATTGTAGGGGGGTCTGTATTGTAGGGGCAGGGGGTTCTGTATTGTGGGGGGTTCTGTATTGTCGGGGGTTCTGTATTGTGGGGGGGTTCTTTATTGTAGGGGGAGGGGGGTCTGCACTGTAGGGGTGGATCTCTATTGTAGGGGGTTCTGTATTGTAGGGGGGTCTGTATTGTGGGGGGGCTGTATTGTGGGGGGTCCTGTATTGTAGGGGGAGGGGGTTCTGTATTTTGTGGGGGTTCTATATTGTGTGGGGTTCTGTATTGTGGGGGGTTCTGTATTGTAGAGGGTTCTGCACTGTAGGCGTGGATCTGTATTGTAGGGGGGTTCTGTATTGTAGGGGAAAGGGATTCTGTATTGTAGGGGGGTTCTGTATTGTAGGGGAAAGGGATTCTGTATTGTAGGGGGGGGTCTGTATTGTGGGGGGGGTCTGCTCTGTAGGGGTGAATTTGTATTGTAGAGGGGGTTCTGTATTGTAAGGAGGGGTCTGTATTGTAGGGGAGGGGTGTCTGCACTGTAGGGGTGGGTCTGTATTGTAAGGGGGGTCTGCACTGTAAGGGGAGACTGTAGGGGGGTCTACGTAACATGCAGGGGGTGTCTGTGTAACAGATAGGTGTCTAGAGCTGTGGGGGGCTGTGTAATGTAAAGTGATGCAGGGTGCTGTGTAATGTAAAGGGGTCCAGTGGTGCAGTTGTGGAGAGGGGGTACACAGTAGTGACTGAGATATTAAAGGATGCAGGGGGCACAGTGGGGTTTTTAAATTTTACTGTGGGGGGGGGGGGCAAATATTGGATCTGCCCCGGGTGCCAAAAACCTTTTTCTGTAAGTAAATAATTTTTTTTTAATAAAAAAATGATCTTAACAAAGAAGATCTTAACAAATGAATGGGGTGGGCAACTGCATGGCAAACAAGGTTTAAAGGGGTTGTAAAGACAAAAATATTTTTCCTCTTAAATTAAAGTCTGACAGTAGCTGATAAAGTAAAAAGTAATGTTTTGCATTATAACTAGTTTGATACCTGTTAAAAAATCGAGCTGTTTTATTCACCTCTGTCACTCCTGAATCGTTATTCTCACTGACTTCCTGGTTTGCATTCATTCTTGCTACATCACGGCCTAATGGGAACTACAGTTCCCATTAGGCTTAGCCTCCATGCCTGTGAGGGATAAGAGAGCATCTTCACGCAGGGCTGTAGTCATAGGGAGGGGGTGAGCACATTCTGCTTTCCACCATGCAAAACAGCTCAGGTGCTGGTGGAGAGCAAGAAGAGGAGAGACAGGAAATGGCATTTTCAAACCTGGATTACTGTATTTTGGAGGTCAAAATGAAAAACGAGATAAGTGATATTTAAATGCTCTAGCTTACAGCAATCAATTGATCTAATAAAAAACAAACCTTTAAGGCCTTGTACACACGATCAAATCTGTCCGCTGGAAACGGTCCGCTGGACCGTTTCAGCAGACAGATTCGATCGTGTGTACGGCCGAGCAGACAGATTTGTCCACCCGACAGATTTCAAAGCATGCTTTGAAATCTATCGGGTGGGAATCTGTCCGCCCGACATGTCTGCTGGTTAGTACACTTACCAGCAGACATGTCGTCCCGCACCGCCGCCGCACCGCCGCCGAATGGATTCGGCGCATGCGCGGAAGTGTTTTACTTCCTGGTGCGGTGACGTGGCGGCGTCAACGTCACCGCCACGTCACCAACACGTCAGCGCGCTCTCTGCTGGCGGGGATTTTGGTTTGCTCGTGTGTACACGCGAGCAAACCAAAATCCCAGCAGACAGATTTGTTCAAATCTGTCGGACGGACAGATTTGAACAAATCTGTCCGCTCGTGTGCATTCATTTGGTGGCAAAAATATGAATGCAATCTACTCACTAGGGGATGAACCTCTGGGGGGATCTAGGATGGAAAAGGCCCATGGGTTTCCTAGTAGATTATAGGCTCAGCAACAGCATGCAATACCAAGCTGCTGTTAACAAAGCATACATAATATTGGCATGGATTAAAAAGGGGATTAACTCCAGGGATAAAGTGATAATTCTCCCACTCTACAAGCCTTTGGTCCAGCCTCACCTGGAGTATGCTGTCCAGTTCTGGGCACCTGTCCTCAGGAAGGGGATATGATTTCAGTTCACAAATACCATACTGGTGGTGACCCCACAATAGGAATAAAACTTTTTTGCGAAAGGGAGTTTAATAAGACACATGGCCACTCACTAAAATTAGAAGAAAAGAGGTTTAACCAGGTGAAATTCCCTTCCACAGGTAGTGGTCTCAGCGGGGGGGGGCATCGTTGTTTTTAAAAAAAAATGTAGCTAGAAAAGCAGCTAGTGCGATATGGAAATAGTTCCAAGGTCCAGGTGTGCCAGTAGGCAAGGTTAATTCACTTCTAAGACCAAACCAGGGTTTAGGGGTTCTGGTCTTTATCAGTGTGGACAGCTAGCTGTAGAGAGCAGAAGCGACTCTGTGGATATGAGAGAGAGAGAGGAGCGACGCCACTCTGAGTGCAGTATGTCAGTTTAAATTCAATGTTTAATAAAGGTAAGATCAACTCACATTTTGGTGAGATATAATTTGCATGGCATAAGTAGCTTGGGCTCCTGTAGTTCAGCTAGACAGCAGTGGTGGTCAACAGTTCCTGGCGATTCTGGTAGTTCCAGTGCCTGAAGACGGTCACACAACAAGCACACCAGCGGTGATGGATGGGAGGCTCGGTCGAGCTTGCGTTCGGGGCATGCGTGCATCTTCAACAGGCATCTGTCGCGTTGGTTGTGTCAGGTCACATTTTTCTTGTCTACCTTTAGAATTCAGTACTTTTTTTGTCAGTTCCACCCTTACACTGTGCAAGGTACCCGTTTGATCCCCATAACAGAACAGACCATGCTAAAAACTGCCTGAACCAATTTGGAGCTAAATTTGTATGTTCTGTAAGCCTAGAATGAGGTGTACAGCCCACAGGTATTATGCAGCGTACACATGTGTGTATGCTCCATCGGACATCGTCTGTATGCAATTCCGACGCACAAAAATCCTACGCATGCTCGGAATCAATTCGCCGCATGCTCGGAATCATTGAACTTTATTTTTCTTAGCTAGTCGTAGTGTTGTACGTGATCGCCTTCTTGACGTTCAGAATTTCCGACAACATTTAAGTCCATGGTTTGGTTGTCGGAATGTCCGATCGTGTGTAGGCGGCATTAGTCTGCTGTATTATCTGAAACCACAAAACACACATGACCCCCTTGTGTGTCCTTTCTATAAGATAGCAGTAACAACATTAGTGGTATATTCCTTTATGTAAAGTATAAAAAAGTACATATGGCATGTCACGCTAGAAATAACCCCTGATTTTGGCATATGTTTATTATTTGGTTTAGTGGAGCATAGTTCATCCCTTATGCAGCAGATGGACTTCTCTAGTACAAAGTCCAACACTAGAATATGAGTACTGAATGTACAAGCTTTGTTCAAGATGTTAACATGGCTGGCAAGGCAGTAAGGACAACATAAATGTGCATGACTACATTACATACCATATCGTTCATAGTCATAGCTACCAAGAACATTACATGATGTAATTATTAGTAGTTTTTGTCTCTTTATTATAGATAGGCAAAGAAAAGACTTTGGCACTTGAGCAGTTAAGTTCTTATAACATACTTTCCAGCAAATTTCCTCTTTTCCTCTACCTAGGGTGTACTGTACAGTCGGCTGCCACCTAGGGTGACCACGTGTCCCCAGATTGCCTGGGACAGTCCCGCATTTTGCAGGTTTGTCCCGGGCACCTTCATTCCAGGACAATACAGTGTCCTGGAATGAAACTGACACAGCCACCCCCCAAGCCAAACTAATGACCCCAAAAAAGGCCGCCACATCACCGCTTTACTCAATGACAGTACTTGTCTTGGCCGGGAATGCCTGGAGGAGCACAGTCCCTGCCGCCTGCTTATGATTGGAGAAATCATGAATCCCGCCTCTTGTGTTCAATCACTGTGCTGTGATTCATTACAGCACAAGCTTATTTTTGGGAAGGGGGTGGCCCTGAATGGTAGTTTGGAAATGTGGTCACCCTACTGCCACCATCATGAATGACTGTATGCTGTACTTGTGTTTTCGAAGATACTGCTGTATACACAAGTGTAGCAGCACACAACCATTCATGTCAGTGACAGACTATATGCAGCACCCTAAAAGCTTAAGACCAAGCATGGCTGCACACACCTTTGCCTGGCCATGAACACAAACACTTTCAAAGGGATGTCTACCCTGTTTTCCTGTAAGTAAGACCTACCCTGAAAATAAGACCTAGCGTTATTTTCCAGGAGGGCTGAAATATAAGCCCTATCCTGAAAATAAGCCCTGGTTGAAAATGATTGCAAAATCCTATAATCCACTCTATTACAGTAGTATATATTGTACAATGTGGTTGTTTCTGTAATATAAATCCAGGGAAGAGAGCTCCGGTGGGTCACAGAAACGCAGAGCAGCGCTAAAACTAACGTATTTGGCACAAGTATATTACAAAAAAACACACATTGTACAATATATAGTTACATAGTTAGTCAGGTTGAAAAAAGACACAAGTCCATCCAGTTCAACCAAAAAATAAATAAGAATTAATAACAATAATAATATCATACAATCCCATATACCCAATTCTATACCCACAGTTGATCCCGATATACTACTGTAATAGAGTGAACTATAGGATTTTGCATGCATTTGAACTCAGTTCACACTGGGGATTCCTGACAGGCAGGGAGGAAGAGGGGGAGAGAAGACAGCACTTTACATGGTAAGACCTACCCTGAAAATAAGCCCTACTGTGTCATTTGTTGCCAAAATTAATATAAGACCCGGGCTTATTTTCGGGGAAACACGGTAGGCACATAGAGGGTAACTGTAAAACACACGCTCAGTGGTTATGGGTTAAATAAGAGTCTCTTTTAATTGAATATGTTTTGAAAAATACAGCAGGAGCCTCTTTAGGAAATTTTGATAGAACATGCTAAATTACCATAACTGGCTCCACTTTATTCAAGGGAAAAGGGAAACTATTTACAGATTCCACAATTCTCACTTTATCATAAATTGTAAGCTTGACAATCCTGCAGATAAAGAACAATTCTGAGTTTGCATTTTCAGCCTTGCTGGTGAAGAGTGCAAGTTACTCATAATTATTTGCCTCTCTAGACTGAAAACCTTCAAATGTAGACACTGTTTTGGTATTGGGACAGTCGCAGACACCAGCTGTCAGAATACAATAGCTTGCAGGAGAGATTCCACTTTCCAAGCATGCATGCTTGAAGCGATCGATTGCTATCATACAGCCCCAGGGGCTGAAAGAAAGAAATCTTAGGTTCATTTTACACAAGCATTAAAGAGGAGGTCCCCCCACCCCTGCAAAAATTAAAAACCAGCAGCTGCAAATACTGCAGCTGCTGACTTTTAATAACAGGACACTCACCTGTCCTGGGGTCCAATGATGTCGGCACTGCAGCTGATGTTTCCATCAGCTCTTGGGTGCTGCCACCGCCATTGCAGGTAAGGGAACCCGGCAGTGCAACATTATGGCTTCACGCCGGGACCCTACTGCACATGCGCGTGGCACCGCTTTCTTACTGCGCTCTCCTGCACCTCGGTATGCGCTCCCACCACGAAAGGTGCCAAATGTGGCTCCGAAGGACGGAGGAGACAAATGAGCGGAAGTTCTTCTCCCGCAGGCAGTTCACACTGCCTTGTGCGAACCACTGCGGGAGTCATTAATAAAGTTAATGATGCAGCGTCCCACTCAGGACATGTGGGAACTGCAAAAGTATTATTTCTTTGTTATTGCTATATTGCATGTCATTTTGCATTTCTACATCTGTGAGATCCCTGTTCATATGCTGGTCAGGTGTGCTTCATACTTCCCACCACAAGATGGGGATAGCACCACTCTGGGATATCTATCCCAGCTCAGGTTATTTGTGGTCAGTAGTTAAGTTCAGGAAGTGTGTGTGTGCAGAAGGAAAAAGGTGAAGGAGAGAGAAGGTCAGTCCAGAGAAGGGACAGATTGGAACTGCTTAAATCAAAAGGTGAAAGCCATTAAATCGGCAGCAAAGACCTTTTTGAGCATAAAGGTGAAGGATTTCTTAGCCTCCGGCAACCTCACCAAGGTTACTGGATTCAAAAGGGACCAGTAACAAACAAGCATAATACTCAGGGCTTTTTTTCTGGGGGAACTTGGGGGAACTCAGTTCCACCACCTTTGGCTCAGACCCTTTGGTGCCCGCTCTCCACAATCACTTGTGAACACAGAAGTCTGGTTTCTGTGTTTACAAGTGACTGCTTTGTAACCCCCTGAACTCTGCACACTGTATATAATGCAATTTTGGTATTTAATGCCCCTTTAAGACCCTTCTACTGTTTGTGAAATCTGAACGGGTCGTGGTTGAGTTCCTGCACCTATTTTCTGAGAAAAAAAGCTCTGATAATACTGAACCACAGCCTGAGTCCAGGATTACTAAAGCCTATTAACAGTGGATCAGCAGAATTCTCTCTACCCAGATACTGTATTTTAACTGGATGTCTGTATTGCAATCAAAACCAGTCACAGTAAAAATTGTGAGTTGTACCCTACTTCTGTCTACCTCATTCTTCAACACTGCAAATGGTCGTACCACCATTAACGGTACTGGCGTCACGACAAATACCATCAAGGGACCCAGCCGCCACAAGCGCTTTAAACACCCCTGTCATCACAGGCACCTCAACCACCATCTTGGCTGGCGTTTCCCTATCACAGAGCGTGCCCCGGAGGATTTTGTGCTGTCTTCCCCATCTCTGTGCGACCGGCCCAGGGAGGCTTTCTGCTAACCATGAGTAAACCGATGAACTGTATTATTGCTGTCTCTCATCGGCCCACTGTGCACCTCACGTGTCGCCCCTGCGGTTCTGGCTCGTCGCATAGAATTTTGGCGTCACGAACAGGATATAAACCCCTGCGCCTTATCTAAAAGACTGTCGCATCAGAATAAGCCCCTTTGCTTTATTGAGAGACTATTTACTTATTGCATGCTGTGTGGGGCCACAGAACTGTTTAAACTGTTTAAAAGCTGCATGGAAGCGTTATCCCAGTTATCAGCATAAAAACCGCAGCATCCAAAGTGAGGAAATTGAACGTTTGCGTGTCAACAAAACTGCTTGTTGTATTTGAATTGACTGTTTCCATACACCTAAAATGGCTGCCGGAGACCTTCTTGTTCAAAAATTTCTGCGCCATCACTGTGGATAAATTAGTGACACCCCCTGAAGAGTGGAAAGTTTGGTGCCACCCATTTATGCAAAATTGTCCGGCCTTACCTTTGCTGTGTCAATCCTGAGAGGAGAGTGAGACAAACGCACGCCCCAGAAGTCGCGAGACTTCGCATGCGAGCAAAAGAAGAGAAAATAATCACATTGCTTGCCGTCCGAGCAGTATTTGCAACCCGTCAGTTGTCTCTACTAACTATAAGGAGCACTGATAGCTGGAACTCTGCCAGAGACCCAAAATCAACATTGCTGCAGCATTGTATTCAGCTGACATTAAATTCTTAAAGGGCCATACACCCGCAAGACAGCGGTTGCCCATAGCAACACCGCACAAAAAGTGTCTAAAAACGCATTTGACTTACCTAACTAGAATTCGCCTGCTGTTACCATGTCTGTGCAGGAAGATGACGTGCAGCCTGACCTCGGCGGACTCCCTGCATCAACCGCAGTCGGTCGCAGTTCAATACCAACCGCTGCAACACCAAGCTTAATGCCTTTAACCATGCCTTATTATTTTGGGGCCCCCTGGTTCCCACGATATTCTGGAGAAATTCATACTTTAAGGGACTTTAAAGAAAAAATTCTTGCTGTGTTCAGATTGTACCCTGTATCCTCGGAGCAACAGATGGAGATTCTTCTTGCGCAATTGGAAGGAGCTGCACTCAGAGAAGTGAAATCTTGGCCGAGCTCAGGGAGGAAGACCATGGAGCAGATCTTTGAACGTCTCTACACCACCTTCGAACCCAGAACCGTGTCAGAGGTCAAGATGAGGTTCTTCAGCAAGAGACAGCAATCTGGTGAGTCACTCAGAGACTTTGCATTATCTTTACAGGAAGCCCTTAGAGCTGTTGTCCAAGTAGACCCCTTTGAGGCAGAGAATCAGGACAAAACCCTGAAAGAACAATTTATTGAAGGCGTCAATACAGACAATTTAAAGAGCCAACTAAGAATGTTAGCTGCCCAACATCCAAAAGCTACCTTCTTAGATTTCAAAGAACTAGCTATCAGCATACTGGGAAAGAGCCCACCAACCGAACCTGTTAGATCTGTTGAAGTGCCTGTATCACAGCTGGTTACCCCTGTAAAGTCTTTACCTATAGTCAGTCAGGCAACCCAAGCTCCAGTCCCTGACGCAGTTGCTGCCTTGACTGAGCAAGTCCATTTCCTGACTAAAAGTCTGGAGAAAGTCCACCAAAAATTGGAACAATGGGAGAAACCAATAATGCTAGAGGATGAGAAACCTGTGTCCAGAAGACTCTTCCCTTCTAAGTATAGAGAGACTTGTTTCAGAGATTCTGGCGGACGTCCCCCTGACCGCACTAGTACCCCTAAGCGGCCTGTCTGCACGTACTGTCACAAACCAGGCCACACAGAAGCAACCTGCTGGCAGTTAAACGGGAAACCCCCGAGGCCAAGGACCACCCCTCGGGAGGTAAACCAATAGGTCCAGAAGATCCCGACTGGATGCCAAGATACGTTGGATCCCGTCCTGAAGTGACACTTCAAATAAATGGAGTTCCTTTTGTTGCCCTAGTTGACACCGGATCCCAAGTCACCACCATCCAACAAACAGCTTTTGAAAAATACTGGGATCAAAATCACCTTACCCAACCTCCAGAATCCTGGCTGAGCCTCATAGCCAGTAACGGCAAACCCATACCAGTCCATGGTTATTGGGAACCTACCATTCAAGTAGGAGGAACTACACTACCTCGACAAGGCCTTATTGTGGTACGAGTCAGAGACAATAACCCTAACCCTCCAGTAGTCCTAGGAATGAATGTCCTCAGGAACTGTTATGTTGAGATGCTAGAAGCCTTGCAGCAGTTGGTGCCTACTGCCTCTCCTGATTCTAGGAAAGTGATCCAACAAACCATCCATGTACTAAATGCGCAACAGAGATTCACTAACGAAAAAGGAGAAATTTGCTGTGCCCGCATCCGGGATAAGCAACCTGTGATCCTCAAACCCAACACCGAAACTCTCTTGTGGTGCCGAGCTGTAGTCGGAATTCAA
The DNA here is from genome assembly GCA_029574335.1 of Rana kukunoris. Taxonomy (NCBI): domain Eukaryota; kingdom Metazoa; phylum Chordata; class Amphibia; order Anura; family Ranidae; genus Rana; species Rana kukunoris. The sequence goes on from CM056050.1 coordinate 461,980,093, forward strand.
GGTCAAGACTACCAAGCCCTGGTAGAGCCTGTTGTTTTGGAAGACTATCCTCTAGTTAGAGCTGCAAGGAGCCTAGTAACCGTCTCTGAAGGTAAAGTGCCTATACGACTCCTAAACTTGAGTGATAGCAGTGTAACCCTAACAAAACATCGTCCTATTGCACAGCTAATCCAAGTCACTTTTCAAGATGTCATCAGTGTGGCTACAGCTACCACAGAGCAAATTACCAAGAGACAGAACCCACAGGACCAAAATGTAAACACATCCTGGTGGAAAGAAGTTCATGTGGGAGATGCTTCCACACCAGCAAACCAAATTGAGGGAGTACTAGAAATTGTGAAGGAGCTTCACCGTGCCTTCAGTAAGCATTCCACAGACTATGGAGAAGTGGATATTATCAAGCACTCCATTCCTACAGGTTCACACGCACCGATCAAGGAAAGATATCGGCCTATACCACCAACTATGTACCAATCCGTAAAGCAAATGATCCAAGAGATGAAGGACTCCAATGTCATTAGAAACAGCCATAGTCCATGGGCTGCACCTCTAGTCCTTGTCCGCAAAAAGGATGGTAACATCAGATTCTGTGTGGATTACAGAAAAATTAACCAAATCACCCACAAGGATGCTTACCCTTTACCACGCATAGAGGAATCTTTGACAGCCTTAGGATCTTCAGCCTACTTCTCTACCCTTGATTTAACCAGTGGATACTGGCAAGTACCAATGGCACCTGAAGATCGTGAGAAGACTGCATTTACCACCCCCATGGGCCTATTTGAGTTCAACCGCATGCCTTTTGGACTTTGCAATGCGCCCGGAACTTTTCAAAGATTAATGGAGCATTGTTTGGGACACATCAATTTTGAAACCGTCCTGTTGTACTTAGACGATGTCATCATCTACTCCAAATCTTATGAAGAGCACTTGAAACATTTGGCCGAAGTTTTTCAAATCCTCATTAAACATGGACTCAAAGTCAAACCATCTAAGTGCTATCTGCTGAAGACAGAAGTCAAATACTTAGGGCATATTGTAAGCTCTGAAAGTGTTAAACCGGATCCAGAGAAGATAGCCGCAGTCCGAAATTGGCCTACTCCTACTACAGTGAAAGAAGTGAGGAGTTTTCTCAGTTTCGCAGGATACTACAGACGCTTTATTCCTCATATTGCCCAAATTGCGGGGCCAATATTAGAACTTCTGAGAGGATACCCTAAGAGGTACCAAAAGTCTCCAATACCAGTTGAATGGAACACAGAAAGAGAAATTGCCTACAGCTCCTAAAGAAAAAGTTAACAGAACCACCAATCCTAGGCTATCCAGATTACCAGCAGCCATTTCGTCTTTACACAGATGCTAGTAAGAAAGGTCTGGGAGCTGTCCTGTCGCAAGTACAAGAAGGAAAAGAAAGAGTTATTTCCTACGCTAGTAGATCTCTTAGAGGTACTGAAAGAAATGACCAAAACTATAGTTCCTTCAAATTGGAATTCCTCGCACTCGTGTGGGCTGTTACAGAAAAAATTAAAGATTACCTTGCCGCTACACCATTTGTGGCCTTCACAGATAACAACCCGCTAGCACATCTTAATACCGCCAAGTTAGGAGCATTGGAACAAAGATGGGCCTCACGCCTGGCTAATTACGATTTCACCATAAAATACAGAACAGGAAAAGCAAATGAAAATGCGGATGCATTATCCCGTCTGCCTACCCAAGAAGACCCTACTACACAGGAAGATGTTTGGGAAGAGGTAGAAATGCCAGATTTTTACAAAAATTTTGCCCAACAAGACCTTATCACCATCAAAGGAAGAAAAGTCCTTAACCTTCAACAACAAGCGGATCCAAGATCCCAAGTGGACAAAGAAAGGTGGATCAAGCTGCAAAATGAAAGCAGAGTCTTGGGAGAACTGCAAGATTTCTTCACAAGCGGAAGAACACCTGAAAGAATTCGCAGAAGAAATGCTGATCCAGAATTGACAAAACTTTGGAGACACAGAAAACACCTCTTCCTACAGAAGGGCCTACTATTAAGAAGAACTTTAGACCCAATTACCTGGGATCGTCTGTACCAAATCTTAATACCACGCCGAAATGCAAGAATTATTCTTGAGATGTATCATGATCAATCAGGACACTTTGGCGTGCAGAAGACAGAAGCCACCATCCGTAGAAGATTCTATTGGATTGGGATGAGAGGAGACATTGAAAAGTGGTGTCGAGAATGTTCCACCTGTGCTGTTGGAAGAAATGAAAAACATGACCAAAAAGCACCCTTACATCCCATTGTAAGCCGAACACCGCTAGAAATAGTTGCAATTGACCATGTGAAGCTGGAACCAAGTCGCTCAGGTTACACATACGCCATGACCATCATTGATCATTATACCAAATTTGTTGTAGCCGTACCTGTCAAGGACTTGACCGCTAAAACGACTGCAGATGCCTTCTGGAAATATTTCCTATTGCCGTATGGATGCCCAGAAAGAATCCTTACAGATCAGGGATCTGCCTTTGAGTCGCAACTCTTCAAAGAACTGTGTACACTTCACAATTGCCAGAAAGTCAGGACCACAGCCTACCACCCCCAAGGAAACGGACTCTGCGAGAAAATGAACCAGACTTTAATTGAGATGTTAAGAGCAGTACCATCTGCTACAAGAAGTGATTGGCCTACTCTATTGCCTCAATTGATGTACACCTACAATAACACCATTCACTGTTCTACTGGGTATACACCTTACTATCTCATGTTTGGCCAACAAGGTAAACTACCTGCTGACCATACCTTGGGCGTACAAGTGCCTGATGCAATCAACCCTCTACCAAAGACTGATTGGGTGAGTGAGCACCAAAGACGTCTAATTGATGCACAAGAAATTGTTCGACATCGCATGGAACATGCTCAGGAAAAACAACAAAAAGATTATAACCAATTTGCCAAAGCATAACCTCTCAAAATTGGTGACCATGTATGGTTAAAAAACGATCATCGCACCAGTAAGTTAGATAGCAAATGGGAGAGAGAACCTTACACCATTACAACTATTCTCAATCCAGAGACTGATACTTATGAGATCACTAAAGGAAACAAATCACGTGTAGTACATCGCAATCGCCTTAAGTTATGTCTCAAGGAAAGTACTCAAGAAGAAGCTCTTCAAGAAGAAGCTATCCAAGAGGAAACACAATCCATAGAACCAGAGCCTACAAAATCATCTGATTCAGAGAATCCACTACAGTCTTTTGGAAAAGCATTATTAGACTCTGATCCTTTACAGTGGTCCCTTACACCATGGCTCAATATCTTAGTGCCGGCCAAGACCAATACAACCGCACTTCAACCAGAGGAGCTATCTCAAGAAGTGTCTACTACAGCTCAAGAGACGCCAAATTCCCTTGAAACAAGGCCTGTAGAAACTCAGCCGCTACGAAGATCTGACAGGACTACAAGAGGACAACCACCTGTCCGTTTTAGGGATTTCATGCACCAGCAGCCGTGAAGACAACTACCAACCCCGCCATTTCCTCATTGAGTGCATCCGTACATCGTATGAAGTTCCAGAGTGAGAAGACTTACTTGGGATATCACGTTTATTTCATGTAAAAGACTTTCTAAAAGGATTACTTACCTACTGTTTTGCAACGTTCAAGCCTGCACCCGGAGATAGACTTTCACGTACCTGAGCCTCCGTGATATTCGTCTGTTGACATTTTCCTGTGGCCAGGGAACGGACTCATACCATGTGAGCCTCCTGAGTTGTTATTTTTGTTTTGTTTTCCTTTTTCCATCTCATCGTGAGTTGTGAGTTGTACCCTACTTCTGTCTACCTCATTCTTCAACACTGCAAATGGTCGTACCACCATTAACGGTACTGGCGTCACGACAAATACCATCAAGGGACCCAGCCGCCACAAGCACTTTAAACACCCCTGTCATCACGGGCACCTCAACCACCATCTTGGCTGGCGTTTCCCTATCACAGAGCGTGCCCCAGAGGATTTTGTGCTGTCTTCCCCATCTCTGTGCGACCGGCCCAGGGAGGCTTTCTGCTAACCGTGAGTAAACCGATGAACTGTATTATTGCTGTCTCTCATCGGCCCACTGTGCACCTCACGTGTCGCCCCTGCGGTTCTGGCTCGTCGCAATGACACTCCCAGTTTAGTTCACAGATCGTAGTGCGAACTGTGAACTCGCCCAGGAATCAGATCGCATAGGTGAGAACACCCATGCGATCCGATTTTAGTGTGGGGAAAAACAAGTCCCTGCACTAATTGCAAATCCAATGCGAGTTCAGCCATACAACTGTAAACTCTTATGCCGTGTACACACTGATGGACCGTTTTCATCAGACGAACCGATCGTGTGTGGGCCCTATCGTTTTTTTTCCCCATGAAAAAACGTAGAACTTAACATTTTCTGATGGTTAAAAAAACAATAGAAAAAAACAATTGTCTGTGGCGAAATCCATCGGTTAAAAATCAATGCATGCTCAGAGTCAAGTCGACGCATGCTTGGAAGCATTAAACTTAATTTTTCTCAGCACGTCGTTGTGTTTTACGTCACCGCGTTCTGACACGATCTTTTTTTTAACTGATGGTGTGTAGGCAAGACTGATGAAAGTCAGCTTCATCGGATATCTGATGAAAAAAATCCATCAGACCGTTTTCATTGGATGAACCGATCGTGTGTACAGGGCATTAGATTGCGCGAGTGTGAACTCAGGCTGAAGCTGAACAAGCATCCTGATTGTACAATCCGCTTTAAATGTATGAAAGACTAAAGTGTAAAGGGCGGTTTACAGTCACACCAGAACATTCCATGCGTGTCTCCTGCACCATGTTCCAAATGCACTGCCCTTGTGATCTGCTGTGGGCACCAATACGTTGTTAGCAGCACCCAAATGCATATCTGCGTTTTCCGGCACCAGATTCCATGGTGCTACAGTACCATGTGATTTGGTGCGATACGATTTTCAAAAGTAGTGCATGCACTACTTTTTGTGTGATCTGGTGCGATTTTAGCCCATTCAAATGAATGGCCTGCAAATCGTACTGCAGGGGAACAAACAGCAATCACACTGGAAAATGCACAGTGTTCCTGTGTGATTGTGGTGTGAACCAGCCCTAATGGCCTCTCTGACTTGATGCAACCATTGCCTTCACACCCCTATCCTGCATATACTTCCTATAGACAAACTCCTCTCCTGCACATACTACTTGCCTTTATACTTTCAGCACACCTCTCCTGCACATACCGCCTGGTGTCATACCCTCTGCCATTCTCTCCTGCACACACTACCTGCCATCATACCCCCACATTCCTCTCCTGCACCACTACCTGCCAATTTACCCCACATTCCTCTCCTGCACACACTACCTGCCAATATACCCCCACATTCCTCTCCTGCACATACTACCTGCCAATATACCCCCACATTCCTCTCCTGCACATACTGCCTATTGTCATAACCTACACAAGCCTCTTCTGTACATACAGTAGCACCTGGCATCAAACCCACTGCATTGTGCTTGCTGTCATACGCTCTGCACTCCTCTACTGCATGTACTGCTGCAGTCATAACCTCCACAACTCTTTCCTCCACCTATTTTGTGCCGTCATTACCTCTAAACTCCTGTACTTCACATCTTACCCTCTTGAAGAATTTCTCAACATTGCCCATGCCTAAATGGGAACACTTTTGCTAGTTATAATGTCTAGTGAGCCTAGTTACCCGATGGCTTCTCATTAAGCCTCATGCACACGATTGGACTTCATACAAACTTTTCCGTGGATTTTTGTTTGAAGGGAGTTGGCCGGGCACACCCATAGCATACACCCATTGATTACGGGGACCTCAAGATGGGACCATATATCACCCGTTCTCAGACTACTTCATTGGCTCCCATGCGCAAGGAGGATCGAATTCAAGGCTTTGTGTGTCATGTTCAGGGCCTTTAAACAACATGGCCCATTGTTCATTAACAACTTGGCCATACAATACCATCCCCCCAGGGCACTGAGATCGGGCGATCAGGACTTTGCTGCCGTCCCTCCAGTAAGGTTGATTTCTTTCGGTGGCCGATCCTTTAGAGCCAGAGCCGCTTCGCTTTGGAACCTTCTCCCGTTGCCTTTGAGGAAGTCTACTGTTCTTATTACCTTCAGAAAGGCTCTGAAAACTTTCCTCTTTGAGACAAGTTGATTATGACCACGCCTAATTAAACCGACCTGGCCCCTCCTCCCTTTGTCCTATGTCCCCCTCACCCCAAACTCCCTTGCTACTGTGTTTTTATTGTTGATATTTTACATGGTTTCTTTTTTTTTTTTTTTTTTTATGTACACAAGCTATCAGTTCGCCTGTAAAGTCTTTTTTCTTTGTTTTCTTGGATTGCTTTTTGGTCCAGAATAGACCGGCGGACCTCCTTCCAGCGCTTAGACACACCCTTCAGGGTGTATGTGGCGCTGTATAGAAATATTAAAAATCAATCAATCAATCAATACACACGTCAGGACTTTTCTGCAAACTTTCCCAAAGCTTTCCCAACATCACATGGTTTTTCTGGTCTTTACCGCCACCCTTTGGTCAACTTCTGCTATTGTCGGTTGATTTTAACATTGGTTCTGGGCATGTGTGTTTGTACTTCGGACAAAAGTCAGATTGATTTCTGTACACACGATAAGACTTTGCACCGTAGGATTTTTGTTGCCGAAAAGTTTGTCCGTTTGCAGAGCGAACTTTTGTCCGATGAAAACAGAAAAAGTTTGTCCGATGGAGCGTACACACGGTAGGATTTTTTTGAAAACTTGCTCATTTTGAAGTTCATTGTCAAAAAGTCCTATCGTGTGTATGGGGCTTTACTTTTGTGGACTCCAGCGGAGAGATCTCCCTGCCACAGTTTTGGCGTTGTTACTGGATGCCTTGGGTCTTGGGTCTTTAGGTGTTCCCTATAACTTTGGGTGTTCCCACTACTGTTATTTTCTCCAGAGTTTAAATTAAAAATGACACAGATAGAATGGAATATCTTTATAATGACTGGAAACTCAAGTGCAGAGATATGTGAGAGATACAAGAAACCATTAGATAAAAGAATGACCCACAATGTGCCAATGCATGTACTGTATAATGCATAGCTCCCAACTGTCCTTGATTTCGAGGGACTGTCCCTGATTTGGAGCAATGTCCCTCTGTCCCTCGTTCCTCCTTATTTGTCCCTCATTTTGGTCTGATCTATATAGTTGTATATAAAATGCAGTTTTCAGCTATCAAAAAGTGTTTCCCAGTGGTAAACATTTCATCTGATTTCTAAATTGCTGCATTTGTAAATTCCAAAAGCCAATATAAAGAAATATTAGTGGTAAAAAAAAAGCACTTGTGGGTTTAACCAATGTTTTTTGTACTATTCTCCTTTAAGGGGGTGTGGCAAGGGGTGTGTCCTATGCCTGCATACTTTTGCTGATAGGTGTGCCTCATTCCGATCTCAAGAAATTGGGAGGTATGTATAATGCATCAAAATTTGTTTAAAGTGGAAGTGAAATATACAAGATACTTCTTCATAGGTAGGTATATATGTTAAGGGGACCTTAGTAAACAATTTTAGATATATCAACATCAGACATGTTTAAATTAGACAGGGAGAAAATGAGAATGGTTGTTTCACCCATGTCTACAGAAACAGCATGCTATGACACACAATCATTCTCACCTAGACAATTATCTGCAATGTCCTTTTTGGATATCCATATGCCCTTCAATGATGTCAACAGATTATTTCTACATTATTAACCTTAATGAGCTTTAACAAAGGTGTGAATTGGATTGGATGTGTGCATGTGTATAAAAACCATTAATTAAAGATATTTGACAACATTTTTTTTTCATATTTAAAGCAGCTATAAAATACAAACTTATATTATTAGATTGTAAGCTCTCATAAGCAGGCCTCTTAACCCTCTTTTATTGCATTGCATTGTAACTGTACTGTTGCCCTTTATATAAAGCACTGCACAAACTGGTTCACACCAACATTTCTGTGTTTTCCGGATGCATTTTCGCATTCGCTTTTGCGATTTCCTTTGGTGCATTTTTGATGCATTATAGTGCGTTTTTCCCTCTACTTTTTGCATTTCATCTCAATTAAGGATATATGCATTCGGGCACATTTTTGATATGTTTTATTGCATACAGAAAAAAATGCAACATGTTCTACTTTTTTGGAGTGCACTAAAACGCACTGCACTGGTTGAACGAGGGCCATTGGAATCCATGTTAAACATTGTATAAAAATGCACTGGACTGCATATGGTGGGAAGCAACTCATAAGCAGCTCCCCTTTGCTCTTAATTGTGTTATTTGAATCAGATTCCTTTTATCTTTCCTTCTCATTTAAGTCATTTATTATTCTTTGACTTTGTTACTTTTTTCCCTATGTCTTCGTTCACCCTTTTTCTCTCTATTTTTAATCCTTATTTTCTACCCAGCACACCATCTTTTCACTGCAGAGCTGCAACTCCGGTTTCTATGACAACAAGCATCTACTGTCAGAACCGCTCAGTAGAAGAGAGATGCTGAGCCAGCTCTAGGTCAAGTGAGGGTTTTAGTATCAAATTGTCCTACAAACACAGTACCACATTTCTCTAAGTGCAATAAAGGCCTCATTATCATGCAAATATTACATTTATAGTTCTGTCAATAACCTATTTTTATATGCATTTGCAATACTTGGATTTTGTGAAATTTTAGCAGCAACAGATTTGATAGAAATGTAATATGCAGCTTTACTGCTTATTGTGTATAGTATTTATTCGATCTTACTTGAGAATATTTTGAACGGAAATGGAACATAAACAATTATGTATTTTGCAAACATTGATCAGAAGCAAACAAATTTATCATACTGTGTGCTTCCAGGAATAAATATGAAGGTAAGAAGGAAAAAAGTAATCTCAAGGTGCCATTTCACAGCTAATTAAAAATTACTTTAATGCAAGCTTTTAGGAGATTAAAGTTCGCTTTTCAGGCATTATAGTCACTAGTTAATGTGCCTCACTAGGGAGTTCTTAGTTTTTTTTAAATCAGAAATGTAATATTATAACTTTAACATTATTTTGCATACTGTTGTAGCACCCTGGTGTTTAGGCAGGGTTGCTATTAAATGTATTTGCCAAATGATAGTTGCCTTGGCCAATTGTTAGAAGGTCAATTGATTTTGCCCTAATTCTGGAATTGCTGCACTTATCTCTTCTGTGGCTAGATGGCTCGGTATCTGGTGGCATTAGATAAGACAAGGGCATTGCAAGGACAGATTAGGAATAAATGGGGTGTCTCAGCCTATGGGAAGGGATTTTCTTGGGTCAATTGGCCTGCTGGGAGAACCTATTTATTTGGGTGGAGTGCCTCGGGCTGCTAGGCCAGAAACCTAAGGCCTATCTGGCTGCTAGGCTGTCTGAGGGCCTATCCAGAAGCAGGACTTGTACTTCAACCAGAAGTAGTGGTTTCCCCGGCCAGGGAACCAGTCGTGGTCAGAAGTAGAAGGAAAGCTGTTGCCACTAAGGGACCATCCATCTACTAACGGAGACCATTGTGAGTAAGTTGAGACCAGTACCAGAGCAGACTTCTAGCCAGCTGAGGACAGTGAAAACTTCAGCAAGTGTCAAGTCAGGGACCCAGCAGGACAGCAGAGGTGACGCTTGTGGAGTTCCAAGCCAGGGACCTAATGTGTCAGCAGGGGTGAAGCTTGAAGAGTATCTGTGAGTGTCAAGCCAGGGACCCAGCAGTGAAGCGGGGGTGATGCTTGAGCAATATTCTGACTACTAAAGTGAAAGAGCTCAGGGGATCCAGTGACTAGTGGATCTGAAGTCTAGTGAGAGAGACTGGGAGCTCATTGAGTGAAGACCCACAGTGAGCGAGTGTGGGGTAAAGAGAACTGTTCCTGTTGCAGATAGTTGAATACCTTTACCGTTAGTAACAGCTACAAGATTGTTGCCATTGGTGACAGCGTTCCTACCTATACAGAAGTAGTGTCCGGCTGGAGGCCTTCATCTGTATAGCTGTCTACCTATAGAAGTCTCAGAGTCTGCTAATTATGTTTGCATCTACCCAAGGGTGTCCTGGCCCTTAGGCCTTGTACACACGATCAAATCTGTCTGCTGGAAACGGTCTGCTAGACTGTTTCAGCAGACAGATTCGATCGTGTGTACGGGCGAGCCGACGGATTTGGCCACCCGACAGATTGGAAAGCATGCTTACCAATCTGTCGGCTGGGAACCCGTCCGCCCGACATGTCTGCTGGTTAGTACGCTAACCAGCAGACATGTCTTCTCGCACACGCGCCGAATGGTTTTGACACATGCGCGGAAGTGTTTTACTTCCTGGTGCGGTGACGTGGCGGCGTCAACGTCACCGCCACGTCACCGACACGTCAGCGCGCTGTCTGCTGGCGGGGATTTTGGTTTGCTCGTGTGTACATGCGAGCAAACCAAAATCCAAGCAGACAGATTTGTTCAAATCGGTCGGTCCGACCGATTTGAACAAATGGATTGCCTCGTGTGTACGAGGCCTGAGGCCCCATACACACGATCGGACATATCCGATGAAAACGGTCCGCGGACCATTTCCATCGGATATGTCCGATCGGGAGTTTGATCCGATGGCGTGTACGGCGGACGGCGGTGCGGTGCATGGCGGTGACGCGGCGGTGACGTTGACGCCGCCGCGTCACCGCCACGTCACCGCACCAGGAAGTAAAACACTTCCGCGCATGCGCCGAATCCATTCGGCAGCGGCGCGGCGGCGGTGGGGGACGACATGTCTGCTGGTAAGTGTACTAACCAGCAGACATGTCGGGCGGACAGATTCCCACCGGATAGATTTCAAAGCTTGCTTTGAAATCTGTCGGGTGGAGAAATCTGTCCGCTAGCCCATACACACGAGCGGAGATGTCTGCTGAAACGGTCCATCGGACCGTTTTCAGCGGACATATCCCCTCGTGTGTACGAGGCCTTAGACTCTCTCCTACAGTTCTGTTTAAGAGACAATAAATCTCTTTGCATTCAAAAGGGTCTGGTGCCCACCATTTCATCTTGCATTACAGCCACCATGCCTTGTAACCCACTCTACACTGAAGGATGTCAGCTGTCCCTAACTCTGAGGCCTCGTACACACGATGAGATATGTCCGCTCAAACTTGTCCGACGGACAGTTTAGAGCGGACATGTCTCATCGGATTTCGGTCCGATGGCGTGTACACACCATCGGATCAAAATCCCCGCCGGCAGACAGCGTGGTGACACGGCGGTGACGTTGACGCCGCCACGTCACCGCTACGTCACGCACCAGGAAGTAAACACTTCCGCGCGCATGCGTCGGATCCATTCACAGGATACGACGCATGTGCGGGAGGATATGTCCGCTGGTTTCCCGTACTAACCAGTGGACATATCCGACGGACAGGTTTGTAGCGGACAAATTTCAAAGCATGCTTTGAAATTTGTCCGATGGACAAACCTGTCCGCTAGCCCGTACACACGATCGGATTTGTCTGCTGAAACGGTCCATCGGACCGTTTTCAGCGGACAAATTCGATCGTGTGTACGCGGCCTGAAGGTCACCATTAGGCCTCAGGGGCCCCCGAACTTTGCTACACTGTTCTTATTTTTTATTTTAAAGCTAGACTCATTGTAAATGCAAAAAAATATATATAATAGTGATTATATTTTGCCTTTCCTGGTTTCTCCCTTTCACCTTTATCAACATAGTAATGCAAATTTTCAATAAGACCCTTACGTTTTTATTACATACCTTATTTATGACCCAGTGATGTGATCTCTGGCTCTCTGTGCTTCTCTATGCAATGCAGGCCGACTGTGGTTGGTGAATAGGGTCAGCAGGGTGTTGTACATATCTTTCTTCAGTTGGCATTTCTAGACATAAACAAGCCATAGATAATGCAATATCCTGTGGTTTCAGTAAAGAAATTAGCTTGATTCCATCATCAACATAGTAAACATTATTGTGTTCTGCCTGATGGGGAGTCTTCCCTATCGGCAGAAAAAAATGATCATTGCTGGTGGCATGCAAATATTCCACACAGGCTGATTGTACTCTAGTCGATTGATGGATTGACTTCAGTGCAACCAGCAGTACAACCAGCCTGCCCATAGATGGATCAAATCTTGGTTGGTCCCTGCTGAACTGGCCAAGATTTGTTCCATCTATGGCTGGCTTTAGATGCTTAGAATTAGGTATACCTAGGCAGGCTGCATTTGCTTGCAGACTGCCTTAGGTAATGCCCTAAGGAGCTGTTTAACCTTAAGATGCAGTGAGTGAAAAGGGTTAGTCAGGGACAGTTCAGCTGAGGAGGAAAGGGCTGAATGATGTCCTTCAGCCAGGAAATGATGCAGGCAGGGGCGTTGCTAGGTGTGAAAAAGACCAGGGGCTTTAGCTCGAAGTCCAAGGCCAGCGGCAGCAGCGGCGGGGGGGTGGGTGTTATGCTCACTTTCTGTTTGCTGCCTGGTTCACCAGTGCCTATCCATGCTGACCACTAAGCTGACCTACCAGACCCCTACACTGACACCCACACATACACTGATTCATACACATACACATACACTGATTCCCCCTGACACCCACACTGATCCCCACTGACACTTTCACTGATCCCCCCTGACACATACACTGATTCCCCCTGACACATACACTGATCCCCCTGACACCCACACTGATCCCCCCTGACACCCACACTGATCCCCACTGACACATACACTGATCCCCCCTGACACATATACTGATCCCCCTGACACCCACACTGATCCCCCCTGACACCCACACTGATCCTTCCTGACACCCACACTGATCCTTCCTGACACATACACTGATCCCCCCTGACACCCACACTGACCCCCACTGACACATACACTAATCCCACTGACACCCACACTGATCCCCCCTGACACATACACTGATCCCCCCTGACACATACACTTATCCCCTCTGACACCCACTTCCTTTCACAGTCCCCTCCTTTCTGGTATCCCGGTCCCCTTTATAGCAATCTTCTTTCTTTGCAACAAACACAGTTCCCTTTATGTCAGTGCCCCCTCCCTTACCTTACACAGCAGGGAGAAGACAGAGGATGCGGCATAGTTACATTGTTAGTCAGGTTGAAAAAAGACACAAGTCCATCCAGTTCAACCATAAAAAAAAAAAAAAAAAAAATAGAAAATATCATACAAACCCATATACCCAATTCTATACCCACAGTTGATCCAGAGGAAGGCAAAAAAACCCTCTGGAGGGAGTCTGTTCCACATTTTCACAGCTCTTACTGTAAAGAACCCTTTCCGTATTTGGAGATAGGGGGCCAGATACTCAGCGGCACTACGCCTGCGTAAATTGATATGCGCGGCGTAATTGTAAATGTGCGCCTGTGTATCGATGCACGGTAAACCCAGAACCACATACGCGAGAAAATCTTTTTCGTCTGAGCGGCGAAAATGCTTTAAGCTAGCGCGGCGTAGGCGCATACTTACGCATCGTAAATATTCAGTTCCCATTGAATTAGCATGCAAATATGCAAATTAGGGAGATGCGCGGATTCCCGAAACTACGCGCGTTCGGCGTTGGCTACTCGTGGTGCGCGTAACACGAAAGCCTTGAGTAAACATACCCCTCATAAAAGCACGGGTAACTTTGCTCAAGACCGTGTGCAAGTCAGCTGGAGAGCAACTACAGCAGCACCATAACGGACGAGCTGAGCAATCACACTTACTGGACAACACATTCGTATGCCAACATTCCAGGGGCAGCCATGGTCTTATCACTACTAATGTATGCAGAGGAAGAGGAGCATAGAAGGAGGAGTAGGAGGAGGGGGGCACGTGAGAGGATCTACAGAGCGCGCATGAGCCTCTTTGGCATGGGTGATGAGGAGGTGTATCGCATCTTCAGATTCAGCCCTGCTGCCATCCTGGAACTAACCACAGCCCTGCAGGATGACATCACCAGCCCAACACACCGCTCACATGCACTGCAGCCACTGGTGAAGGTACTGGCAACACTCCATTTCCTGGCCAGTGGATCATTCCAGCGTACAAATGGAGTGGTGGCTGGGATGTCACAAACCAGCATAAGCAGATGTCTGCACCAGGTTGTCCCCGCAATCCTCAGACGCATGTCCCACCACATCATCAGACCCACCACTGAGCAGAAGGCAATGACAGATTTCTACAGAATTGACGGATTCCCACGCACCATCGGGGCCATTGATTGCACACATGTGGCACTCCAGCCCCCCAGTGCCACAGAGCACATATACCGCAATCGGAAGCATTGGCATTCCATCAACGTACAGGTGATAGCTGATGCCAAATACCTCATATGGCACGTCCGTGCCAAAGACCCCGAGTCCAGCCATGACAGCTACATATCCCGTCAAAGCAGCATCCCAGAAGATTTTGAGCAGGACATGTATGGGGACAGCTGGCTGGTTGGTGAGTGACATGGGTAGGAGGCATGACTGTCCCCCCCCCCATGATGCTGACATCACAAGGGGCACATGCATGACTAACATCCTCCTGTGTTTTCCCTTACAGGTGACTCTGCATATGTACTTGGACCCCATCTCATGACTCCTTTCCGGAACCCCCAAACCAGAGGAGAGAAAAGATACAATGAAGCACACATCAAAACATGTGCAGTGGTGGAGCGCACATTTGGCCTCCTGAAGTCCCGTTTCCGATGCCTGGATAAGTCTGGGGGGGCCCTATTGTATTCCCCCAACTTTGTGGGTCAGATCATCGGTGCATGTTGCATTCTGCACAACTTGCCATGAGAAAGGGCCTGCAGATTGCCCTACGTGATGACCTGACCCCCCAACCACACAGCCCCCCCCTGCCAGAGGAGACCCCGTCTGCTGATGGAAGAGCAGTCAGGAGGGTCCTCGTGTTACGAATCTTTGACCGTTAAACACACACATTCATCATGGCACACAGACAATGCACGCGTGTACACCACTGTGGTCCCTAGATCACACACACCACATTCACATCACATTGGATTAGCCCAAGTCCAGCATGTAGGACTTGGGAGCAGCAACGCCACGTCAAGGCCCCAATGATGTTGCTGTCCATTCATACACCATTCACACAGCCGTGGGGATAACTTCTCCCCAATGGCTGAGGGTGACACCCCTTACTGGCAGGAGTGCCACCCCCTCACATTCACACACCATTCACACTGCACCGTGTGCAGTATCAAGTAAAAAAAAAAAAAGCTCTTAACCAGAGTATAAAATAAATAAAAAAAAAAGCTCTTAACCAGAGCAAAATAATAAGAAAAAAAAAATAATGGGCCTGGCGGGGCTCCGCCTGGTGCCACGGCTCCTGCCCCTCACTTGCCTGGGGGCAGCCACAGGTGGGTGGGGTGTGGTAGCAGGTGGAGGAGGAGCATCCCCACGTCCCTCCCTGGCTGCCTGCATGCCCTCCAGGGCAACCGCTATGCGGGTCTGCACAGCAGTCTGCTCCTCGACTGCAAGGCGCAGGGCATGAACCTCCCCTACAAGGTCGGAGGTGGTCGCCTGCAGCTCCCCCAGGCTGGTCAGCGTCGCTGCGCTGTTGCCAGCAATGTCTTGTATGGCATCCGTAAGGTGTCCCGAGGAGGCCAGGCTGTCGGCCAGGCTGTCGGCCAGGCGCCTCATCTCCTCCACGACCTCTGACAGGTGCCAATTTTGCTGGTCCTGCTGCCTGGCCAGCTGTTCCGGAAGGACCTTGTGAACACCCCTGGTCTTGCACATTGCCTTCTGGGGAGTGGCAGGGGACCGGGCATAAGGGGAGGATGTTGAGGGGCCGGAGATGAGGGGGGGGGGAAACAGAGGGACTGGAGAGGTTGGGGGGGGACACTGAGGGGTTTGATAAAGATGGGGGGAAAGCCTGGGCTGGTCCGGGCAACCCATCGTCCTCCTCCAAAACAAGGTAGAGCTCCTGGTCCTGGTCTACGAGATTCTCCTCAACCACCTCCTCCGTAGACGTGTGCCCACTTCCCTCCAAGTCCTGTTCCAGGGGGGCAGCCAGAGGGACTGGATGCTCGGGGGATGGATCCTGACGGGCCCTGGCAGCAACAGATGGCCCCGCTCCCTCCTGCACATCTGTGGATGACACAAAAGATGCCCATGTTGGTGGACCCACACACTTGGCACATGTTCCCTTCCACCCCCACACATGCTACACAACAGATAGAATATAAAACACACTTACATGTCCTGACGGCTGGCTTTTTGGACTCATAGCCCAGAACTCCCTCAACCTGCTCCATCTGCAGGCAGCGGGCGACCACCTTCTCCTCCTCAGTCAGGCGGACGGTGCAGGGTGGGCCCCCTCCAGTGCCCTTGGCATGCCGAGCAATCGCAGCCAGCTTGCCCTTCACGAGACGCCGCAGGTCATTCTTTTTTTTTTTAATGTCCTGCAGTGTCCGGACCTCATGAAAAAGGGCATTTACTTGGCAAGCGACCTTCATGAGGATCTGATCCCTCCGGGACTTGCTGGTCTGGGCACTGTCAGCACTATGGAGCCGCGAATCATATTTCTCCATTGCCCTCACAACAATGGCCCTCTCCTCTGGGGGGAATTTTTCTTCCTCCTCTCCTTACCAACACTAGTCATTGTCCTGCACAAAGTTTTGCCGTCACAATCAATAAAATGGGAGACGTTTGCGCTGCACGGGCGCATGTGTGGCCGCATTATATACCCTGTGCCGGCGAATCGTAGGGAGGCTTTGCGCATGCGCAGAAGGCATCCACGTCACGGCGCGGGTCAACCACATCACGGCGCGGGTCATCCACGTCACGGCGCATGCTCCGTTCATCCCGGCCTGCATTTGCATGGGGTCACGCTTCATTACAATGCAACACGCCCACTTCCCTCCTACTTTGTTGTTGCGCCGGATTTTACGCAACGCAGGCGCATCTTGGAGCGCATTTACTTAGGGAATATGGTACTTGCCACTCCGCGTTACATCGGCGTAGTGCATCTGAGATGCGCCACGCATGCATAATTAGGCGCGCATCTATGAGAATCTGGCCCGAAATCTTTTTTTCTCTAGACGTAAAGAGTGCCCCCTTGTCTTAGTGTTGACCGTAAAGAGAATAACTCAACACCAAGTTCACTATATGGACCCCTTATATATTTGTACTTGTTGATCATATCCCCTCTTATTCTCCTCTTCTCAAAAAATAATACATTTACTTCCTCTAATCTTTCCTCATAGCTGAGTTCCTCCATGCCTCTTATCAGTTTGGTTGCCCTTCTCTGCACTTTCGACAGTTCCCCAATATCCTTTTTGAGAACTGGTGCCCAAAACTGAACTGCATATTCCAGATGAGATCTTACTAATGATTTGTACAGCGGCAAAATTATATCTCTCTCTCTGGAATCCATACCTCTCTTAATACAAGAAAAGACATTGCTCACTTTGGAAACCGCAGCTTGGCATTGCATGCCATTATTGAGCTTATGATAAACCAAAACCCCCAGATCCTTCTCCACTATGTATTCCCCCAGTTGTACTCCTAGTATGTATGATGCATGCATATTCTTAGCCCCCAAGTGCATAACTTTTCATTTATCAACATTAAACCTCATCTGCCACTTAGTCGCCCAATTAGACATTAGGGTCAGCTTGTAAATTAGAGACATCCTGTAAGGACGTTATTCACTGCATAGCTTGGTGTCATCTGAAAAGACAGAAATGTTACTTTTGATCCCAGACCCAATATCATTTTTTTTAATAACATTTTATTGACGTCCTTCAGCAAAGAATGAAGTTTTTGTCTTTTCAATAAAGACAGAAAGAAAGAAGTGGGGGGGGGGGGGGTGTGAGGGTAGGAGAAGAAAAAAATATTAGTAACAGGATAGAGGTAATAAGAGAAGAGATGAGGTTAGGATTGAAAATAGAAGGGGGGGTGAGGGTGAGAGGGGGAAGCCGGGAGGGGACCCAAGGTAACTGTCTTCCCACGGCAACCCACGGCACAACCCTGAGTATTAACTTCTAGTAATCACAGTAATTCTCAGAAACATAAAATTCTCAGCATCCCGGAAACCTTACTGACTTATAAATTGGATTAGGGAAAAATCGTCCCAAAAATAACTATATTGTAGGAAGTCACTTTCAATGCAGAAAATTGAAGAATGTTAGGTTGAGATTACACCTGGAGGTGACTTTCGATTGTCGAGCGGCCCTTTTCCGTGAATATGAAGGGATATGATTCCAAACAATTATTTTCCAAAGAGGTCAGGCATTGGTCGATGAAGGATGACCATCTTTTGTCAAATTTTTTACACAGCCGTGTAGGATGGGACATGGTATCGAGTTTCTCTCGAAAGAGTAGAATCTTGAGATTCCTAATCGTTTCAGATAAGGATGGGGGGGTAGGGGATATCCAGTGATTTAAGATATTTCTGCAGGCTATAAGCAGCGTGAGAAGTATCCAATGGAGGAAGCCTTGAGGAATTGCTTTAGGAGTTGTCGAGGGATTCTTTCTTTGCAGCAGGAATCCAAACAATAAAAACATAGGGTCTTTGTCAGGTAGGGATCCCGTAACACTGTGTATGAACTGAAGGATTGATGACCAGAAGACTTCAATTTGTGGGCAGGACCAGAGACGGTGAAGTATAGACTGTTTGTGTATTGAACACCATTGACAGGTAGGTCCCGTATTGGAACGGTGACTCATTGAAAATGGGTAATAAACTCTATGCATTATTTTGAACTGGGTTTCCCTCCAGGATTCACATGGGGTGATGAGGTTGGTTAACTTATAATCCGTTAGGATGTTGTCTAAATCTGCATGGCCTGGAAGGTCTGTCAACCAGGATGACATTTATGTATTATGCAAGGGCTTCGTAAATTTTCCATTTAGTGGACGATAAATGTCTAATATAGAGTGATGGTTATCTGCAATTAGCTTATCAATGAAAGAGGCTTGAAATCTTATGGTCTTCTTTAGGCAGGTTCTGTTGATAAAATCTGCATATTGCATAACATATATAAAGTGAGGAGGTAGACTGCATTCTTCCGCAATAAGTGGAAAAGATTTGAAGGTATTCGCTTCACTGTAAAAAGAAGAGGCATTTGTCAGTCCCTTGTCTCTCCATTTGGAAAATGGCTCTTATTGTAATCCGGGTGGAAACATTGGGTTGCCTTGAATTGGGAGAAATTTGGATACAAAGGACGACAGGCCCAATCTTTTTCTTACTCCCCTCAGGAAACAATCGTATCTCTAAAAAGCAAGTTTTGTTTTATATGTCTTGGGATTTTCTGCAACGAGCTACGTAGGAGAGCAGCTAAGTTGAAGGGGCGAACCATGTTCAATTCTAGACCGTGGTTGGAGTATCTATATGATTGTAAGATCCAATCCATACCTATTCTCAGCAAACATGCAAGATTATACACTCTAATATTTGGGAGGTTGGTACCGCCCTCGCTCCTCGAGAGGAAAAGTTTGGTCAAAGCTATTCTTGGTCTGCCCTTCTTCCACAAGAAATGTATAATTGCCTTGTTTAGAACCTGTATATCTTTGTGTTTTAGTAACAGTGGTAATGTTTTTAAAGGATACAATAGTCGGGCAAAGCTGACCATTTTGAATAGCGCACATCTCCCAAAAAGCGACAGTGGTAGGTTGGACCACACCTCCAATTCACCCACAATTTTTTAAATCAGAGGGAGATAGTTGAGAGAATAAAGAGAGGAAGGTTCCTTACCAATTTTAATACCCAAATAGGTAATGTTTTGTATTAATGTGGAAGGGGGAAGACGGCAGCCAAGATCGTGAGGGTCTTGTACTGAGAGAGAGAATTTCACTCTTGGCAACGTTTATTCTCAGGCCAGAGCATTTGTGAAAGGAATCAAATATTGATTGGATGGCGGGGATGTCAGTTTGGGTAGAATATCATCTATAAAGATATTAAAAAGTAAGGGTCCCAACACTGAACCTTGGGGTACACCACTGATAGTAGAAAAAAGTTATTTCCAAAAGGCTTTGGAAAAACACTGCGCTAAACTAAATAAAAAAATGAAATGCTGCCAGTACCAAAAATTGTGGATACAAATTTTAAAATTTACAAATTTTAAAATGTGTTAAAATATAACAGCGCATAAACAATATTTATATGAAAAATTGATAGTGACACCAAAAAAAAATATTATTAATAATGTCCAAGGAAACTCCATAGGGGGTTATATAAAATGTGTGAAAATGAAGAAATAATGTGTGAATACCAAAACTCCAAAAATAAACATATTGAAAAAAGAAAAAAGGAAAATATATACTAATGAATGAGTGATTCCTATATTTCTATACTAGTGTTGAGCGGAATACGCCATATTCGATTTAGCGATATTGCGCGAATATATAGAAGAATATTCGCGAATATTCGCTAATATCGAATATTCGTGATATTTTATCCCAAAAAAAATTTGCGAAATTTCGCTAATGCGAAAATGATTCCGAAATTCTCATAAACGGAGATCATTTCCTGTATTACTAAACTAATATGCACTAAACACTAACTCTACACTAACTCTACTTAAAAGAAAGGAGAATAAGGGGGCAAAAGAAGGGCGGAGAAGATAATCGCGCAATATTCCTATTGCGCGATTATCTTCTCCGCCCTTCTTTTGCATCAGAGCCAATCAGAATAACTCGAATATTCGGCAAAAGGAATATCGCGCAATATTCCTTTTGCCGAATATTCGAGTTATTCTGATTGGCTCTGATGCAAAAGAAGGGCGGAGAAGAAAATCACGCAATATTCCTTTTGCCGAATATTCGAGTTATTCTGATTGGCTCTGATGCAGCATCAGAGCCAATCAGAATAACTCGAATATTCGGCAAAAGGAATATTGCGCGATTTTCTTCTCCGCCCTTCTTTTGCATCAGAGCCAATCAGAATAACTTGAATATTCGGCAAAAGGAATATCGCGCAATATTCCTTTTGCCGAATATTCGAGTTATTCTGATTGGCTCTGATGCAAAAGAAGGGCCGAGTAGCTGATGCGATTCTTTTATGTTGCCAACAATTCGCAATGTGAATTTTCGGCAACATAAAAGAGTCGCATCAGCTACTCGGCCCAGGGTCTCTCTCTAATCATACCAGCAATGCTTTTAGACGTCGATGGAGATCACTAGGATGTGATCTGTTTTAAAAATAAATTTGAAAAAATACGAATATTCGCCATAGCGAATATTCGCCGCAATATTCGAGTTATTCGCGAATACTCGAATATGCAATATTCGTAGCGAATATTCGCAATGCGAATATTCGTGAGCAACACTATTCTATACTCCAACAAAATATAATAGTGAACAAGTCCAAAAGATCCCAAGTGAAGATGTATAAATCCAGGAACTTCTTCTCAAGGATAAAAGAACATCAAAGAGCAGACATTTCCATCCACCAAGTAAAACACCCGAGTGCTAGAGATGTAGTCTCCTTACCCGCTTTTCTACACCATTGATAACCTTAGACCATTCAGAGTAAGGATCATTAACCACTACTCACTGAATTCTGTCTTTTAGCCAGTTTTCTATCCATTTACAAACTGATATTTCCAATCCTGTAGACTTTACCTTACACCTGAGCATAGTGTGGGGAACTGTATCGAATGCTTTTGCAAAATCCAGGTATACCATGTCCACCGCCACCCTTCTGTCCAAAGTTTTACTTACCTCTTCATAAAAAGAAATCAGGTTTGTCTGACAACTTCTGTCTTTCATGAATCCATGCTGTCTGTTGCTTAAATAGTTTTTTTTTACGCAAGAACTCATCTATGTGGTCTTTTATTAATCTCTCCAGTATCTTCCTAACTATAGAAGTTAAACTAACAGGTCTGTAGTTACTTGGTAAAGACTTTGGGGTAGATTCACATACACTTAATATTCCGCTGCGTAATCGAAATACTCTACGCAGCCGTATTTTACCAGGCTCTACACCGAATCCTGGTAGATTTTTGCTCGTACGCTACGGCGGCGTAGTCTATTTCTTGCCGCGTAATCGAAATACGCGATTGGGGGGCGTGAAGCATTTAAATTAAGCGCGTCCCCGCGGCGATCGAACTGCGCATGCTCCGTTCAGAAATTTCCCGCCGTGCATTGCGCGAAATCACGTCGTTACGTCATTCGTTGTTTGAGTAGCGGCGTTTACGAACATTCCTATTCCCGTACGACTTACGTTAAAAATAATAAAAGACGTCGGAAAACGTAGAAATTCGACGCGGGAACGACGGCCATACTTAACATGGGCTGTCTAATATTAGAGCAGCAAAAAGCTGGTATAGTGTTACGCAAATAAAAGATGACTAAAGGTGCCGTAAGAGATTGCGATTGAAGATCGTAATTTCGGGGATCGTCGGCAAAAGCTCATTTGCATACCCCAACGCGGAAAACGCCCAGTGGCCGCAATTTTATTGCAGCGTAGATCCGAAGGCGTACAAACACTTAATCCAGTCGAATTGAAGCCCGCAGCCGTCTATTTATGGTTTGAGGTTTTCGACTAGCTAGAAAACGCGCGTAATTTGAAATTACTCCAGTCTAACACCAGTTAGACAGGCGTAATGGCTCTCTGAATCTGCCCCTTTGTTCCCTTTTTAAATATAGACACCACATTGGCCCTGCATCAATCCAGTGGTACTATTCCTGTCATTAATGAGTCCCTAAAAATTGGATACAATGGCATTGAAATTACATAGCTCAATTCTTTTTTTTTTTTTTTAAAGTGTATTTTGTGCGTGAACTCGAGAGAGAGGAGCCGGACTGCAGGAGTTGGGAGTAGGCAGACCCTCCCCCCGGAGGCAATCGCCATCCTTCTCCATGCCCCTGGTGGCAATGGCGGGTGTGAAGGGGGGCCTCCCACTCACCCCGCCCTACCTGCTCCTCTTGGGAGCCCAACTGGGGCCCAACGGGACCCCAATGGGGCAGAGGGACTCCCCCTATGAGGGAGTGAGGGGGCCTAGCCCACCCAGCCAGCCCCGTAGGTCCTTCGCCTCTCTTTATTTTAAGAGACCGCATGGCCAAAGTGCATGTGTTTTTAAACCAATTTCGTGTGCGTGCAAGTGTGGTGGTTTTTTTGTGGGGGGGGGGGGGGTGGGCGTACTAAGCACAGGCGTACCTTGCATAGCACACCCACCGGGAGCCGGGCTGAGACCACCAAACTCAATTCACATGTAGCCGAGACCGGGATCCGAACCCTTGGCTGCAGAGGTGAATGGCTTGTCAGCGCAGTGCCAATCACGTTGAGCCACCACAGCTCCCTCCAGCTCAATTCTTTTAGGATCCATGGGTGTATGCCATCTGGTCCAGGTGCTTTATCCACCTTTTGTCTGTCTAAATATTTCTGCACAATATCACTTTTGAACCATTGTGGGTCATTTGTGTCCGAGCAAAAGGCGGGAGCCATTCAACTTTTTATGTAACAGACAGACGATGTAACATAGCACCACTCCTAGCAACAAATCACAGGCTTTTTAACTCAAAAAAGTTGTATAGCTCCCGCCTTCTGCTCGGACATTCTGGGCCAGATTCAGGTACATCTGCGCATTATTGGACCGGCGTATCGCACCGCCTTTACGTTAGACTTGCGCAATGTAGCCGCGCAATCACCCTATTCTCGTCGCTTTTACGCAGAAATTAGCGCCTGCTCAACGTTATTTCTGAGGCGCAAGGCGGAGTAATACAAATTGGGAAGGACGTGGGCGTGTTACATTGAAATGAGCCGTGACCCCATGCAAATGAAGGGCCGGCCGGCTCGCGAATGCGCGCTTGAAGCAGACCATGTCAGCACCTCTGTGCGCATGCTCACAACTCGGGAACAGCGCAATCAGTGAAATTGGAAATGGACTAGGGCAAAATTATGAACTACGCAGACAGCATAAATAGACACACACAAACGCACTTCCATTGCAAAAGTACATCCCTTTGTATCCCTCCCTAAACAGCAAGGTGCTTTTGTTCCGTTGTTAGTTGCGTTGTGATTTGTATTTGTCAGATCTGTGTACTGTGTGATCTAGTGTTTGTTAGAAGATATTTGAAAGTGATTTTTGCTAAGTGTTTGTGAGAATTTTTGTTTGATAGTTTTCTGGGTTTTTTTTTCTTGCTTGATTGTTTCTGTTTGTTTTTGTGACTGCTTTTTGCTGAGTGTTGGTGAGAATTTTTGTGTGATAGTTTTCTGTTTGTTTGTTTTCTTGCTTGATTGGTCGTGCTTGTTTTTGTGAGTGATTTTTGTTGGCTGGGAGTGATTTTTGGTCAGAGTATGACTGAGAGGAAGAGGAAATTAAATTTTTCTTTGAGGGAGAAACAAATTCTTGCCCGGGCCATTTCCGACTATGGGCGTTTCCTCCACGGCCCGGACAGTGCCAACACCACCCCGACCAGGAGGAGAGAGATTTTGGACATGATCACTGACCAGGTGAATTCAGCGGGGGAGGGGGAGACACGGAACCGGTCTGGGATTGAGAAAAAGATAAATGACCTCCGGCGTCTGGTCAAAAAGAAGCTGGTCAAAATGCTTGCCCATGCCAGGGCCACAGGAGGGGGCCCACCATGCCGTGTTAGGCTGACAGCGGAGGAGCGTGCGGTGGCCCAGACCTTTCATAGGCAAGAAGTGGAGGGCCTGCCCGGCTATGACTCAAGTCATGAAGGCGTGATGCCAGGTAAGGTTTTTTTTCCCTATCAGGTGTGTAGCATGTGTGGGGGAGGGGGTTAAAGGGAATATGTGGCAAGTGTGTGGATCCTCCAACCTGTGAATGTTTTGTGTCATCCACAGATGTGCAGGAGGGTGCTGGGACATCTGGCCTGACCGCACCATCCCCAGGACAGCAGCCTAATGAGGCCCCCCGACAAGGCCGGAGTCCGCGGAGGAGGTTGAAGAGGAGGAGGTTGAGGAGGAGGAGTTTGAGGAGGAGGAGGAGTCCATGTCAGGCACTGGACTATTGTTTTTGGAGGACTCTTCCTCTCTGGCTGGCAGCAGCCAGCCCTCCCTAAGGGGGAGCCCCCCCTCCTCCCCCAACATGGCTCCCCTCCCAAGGGCCTCCCCTTCTCCCCGGCCACAAGCATCAGCTGGAGGCAGGAAGGCGACCCAGAAGACCAGGGGGGTGGCCGATCTCCTGCCCGCCACTCTGAGAAGGGACCAGTTCCTCCAGACCCACAATCTGGGACAGGTCAGCCAGACATTGGTGCGGATGGAGGAGAGCCTGTCCTCCATCAAGGATACGCTTGGGAACCTGGACTGCCACTCCCGGGCTTTCACAAACTGCCTTAACGACCTGCAGACTACATCAGCAGGCGTTGGGCAGGATGTGAGGGCCCTCACCCAGGCTATCCAGGCCAACACGGCAACACTAGGTGCTGCCCTGGACAGAATAGCCGTGGCCTTGGAGGGCAGGCCGCCAGGTGGGCAGAGACCAGGGGCTGCTCCTCCTTCCCCGGTTTACCCCCTCCCCCATGAGTCTCCCCAGAGGAGCCGGGCCGTGGCCGGGGGCGCCCCAGGCGTGGCTCATGTCAAGGGCACTAATTTGTTTTTCCCCTTTTTTTTCGGGCCTTTTTTTTTTTTTGAAATTTTTTATTTATAACAGAGACCAGCCCGCACGGGCCAAAGCATTACAGTGTACATTCATTTGTGCAGAAATACAGGCATGGCACACGTAACAACTTAACTAAACAGTAGCATCAACCCGATGTTGCCAAGTGTAGCCTATCTCCCATGACTTCCCTGCTATGGCGTTCAAATAACACAAATTGAGCAGTATGGGGGAGTTCCTAGTATGTAGTCTACTAATATGGATGGTACTCCTACGTGGAGTCCCTTGCTTCTTAACATCTTGGCCCCACGGTTCCCCCAGCCGGGGGTTCCCTTGGATCGTCCGTCCCGCACGGAGCTAGCCTCCTTTCCGTTTTCTAGAATAATTAAGAGCAGTAGAAGGAGAGAAAAGTTAGGCCGGGAAAGAGCCGGGGGGCAGAGATGAGAAAGAAAGTAGGTGAGGAGAGAAAAGAGATAAAAAGGGGGGGGGGTTCCTGAGGGTGCAAACAGAGACCCAGAGGTGCGGCCTACGCCGCCTCTTCCGTTTGTTCCTCCCTGAGGTTTTGTCCCTCGGCGGAGTACTTAAACACGTTCCACTCTTGCCAGGTATTCTTGTATGTTTCCTCCCTATTTTGGCTAGTGAGGATAAGATCCTCTAACCGGTTGATGTTGTCTACTTTGTTGAGCCACAGGGCCAGGGTAGGTGGGTTTTGGGTCTTCCATGTAAGCGGGATGCAGGCCTTGGCCGCATCGAGTAAGTGGCGTATTACTGATTTTTTGTACGCCTTTATCGGGATATCCGACGCGTGCAGCAAGAAGAACGCTGGGTCTTCTGGGATCTCTCGGTCAGTAAATTTCTGGGTCACTCGGCGTACCTCACTCCAGAACCCCCTCAACTGGGCACATGACCAGAATATGTGCAGGAGGGTTCCTTTCTCCTCCTGACAGCGCCAGCAAACATCTGACGTTTCCGGAAATAAAGTGCGTAGCAGTGCCGGGGTCCTGTACCACCTAGTGAGGATTTTATAATTTGTTTCTTGAGTTCTAGAGCATATGGAGGATTTATGAGTAAGTTCAAGTATACGCTGCCTCATACTGGTGGTAAATGTATGATTCAGGTCCCTTTCCCACTTAAGTAAGCTTGGAATTGGGTCGTCAGTGGGACGTTTAAGCAGTATACCATACAGCAATGACAGGGCATGGGGGACTACGCCGGTCCCCATACAGAGCTCTTCCAGGGCCGTAGGTGTCTGCTGCGTGGCGTCAGGGGGTGCCATGCTACTCAGAAAGTGTCTAAGTTGGAGTGCCCTCATGTGATCTAACTTGTATGGGCCCTCCGGGTCTGCAAGTTCCGCGGCGGTTTTCCATTTTCCCCTGCTGCTAAAGTGTAACGCTTGGCTAAGTCCCGTCCCCCGCAATTCGAGGAATATTTTGTCAAATAGGCCTGGCTCAAAGCCCGGGTGGCCTAACACCGGCCTCAGCAGGGAGTTGTGTGTGGTAAGTGAGGTGTTGGTCCATATTTGCGAGCAAATTTTGGTCGTGGCCCCTATTAATGGGTGTCGTTTAAGTTCTGGCGATAGTGCCGTGTAGCACCATGGGGCCCTATGGAGGGGGACGGGGCTCTGACCCTGCTCTATCCGCATCCACAACTTGTTGTCGGTGTGCCGGCACCAGTCCACAAGTCTTCCGAGGTGGATCGCTTGGTAATACTTGCGGAGGTCTGGCATAGCCAAGCCTCCGTGTATTTTGGGGAGGGACAGTGTTTTCCTGCTCAGGCGCGGGCATTTCCCAGCCCAGAGGAAGTTAGTAAATGTGGTGTGTGCCCGTTTAAAGAAGTCTCCCGGTACCCGTACCGGGAGGGCCTGCAGGAGGTAGAGGAATTTGGGCAGGATAGACATTTTAAGAATGTTACAGCGGCCCAGCCATGAATGTAGGCCGCCGTTCCATTGGTCCAGAAGTTTTTTCACCGCTCCTAGGAGCGGTGGAAAATTAAGTTGGAATAGGCGGGAGAATGACGCCGGTATGTAGGTACCGAGGTATTTCAGGGCCTTATCCGTCCATCTCAGGTCGAATCCCTCCCTAAGCTTGCGAAGTCGGTGTTGCGGGATCCCCACTCCCATAGCCTCCGATTTAGAGAGGTTGATCTTCAGGTTAGAGATCTTCCCGTAGATCTCAAATTCCTTCAGGAGGCATGACAGTGAGGTGTAGGGGTTTGTTAGCGTGAACATCAGGTCGTCTGCGTAGGCGGAGACCTTATGCTGTGCCCCACCCACCGTCACCCCGGAAATATCGGGGTTTTGTCTAACATGGCAGAGGAAGGGTTCCAGGGAGAGAGCGAAGAGCAGGGGCGAGAGTGGACAGCCTTGTCTGGTGCCGTTAGATATCGGGAAGAGCTCCGACAACACACCGTTCGCTCTAACTCTGGCCGCAGGACCCGAGTAAATGGCCTCTACCCACCGCATCATCCGGTCTCCTATGCCCACATGTTTCAATGTTGCAAACATGTAGTTCCAGTTCACTCGGTCAAACGCCTTTTCTGCGTCCGTCCCTACCAGGACGCACGGCGTCTTGCTATTGACCGCTACATGAAGCAGGTTAAGTACCTTGGTGGTGTTGTCCCTGGCTTCTCTTGTCGGGACAAATCCCACTTGGTCTGAATGGACCAGGTGTGGGAGGTGTTGCTGTAATCTGGAAGCCAGGATCTTAGTAAATAACTTTAGGTCTGCGTTGAGGAGAGATATAGGGCGGTAACTTCCACAAAGGGACGGGTCTTTGCCCTCCTTCGGGATAACTGATATCTGGGCTTGCAGTGTGGTATTATGGAAGTGTTTCCCGGTACCAAGGTCATTAAATAACCGTACCATCCACCTACCCAGGGATGGCAACAGGGATTTATAGTAGTGTGTGGTCAGGCCGTCTGGGCCAGGGGCTTTCCCTACTTTGGTGTTGCTAAGGGCGAGTTGCAGTTCAGGTAGGGTGATGGGTTCTTCCAGGCATTCCCGAGTCTCGGTCGGCAGTGAGGTCATGTGGGATCTGTCCAGGTAATCTATCACTAGGTCTTGTGTGGGAGTTGGCGTGGGCAAGTTGTACAGGGAGTTGTAATATGATCTAAATTCCTGCGTAATTTGGTGGGGCAAAGCTATCTTCGTTCCAGTGGTGGAGACCACATGTGGGATATAAGACGCCTGACGTTGCGTTTGCAGGGTCTGGGCTAAGAGTCTGCCACATTTATTGCCCGACTCATAAACCTTCCTCCGACACACCTGCATTGCTGTTTTGGCTTTATACTGTAAGACGTTGACTATCTGCGCGCGAACCACATCTAACTCCCCCCCCAGGCGCACTGACGGAGTCGACTTATGCGCCGTCTCCAGAGCCTGTAGTTTGTTAAGGAGTGCGTTTAGTCGTGCTGTCCGGGCCCGTTTTATTCTCGTACCGTGTTTTATGAGTACCCCTCTGATTACGGCCTTGTGGGCTTCCCATACCACCCCGGCATCACTGTCTGTTGTGGTGTTGGTGTCAAAATACCGATCTACTTCCGCTGTCACATCCGCTAAGACCTCAGGGTCCTGCAGGAGGCTCTCATTCAGTCTCCAGGTTGGGTTTTGTCCCGCGCGGGTGTCGGATAGGGCGTATTTTATCCCTACCGGGGCGTGGTCTGACCACGTGATCGAGCCAATCGAGGTGTCTTTAATCGCGTGAAGCTGGTCGTGGGGGACGAGGAAATAGTCAATGCGCGAGTATAGCTGGTGTGGTTTGGAGTAAAAGGAGTAGTCCCTTTCTCCGGGATGAAATAGCCGCCACGTATCGATCAACTGCGCCGAATGAAGTGTCGCCCCTATTCTATTGCGTACATCGCGTGATGTGGAGGATTTACCCGTGGACGTATCCTCTGGGGGTGAGAGGGGTATGTTTAAGTCTCCCCCCAGAATAAATTGACCTTCCATGTACCGCATGAGTTTGCCTACGTGTGTTTTAAGGAAGGAGTCTTGGTGGGCATTGGGGACATATAGATTCGCCAGCGTCACCTTACTGTCGCCGATAAGACCTTTCAGGAACAGGAAACGGCCTGCAGTATCTGTCTGGGTGTCTACTAGTTTCCATGGTATTTTTGCAGAGATAAGGATGGAGACCCCTCTGTATACGCCGAGTGGTAGGCCAGTGGATAGTATCTATTTTTGAGTAGTGGTAGTTTAAGGTCCTTAAAGTGGGTTTCCTGGATCATGACAATATCCGCTTTTAAGCGGCGCATGTCATGGAGCAACATCCGCCGTTTCTCGGGGGTGTTCAGTCCCTTTGCATTCAGGGATATTATGTTGAGCGGGTCCATGTCTGCACCCAGGTCAGGGGATGTGGAGGTGGGGTAAGGGCAGGAAATAGGAGTGGTGGGAGTAGGGAGAGGAGGTTCAGACCCCCGGAAAAGGAAAGTGTAGAGAAAGCAAAGAGCTTTCACTAGGTTGTGCAGCAGTAGGAAGAGTCTAAAGTAGCCCTAGCGGCTATGGCACTCACCGGAGTTCCCTCACATAGGGAGCCCCGGGTGATAGAGGGCCGGCCTATACGGGTTTGTGGGTGAACAGAGCCAAGGTGCGAGCCACCCGGCCGTCCCCCCCCCGCATGCGTGAGTGTATCATGTGGTGTAGCATACAACGGCATTTCAATCAAAGTATTAAAGTATTAAAGGGTAAGAATACAGTTATAACGGACAATGTAACGTATCACAAGCAGGCAAACAATCGGATCAGCGGAATGGAGCTAAATACAAGAACAAGTAAAAAAGTGCGGACCATTCCAGCGACCCATGTATAGCAGCACGAAACGCATAGTGCTTAACCAGTCCCCCCCCCCCAAGCACACAATCCCACCCACCTCCCAAGTCTCAAGAGGAGTAATAGTCCTGCATTTGTTGGGCCTGGGCAGGAAACGCCTGAGGGAGGGAGTTCCCCTGTGACCACAATGAGAAAGGAACAATCCTGCCACGTGGCATCTCCCCGAGCCCCCCTCCCCCCCAAGCAGGGCTTAGGCTGGGCCAGTGTTCAGCAACAAACTGTCTGTTCCATAAGGCAACGTGAGTTGTCCGGGTATGTCTCGGCATTACATGGCCCCACAACCCCAACAGCAGCATCAGTCCCCCCCCCCCGTGGTCAGCACCTATATCGATGTGTCTGGTGGGCGAGAGGATCGGTAGGAGGGGGCCAGGTCGTACACACAATGACACCGGCTACTGGCTGCCTTTCAGTACTAGTCCAGGAGCACGAAGTGAGAGGACAGCAGGGGGAGGGTAAAGCCAGGGAAGCGGTCAGCGGGAGGAGCGGCAGGGGGGACAGAGACGGGGTGTCATGGCCTACGGCCTACTCACGCAGTACCTCCCGCGAAGGTGACCAATTCCTCCGTTGGCCCCGCCGCTGGCGGGGCGGCAGGGGGGTGCGTCTCGCCGCGGGTCCCGATCTTCCAGCTGATCGTGGGAGTAGCTGCAGCCAATTGGGGATCTGCACAGGATCTGCGTCTAGGAAGCGGAACAGCGCCGGGAGGTTCGCCTCTGTCTGCAGGGTAAAGGAGCCCGATTCTCCCCGGAAGGTCACCGACAGTGGGTACCCCCATCTGTACGTCAGGCCTTTCTGCCTGGCCAGGTCCAGGAGGGGGCGCAGCATAGCTCTTCGGCGCAGGGTCGCCCTGGACAGGTCAGGGAGGATTCTCACTTGTGCGCCGGCCACCTCCATGTCCCCGTGGTCCCATGCCCGTCTGAGGATGGTCTCTTTCTGGGTGTATCGATGTAGCCGGCATTTGACGTCACGCGGCCTGTCCGGGTCTGTCGATCTCGGGCCTGAAGTTCTATGCGCGCGGTCTATGATGATCTCCGCTCCCGGGTCCTCCAGGATGGTCCGAAAGAGGCCCACCACCGCATCCCCGAGGCTCTCACCCTCCGCTCCCTCTGGTATCCCCCGCAGCCGCAAATTTTTCTTCGACATCCTCTAGGTGGAGCTGCAGCTCCACAGCCGGATCGCGGTGGAGGTCTCTGGAGTGTTCCAAGGCCGCAACTCTGGCCTCCAGGGATGTCACCGATGCCTCTCCTGATGTTACCCTCTCCGCTAGTGTGGAGACCTCTCCCCGGACCTCCTGAATGTCCCGATTGTGCGTCTCCTCCAATCGGAGGATGAGGGTCTCAATGTCCGACCGGGTCGGTAGTGCCTCAATGTCTGCTCGTGTCGGGAGGGCCAGCAGCAGGGTTCTGATCTCCTGGTCTTGCATCGTATCGGGAGGCAGCTGATCCTCCGGTGGGTCGGTTCGGATGGTATCTCCTTCAGATTCAGGGGATTCGGCCAGGTGGACCGCGGGTTCAGGTAAGTCTGCTGTGTTGGCTGATGTTGTACGCCTCTGTGGGGGTCCACGTGTAGGGTCTCGTGGAGCGGTTGCTCTGGCTCCGGGGGATCTGTCCTGTATGCTTTGGAAGTATTTGTGGATTCCTCCCGTTTTTGATCCAGATGTCGTCTTGCGAGTTGATGCCCTAGTAGTGTATCTTTTTGCTGAGTGCATACCGTTATATCCGTGTATTTTGCCCGTTTTTGGGGAGATCAGGCCGGGAGCTCATAGAAAAAGCAGCCTTACTCAGCCATGTCCAGGCCACGCCCTTTTCGGGCCTTTTTTATGTCCCTGGAAATTTTTTGATTTTGCTGGTTATTTTTTTTTTTTTTGGGTTGTGAATGCTGTTTGAATGTGGGGGTGACATTCCTGCCGGAAAAGGGGTGTCACCCTCAATTTTGGTGGAGAAGGGTTCCCCAGGACCAGGGAGAAGTGATCCCCAGGTCCGTGTGAATGGTGTATGAATGTACAGTGACATAATTGGAGCCTTGGCGTGGCGTTGCTGCTCACAAGTCCTGCATGGTGGACTGGTGCCAATCCAATTTGATGAGGATGTGGGGTGTGTGTGCTAGGGACCACAGTGGTGTGCATGCATGCATTCTCATTGTGCCATGATTAATGTGTGTGTTTAACGTGCAAAGATGCCTAATGTGAGCTGTCTCCTGGCTGCTCTTCCCTCAGAAGACGGGGTAACCTCGGTTAGGGGGGGGTTGTCTGGTTCAGGGGTCAGGTCATCACGTAGGTCAATCTGCAGGCCTTTTCTCACTGCGAAGTTGTGGAGCAGGCAACAGGCACCGATGATATGGCACACAAAGTTTGGGGAATACAAGAGGGTACCCCCAGACTTATCCAGGCATCGGAAACGTGACTTCAGGAGGCCAAAGGTGCGCTCCACCACTGCACGTGTTTGGGCGTGGGCATGATTGTATCTTTCTTCTCCTGGGGTTTGGGGGTTCCGGATAGGAGTCATGAGATGGGGTCCCAGTGGATATGCAGAGTCACCTGTAAGGGAAAAGACAGGAGGATGTTAGTCATGCATGTGCCCCTTGTGATGTGTGCATCATGGGGGGGACAGTCATGCCTGCCACCCATGTCACTCACCAACCAGCCAGGTGTCCCCATGCACGTTCTGATCGAATTCCATTCGGATGGGGCTCTGATTGTATATGTAGCTATCATGGCTGGACCCTGGGTGTTTGGCACGGACGTGCCATATGAGGCCTTGGGCATCGACTATCACCTGTACATTGATGGAATGCCAATGCTTCTGATTGTTCATGTACATGTGCTCTGTCTCCTGGGGGGGCTGGAGTGCCACATGTGTGCAATCAATGGCCCCCACGGTGCGTGGGAATCTGGCAATGCTGTAGAAATCTGTCATTGCCTTCAGCCGCAGGTCCTCAGTGGTTGGTTTGATGATTTGGTTGGCCATGCGTCTGAGGATTGCTGGGACAACCTGGTGCACACATCTGCTCACGGAGGATTGTGACATCCCAGCCACCACTCCACTTGTTCTTTGAAAAGAGCCACTGGCAAGGAAATGGAGTGTTGCCAGGACCTTGACCAGTGGCTGCACTGCATGTGAGCGTTGTGTTGGGCTGGTGATGTCCTCCTGCAGGGTTGTGGTTAATTCCAGGATGGCATGAGGGGTGAATCTAAAGATGCGATACACCTCAGAATCACTCATGCCAAACAGGTCTATGCGTGTGCGGTATATCCTCTCCCGTGCCATCCTCCGTGCCCTCCTCCTTCTTTGCTCATCTAAAGTCAGTAGTATAGCTATGCACGACGATGCCCCTGGCATGTTGGCATACAGATTGTTGTGCAACACGTGTGACTGCTAAGCTCCTCACTATCAGTGTTGCTTTATCTGACATGTAGACGATTTTTCTCTTTTTAGACCAGCTTTTATATGGTCTAATTTTAGACAGGACATTTTGCTGTTGCGCACACCGCGTAGCCTGCGCTGCCCCAACGTTCTTTTGTGGATCCCCGTAAGTCCCTCATTAGCATATTTGACTAGCAAATCAATGGTCTGTCTAGCGCAGTTTTGCGCGGACGGATGCGCCTGTCTAACGAAATTACGCTGGACAAAAAAAAAGTAGATTTCTTGCGTATCTCGTTCTGGGGATGCCGTGCATCGAAACGCATGCGCACATTTAGACTTACGCCGCGCATCTCCTGTTACGCAGGCGTAATCGCTCTCTGAATCTGGCCCTCTGTCTTCTACCTGCTTATTGTAAGGATGTTTTCACACTGCACATGCACTCCACCCGCCATGCACCCTCTTGAGCAGCAATACTCTGCAGCCTGCACTACAACCGTGCACATGCAGTAGTTGCAGTGGGTCACGCCACCTTCCTCCCCAGCCAGCAGTCACAGCGTATACAGGAAGTTTGCTATGTACTGGATGAAGAGGGGCCCCGCATATTGGCCCTGCCCATCCACGACATCAGTGCTTAGATTTGGCAGCTCCACTCACTGCGGCCGCACGCCCCCGGCTTGCCTACCAATCACTGGATGTTAACACTCTGGGCTAATAATTCTACATGATAAATATGAGACCCAGGGCTTTTTGGGGACCCATTCGGGGCTCCAGCCCCCCTCTCCCGACACCCCTGGATGCAGGCCATATAAAACTGTAGCTACAAAACAATATTCATAATTTTTGTAATCTCATTTATGCCCAAAACCAAGTGTTCAGTGAAGCAAATCAAATTGACATTGCTATCTAAAGATACTGGGTAATCTTTGACATGACAACATTTTTGGAACACGTTATCCTGAACAGCTATTGTGGACTGACCATTCGGGCACCGGCCGAGGGCCCCATGCCACTAGGGGGCCCCATCCGGTTTGCCAGTTTAGTAAAACCAGGGACAGTATGTAAAAATCTGTGTTTTTTTAAAAATCCCAAGATTATAGCTGCCCATCTCTCCAGTACCTTTTCCGTGTGTGTATGTGTATTCTGTGTGTATGTATATAGTTTGTGTATACTGTATGTGTGTGTGTATACTGTGTGGCCCCATAATCTATTGCCTGGGGGCCCCATAATCTCCTATTGCTGGGGGCCCCATAATCTCCTATTGCCAGGGGGCCCCATGAGTTGTTGGTCCACCCCTGATTGTTACTATTGTTATTACTATGAAGCTTATTCAATAAATCATGCAAACAGCAAATTACAGTAATCCAGGACTGGGAGATGATTACAAAGAGAAAACCACTTTCGAATGTAAAAAAAGAAATTAGAGATTTTAAATAGGCTCTCAAGTTCATAGAGGTATGTTTGATTGAGCATGGAGAAGGGCCATTGATAGTAGCTAATGATATAAGGAACGCCAAGACTTCCCTGTAATTTTGTTTGAAAAGGTATTTGGCTGCCGATGGTCATTGGTCTAATAATACCCCAACTGAAACTGAGTATCTTAGTCTAGAAGGAATGGAGGACATGTAATGGTACCTTTATGCCGCGTACACACGGTCGTTTTTTGCGATGAAAAAAAAACGACGTTTTTTAAAACGTCATTTAAATTGATCGTGTGTGGGCAAAACGTCGTTTTTTGTCTTAAAAAAAACTACCAAAAAAAAATTCCAACATGCTTGAATTTTTTGTGTCGTTTTTCAAAACGTCGTTTTTTGTTTCACAAAAAGTCACCGTGTGTAGCAAAAACGTCGTTCAAAATGACGTTTTTCAACCCGCGCATGCCCAGAAGCTAGTTATGAAGCGAGCTTCAATGGAAAAGAGTGGTGAACGTAACCTCGCTTTTTGTGAAAAAAACGATGGTGTGTATGCAAAATTGTCTTTGAAAAGTGACGTTTCAAAAACGTCGTTTTTTACTTCACAGAAAACGTCGTTTTTTTTTCATCGCAAAAAACGACCGTGTGTACGCGGCATTACAGGGAGCACACAAAAGTAAGCAGTAGAAATTCTACCCAGTCAAGAAATTGGGTATCATTTCCATTCCAACAATAAATCCTGTCAGCCTGCTCAGTCTCCAACCTATTGAGTAACACAGGAAGACTCCCTCTAGAAAATTGTGTCGCATCTGCCGATGACTGGTTACTGTCGCAACAAACCTAATAATCCTGATTGTATGTCTTTGTTTCTTTCCTATTATTACAGATAAGGAACATGATGATTTATTGTCCTGATTTGTTTGCTTCTCGAAAGTCATACAATACTAATATTTATTTTTTTTGCTGACGGACAGCCATACATGTTTAATTGTTAACATTTCAATGTTGTTGTTTTTTAACTGACTCTGCAAAGCTGATGCAGTTCTTTAAATAAAGAATAATAAAAAAAAGAAAAAATTCCGAAGGTGACGTATCAAGGCTGGGTAGTTGGCCTGAAAGAAAGTGTCATAGGAGTAAGGCCGCTTACACACGATCAGACAGGTCCGATGAAACTGGCCTGAAGACCAGTTTCATCGGACCAAATTGATCGTGTGTACGGCCCATCGGACCAAAGTTTTAAAACTTGCTTTAAAATCTGTCCGATGGACACCTGTCCGTCGGACCAAAACGATGGTTAGTACACAAAAGCATCGGACCAAAAACCCACGCATGCTCAGAATCAAGTTGACGCATGCTTGGAAGCATTGAACTTCGTTTTTTCAGCACTACGTCACCGCGTTCTGGCCCGATGGGATTTTGGACCGATGGTGTGTACGCACATCAGACCATCAGACCACTTCAGCGGTGGTCCGAAGAAAACGGTCCGTCGGACCAGTCTCATTGGTTTGGTCTGATCGTGTGTACGTGGCCTTAGTCATGTGACTGCCCAAATAGGAAAGCTAATTGAGAGTTCAAGTGAACTCAACATTTTCGTTGAATGTGCCGACAGAGGTCAGGGAGAGACTAATGAGAAGCTCCAAAGTTTCATTAGATAATTTTACCACTTCAGCCCCGTAAGGAATTACCCACTTCCTGACTAGGCCATTTTTTTGCGATACGGCACTGTGTCGCTTTAACTGACAAATGTAAAAAAAAAAAAAAATTATTTACCAGTTTAGTCCGATATGTATTCTGCAACAAATTTTTGATAAAAAAATCCCAATTAGCGTATATTGATTGGTTTGCACACAAGTTATCGTGTACAAAATAGGGAATATATTTATGGCATTTTTGACACTTTTTGGGGAACCGCTGACATTATTACAGTAATCAGTGCTAAAAATGTGCACTGTTATTGTACTAATGACACTGACAGGGAATGGCGTAACATCAGGGGTGATCAAGGGGTTAAATGTGTTCCCTGCAGGTGTTTTCTAACTGTATGGGGGACTGTGTGACTGCGGGAAACACACAGATCTGTCTTCCTGCATAGCAGAAAGACAGGATCTGTGTGATCTTCCCTGTTAGAATGAAGATTTGCCTTGTTTACACAGGCAGATCCCTGTTCTGTCACTGCAGGGAATGACCCGCTGATTGGCTCCCCACTGGCCAATGCGAGTGCACGCACACCTACAAAAGCAAGTTCCCAAGCCGACGTACACCTATGTCGATTTGCGGGATCGTGCCACCTTGCTGCAGTATAATGACGGTGGTTGGTCGACAAGTGGATAAAGAGTAAAGCTGGATATACATCAATCAAAATTCATCCAGCTCAACAGGGAGGTTGTGCAGAAGTCCAGCTACTAATATATTAACGCCTAAGGGTATAGCCTGTAATGGTAATCAGTGTATTCTGAAGGCAGGAAGTCTCTCTGCTGTCAGAATACAATAGCTCAGCGAGGAGGATTTCTACATCAAGTGTGTGGATGGGGGAGTCGAGTTCATTTTTTTTTCATTCAACCTGCCGGCTGAACGAAGAAAACTGTCTCTTCTATAGGCTGCCTAAAGGGGAAAGGGGATAGCTTTGTAAACTGAGCGTGTGTACAAGGCTTTGGAGGTTTCTCGTCTGGAAATCTGCCCAGAATCTCAACGAGAAACATAGAGACCCTGCGCTCT
Organism: Rana kukunoris; assembly: GCA_029574335.1. Lineage (NCBI taxonomy): Eukaryota > Metazoa > Chordata > Amphibia > Anura > Ranidae > Rana > Rana kukunoris. The sequence continues at coordinate 462,017,966 of CM056050.1, forward strand.
TTTTTCTAGTCGAGATTCTTGTTGGCCTGTTTCCCGACGACAAACCCAAGTCGGTATACTTATTTGTCGCTGTGGAAACCTGCGCATGCTCGAAATGACTTTAATGCATGCGCGGTAGCTTCCTAGGCATAGGTAGGGTGCAGCAAGATGGTGGCGACGGCATGGAATGTGACTCACGTGCTTGCCTTTCAAGAGATTCTTGCCAAGAATCTCGTCAGGAAAAACGTTTTTTTCCTGACGAGATTCTGGCCCCTGTGTGTACGAGGCTTTAGAAATGGCTTCTAATTTAAAGACTGAGGGCCAGATTCTCACATAATTCCGGCGGCGTAGCGTAAGCCATTTACACTACGCCGCCACAACTTAACAGAGCAAGTGCCGTATTCTCCATGCACTTGCTCCGTAGTTTGCGGAGGCGTAGTGTAAAATGCCCAGCGTAAGGCCGCGTAGTTCAAAGGGGGCGGCTTGTATTTAAATTAAGCGCGCCCCCGCGTCGATCGAACTGCGCATGCGCCGACCGGGGAAAAAGCCCAGTGCGCATGCTCCAGCTCACGTCGGAAAGCGTAGTTGAAACCAACGTCAAAACGACGTGATCGTCACTACGCAATGCCCTATTCGCGAACGAGTTAGTAAAACGACGTAAGCGACGGAAAAAGCCGACGCTGACCCGACGCCATACTTAACATGGCATCCGACGGCACATATTAGCAGGGGTAACCTTACGCGGACGAAAACGACGTACGCGACGACGGGGCGGCGTAAAAGCGTTCGGGAATCTGCGTAGTAGCCTCATTTGCATAGGCAAATGAGAAAACAACGTAAAGGCCACCTAGTGGCCGGAGTTGTCATTACAACTACGATCCGCAAGTGTAATTGTATTACACTTGTCGGATCTTCAGGCGTATCTATGCCAAAGTGATTCAAGGAATCACTCGCATAGATACCCGGCAAAAAAAAGGCGATACGACGGGGTATCTGAGATACTCCGTCGTAGCGCCTCTGAGAATCTGGCCCAGAATATTTATTAAAAGCATATGGGTTGTTTTATAATGCACAAATCCAGGCAATACAATTATTAAAAAAAAAAAAACATTTGGCAAGGACAAAAAATATGTATTGCCAAGAAAAATTGTCTTTTTTATGTCCAGTAAAAACAACAAAGAAACTTGTTTATTTATCCCCAGCCTAGCACTTCGATATGATCCCCACCTTATCTGGGGAAATAAAGCAAGTGAGGCCTATGTTCAGGCTAGTAACAAGAGTATTAGCCAGTAATTTCACATCAATATTAATAAGCCAAATCGTACTAATTCATATAATCAGTAAATGGCTTTGGAAGCATAATAATGTCTGCTGTAAGAAATGCAGGCTAAAAATTTGCATTTTTAAAAGCAGATATCAGCTTGCGACATTAGCACTCAGCAAATTGTTTATAATAAGTGTCTGGGTGCTACGTTTTTAATAGATAAATGACTGATCAACTTAAAGCGAATCTCTGCCAAAAAGAAATATATTAACTTCCCTGGCAGTATCCCCGAGCGTGACTCGGGGTGTTTTTTTTTTTGCTGAGATCGGTATCCCCGAGAAACACGCTCGGGGTAGCCATGCAGAGCCTGCAGCGCGCGCTGTCTTACCTTCTTCCTGGATCCAGCGATGCATCCACGCTGTGTGAGCGCGCGGGTGCTTGCTCGATTCACACAGCGTCCCCGTGTGCCGCCGATCTCCGTTCCCTGCGACGTTACGACGCACGGGAGCGGAGAATGGCGCCAAATTCAAAAAAGTAAACAAACACATTACATACAGTATACTGTAATCTTATAGATTACAGTACTGTATGTAAAAGTATTTTTTACATACAGTACTGTAATCTATAAGATTACAGTATACTGTATGTAATGTGTTTGTTTACTTTTTTGACACCCCCCCCTTGTCCCTAGTGGTCTGTCCTGTGCCCTACATGTCCTTTTATATAATAAAAACTGTTCTTTCTGCCTGGAAACTGTAGATTGCCCATAGCAACCAAAAGTGTCCCTTTATGTCAAAAATGGTTTTAGATTAGCTAGAAAACAGCGATAATAAATTATAATCACTTGCAGAATTGAGCGATAGCGATTTGTGGGGAAATTCGTCATAAAAAAAAAAATAATAATAATGACAGTGACAAGTCTGCAACTGAGCAAATTTCAGTGTTTTTGAGTTGATTACATTATTGAATATTTTTTATTATAATTACATTATAATTTGTTATAATTATGTAGCGCTTACCCCCTAAGGAGCGGCTGAATTTGTTGGGTCTTCTGGCCCTCCTCCGCAACACTCGATCCACCGCACACCAGCACACCTGAGGAAAGTCCCTAATACCAATCCCCCTGACTGAGTTATGATGCAATAGCACCAGAATTTTTTCTGAGTGACAAGTAACTCTTCAAGACACCAAAAAATTAAAGCAAATATCAATTTTACTCAAGAAAGATCAATACCAGTTAACAAATTAATCATCACACATACAGTTAATATAATACATATAGTACAAGGTGATAGCTCCCTAACACCCTCTTCCTGCGGCCGCAGGGATTTAACTGGTAAGATTATGTATGCTGCGCAGCAGTCAGCAAGATTACTTTAAACTAACTGTGGTACTTTACCCACTAGAGACCCCTTTAAACAGTTTACTGAACTATATGTCCCAATCTGCAAGGCCTTGCTGCAGGAGTGTAAGTGCACTAGTCCGAGGTCTTCGTTTTCTTCGCTAGCAAAAATAGAAAGGGCCCTATTTGTAATCCAACAGGGGTATCTGTAGTATCCGATGCAAACAACCGGTGAGCGAATCTTTTAGCAGCAGACCGCTCAACAGTGGACTAACGTTCTCGGGCCCTGCGACAAGTATTTGAGTATGTCTCTGGAACCCTCCGATGGTACTGGTCTAGTGTTCTCCACAACACAGCTCAGATAGTCCCTCAGATGTGTGTGTGTGAGTGTGGTATAGTATGAAACAGTTGGGCGCAAGCCCTCTCACCACACACGGCCCTGGTGACTGGAATCCTCTCGGCACGCGATCCCCGTCGGATCTCCAACGCTCGTCCGATCACACGGCTCTTGTCTCAGGGGAACTGCAGGAAACTCTTTACTGCTGCCCAGACATCGCTGGCTGCTTTCCACGAGGTAGGCCGGAGTCCAGTCACACACTCACAGGAACAGTTCCTCACAGGTGTGTGTCCCAGGCTGGAGAGAGTTAAGATGGCTGCCATCAGGTCTTTTATCTGTTCCCAAGATCCTTTGCTCCCCTGGGCGTTCCTGGGAGTGGCATTCTCCTCCGTCCTGGGTTGTTCCAGAAAAAGTAAAACTTTGAGCCCGACGTCCCACTTCTGGTCAGCAGAGGGCACCAAATGTCTATTTTACATACACTCCTGCATAATCCTCTCTAAAGCATAAGCTGACACCGCTACACTCTCCCCCCACTTAAATCCTTTGGGTCCCCCCAAAGGGTAATCTGTATCAATTTTAGATGCAACATAAAATTTGGCTAGACCGCTCTACTATCTATATTGCACATAGATATGTGCAGTCTGTGACAACGTCTAGCAAGTGGGACAGGCAGAGGGACACTCCACCAAGGTGTGCTGATGTCCCGTTTTGGGCACGTGGCCTTTGACACTTCTGTGAGTACAGTGGGCACTTCAGGAGATCTGTGTACAGTCACAATAGCTTCTTCTGTGCTGTTTCCTACTGAATTGTACGTGAGTCTCTGAGGAGGTCGCACCAGGCGTTTTGGCCTTGTTTCTAGAAGCCTGGATGGACCTTCGTCTGCTGAGCTCTCTTCTTCCTGTTGTGTTAGCTGAGGCAGTTCAGTGACCTCCTCTTCCTGAGCAACAGAAACATCCTCAGGTTCGGAGGCTTCCGGCAAAGAATCCTCCATTTGAGAAGATAAGGAGACATTCTCATCAGTTTGGGGCACAAATTCCGGAGCATCCGGTCTCAAGGTACTTGAGTCCTGCTCAGAAATTGGATTGACTGAATGAACATCCATAGAGTCAGATGGCCACATCCAGCTCGGACACCCATCCCCCTCATCACTATCATCCTCACTTTCTAATGTGGGTGGTGGTTGCTCCTACAGTTCCCAGTGGGGACTGACTTGGTCCCTCAGAACTACTAACTGGGTTGGCTAAAGATATTAGCCGCACTTTAACTTCCCTTGTTAGCTGAATGCTATCACCCCGGTAGCAATGTGGGATTCCTTTCTTCCATTCCAGCAGGGCATAGGTGTGGGAGCCTTCTTGGTTTGTTATGGTGTCTATGACAAACACTTTCTGGTCAGGCGCTAAGGTAGTTACTGCTTTACGGATCTGTTCCTCTGTCCATGTGCCATCAGGAATGTCCATCACTACACTCAGCCCGTCCTGGGCGTTTTGTTCTTTGCACCACTTTGCTGCGGCTGTCAGATCCATGGTTGGGCTGTTGGTGTGGTTATCTCTGTGCGAGGGGTATCAGAAGAATCCCGGACGAGCCCCCACGTGTAGCGCTTACCCCCTAAGGAGCGGCTGAATTTGTTGGGTCTTCTGGCCCTCCTCCGCAACACTCGATCCACCGCACACCAGCACACCTGAGGAAAGTCCCTAATACCAATCCCCCTGACTGAGTTATGATGCAATAGCACCAGAATTTTTTCTGAGTGACAAGTAACTCTTCAAGACACCAAAAAATTAAAGCAAATATCAATTTTACTCAAGAAAGATCAATACCAGTTAACAAATTAATCATCACACATACAGTTAATATAATACATATAGTACAAGGTGATAGCTCCCTAACACCCTCTTCCTGCGGCCGCAGGGATTTAACTGGTAAGATTATGTATGCTGCGCAGCAGTCAGCAAGATTACTTTAAACTAACTGTGGTACTTTACCCACTAGAGACCCCTTTAAACAGTTTACTGAACTATATGTCCCAATCTGCAAGGCCTTGCTGCAGGAGTGTAAGTGCACTAGTCCGAGGTCTTCGTTTTCTTCGCTAGCAAAAATAGAAAGGGCCCTATTTGTAATCCAACAGGGGTATCTGTAGTATCCGATGCAAACAACCGGTGAGCGAATCTTTTAGCAGCAGACCGCTCAACAGTGGACTAACGTTCTCGGGCCCTGCGACAAGTATTTGAGTATGTCTCTGGAACCCTCCGATGGTACTGGTCTAGTGTTCTCCACAACACAGCTCAGATAGTCCCTCAGATGTGTGTGTGTGAGTGTGGTATAGTATGAAACAGTTGGGCGCAAGCCCTCTCACCACACACGGCCCTGGTGACTGGAATCCTCTCGGCACGCGATCCCCGTCGGATCTCCAACGCTCGTCCGATCACACGGCTCTTGTCTCAGGGGAACTGCAGGAAACTCTTTACTGCTGCCCAGACATCGCTGGCTGCTTTCCACGAGGTAGGCCGGAGTCCAGTCACACACTCACAGGAACAGTTCCTCACAGGTGTGTGTCCCAGGCTGGAGAGAGTTAAGATGGCTGCCATCAGGTCTTTTATCTGTTCCCAAGATCCTTTGCTCCCCTGGGCGTTCCTGGGAGTGGCATTCTCCTCCGTCCTGGGTTGTTCCAGAAAAAGTAAAACTTTGAGCCCGACGTCCCACTTCTGGTCAGCAGAGGGCACCAAATGTCTATTTTACATACACTCCTGCATAATCCTCTCTAAAGCATAAGCTGACACCGCTACAATTATTTATAGTTTTTTATTATATAAAAAATGTTGTTTTTCAAACTTTATCATACCCGGGATGTCTTGTTTGGACAGATTTAAGCAAGTTATTCCTAAGAATTGCAGGCCTACAGTATAAAACGCCAAATTTCCATGCAAATAATTATACCGCTTTTGGTACGTAATTCCAGACAGAATCATACCGCCAGGGAGGTTAAAAGCCAGCAGCTACAAATACTGCAGCTGCTGACTTTTAATATTAGGACACTCACCTGTCCTGGAGTTTAGCGCCGTCGGCAGCAGAGGATGCTGCCCACAGTTTACCCGCAGGGATCTTCACCCCCCTCTCCCCTGAAAGGTGTCAAATGTGACACCGGAGGGAGGGAGGGTTCCGATGAGGGTTCCGATGAGCGGAAGTTCCACTTTAGGGTGGAGCTCCGCTTTAATGTAGCAAGGTCCCAGGCCTTCTTCAGTCTAATGAGAACCTCCAGGGCCAAAGACAGCTGACATCCTTCTGTATGTGATGGGTTGTGAGGCCTGGTGGATGCAAAGTAGGTAAAGTTATTGGATGCCAGGCACTTCTTGAATGCAGAAGAGAGTTTATTTCTCTTTTGGGGGAGAGAGGGTAAGGGCCAGGACAACCTTAGGTAGTTGCAATTTTAATTGGCAGACTCCGAGACTTCAACAGGAGGACAGCAATGCAGGCAAAGGCATCCAGCAAGATGCCACATCTGCATGTGCAGGAATGCTGTCTCCTTTGGCAACAGTCTTTAATAGTTCCTAACACAAAACGTAACAGTTTCTTAGCTTCCACTACAATCACTTCTTGTAGTTCTTCAGCCCACTGAGCTCCCAGTCTCTCTCTAGACTAGATACTTTATTGCCACTGAAACCCTTGAGCTTCTCCAATCTTCATGATGGTATCTTCCTCAAGCGTCACCCCCGCCTCTTTGCTGGGTCCCTAGCTTGGCACTCAATATACCTCTCAAGCTTCACTCCACTGGCCTGCTCGGTCCCTAGCTTGACACTAGACATGTGCATTCTCGTTCGTAACGTATGGATTTTCGTACGAATTTGTTAGTATTCGTACATTCGGATCAATTCGAACATCCGAAAAGCTGAAAGAACCAAAATACAGAAATTACGGGATTGCGAATAGGCAAAATAACGAACAAGCGAAAATACGAACGTACGATCTTACTAAAATACAAAACACCGAAATAGCAAAAGCATGAAAATTACATCTATAACAATGATTTGCATTCCGTATTTTAAATCCTTTGTCTGTTCGTATTTTGATTCGTATTTTCATTTGTGTGTTTTGTAAATCCATTTCTTAGTCTGTTCCTAAATTAGTGTACTCGTATCGTTCTTTTGAATGGGCACTGGGCAGTGTAGTTAGTGAGTGATGTATCCTACTTAATATCTTAGCCAATCAGCTTATCTCTTTTGTGCTGAGTCACATTGGACAGTGTAAAGTCTCGTACACATGATTGGACTTCAAACAAACCTTTTCGTGGATTTTTGTCCAAAGGGAGTTGGCCAGAGACTTTTGAAACCGAAAAAGTTTGTCTGATGGAGCGTACACACGGTCGGATTTTTTGGAAAACGCTCATTTTGAAGGCTTAAGAGAAAGTCTATCTTAATATGGATTAGCCGCGTGTTGCGATGTATTTACGAAAGTACAAAATTACGAACCCATTAAATGAAAATTATTATATAACAAAATTACGAATTTCAAATCAACGAAAATAAATTAGACTGAATTACGAATCATTCAGTATAAACGAAAACGGATCCGAATAGGAAAACTTGCATCTTACGATGACGAATGAAATTATGAATCTTTACGAACCTACGGAACGAGACGAAACGGAACAAAAAAAAAATGAATTTTTTTGTTGTGCACATGTCTACTTGACACACAAGGCTGCTATGCAAGCGCCACCTCCGCTGGCTGGGTCCCTGGCTTGATACCCACTGAAGTTTCTCTGATTCTTCACTGTCCACAGTTGGTGAGAATACTGCTCCGGTACTTGCTTCAGTTACTCACTGTGGTCCCTGGTAAAAAGGTAGATGGATGGAGCTGGGAGGGGATGAGGGTGGTGAATTTAACCAGGATGGGATCAGGGGGATGGATGGAGCTGGGATGGGATGGAGCAGGGATGGGATTGGGGGGGATGAATGGAGCTTGGATGGGATAGGGAGGGTGGATGGAGCAGGGATGGGATTGGGGGGATGGATGGAGCAGGGATGGGGTAAGGGGGGATGGATGGGATCTTTGATTTTGCTGGGGCAGAAGATAATTGCTAGGGGGTGCTTTGGAAGGAGAAATAAATTGTGCTGGGGGGGGTTTAAACTTCAAATCTGCCCCCCTCCTTATAGCACAAATCATTTCTAACCCAAAAGAAAGCACCCCCTAGCACATATCCTCAAATCCATCACCCCCCTCCCCTCCCTAAAATGACTCTTTGCAGCAAAGATGTCCCTCTCCTCTGCAATACCTCGGCCCAGACAGGTCACCCGGGTGCGGATCGCACTCCCCAGCAACGCCACTGTTCAAGGAGTCTGTGTGATCTGCAAATGGTATCTGAAACCTCCTGTAACCCACTCTATCACTACTTTCAAGTTTTTTATTAAAACATTGAAAATATCTAAAGTGACTGGCAGCCAAATTTCTGTTCTTAACTCCAATTATAGCCATGGACTCAGCCATGGGGTGAATGTTAGCTCGCTCCCTGCCTCTGGAGGTACCTCCTTGCTCCTAGAAAACCCAAGGGGGAGCTACACAAACATTCTGTTGATCGGAAAATGAAACTAGCACATACAATTGTGCCATCATTTTTTTAGTTTTTCCAAACAAAATGTTCAGACACTTTCAATCGTAGCATGAAAATCACATGTCGCAGTTGTCACACTAATGATGCAAAAAATGAACGATCTGATGTTTGACAAGGATTTTCATTCAGTTTTTGACTTGTCTATGGCCTGCCTAACTCCAATACAGTAAGTCACAACCTTTTTTCAAATTGGCCATATCTACGTTTTTTCTCTAGGTTCACATCTGTGCAATTACAGCTAAAGTCTGATGTTTGTGAGCATTTGCATTTATAAAAGGACTAAATAATTTTTCTGAAATTTGGTGTCAAGTGGTTGCTGAGACCCTATCCTGGACCAGTAGTCTCCAAACTGCAGCCAGAGGGTCGAATGTGGCCCTTTTCTTTCTTTTTCCTGGCCCTTGGGGCACTATTTCATTTACTGACACCAATGAAGGCACAATTCCTCCCAATGATGGGTCACAAATCCTTCCAATGACACCAACAATGGGGCAAAATGACACCATTGATGGGGGAACAATTCCTCCCAATGATACCAATGATGGGGCACAATTCCTCCCACTGACAGCAATGATGGGGGATTGTGTACTCTTGATGCTGGGATATTTTATAATTCTGATGGCCACAGTCCAGCCCCCCTAAATTCTGAAGCACAGTAAACTGGCCCTTTGTTTAGAAAGTTTGGAGACCCCTACTTTAGACCCAAATCACCATCTGAGCATACCGTATGTGGTTACCTTTCTGTAGTGTTTGATTGTCTTTTGTGTAAATCAGGTATTGTGGGTGATACAAAGTGTCCATCACTAAACATTAAAAGCTAAATATGGATTTTTCAGTTTGTTGCATATACAGTTATAAAAGGAAATCAACTGCGCTAAGCAATAATGAAATATATAAAGAGCAATACAATGCTCTAAATAAGTGAAAAAAAGGAGAAACCAAATGCTCTGAAGAAGCTGCACCTGACTGCACTAGCTAAAACAGTGTTAAACAAATGATAAAAAAACAGAATGCGCTACAAAGGTGAAAATCGAACTTAATGACAAAAATTATCTTAATAATTCTTCATAAATGTCTAGAACAAGAAAAATAACAGTCTCTATAATGAGCAACTTGAACTCAGTGCACCAGTGAAATGGGTATGAAAGCACATTTTGTGGTGATATTCTGATAAATAAGTGCTGATAGAAGATCCTCCACCGAAAGAGATATAGAATCCGCTTACCAGATATCTGGTGGTCTCTTACTTAAAAGAAGACCCCAGAAGGCATATGGTTAATCACTGGAAAGGTTGAAATTGGACCAGGTCAGATGTCAATCTCCCTTCACAATAATTGGATGAAGAACTCAAAGGCAAGTATCATGGAGAGACACAAAGTAGGCCACAATAGTGTATGGCATGGGAAAGACTAGCTGCAGCCATTTTTGATGTGCAGGTCTTTACACGGCTGACAGTTTGAGTGCCGCTTCATTCTTTCTGGATGACGTGAAAAAGGTAGAGTTTACAAAACTTCATCCAAAGAAAAGTTCAGACTGGAGCTGGGCTTTACATTGCTACATAAGCCAACAGGAGACAAAAATTGCAGGCGATTAGGTGCTGATTGATAAAAGAAGTGTCAACCATTGCAGCGGCCTGCACGTCTTTCTGTCTCTTCTATGTAGGGTCAATAAGGCATAAATATGAGAACATAAAGAACCATGCGAATGAGTGGTGTACAGATTATGTTATCTCCTGTAACTAATCTATTTTATTTGCTTGCAGGCACCATCCCCATTAGTGCACAGTAAGTCTTTTGTTTTACTTGTTACCCTCAGGCCACATGCTTCCTTGTGATTCCTACTAACAGTGAACTCAGCAGCGGTAATGGCATTCTATGCTAGAGAAGACCAGACAATGGGATTTTGTATTTTTTTCCTCCATATGTGCAAGCTAAGGGTAGATACTGATCATTTTAACTCTTTACTACATACTGTTCTATTTTTAGACATGATTCATTTTAGGTGCCTATATAGCATACATGGATAGCATACAAGGAGCAGAGCACAATCTTTTGCTAAATTTCTCCAAAGATCTTTCAGAAAGTTTATGGCTCCAGTTTTTTTTTTTTTGGGCTGGGGCCCAGTCCAGGTTTCAAGTTAGACTGGCTTTACATGCAATGCGGTAAAACACATAATACCACAACCCTCCCCTTTCATTTATTGGATTTATTTATTTTAATCATGTAGACTCAGCATTATAGTAGCCTGGAAGCATTCTATACACCACTAGCCTACTGTAAGCCCCCAGAAATGTCATTACTTGGTAGTGACACAGCCCCAAATCCACAATGGCTCAAAAGTGATATGGTCCAGAAATATTTAGACAGAATAAAGGTGGATAAAGCACCTGGACCAGATGGCATCCAACCACGGATCCTAAAAGAATTGAGCTCTGTCATTTTAAAGCCACTGTATATCATTTTTAGGGACTCATTAATGACAGGAATAGAACCACTGGATTGGCGCAGGGCCAATGTGGTGTCCATATTTTAAAAAGGCACAAAGTCTTTACCAATTAACTATAGACCTACTTCTATAGTTAGAAAGATACTGGATACTGGAGAGATTAATAAAAGACCACATCGAGGAGTTCTTGCTGGAAAAAAACTATTTGGGCAACAGACAGCATGGATTCATGAAAGACAGAAGTTGTCAGACAAATCTGATTTCTTTTAATGAAGAGGTAAGTATAACCTTGGACAGAGGCGTGGCTGTGGACGTGGTATACTTGGATTTTGCAAAAGCGTTCGATACAGTTCCCCACACACGGCTCATATGTAAGGTAAAAAGTCTACAGGATTGGAAATATCAGTTTGTAAATGGATAGAAAACTGTCTGAAAGACAGAATTCAGAGAGTAATGGTTAATGATTCTTACTCTGAATGGTCTAAGGCAGGGGTGTCCAAACTTTTTTCAAAGAGGGCCAGATTTGATGAAGTGAACATGCGTGAGGGCCGACCATTTTGCCTAACATTCTTTGAACCATTAAAATTTGGTCTAAGTGTGTTCGCCTGAGCACTAATACACTGCCCAAGAAGAATTCATGCATGGATACTTTCCTAAATGTACATAATATAACGGAGTACTAAGATTTGTAGGTAAAGTTGATCCGGGGGAAAATCCGATTGCCTCAGAAAGGAATTTTTTCCCCTGCTATAGCAAATTGGATCATGCTCTGCTGGGGTTTTTTGCAGCCACTTTAAAAGGATGTGGTGAAACAAACAGCAATTTATTTAAAACAGAAAAAGGTAGGAATCTGTACCAACATGTATTAAAATCCTAATAATGCACATATGTCACTCAGAGTTTTTTTATTTTTTTATTAACAAAATACACTTTAAAACAGCTAAATACATTGTAGGTGAACACAGATTGTAAGACTTTGCAAACCCTTTGTTTTGGTGCACATGAAGTGTGATTAGCTGATTAAATTCAAAAATATATCTGAACTAAGTTCACTTTAATACATTGTGGCCCTTATTTCACCAAACACTATCTGGAGAATTCAGAGTGTCCGTTCAGCTGCCAACCAGGGCATTCTCTGAAAGCTGAAAGTAAAAGGGGAGAGGTTGCTGGCTGATGTCATTGTCCAAAAATCACGATGGCCATATCTGAACAATAATGCCATCCACCTTCTCTGGTCCTTTCAGGTGTTGGCTGTGGAATATTGCTGACATGGGGCTGGGGTGAGTGCAGCCAGTGTGCTAGCAATCCATAAGCCCTGTACAGGAAGCAGTCGCAGTAATGTCAGCTTCCATGCACATATGCCGAACTCTAAACTCTGGCATCGGATCGCCAGCCTCATAGGGAACTCAGAGGACAGCATCGCTTTTCCAGCAAGCGGACCAGCCTGCACACCAGAGCTTCTGGGAAACCCTGCACTTCAGTTCATCGGGAGTCACAGTGCGGCGTGGCAGTGCCATTTCACCGGACCTAGACACCAGAAGGAATTCTGGATAGAGTCCTTCATCTGACTGGGTCCACAGTGGTGAGCAGGCACTTGCCCATACAGATAGAGATAACAGTATTACAGAGTGGTTTTTCTACAGACTGGCTGATGAGACCTGTAGTTCCATGGATGTGAATCTATTTCTTCACATGCCACATACAACAGGGCGCTTGGGGCCTATTCTTCCCCTCTGTGCTGTAAAATCAGTACTGTGTTCAACTAATTTACATGTAGCGCCCCCTTACTTTCAGTACGGGCACTACGCTAAATTTAGTCCACGTCCCACGTTCCACGTCCCGGGTGCGGCATCCACCTTCAGGGTGCGTGCATCCACGGACCCCGTCCGCAAGGCCCGCCTGGCCGAAGCTGCCTGCTCCATGGAGATCCATCCAGATGTTGAAAGGGGCCCCAGTGACTTAGATTCGACAGGTACATGACAGCTGTCAACCAGTGACCCCTTTCATTGCATTATTGGGAGGATTTGCTCAATCCAAATTGTTCTCTTGAGTACTGAAGTACTAGGCCTGTGGCAGAGGCCCGAGCCAGGCCTGTATCAGAGGCCTGTTCCTCCCAGCAACTTAAAAGTGACACTTCGGCTGCCAGGCTTGTGACAAAGGTCTGTCCGGGGGCACTTTACCCACTCTGGCTAGAGTGGCGACGAACTGTATCTACTACTACTGAGAGCAGGATTGCTCTGTTTCATATCCAGGCCTGATACCGCAAAGTTCTTTATTGCTTCATCAACCTCTCCTATCCTACCTCCTGTTGATGCTGGCCATGTTGGGCCTTGGAATAAAGCATTTGGAAAACCCACTTGGTGACTGGACATTCGCTCACTGCTACTACTCACTGCTACTACCCCTAGATACACTAAACGTTAACTTAATACGCCGATCACAAAACAACCAGCGGCTCCTGAATGGGGTAGCACTACATACATAATTAAAGAGGAACATACAAGTGGTAATATTTAGTTTAAGTATTCATCAGATCAGCTTTGCTCTTCAGTTCTTTTGTCTTTTACCTACTTGGGAAAACTCAGATGGAATTAATGAATTTAAACTAAGAATGTGGGAAGAATGAGACAAATCATAAACCAAGCAGAGTTTTTTGGAGAACGGGCCATTGACAAGTCCATTATGGCTGACTCATCAGGTACTGAATGGTGGTGCAGAAAAGGGGTTAATAAATGAACCCCTGGTCCAGTTCATTCTGTAGCAGAGTGTCTATGGCTATCTTGTCGGCAGAGGCTGAGAGAAGATTCCTGCACCCGTGGGTGGTATGGGGTAGGCTGATGAGCCCGGTGTGGAAGCCGAAGGTGAATCCACAGACCAGGAAGAGTGTGAGTGAGGGAGAAGGGTGAGGGGAGAGGTAGAACCCCAACCACTGTATGTCCACTCAGCTTAGTCATGATGCGTTGGGATGTTAGAGGGTGCATGTGATTTTGGGATGTGCACTGTGGCAGATGACACAGATGTGAAGCAGCCAGCAATGACTGAAGTTGCAGGTAGCATAGTTGAAGTTTTTACAGATCTGTGCTTTTCCCAGCAACTGGACAGGCTGCCGAGATCAGCCAGGTAACTGATAGCTTGGGTGCTCGGGCTGTGTCATGCACAGACTTGTGAAACCAGAGCCCCGGTGTGCTGGGGCGAGAACTTGATGCCTGGTTGTGGCCTAAGTAGGAATGTTGCGCTCTGTAGTACATGACATGTGGTGGAATGCTAACGCTTGTGCTGACTACACCTGGAGTATCACATGAGTGGTACGAGTAGCGACTGGATGCTTGTGGCAGGTGCCTCGAGGAAGAGGCCGAGCTTTGTAAGCTGAGTTGTATGTGTAAGATAGGATGAGTCGGAATGTGCCGAGGATTTGAATCGCTGTGTCGCAGACATGACTGGGATTTAAATTGGGCTGTCGTGGAGTGTGCGGTTTTAACCTGCCGACTGCTGTGACTTACAAACTGTTTGAAAGTGGTGTAACGTTGGGTTGGCTCTGTGGGGTACCTGTGTGTGAACTGTAAAAATAATGATCAATGCTATTTCAAACGATAAGTTACGAATCAGTGAGGTCTGTGGCGAGCAAAGTCAGACAACGACTCGGAGGCTTACAAACCTACAAATAAGTCGTGGGTTTGTATGATAGGTGGATGACTGTGGGAACCTACGAATCAGCGAGGCCTGTGCTGAGTGATGTCGGACAACAACCATCAATGACTCAGTGGCTGCGAACCTACGAATGATTTTTGCAGGACAGGTAAAACTAACGAGGCTGCAGAAATTACATCTACGAAGCAACGAGGCTGAGTGATGTCCGACAATGACCGACTACGACTTGTGTAACTACGAATGAGTTTAAGTTTGCGAGATAGGAAAACAATGAATCGCATATGATACGACAAGGTAAAAATACTGCCTGCGGCAGCGAGCGTGTACCGCCAACGATGACCACGAATGGAGTCATAACACTTGGGTAATCGATCACACATACTCACGAACCACAATGTGAGCGGGGAAGAGTCGGCCTAGTGACATAAAGAATCGTGCACTGGAATCGACAAGTGATACAGATGAGAGGGCTGCTTATATACACTCCGACTGCTCCCATAAATTCAGGCCACCATACTGGCCTTCTTATATATATATATATATATATATATATAGACACACTGGGCCAGATTCTCAGAGGCGCTACGACGGGGTATCTCAGATTCCTAGAATCACTTTTGCATAGATACGGGTGAAGATCGTAGATGTAATGACAACTCCGGTCACTAGGTGGCCTTTACGTTGTTTTCTCATTTGCCTATGCAAATGAGGCTAATACGCCGATTCCCGAACGCTTTTACGCCGCCCCATCGTCGCTTACGTCGTTTTCGTCCGCGTAAGGTTACCCCTGCAAAGATGTGGAGTAACCTTACGCAGTACCGTCGCAGTACCGTCGCAGTACCGTTGGATGCCATGTTAAGTATGGCGTCGGATCAGCGACGGCTTTTTCCGTCGGTTACGTTGTTTTACTAAGTCGTTCGCGAATAGGGCATTGTGTAAGTGACGATCACGTCGTTTTGACGTCGGTTTCAACGACGCTTTCCGACGTGAGCTGGAGCATGCGCACTGGGCTTTTTCCCCGGCCGGCGCATGCGCAGTTCGATCGATGCGAGGGCACACTTCATTTAAATACAAGCCGCTTCCTTTGAATTACGCGGCCTTAGGCTGGGCCATTTACACTACGCCTCCGCAAACTACGAAGCAAGTGTTTAGAGAATAAGGCACTTGCTCTGTTAAGTTGCGGCGGCGTAGTGTAAATGGCTTACGCTACGCCAGGGGAAATCTATGAGAATCTGGCCCACAGTATCTCCCATTTTTGTAATTATTTTATTATATCTTTTCATGTGAAAACACTGAAGAAATGACACTTTGCTACAATGTAAAGTAGTGAGTGTACAGATTTTTTAACAGTGTAAATTTGCTGTCCCCTCAAAATAACTCAACACACCGCCATTTATGTCTAAACCACTGGCAACAAAAGTGGGTACACCCCTAAGTGAAAATGTCCAAATTGGGTCCAAAGTGTCAATATTTTGTGTGGCCACCATTATTTTCCAGCACTGCCTTAATCCTCTTGGGCAGGGAGTTCACCAGAGCTTCACTGGTTTCCACTGGAGTTCTCTTCCACTCCTCCATGATGACATCACTGAGCTGTTGGATGTTAGAGACCTTGCACTCCTCCACCTTCCTTTTCAGGATGCTTCACAGGTGCTCAATTGGGTTTAGGTCGTGAGATAGGCTTGGCCAGTCTATCACCTTTACCCTCAGCTTTTTTAGCAAAGCAGTGGTCTTCCTTATCTGATTGCTGCCACACACGCTTGACACCATCTGAACCAAATAAGTTTATCTTGCTCTCATTATGATTCCAGTAATCCATGTCCTTAGTCTGCTTGTCTTCAGCAAACTGTTTGCAGGCTTTCTTGTGCATCATATTTCGAAGAGGCTTCCTTCTGGGATGACAGCCATGCAGACCAATTTGATGTAGTGTCCAGTGTATGGTCTGAGCACTGACAGGCTGACCCCCCACCCCTTCAACCTCTGCAGCAATGCTGGCAGCACTTATAGGTCTATTACCCAAAGACAACCTCTGGATATGATGCTGAGCATGTGCACTCAACTTCTTTGTTCGACCATGATGAGGCTTGTTCTGAGGGGAACTTGTCCTGTTAAACCGCTGTATGGTATTGGCCACCGTGTTGCAGCTCAGTTTCAGGGTCTCTGCAATCTTCTTAGAGCCTAGACCATCTTTATGTAGAGCAACAATTTTTTTTTTTAGATCCACAGAAAGTTCTTTGCCATGAGGTGCCATGTTGAACTTCCTGTGATCAGTATGAGAGAGCGAGAGTGATAACACCAAATTCAAAACACCTGCTCCCCATTTAGACCTGAGACCTTGTAACACTAACAAGTCACATGACACCAACGAGGGAAAATAACTAATTGGGACCAATTTGGACATTTTAACTTAGGGGGGTATTTTGAGGGGACAGCAAATTGACACTGTTATACAAGCTGTACACTCACTACTTTACATTGTAGCAACGTGTAATTTCTTCAGTGTTGTCACATGAAAAGATATAATAAAATATTTACAAAAATATGAGGGTCACTTTTGTGAGACACTGTGATATATATATATACAGTATAAATATATATATATATATATATATCTATATATAGATATAGATATAGATATAGATATATATATACACACACACACACTTTTGAAATTACAATAGCATGTTAAAGCTTATAGGATATTGGCTAAGATTTCACTGATTGGGTTTACATATGCTGTACAGTATTGTAGGTCTCCTCCCCCATTACAATTAATTTTGAGGACAGAAAATAAGTAGAAATGATGTTTGGATGCTGACTTGCTAAGTGCATTTCTCCTATAGCAGCAGACAGAAGTCTTGTTAATATTTCATCACTGACCTTCCTGGAATACATCAATATGCTAAAGACTGAAGTAGTAAGACTTGGATTGACCAGCCTTCACTGTCATTTATAGGCAAGTTCCAGCAAATATATGGAAAAGTTTGTTGAAGCTCTGGAGGTCATTTAGAAAATGTGGCACCTAGCAGAAAAAAAGAGAAAACATTTGCTTAGTGGAGCACAACTGCTTTGCCTGAATGAACAGAAAAGTCAATCTTCTCTACATATCGGCTGCATGGTGTATGTATATAAATGGCTCTTCACTAAAACAACATTTATTTGACAGTTTGACCTGATCATAGATTTAATAAGAAATAGGATGCTAAATTGAATATATTTTTTTCAGATAGATATAACTAAATAGCCTTATAGAAAAATTATTAAAGGGCCATTTGGCATAACAACTATTTCCCATGCTAATATAAAACAATAGCTATTACTGTTGTCATTTATGTCTAGAATTGCATCACACTGATGACAGATGAAACCAAGAAGTCTATTTATCAATATTTTTTTTTTCACAAGAAAATGTATCAATTTACCCAAGATTAATGCAAATTCTACACAATTTTCACATAAGATTCAGTTAGAAATGTACAATTTAATTAGAACACATTGGGTGGTTGGAAAACCAACATTGTGCTTAGACCCAACTGTCCCTAATTTGGAAAACAATCTCTCTTGTTCCTCTTTTCTCCTTGGTCTCTATTTTGTGCTATTGTACTATTTTGCTACCAAAAGTGATATACTACACAAAAGTCAGCTTCACACCTATGCATTGTGGTGATGAACACATTCCTTTAACAAACAGCAATGCATATAGTGGGGTGCCATTTTTGGATTTATGCATCTGGAAGAACCCTTCAATACATTTAGGTGGATATTTGGCTTTTCCAATTACATGTCCGGAGGATGACAACCTTGGATTTATTAGCTGTCCACATTTCTTGCTCATACATCACGGGACACAGAGCCTTAATTACTTAATGGGTTATGTAGTCACCACAGGTGATTGGACACTGGCAAACCCAATTATAATGGCGTTCCTCCCCTATATAACCCCTCCCAAATGGAGAGTACCTCAGTTTTTTCACCAGTGTCCAAGGTGGTTGGTCACGTAGAACATGTGCTAAGAAGAAAAAGCTATTTTGATGGTCTTCTGCGGAGGCCTAGGAGCTATAAAAACATCAATGCCTCGGGCTGATATCAAAAGCCTAAGATGGGTGGTACCCGGGCCTCATGTAAAGAAGAAACAAGGTTTGCCTGTAATGTCTCTCTGCGGAGGTCTGGGCTCTGGGATCCAGGCTTTGGTTTACTAATGCAACTGTGTGTCAGGAAAGGTTCCATCCGCTGGTGCTATTTATGATCTGGCTTGCAGTGCTGCGTTCAACCAGCAGGGGTCTCCTGGCAGTTTGGAGCTGTCAGGAGAACTTCTCCCTGCTGGTATATCAACTTTGGGACGCAGTACTGGCCTCCACCAGCGGATGGACCCTGGCAGTGTGGAGCGTTTGGCCCTTGCTGCGTTCAGGTGTGACCTGAACGTAATCAGCACACCTCCTATATATACCCGGCATGTGTAATCATACCTTGCCCTGGTATCTGCCTACTAACCCGATCCTGAGCCTGATATCTGGACCATGAGCCTGTTGTCTCCATCCTGGACTTCTGACCTGATCTGATCCGACCTGACCTGATCCCTCTCCTGGACTTTCCCTTACTGCTTATTCCCCGTCCGCAGCCATTTTCTGATCCCCCGTGTATGACCTCGGCCTGGCCTGTTTATGATTCTGGTATTCCCATTTACTGTACATATCGTCTTTAGTGTTGTTTTTGTCACTGTTGGTCATTGATTGTTTGCACTGAGCTTGTTGAAGGTGGTGGGGTGTTACCCCCTCTTCTTAAATAAATTACCATTTTTACCTATATCTGTTTTGGATTCCTCTTTTGCAATCACACAGTACTGGTCTATTTCGAATCGCTGACACTGTGGCACGAAAAGTTACTGGCAGAGTCTTCTACAGGTCCAGGTATGAGGTTCCTCTAAGTAGGAACCCATGGAAACCTGAAGGTTGGCACAACATTACCCGCCGTGATGGGTGAAGGCTGGATCTACTTTTTTTTAGTAACTTTCCTGCAGCGGGGATAAAGGTGAGAGAGGATAATTTAAAAAATGTTTTATCTTCTGTGAGTAGGATGTCTTACCTGGTTTTCACCACTAGAGGGAGTAAGTTACATACCTGGTGTATTCTTATAAAGCCATCCAGGAAACACGCTCAGTGAAGTCCGTCAGTTTAAACACCACTCACCTCTGCTGTAGGCTCTGCCACAAAAAACATACAGCTCCCAGTGGTCTGCTCTCCTTCCTCTTCGCCATAGAGCACCGCCATGATGGTTGGCACACGTGCGTCAGGAGCACGCTTGTGACTGTCTATAGGCAGGGGAAGAGGGGGAGGGCCGTGGTTGCTCGTACCTGTGTGCGTGCACGGCACACCTGTGTGCAGGCACCAAGAGGCTTGTTTAAAAAGCCCAGCACGCCAGAGCTTCTGTAAAGCGGCATGGACACAGAGCTCTGGGCTGTAATGCTGCGTACACACGATCATTTTTCGGCATGAAAAAAAACGAAGTTTTTAAAAATGGCATTTAAAATGATCGCGTGTGGGCTTCACATCGTTTTTCATCTTTTGAAAAACGACATTTTTTTTTTGAATATGCTGCATTTTTTCACGTTGTTTAAAAAAATTTTGTTTTTCGGGTTGTAAAAATGATCGTGTGTGTGCTAAAACGACGTTTTAAACCCACGCATGCTCAGAAGCAAGATATGAGACGGGAGCGCTCGTTCTGGTAAAACTACCATTCATAATGGAGTAAGCACATTCATCACGCTGTAACAGACAAAAAAGCACGAATCGTCTTTTACTAACAAGGAATCAGCTAAAAGCAGCCCAAAGGCGAATAGAACTTCCCCTTTAAAGTGCCGTAGTACGTGTTGTACGTCACCGTGCTTTCTTCATCGTTTTTCAAAAAACTATGGTGTGTGGGCAACATCGTTTTTAATGATGAAGTTGGAAAAACTTTGTTTTTTTCATGATGCAAAACGTCGTTTTTTTTCATGCCAAAAAACGATTGTGTGTACGCGGCATAAGCATCCCTGTGGATTGAACCAGGCAAACCTCAGACTCCTACTCGGCATCAGGTTGTGCAGTGAGCTAATATTGTATATTGTAAGACTATAGCACAACAGTGATTGTATTTTTGTGATAGTACCTCTGCTTTGTAGTAAGAACTATGTCCCCAAGAAGAGGTACAAGGGCTAATAAAAGAGGCACTAGGAAATCACCGCTTATGGCTAAGGATTCTGAGCATCCCTGCAGTTTACCAGCCCCCTCTGTCAGTCTTGTAGCAGCCTCACAGGAGGATCATATGCCAGTGTGGTTTTGCAGCTTCTCCCATGGCAGCTCCTGTATACGTCACTGAGGACGCTTTATAAGTTCCTTTGGATGGCTTAGAAGGAAGGATTGCTACTATAATCGCAACTTTCTTAAAAGGTGGCAGAAAACAGGGTAGATCCCCTTCATCTGCTCTGGCTCTCTCATCAGATGAGCATTCTGAGGGTGAAAAATCCTTCTCTGGAGATGAGGATCAGGTGCTGTCTGAGGACTCAGAGGATGAGAGGATTCCTTCTACCTCTCAGTCGCTATAGATGCAGGTGCAATATTATGCAGAGATGGTGCATGCCACTTACAAATTGCCTCCTGTTGAAGCTTCTATGTCCTTTGTTTCCTTTTTGGGATCTCAGAAATCCCCACAGGCTGCATGCTCCTTTCCAGTTCATCCCTTGCTGGATAAACTGATGTATGATGACTGGTCTCACCCAGATAAACTGTTTTCTCCTCCTAAGCAGTTTTCCCTCCTTTATCCTGTGGGGGAAGGTTTTACTAAGAAATGGGGGGTACCTGCTATAGATGCAGCTATTTCTTGTGCAAACAAAAGCCTGACCTGTCCTACAGACAATGCTCAGGGCTTTAAGGATCCAACTGATAAAAAGCTGGAATCTTTATTAAAAGCTTCCTCCTCTATGGCCGGTGCTGTAGTACAACCTGCAGTTGCAGAGTGTTATGTACCACGTACCTGGAGTCTAGTCGCAGGAGAAGGCCTCTCTTACAGCCCTGGCTCGCGAGACGCTGGGATGGGAACAGCGGGCTCAGGAGCGCAGCAAGGTAGGAGTGCCAGAGTAGGGTGAAGTAGGTGCCAGATGCTGATCCCTTCTGGAGTGGTGGGACAGGAGACCACTGAAGCGGAGGAAGTGGGTCAGCGACCAAAGCTGAAGGTGCAGGTACGTGCGTGACGGCGGGCAATTATAGGCGAGCGCTGCTGTCTCACTTGACTGGTGACAGGCCGGGATTGAGCGGTAAGTCCCTGACATTGCCCCCCCCAAGGGGCAGCCTCCGGCTTTCTTGTCAGGGTGAGTGAGAAAAAATGCACGTAACAGTCTCTTGGCATGGATATTACCTTCGGTTTCCCAAGAGTTATCCTCTAGCCCGTATCCCTTCCATTTTACCAGGAACTGGTTTTGCCCTTGCCGCTTCCCACAGTCCAAGATAGCCTCTACCACATATTCCTCACAGCCGTCGACACGAACAGGTTCAGGAGGTCTGGTCTCCCTATTAGGAAAAGAGTCGGGAGCTGCAGGCTTTAACAAAGAGGCATGGAACACAGGGTGCACTTTAAGAGAGTCAGGTAGAGACAATTCATAGGACACTTCATTAATCCTCCTCTTTACTTGGAAGGGTCCCATAAACTTGAGTGCCAACTTTTTAGACGGACAGGCTAACCTAAGATTGTTCGTTGAGACCCATACCTGATCACCCGGTTGAAGAGCCAGCTCGCCTCTCCTATTTTTGTCGAAAAACTTTTTACTGTCAGATTGGGCCTTGGACACAGCTTCTTGCAATAACTGATTGTTGTTGTTGAGGAACTCCACGGAACTGAAGATTCTGCAAGAAAATCTGAAAAAAAAAGTTAGATTGAAACCATAGTTGGCAAAAAAGGTAAATTGCCCAGTAGCTGAATGACTGGCGTTGTTGTATGCAAATTCTGCTAGGGGTAGCAGGGAGACCCAGTCATCTTGGGAAAAGGACGTGAAGCATCTGATATACTGCTCCAGGGTCTGATTTGTCCTTTCAGTTTGCCCATTGGTCTGAGGGTGGTAGGCTGAAAACAGGGAAAGTTCAATTTGCAAGATTTTGCAAAGGGCTCTCCAGAACCGAGAGGTAAATTGGACCCCTCTATCCGATACAATATTGGCAGGGACCCCATGTAACCTGACAATCTCCTTAATAAAGACATGGGCAGTCTCGGCAGCAGAAGACGTATTCTTTAGTGGAAGAAAATGGGCCATTTTGGTTAAGCGGTCTACTATCACAAAAATTGCCGTACACCCCTCGGAGCAAGGGAGCTCCACTATAAAGTCCATGGTGATCATCTTTCATGGTCTGTCGGGTATGGGTAAGGGCTTCAGTAGACCCCAGGCACGGTTCCTGGTAGCTTTGTTCCGGTTGCAGGTGGAGCAGGTACTGATATAGGATTTGCAAAAGTCCTCTAGGCCCGGCCACCAGAAGGTACGACGTACCAATTCGAGGGTCTTACGAACTCCGAAGTGTCCTGCCAGTGGATGATCATGGAGGAGCTTCAGGACCTCTACCCGAATACCCTCTGGTACGAAGATTTGGCTTTCTTTCCAGAATAGGCCATCCCTGGAATCTAAGGTGATATTAGGAGGTTTGGAGGAGTCTGAAAATGTTTCCCTGATCAATGGAGAGTGGATCAGTTTGTAGGAGCAGAAAGTTACCTTCCGGTAGAATTGTGTCAGGAGAGGATGTATCTTTCGGGTTGTCGTGCATTCGGGATAATGCATCTGGTTTAACGTTTTTTGACCCTGGGCGGTAGGTTATGTGGAAGCAGAAACGGGAAAACAAGAGGGCCCAGCGAGCCTGTCGTGGTTTTAGTTGTTTTGCTGACCTTAAGTACTTCTTATGATCCGTATAAATTAACATGGGGTGTGCAGCGCCCTCCAGTAAGTACCTCCACTCTTCTAAAGCGGCCTTGATGGCCAGCAATTCTCGGTCATCAACATCGTAGTTTCTCTCCGCAGGGGAGAGTTTTCGGGAAAAGAATCCTACTGGGTGCATCAAGTCCTTGCTTCCAAGACGTTGGGAGATGACAGCCTCCACTGCGACTTCGGACGCGTCTACCTCAAGGAGATAATGCTGGGTCAGGGTGGCTGAGGATTGGAGCTGACATAAAGAGACCTTTAAGGGTGTCGAAGGCTTTCTGAGCTTCAGGGTTCCAACGGAAACAAAGGTTCTGTTTAGTCAGTTGTGTAATGGGAGCGATAATGGCAGAGAACCCTCTAATTAACCTTCTATAAAAATTTGCAAATCCAATAAAACGTTGTACCCCCTTCTTGTCCAGGGGTACCGGCCAGTCCAAAATAGTGGATACCTTTTGAGGGTCCATCTCGATTCTCGTCGGGAAGATCACCAGGCCTAAGACTTGTATGGTTTGCTGTTCAAACTCAAATTTTTCGGCCTTTGCGTACAGGCCATGTACGTGGAGGCGGTTTAAAACCTTGCGGACATGCTCCCGGTGTATGTCCAACGACCCGGAGAAGACTAGGATATCATCCAAGTACACGATGACAAAGATGTCTAAAAAGTCTCTGAACACATCATTGATGAAATGCTGGAAGGTAGTGGGAGCGTTGCATAAACTGAAAGGCATGACCAAGTACTCGTAGTGACCGTATCGAGTATGAAAAGCTGTCTTCCATTCATCGCCATCCCTGATACGGATTAAATTGTAGTCCCCTCTCAGGTCCAGTTTGGTAAAAATGATGGCAGATCTCAGTTTTTGGAAAAGTTCAGGTATCAACGGCAGCGGGTAACGGTTCTTGACCGTGATATTGTTCAGTTCCCGATAATCAACGCATGGGCGGAGGGACTGGTCTTTTTTGGTGGCGAAAAATATTCCGGCACCCGCTGGGGAGGTGGATGGGCGAATGAACCCCCTGTTTAGGTTCTCATCAATATAAACCTTTAAAGCGTCCTGTTCCTTTTCAGATAGGGGAAAGATGCACCCAAAGCGAATCTCGGCCCTGGGAAGGAGCTCGATCGGGCAATCATAAAGGCGGTGAGGTGGAAGGGAGTCGCCCCCCCTTCTTACTGAACACAGCGATAAACTTGTGGTATGGTTCTGGGACAGACTGGAGCAGGCTGGGGTCGGAGTTCACACACAGCAGGGTAGAAGGCAGACTGGAAGGTCCGGGTAGGCAGTGCTCCAGACAGTAGTGGGAAGAAAATGATACTTCCCCAGATATCCAGTTGACCTGTGAATTGTGAGCCCGGAACCAGGGTATGCCCAGGATCACTGGAAACAGGGGAGAGGAGATGACATCCAGGATTAACAGTTCTTTATGGTTGGAAGTGGTGGTGGCAGGCAGAGGAAGGATCTCCCGGGTTACTTGTCCTGACTTAATATGGGAGCCATCAGCCAGGAAGATGGAGAGTCTAAAATCTTTCTCTCGTAGAGGAATGTTATGCAAGTCAGCGAAGGTGACATCAATGAAACAACTGCATGCGCCCGAGTCAATGATGGCGCTGGCTGGAACCGTCCTTCCCAGGATCTGCAATGAGAGAGAGAGGGCAAGGTGGGTTGTGTTGGCTGAGAGAGCGGAGACATTAATAGGTACTGAAGAATGGCACTTACGCATCTTGACGGGGCAGTTGCGTACGTAGTGCCCGGCCTCCCCGCAATACAGGCACAGGTTCAGTTGGCGGCGACGCACCCGTTCTTCAGGAGGCAAGGTGGGTCGCATGACACCGAGTTGCATAGGCTCGGAAGTGTCCGAAGAAGTGCCAGCAGAACTCGGACAGGCAGGTGGTTGGTAGCGGGAGACAGGCAAGGGAGCTTTAGAGGTAACCCTGAGGCAGTTGATGAGGGTCTGGCAGCAGATGCTGGAACTGCGTCTCCGGAAATGGATAAGTTCTGGACTTGGCCCTCCAGTCTCACATAGCCGTCCTGCAGGTTCTTCACCGCTTGAGTGAGAGCTGCCAGGTGTTTACAGATCTCCTCCATGGCTGGGGCTACTCCTGCAAACTCTGTCATGGCTGTCTGATACTGTTATGTACCACGTACCTGGTAGCCAGAGTCTAGTCGCAGGAGAAGGTCTCTCATACAGCCCTGGCTCGCGAGCCGCTGGGATGGGAACAGCAGGCTCAGGAGCGCAGCGAGGTAAGAGTGCCGGAGTAGGGTGAAGTGAAGCTGATCCCTTCTGGAGCGTTGGGACTGGAGACCACTGAAGCAGAGGAAGTGAGTCAGCGACCCAAGCTGGAGGTGCAGGTACTGTGGCAGCAAGCTAGTAAGGGAAGCTGGTTAGCAGACAGGCAGGAAGTGGCAGAGTCAGACAAGCCGGGTCACAATGGTCAATCAAGTAGCAGGTTCGATAGGCTGGAGCGTAGTCACAGATACATGCAGGAGGGTCAGGCAGCGGTGGATCAATCAGAGGAGCAGGGTCAATCGTAAGCCAAAGGTCAGAGGTAGGAGAGGTACGGGTGGTCAGACAAGCCGGGTCAGCAGGATAACAGGTAATCAGGTTCAGACACTGGTTATAGCTCATAAGCTGCAGATCAGACAGCAATGTGCTGGAGAGGCGGGTGGACTTTTAAAGGCGATTCGGTGCCAAGCCGAATTAACGTGCACGCCCGCGCTCCCATTGGCGCATGCGCGCGTGCGCAATAGGCGCGCAACGACGGGCAATTACAGGCGAGCACTGCTGTCTCACTTGACTGGTGACAGGCCGGGATTGAGCGGTAAGTCCCTGACACAGCGGTTGGCATATGTCAGTTCCTTAAGGAACAGATGAAGCAGATATTTAACCTCCTTCCTACAGAGGAGATTGAGGTTTATTAGGACCTTCCTAAGGCCGTATGTTTTACGATTGATGTGATTATGGACTCTGTTCAGCAAGCATCCCATTTGCATCTCCTGCTGGTTCAAATGCGCAATTCTATTTGGTTGAAACATTGGGAAGCCAAGGTTTCTTGCAAAAGATACCTTTTTTTAATTTATTGAAATTGTTTTTATTATTTTCCGATAATTGTCAAGACCAGTATTCTTACAAAAAAATATATAAAATAAGCATTCCAGATGTTTAGGTACATTCAGTAAGTTGTATACACACAGTGCATTAAATTGCCCCAACCGCCCATCCCTTTACCACCCCCCCCCCCACCCTACCCACCCCGTACACAATTATGCATCTATTTATTTTTCCCCAAGTAGGGGCAGCTACATTAATCTGAGCACCTATAAGTGCCATACATATAATGAAAAGGGATTAAAGAAGAAGCGGGAAGAGGAGTAAACCAGCATAACCAAACCTAGCATTAGGAAGCAGAGCTCACCAGAGCCACCAGAGGAAGTAAAAACATGATTAAATAAAGCAAAAACAAAAAGGAAAGCAAAGAAAGAAAAAAAAAAAGAAAAAAAAGAAAGGGGGTTAGGGGTAGAGGCTCTAATGCCCTTATTGTTGTAAATTACTAGCCATAAGGAAAATTTCCAATTCCTGAGGAGATGGGGGTCCGAGCCTGGGGGGAAAAAAGCCTCTATAGGGAGTATCCCATATCCTCCAACCAGGGCCCCCACGTTCTTTCAAATCTTTTATAATTACCTTGCTTAATAAAAGCCACCCTCTCACTTCATATCATTACATTGATGGTTTCAACCCAGTTTTTTACAGATGGGGGGGCATGCGCTTGCCATCTCTGTGCTATTACCTTACATGCTTGGAATAGGCACCTTAACACTCCTTCCAGGGCTCCTGTTTGGACTCTGTAGTCCTCCATGCACCCTAAAAAGGCAGGTTTTAGCCTCTGGCTCTAATGAGGTCTTGAAAATTTTGTTGACCCTATCTATTACCTCTGTACAGGGCCGGCGCTAGGCATAGGCAAATCAGGCGGCTGCCTAGAGCGCCAGGGTAGGGGGAGCGGCAAAATCTGGAACCCCAGCCGCCCGCTGGGGATTCGGATTGTTAAAATACCTCCAGGGCTGTCATTTTTTAAAAACATGCCTTTTGGCGCCAGCCGCCAGGCTATGGGGCGGTTGCGCCTGTAGAGACAGACATCAGAGTGAGCTGGGATGACAAGGAGCAGCGTGTGTGATAACTAGGAGCAGCCGACCGGAAGTGCTGCATGATGACAAGACTGATGATGGAACCGGCCAGGGAGGGTGAGATGCTGACTGAAGCTTGCCGCCGCCGCCGCGATGTCCGATCCCCCTCCCACCCCTCCCTCCTTCCTCCCTCCTTCCTCCCTCATGTGAGTAGACACTGGATAGACGCTGGCTCAGATACATCATGGAAGCACAGGCAGGACACTGTTTATAGTGCATTGCACTGTGTTACAGAGGGGGGAACTAGTTTGTGTGTGTGGGGACAGATCTATATATGTGTGTGTGTGGGGGGGGGGTATAGAGTGGGAATTGGTGTGGGGGGGCAGGTGTGTGTGTGGGGGGGGGGGACAGAGTGGGAACTGGTGTGGGGGGGGCAGATGTGTGGGGGGACAGAGTGGGAACTGGTGTGGGGGGGGGGCAGATGTGTGGGGGGACAGAGTGGGAACTGGTGTGGGGGGGGCAGATGTGTATGTGGGGGGAGGGAGGTGTGTGTGGGAACTGGTGTGGGGTGGCAGGTGTGTGTGTGGGGACAGAGTGGGAACTGGTGTGGGGGGGCAGGTGTGTGTGTGGGGGGGACAGGTGTGTGGGGGGGGACAGAGTGGGAACTGGTGTGGGGGGCAGGTGTGTGTGTGGGGACAGAGTAGGAACTGGTGTGGGGGGCAGGTGTGTGTGTGTGTGGGGGGGGCAGGTGTGTGTGTGGGGGGGACAGGTGTGTGTGTGTGGGGGGGGGGACAGAGTGGGAACTGGTGTGGGGGGCAGGTGTGTGTGTGGGGACAGAGTGGGAACTGGTGTCAGGGGGGGCAGGTGTGTGTGTGTGGGGGGCAGGTGTGTGTGGGAACTGTTGTGGGGGGCAGGTGTGTGTGTGTGGGGGAGGACAGGTGTGTATGTGTGTGTGTGGGGGGGGGGACAAAGTGGGAACTGGTGTGGGGGGGCAGATGTGTGTGGGGGGGCCAGAGTGGGAACTGTTGTGGGGGACAGGTGTGTGTGTGTGTGTGGGGGGGGCAGAGTGGGAACTGGTGTGGGGGGCAGGTGTGTGGGGGGGGGGACAGGTGTGTGTATGTGTGTGGGGGGGGACAGAGTGGGAACTGGTGTGGGGGGCAGGTGTGTGTGTGTGTGTGTGGGGGGGGGTGACAGAGTGGGAACTGGTGTGGGGGGGCAGGCGTGTGTGTGGGGGGGGGCAGGTGTGTGTGTGGGGACAGAGTGGGAACTGGTGTGGGGGGCAGGTGTGTGTGTGTGGGGGGGTGACAGAGTGGGAACTGGTGTGGGGGGCAGGTGTGTGTGGGGGGGGAACAGGTGTGTGTGGGGGGGGACAGAGTGGGAACTGGTGTGGGGGGCGGGTGTGTGTGTGTGTGGGGGGGGGTGACAGAGTGGGAACTGGTGTGGGGGGGCAGGTGTGTGTGGGGGGGGGGCAGGTGTGTATGTGGGGACAGAGTGGGAACTGGTGTGGGGGGGCAGATGTGTGTGTGGGGGGGACAGAGTGGGAACTGGTGTGTCTGTGTGTGTGTGACAGAGTGGGAACTGGTGTGGGGGGGGCAGATGTGTGTGTGTGTGGGGGGGTACATATTGGGAACTGGTGTGGGGGGGCAGATGTGTGTGTGTGTGGGGGGGGTACAGAGTGGAAACTGGTGTGGGGGGGGCAGAGTGGGAACTGGTGTGGAGGAGGGACAGGTGTGTGTGTGTGTGTGTGGGGGGGGGGGGGGGGGGGAGATGTGCAGGGGGGTATGGAGGGGGAACAGATATGTGTGTGTTGGGGGGTTACAGAGAGAAACTAATTGTGGGGGGGGGGAACAGATGTGCAGGTGGTTACATATAGAAACTGATATGTGTGTGTGGGGGGGGGGGGGGGTGTTTAAGGGGAA
Source organism: Rana kukunoris (assembly GCA_029574335.1). NCBI lineage: Eukaryota > Metazoa > Chordata > Amphibia > Anura > Ranidae > Rana > Rana kukunoris. The sequence goes on from CM056050.1 coordinate 462,047,546, forward strand.
CAAAGGCGTTCAGGATGATACAGTGATGGGGTGATCTGAGGTGTGAAGATGGAAGAATTGTGGTGATCTGAGACCTAAAAAATACAGGAATTGGGGTGATTTGAGGTGTGGAGGTTCAAATCCAGCTTTGTAAAAAAATAAAAAATAAATGCAGGTCTTTTTGCAGGTCAAAAAAATTTGCATTTATTATTATTATTTTAGGCCTATGGACCACAGCTGAAGAAATAGGTGAAGAGGCACCACAAAAATCTCAGTGAGGGGCGGAGAAAATGGCAGAGGGGGGGGGGGGGGGCGACAAAATGAGGCTTCGCCTAGGGTGTCAAAAATCCTTGCACCGGCCCTGCCTCTGTACAATATCTGAAGAGCTTAGGGCATCTCCAGACCACGTGGATAAGGTCCCCTGTTGCCTAACATCTAGGGCATTCATCGCTCTGATTCCAGCCTAATTTAAACATTTATTTAGGAGTATAATAAACGCTATGAAATAAAAATAAATGGGACAATCTCTGTGCCGGGGCAATTGACACCAGAGCCCCTCTTTGTAGTATCTAACTCCATTGCTCCGAGGTCACTATTCCTAGATCTCTTTCCCATCTTTCTTGACTGGAAATACCAATTTGATTTATAGCTCTGGCCTCCAGTTTTCCATACATCTCTGAGTTTAAACCTTTCAAACTATTAGTTTGAATCATTTTAAGAAGAGCGGGGATCTGAGTCCTAACAATCTCTTGCTTCCTAAACTGAATTTGGATGGCGTGTCTGATCTGTAAGTATTTGTAAAACGTCTTGTTGGATATATTGAATTCATGTCTCAAATCTGAGAACGTTTTCATGAGGTTGCCCTCGTAAAGATGGAGTAGCCGTGTAATTCCCTGCCTCTCCCATTCTTTAGATTTCTCTATATCCCTTACTTCTATTAAGTTCTTGTTATTCCAGAGGGGGGCAAACTCAGTTACCCCAGTGTATCCCAGCAGGGCCTTTGTTGACTGCCATACTTTACGAATTAGCTTTATGGTCGGGCATTTATAAATGAATGAATTTGCCTCAAGGGCTTCTACCACTATTTTATGTGGGGCCCCTGATAGCATTAATCTACTACAATCATTATCCAGATTTTGAATGCCACAGCCCACTAGATGTTGTAACTGGGACGCCAGGAAATATATTTGCGGACATGGGACCGCCATCCCCCCCTCTTTTACTGGGAGCTGCATAGTATGTAAACTGATTCTGGCCTGGCCTCCTTTCCACAAACCACACTTGGTTTACCCAGATCGGGGAGTTATGGAGTACGTATAATATCTGGGGGAGCCAGATCATCTTTATTAAATTACATCACCCAGCTACAGAGAGGGGCAGGCGGTTCCAGGTGTACTTTTTTTGTTTCAGTTTTAATAGTAATGGAGCTATGTTATTGCTAGCATACTCCTTAACATCGCGAGTAATCCAAACCCCCAAGTATTTTAGTTTTGTGACTATTTTCAACTGGGACATTTCAGCTATCATCTAGTCGCCTAGTGGATCTATTGGAAGCAACGCCGACTTATCCCAGTTGATGGCCAACCCCGAGAACTGCCCAAACTCTCTGACCAATTGGACCACTGAAGCCAACGAGCTATCGACGTCCCCAATGAAGAACAGGACATCATCCGCATATAACGATATCCTGTCTTCCACCACACCCCTTCTGAACCCCTGTATATCTTCCTTAAACTGGGCTTTAATTGCTAGAGGTTCCATGGCGAGCGCAAATAGGAGGGGGGAGAGGGGGCAACTCTGCCTCGTTCCCCTCTTTAGCTTGAATAATTCGGTAACTTCACCATTTATTTAGATTTTTTCTCGTGGCTTGTTATACAAAAGTTTGACCCACCTAATGAAGGATGGGCCAAATCCAAAGCTCTCTAGTGGGGATGAGCCGAACACCCCCGTATTCGGTTTGCACCAGAACCCTCGAAAGGATCTCCCGTTCGTGCGAACATTTAGAACCCCATTGAAGTCTATGGGACTCGAACGTTCGTATTCAAAAGTGCTCATTTTAAAGGCCAATATACAAGTTATTGTCGGAAAACGGGTTTGGGGACCCGGGTCTTGCCCCAGGGAACATGTATCACTGGAAACATTTTTTTTAAAAATGGTTGTTTTTTCTGGAGCAGCGATTTTAATGATGCTCAAAGTGAATTTTTTTTTTTTAAATTCCTTAAAATATCGTACCTGCTGGGTGTCTATAGTAGTGGCACGTGTTTAGACCTGTCCCTGCACAAAATGAGATTACTATAAGAAAAAAGTAATTTAAGACTGCTTGCGGCTTTAATGTAATAAATTAAATGAAATAGTGATAAGCGCTTCAAAACGGAAATGTGTAAACACTAAACCAATATTGTACTATTAAAAAACCATAAACACTTCTACAAATCTTGAAATGTGTAAAGAAAACGGTAGTGATAATGCTGAATTATCAAACTAAAAAGTCCCATGTAACAAGTGCATCTGAGTGCCAATAAATGTAATCCTCATCAACCAATGTGAGTGGCACTGTGTGTCAGGTACGGTAAATACTGGACAGTCTCTATAGAGTGGTGGAGTAGTGGGCTGGGTGTAGAGTGATTGGAGTCTTCACTTGAAATGCTGTACAGGATCTTTCAAATCCAAAGGAGTGTTGTAGTTCCCTTACCTTAGGGCTGCTATATATAGGCATATAGTGATGTATCCTGCTGCATTTGAGGCCTCGATTTCTCAATGGGATTCCCTCTTCCTCTTCCTTATATTTTGCCTTTCCACTGGCCAAGAGGTCCAACCGCATGAAGTGGCTGCTGGCTGTGCAGAAAAAGTTTCTTTATATATGCCGATATGCCTATATATAGCAGCCCTAAGGTAAGGGAACTACAACACTCCTTTGGATTTGAAAGATCCTGTACAGCATTTCAAGTGAAGACTCCAATCACTCTACACCCAGCCCACTAATCCACCACTCTATAGAGACTGTCCAGTATTTACCGTACCTGACACACAGTGCCACTCACATTGGTTGATGAGGATTACATTTATTGGCACTCAGATGCACTTGTTACATGGGACGTTTTAGTTTGATAATTTAGCATTATCACTACCGTTTTCTTTACACATTTCAAGATTTGTAGAAGTGTTTATGGTTTTTTAATAGTACAATATTGGTTTAGTGTTTACACATTTCCGTTTTGAAGCGCTTATCACTATTTCATTTAATTTATATGCATCTGTGTTTTGTGGACACTTAAGATTGAGCCGCCTCAGATCAGTTAATGTGACTCTAGTTCACTTTTGTTTACTCACAGTAGCGCATCAGTTTTTCCTTATATAGGCTTTAATGTAATGTTTGGTCCCTGCAATATGGATAAAAATCACTGAAAAAATAGCATGGGTTTCCCCGCCACCACTCCCCCCAGGTCATTACAAGCCCCTTTGGCCCTATATACTTTGAACAGCAGTATACAGGCGGTGCAAAAAAGACAGGGACTGTAGGTTTGTTGTTAAGTAGAATATGTTTGTAATTTTCAACTGGTATTTCTTTAAAGCTTCTTTAAGCTTCAGCCATAAAATCTTTTTTCAAGCTTTTCGGAAAACATAGAGAAGGGTTATTATCACCCCTGTAAAATTTGTTTTGCTGTCTGTCTGCATCTGTTCAGAAGATTGCACCTCACTTTCTGTCCCAATTAAAATGATTTTTTTTTGGTGAAACAAGGATTGGTCATAAAGCATCAGTAGACAGGAGACACCTTTTACAGAAGAGAATTTCCCTTCCTAGGGGTAGATTTCCTCTCACTTCCTGTTGTCTCCTTCCGTTTGCAAGTAGGAGTCGTTTGTAAGTTGGATGTTTGAAAGTAGGGGCCTGCCGTATATATACTCTGCAGAAATGTGGGCCCTAGGTGTTGGTGTTGCCACAACACTGTAAGCCCTCACAGTTAGTCTTGGTGGGCGCTGGAACGCTCTGCTGTGAAATATTAGATTAAGAATTGTAATTACATACCCCTGTTGAACAGGGGCAGAAAAATTGGGCCTTAGGCACTGGTGCTGGTGACAAAACACTGCAACCCCTCACAGATACTGTAATTGGAGCGCAGCAAAGAGCCACATGCAAAGTATTGCATCAAAAATTGTTATTACACGTCCCTGTTAAACATGGGCATGACAAATTGGGCCTTAGCCACTGATGCTGGTGCCACAACACTGCAATCCCTCACAGATACTGTAATTGGAGCGCAGCAAAGAGCCACATGCAAAGTATGCGGACTAAAAAATTGTCTGAAGGCATCGGTCAGACGGCCACCTTCTCTATCGCTCCTTCTGTGACTCACCGAAGCCTCAGCAACAAGTTGTCCAGTACCAGGATTTGGCAATCCCCCAGGTTCTGAGAACGCGTTGCACAGACCTTTCTGCAAGGTTTACCGAAGATATTTCATCTTATGCTCCCTCTGCGACGGCAAGATAAGGTCCGCAACCTTACTCTTGTAACGTGGATCAAGGAGAGTTGCCAGCCAGTAATGATCCCTCTCCTTAACCACTTGACCACTGGGCACTTAAACCCCCTTCCTAACCAGACCAATTTTCAGCTTTCGGTGCTCTCACAATTTGAATGACAATTACTCAGTCATACAACATTGTACCCATTTGAAATTTTTGTCCTTTTTTTCACACAAATAGAGCTTTCTTTTGGTGGTATTTGATCACTTCTGGGTTTTTTATTTTTTGCGCTATAAAAGAAAAACGACTGAAAATTCTGTAAAAAAAAAACAAAAAAACTTGTTTCTGTCATATTAGCAGGTTATTTCTCACACACAGCAAATGCATACCACAAATTACACCCCAAAACACATTCTGCTATTCCTCCCGAGTATGGCGATACCCCATGTGTGAGACTTTTACACAGCGTGGCCACATACAGAGGCCCAACATGCAGGGAACGCCATCAGGCGTTCTGGAACACCCAGACCAATTCTGACATTTCTCTCCTACATGGAAAAATCATCATTTATTTGCTAGAAAATTACATAGAACCCCAAAACATTATATATGCTTTTTTAGCAAAGACCCTAGAGAATACAATGGCGGCCGTTACAAATTTTTATCTCGCACGGTATTTTCGCAGACATTTATTGAACTCGTGTTTTTAAAAAAAAACTGTTTTGTGCTTAAAACAAAACAAAACAGTAAAGTTAGCCCAATTTTTTTTCATAATGTGAAAGATGAAGTCACGCCAAGTAAATAGATACCTCACATGTCACACTTCAAAATTGCACACACTCGTGGAATGGCGCCAAACTTCGCTACTTAAAAATCCCCATAGGCGGTATTGCAGAGTATTGGGGTATTGCAGAGTATCGCGCGGGGTATTGCAGAGTATTGGGGTATTGCAGAGTATCGCGCGGGGTATTGCAGAGTATTGGGGTATTGCAGAGTATTGGGCGGGGTATTGCAGAGTATTGGGCGGGGTATTGGGGTATTGCCAAGTACTGGGGTATTGCTGAGTACTGAGGTATTGCTGAGTATTGGGGTATTGCTGAGTACTGGGGTATTGCTGAGTACTGGGGTATTGTTGAGTACTGGGGTATTGTTGAGTACTGGGGTATTGTTGAGTATTGGGGCATTGTTGGGTACTGGGTTTTGCTGGGTACTGGGGTATTGCTGGGTACTGGGGTATTGCAGGGTACTGGGGGATTGCAGAGCTGGGATGGATGGAGGGATGGCTGGATCTGTGACTGCATTTGTCACAGATCCAGCCACAGCGCTGCTGCTGACACCCCGCTCCCCCCCTCTCCTCGCACACTGTACCGAACGGTACAGAGAGGAGAGGGAGGAGAGGGAGGAACCGGCGTCATCAAATGACGCCGGTTTGTTTACAAGTGATCGCGCCGTCATTCGACGGCGCGATCACGTGGTAAACGGCCTCTATCAGCGGCAATTTACCGTGATCCGTGATGCGCCGGGTCTAGAAGACCCGGCGAGCACGGACACTTTGCGAGCGCGTCCCAGGGGACGCGCAATCGCGGAAGTGAAGGACGACGTCCCAGGGACGTCGTGTCACAGTAGCTCGACCACGCTGTAGCAGTATTTTTGCTATAGCGCGGTCAGCAAGTGGTTAATACCACGAATACGAGGATCCTTACGCAGGCTTTGCAGGATCAGGGAGGCCATGCAGCGTAGGTTTGCTGAGGCATTGGGGGCACAGTCCTCTGGGTCACTGAGGATGACAGGATCCGAAGCCACCTCATCCCAGCCACGTAAAAGTCCATGGGTTCCTTGGGACTGTAAATGATCCCTTGAAGACTGCTGATGCTGAGTGCTAGGCTCCACCTCCATGCTGATGATACAATCATCTTCCTCTTCCTCCTCCTTGTCCTCTTCCTGTGTGCTAGGCAGGCAAGCAGGACTACTGTCTGGATAAAGGGGGCCTTGAGAGGTAAGGAAGTCCTCCTCTTCCTCCCTCTGTTTTGCCTCAAGGGCCCTGTCCATTATTCCACGTAGAGTGTGCTCCAACATGTGAATAAAAGGGACAGTCTCACTGATGCATGCACTGTCACTGCTAACCATCCTCGTGGCCTCCTCAAATGGTGACAGGACAGTGCATGCATCCCTGATCAAGGCCCACTGGCGTGGGGGGAAAAAACCAAGCTCCCCTGACCCAGTTCTGCTGCCATATTGGCACAGGTACTCACTGATGGCCCTTTGCTGCGTGTGCAGCGGCTGCAGCATGGCCAATGTAGAATTCCATCTGGTGGGCATGTCACAGATTAGGCGGTTCTTGGGCAGGTTGTATTCCCTTTGGAGGTCTATCAGCTGAGCAGTGGCATCATATGACCTTCGGAAATACACACAGACTTTCCTGGCCTGCTTCAGGACATTCTGTAAGCCCGGGTACCTGCCCAAGAACCGCTGCACCACCAAATTCAGGACATGAGCAAAACCGGGCACATGGGTCAGTTGTCCCTGTCGCAGGGCAGAGAGGAGCGTGGTGCCATTGTCGCTAACCACCATTCCAGGCTTAAGCTGGCGTAGCGTCAACCACCTCTGAGCCTGCCCCTGCAGAGCTGACAGAGCCTCGGCCCCAGTGTGGCTCCTGTCTCCCAAGCACACCAGCTCTAGCACCACATGGCATCTCTTTGCCTGCATTCCTGCGTAGCCCCTTGTACGCCTACGGAGCATGGCTGGTTCCGAGAACACATCAGCACAGGAAGAGGCCACAGAGGAAGAAGAGGAGGGGGTGGAGGAGAGAGGTGTGTCACAACCAGTAGTGGTGTTTTGGAGGCGTGGTGGCGGAACAACCTCCAACACTACTGTACCAGTGCCTGAGGCCTTCCCAGCTGCCAGCAGAGTCACCCAATGCGCCGTGAAAGAGAGGTAACGTCCCTGTCCATGCCTGCTGGATCATGAGTCAGCGGTAATATGCACCTTACCACTGACCGCCCTGTCCAGCGAGGCATGAACATTGCCTTCCACATGGCGGTAGAGAGCCGGAATCGCCTTCCGTGAGAAAAAGTGGCGTTTGGGAACTTGCCACTGAGGTACCGCACATTCCACAAATTTACGGAAGGGGGCAGAATCTACCAACTGAAAAGGCAGCAGTTGAAGTGCTAGCAATTTCGCTAAGCTAGCATTCAACCACTGGGCATGTGGATTGCTGGGAGAGTACTCCTTTAGGCGCTGCAGCAGCTGGGGCAGGGAAATTTGGCTGGTACAATCTGACATTGTTGTACTGATAGTAGATTGCCCGCATGTACTACTAGGTTGTGACACACCTAATTCTACACCTTCAGTCCTATCAGTGCAGGCTTCAGAGAGGACGAGGGTATAGTGGGGTTGGAGATCACAGCTGATGAGGGGCAAGGGGAGGTCCGCTTTGTTCTTTGGTGTGGGTCTTTCAGGTATGCTTGCCAACGAACTGCATGGCAGGTCGACATATGTCTGGTCAAGCATGTGGTGCCCAAGCGGGTGATGTTTTGGCCACGCGAGATAGACTTGAGACATATTTTGCAAATAGCAATGGTGCGATCTGATGCACATGTCTCAAAAAAGGCCCACACCAAAGAACTTTTGCAGTAACGCTGAGACACAGCAGCGCCCTGCACAGGTGTAGCTTTGCGATGTAATGCAGTTGGTGTGCTGCCCTTAAGCTGTTCCCTGGAGGGCATCCTGCCTCTTTGGAGATCTGCCTGTGCCTCCTCCTCTCTCCCCTACCCACGTAGAGTCAGTGACCTCATCATCCCCTCCCTCCTCATCGCTGTCGAAAACCTGATAGTATGCTCCAGCTGGGGGAACATGACTGCCAGATTGCTGAGCCTCTCGGGCACTCCCTCTCTCTGGGCTCACATTACTGCCTTCCTCTATCTGTGTTCCATCATCGGAGCCTTCAAAACGCTGTGCATCTTCAGGCAGGATGTACCCAACGCTGTGTTGAAACAGTTCGAGGGACTCCTCAGGAGGACATGGTGGGACTAGGGAAGGAGTAAGTGATGCCATTGAGCAGAGGGAAGAGGACGCCTTGGCAGCTAATTTGCCAGACAAAGTACCCTGAGCCTGGGTGAGAGAGGATGAGGAGGATGAGGATGGCTTGGTCATCCACTCTACCAATTTGTCTGCATGTTGAGGTTCAACAAGGCCAGCTAGCGAAAAGAAGGACAAGCATGTGCAACAGTCACGTGCTGAAGAGGATGCACCGTGTCCACCACAAGCATTGTTGCCTCTAGATGCAGAGCCTGCTTGCCCTTGTGACTCTCTGCCTGTCTTTGTTGTCCTTCCAGACATTATAATGGCCTGCAGAGGACAAAATCAGTACACACACCTCGTAGCTTTAGGTGCAAACTGCAGAGGACACGTGGAGTACACACCAAGTAGCTTTATGTGCAAACTAATGAGCACACTTGCACAGGGCAGGACTAAGGGTGGTGGGGGCCCCTGGGCTTGAGTGTTGAAGGGGCCCCCTGGAGTGCGGGGGGGATCATAGTTGATTAAAGTTGTTGAGCGGGGGGGGTGCGCATTAAAGTTGTTAAGCGGGGGGAGGGCGAATTGAAGTTGTTGAAAGGGGGGGTGCATTAAAGTTGTTGCGCGGGGGATGGGGACTCTCATCTGTGCACGGAATGTGTCGGCTCTCTTCCCTTCAGCAGACTTCCCCACACCGCTCCGGTTCCTCCTGCTTCCGTGCTGCCTCCTATTGCAGTGCGGGAAAATTAACCCTTTCGCGGGACTGTGGAATGAAGCGGAAAGTCCGTGCGTGTTGGGAGGTATGCTCAAGGCCGCCATCAGGAATTTTGGGGCCCCTTACACAGCTTACGGCATGGGCCCCCTGGAGCAGAGAACCGGGGGGGGGGGTGCTGCCACCTGAAATTGAGAAGCGGGGGAGCTGCCGCAAATTGAGAAGCAGGGGGGGCCTTTACAAAAAAAAGAAAAAAGAAAGAAATATATATATATATTTATATATATAAAAAAAAGGGGGTAGCCATCCGGGGCCCTGGGGATCTCTGGGCCCTTTAATAAAAAGAAAAAAGAAACCTCTGGGCCCAAATGTAAATTTTTTTATAAAAAAGGGGGGGGGGTTGCCATCTGGGGGCCCTGGAGACCTCTGGGCCCTTTAATAATAATATATATATACATATATATATGTATATATATATATATACAAAATAATTGAAAAAAGTAGGGGTTGCTGTCCGGGGCCCTGGGGGCCTCCGGACCCCTGGGGACCTCCAGACCCTTAAAAAATAAAATAAAAAATAAACATTAATAAAAAATACATAAAAAAGGGAGGTTGCCATTAGGGGGCCCTGGGGACCTCTGGGCCTTTTAATAAAAATTAAAAAATATAAACAAAAATAAAAAAATAAACATTTATAAAAAAAATAAAAAAAGGGGGGGTTGCCACGTGGGGCCCTGGGGACCTCTGAGCCCTTTAATAAAAAATATATATATTTATAAAAAAAGGGGGGTTGCCATCCGGGTGCCCTAGAGACCTCTGGGCCCTTTAATTATATATATATATATATATATATATATATATATATATATATATATATATATATAATTTTTTTTATAAAAAATAAATAAAAAAAGTAGGGGTTGCTTTTTTTTAGAGGGGCCCCCTATTGGGCGGGGCCCATGGGCTTGAGCCCAGTCAAGCCCAATGGTAAGTCCGGCCCTGCACTTGCAGTATACACCAAGTACATTTAGGTGCAAACTATACAGCACAAGTGCAGTAAACACCAAGTACGTTTGGGTGAAAACTATACGGTCCAAGTGCAGTAAACACCAAGTACGTTTAGGTGAAAACTATACGGCCCAAGTGCAGTAAACACCAAGTATGTTTAGGTGAAAACTATACGGCCCAAGTGCAGTAAACACCAAGTACGTCTATGTGCAAACTATACAGCCCAAGTGCAATAAACACCAAGTACGTCTATGTGCCAACTATGGGCCAGATTCACGTATTCCAGAGCATCTTTGCTCTGGAGTAACGCTTCTCATTTGCGTTGCGCTGCCGAATTTTTAGGAGCAAGTGCTGTCATTCACGAAGCACTTGCTCCTAAAGTTGCGGCAGCGCATCGCAAATGAGCCGGCGGAATTCAAATGTCGCGGGTACGGGGCGTGTAGTATGCTAACTACGCGCGATCCCGCCGCCGACGTACTGCGCATGCGTCGAGTGTCAAAACATCCCCGTGCGCATGCTCCAAAATCTGTGAATGAACGTCAATGACGTCACATTCCCATTCATGACCGTTTTACGCAAGCGACGTTTTTTTTTTTTTTTCCCGACGCGATGACGACGCCTATACCTAACATAGGATACTCCAGCCCCATGTAGGTATATCTATGCGCCGCGTATCCCGTCCGGAAACGTCGTACCGTCATTGCGTCGCGCCGGAATTCGATCGTGAATTGCCGATTTCCGCTCATTAACATATTTTTTGAGCGTAAATCGGCGGGAACGCCCCCGGCGCCATTTTTAAGTTGAAGTAACGATGCGATGGCGAAACTCAGTTACGCTCATCGCATCGGAACTTCAACCCGGCGTTTCTTGTTTTCTGGTTACAGAAAACAGAAACGCCGGCTCCAAGCCACTGTTACGCTGGCGGATCACTCGATCCGCCAGCGTAACCTTTCATGAATCTGGCCCTATACAGCCAAAATGCAGTAAACATCAAGTACGTTTAGGTGAAAACTATACAGCCCAAGTGCAGTAAACACCAAGTACGTCTAGGTGAAAACTATACGGCCCAAGTGCAGTAAACACCAAGTACGTTTAGGTGAAAACTATACGGCCCAAGTGCAGTAAACACCATGGGCCAGATTCTCAAAGAATCCCCGGCAGCGTAGCGTTAGCCATTTACACTACGCCACCGCAACGTACTAGAGTAAGTGCTTTATTCACAAAGCACTTACCTGTAAAGTTGCGGCGGCGTATCGAAAATCCCCTGGCGCAAGCCCGCGTAATTCAAATGAGCCGGGTAGAGGGCGTAGAGCATTTAAATTAGGCGCGTTCACGCGCCGAACGTACTGCGCATGCACCGTCCCAAAAACTTCCTGACGTGCATTGTGCAAAATGACGTCGCAAGGACGTCATTGTTTTAGACGTGTACGTAAATGGCGTCCAGCCCCATTCACGGACGTTTTACGCAAACGACGTTAAATTTTCAAATGGTGACGCGGGAACGACGGCAATACTTAACATAGGATGCGCCACCTTCGGGCTGCTTTATCTTTACGTAAAAACTTTCGGGAATCGGCGTATTAGGCTCATTTGCATAGGCAAATGAGAAAACAACGTTATGGCCACCTAGCGGCCGGCGTTGTCATTACATCTACGATCCGACGGTGTAATTCTTTTACACCTGTCGGATTTTTAGTGTATCTATGCATAAGTGATTCTAAGAATCACACGCATAGATACCCATTGAGATACGACGCTGTATCTGAGATACACCGTCGTATCGCCTCTGAGAATCTGGCCCCAAGTATGTCTATGTGCAAACTATACAGCCCAAGTGCAGTAAACACCAAGGGCCCGATTCAGATAGTTTTTACGTCGGCGTATCAAGAGATATGCCGTGTAAATACTAAGAATAGCCGGCTTATCTTTTTTTGCTATTCAGAAAAGAAGATACGCCGGAATTCTGCTAATATACGAGCGGTGTAAGTCTGTGTATATTAGTTGCAGTTTTACGCTGGCAGCTAGGTGGCGCTTCCGTCGTTTTACGTGTCGAATATGTAAATTAGGGATTTACGGCGATCCCCGAACGTACTTGCGGCCAGCCGTCGTAGTTTACGTTGTTTGCGTAAGCGTTATTGCGGCGTAAGGTTACCCCTGCTATAAGAGGCGTAGCCAATGTTAAGTATGGACGTCGGGACAGCGTCAAACTGTACGTCGTTTGCGTAAATTGTTTGGGAATGGGGCTGTACGTAAGTTACGTTCACGTCGTTTACATTAGCAAATAGCGATGTGATTTTGCGCCGTACAAAAAAACGTCAATTACGTGGGGTCATGATTCATTTACATGAATCACGCCCCCACATCACAAATTTGAATTGTGCGGCCTTACGCCGGGCACTTTACGCTACGCCGCCGCATATTATGGCGCAAGTGCTTTCTGAATAAGGCACTTGCCCATAATATTTGAGGCGGCGTAGCGTAAACAGAATACGCTACGCCGCCGGACAGATAAATTAAATGTATCTGAATCGGGCCCCAAGTACGTTTAGGTGAAAACTATACGGCCCAAGTGCAGTAAACACATAGGGCCAGATTCTCAGAGGCAATGGGGTATATCAGATACCCCGTCGTATCGCCGTTTTTTCCCCCGGGTGTCTATGCGAGTGATTCCTAGAATCACTTAGGCATAGATACGGGTGAAGATCCGACAAGTGTAATACAATTACACTTGCGGATCGTAGATGTAATGACAACTCCGGCCACTAGGTGGCCTTTACGTTGTTTTCTCATTTGCCTATACAAATGAGGCTACTTCTCAGATTCCCGAACGCTTTTACGCAGCCCCGTCGTCGCTTACGTCGTTTTCGTACGCGTAAGGTTACCCCTGCTAATATGTGGAGTAACCTTACGCAGTACCGTCGGATGCCGTCGGGTGTCGTCGGATGCCATGTTAAGTATGGCGTCGGGTCAGCGTCGGCTTTTTCCGTCGGTTACGTCGTTTTACTAAGTTGTTCGCGAATAGGGCATTGACGATCACGTCGTTTTGACGTCGGTTTCAACGACGCTTTCCGACGTGAGCTGAAGCATGCGCACTGGGCTTTTTCCCCCTACCGGCGCATGTGCAGTTCGATCGACGCGGGGGCGCGCTTAATTTAAATACAAGCCGCCCCCTTTGAATTACGCGGCCTTACGCTGGGCCATTTACGGCACTTGCTCTGTTAAGTTGCGGCGGCTACGCCAGGGCAAATCTATGAGAATCTGGGCCAAAGTACGTTTAGGTGAAAACTATAAGAAGTTAAGCGGCTTTTCTCAAGATGCGCGGCCTAAGTGTAAATATGCACCGTCTTATCTATGCGCCGTACCCACCAAACTAGATACGCCTGAAAATAAGCTTTCTCCGACCGACCTAACTTTCCTACGCCGGCCTATATTAGGTGCATATTTAGGCTGGACGGATCTGGCGCGCCCATTGATTTCCTATTCAAATATGCAAATGAGGGAGATATGCCGATTTGCGTACGTATTTGTGCCAGACGCTGGTTACATGCGTTGCGTGTAAGTCCTAAGTCCGGCGCAAAGTTATTCCTACAAATAGCTGCTTTATCTTTACACCTGACGGGCACAGGTCAGCTGGAGAGCAGCTACAGCAGCACCATTATGGACGAACTTAGCAAGCTGAGCAACCCCACTTGCAGGACAACACATCTGTCTGCCAACATGCCAGGGGCAGCCAAGGTCATAGCCAGGGCCGCCATCAGGGGGGTACAGGCAGTACACCTGTAAGGGGTCTGGAGATCCCCAGGGCCCCAGATGAGAACCCCCCTTTTTTTATATACATTTTTTTTTATTTCTTATATATTTTTTTTATTTCTTTTATTTTATATATATATATATATATATATATATATATATATATATATATGCAAAAACATTGCTCGGGGTTAAATGTGATAAACACCTCCTCATGTATGGTGGAGAAGAAACTCTTGGAGAAGGCTAAGGAGTTCTTAAGATGGCATTCTGTGCCTAGCAACATAAGCTCCTTCCCTGCTGGGTGCAAGGAGCTTGTCACTTACCTGGTGATGGAGCCTGATGTGGAGAGGAAGGTGGTCTTTTATACCTTTGGCTCTGTACCCCTGGTAAAGTAACAGAAGGCACAGAAGGCCTAGTGGTTCTTGTGAAGACAGCTGCAGATGAGAAGTCTGTGTGCATGTGGATGCACGCTGGACCATAACGTAGAGCAGCAGGTACAGCAGGCTGACAGTCAGCAGGCACTTGGTGGGCTGGCAGGTCGAAGGCAGCAGATACCAGACAGGCTAGGTCACAGGGATGACAGGGTATGGTAAAGCAAACCAGGTCTGTAACTAGCAGGTACGTCAGGAACAGAGCAGCAAGCAAGAGAATAATAGTCAGGTTCAGGCTGGGGTTAGCAATGGTAAGCAGACAGGCAGAAGGGTCAGGCAGAGATGTGATCAAAGGGGAAGTCAGGGGTCGGTTTAGGAAGAGTTCAAGCATGGTCAGAAGGATCAGGACGGGAACAAAAGATCAAATACAGGAACAGGTAGCAGGTTAGCAGAATGCTGTAGACCAGGTGTGCCCAACCATTTGAAGAGCGAGTGCCACTTAAGCAACTTGGTAACCAGTTGTGGGCCACAATGAGCCGGGCAGGCGAATGACAGGTCTACAGGCCCTCCGATCCGCCCAAATGGAAGGGGATGAATTCCATTCTGTTTTTTTTTTCTTTAGCGGATCGGATTGGAGGTAGGCGGGAATAAACGGATAAAAGTCTGTGTACATCTGTCGCTCTGTAAAGGTGAATTGAGGGTTCCGTTTGGTCGGGCTGAACACGTGAAAAGGGCCTAAGACTGCTTTCACACTTATGTGCTGCGTTTTACCCACACTGCGGGTGCAGCATATTGCACCTGTGTCTATCCTGCGAGTTAGCTGAACTTTCCCATAGACTCCACCTGTGGCAAAAGCCAGCGCTGTAGAGGAAGCATTGACTTATGGGGCTCTGCTCTACAGCCGCTTTCTTCCTCTACCACTAGCTTCATTCACTACACCGATGCTGTGGTATGGCGGGTCGGCAACCTGCGATCTGGGCTGGCTAAACTGCCATTACAGAGCAGAGGGCTCCGCGGGCCACATGTGGCCCCTGGGCCACTTGTTGGTCACCCCTGCTGTAGACCATAAGGCAAAGTCCTAGTGCAGCAGTGATGTTTAAATAGCTCACAAGGCACCAATCTAGTGGAGGGCATGCATGTTGAAGCGCACACATGTACGTGCATGCGCATTAGCACAAATCCGGCTAATAGATATTCTTTGTCTACGCATAACTATGCGCATAGACACATTTCACCTTTCCTGACAGCTGATTTGCAGTGACAACTGGGGAAGATGCAGTTACAGGTCTAACAAAGCTCCTGACCAGCTGTGCTCAGGGACCTGATCTGTATTCACATCTGTGAATGTACAGAAGGAGTGTTTATACCACTCAGAAGCAGCGTAGCCATTATCCAGGATTTTAGACAGGAATGTCTCATTGTCCATGTTATAAGGAATAAATGTAGAGAAAGATCAGGCCCCAACTTTTCTAAAGACGTTCAGGCCAGTGACATTTTACCTCTGTGTAGCCCTGATTAGAGTTCAAGAAAAAGTAGCAAATCATGAATTGTTCTTGCATATATAGTAGAGCTGCACGATTCTGGGAAAAATGAGAATCACAATTCTTTTGCTTAGAATGAAGATCACATTTCTCTCACGATTCTCAAAAACTTTTATTTGACTGTGGTAATATTCATAATATAGATTATAAGGGACAGTGGTTGCAGGTATTTTAAGTCCACTCCTCACATGCCCCCCTTTAATAGCCTGATACTCCAGTTTCCTCCAACTCCAAGAGCATCCTGGCAGGTATGGGGGTACCTGAATAGAAAGTTCCCCATGCAGGCCGTGTAATGAGGAATGGATATAGAAGGCAGGCTTGTATTTCCCATATACACTCAGCACTGCAGATTCAGGGATCAGAGGATGGCATTACAGATATGGGGGGTCTCTCTATCAGTGGATGTGATGTGAAGTTTGGGGTGGGTCAGGTGACACAGAAAGGGTTGTAACCCTCAGGGGTCACCTGGCTGGGGTTCACAAGACATCCAGGCAAGGCTGAACTGAGACAAAAATTTGGCCCTGGACTTCATCCAGACCGGCCCACTTTATTTTTGCAAACATGCACAAAAAAGTATATAAACTATAAGCAAAAAAAATCTAAGCACTGATGCCCCAACCCCCGCCCATCCCGGACATCAGTGCTTCGTTTTGACAGCTCCACTCTCACTGCTGCCGCACGCCCGCGCTTGGTTAATAATTCTACATGAGAAATACGAGACTCTGGCTCTAGCCACCCCCTCCCAACGCCCCTCAGTGACGACCGGCCCACTGAGCCATCAGCCCACCGGGAAACTCCCGATAGTCCCGATGGCCAGTCCATCCCTGCATCTAGGTAACATTGCAGGAGATGCGGACACCCAAAGGCAGTACACGGCTCTTACCATCCAGAGCGGCGCCTTTAGCACCTCCGACAGCAGCGGCGGCGGCTTTTTCCCGCTGGTCGAGAAGTGTGGTGGTACCGCCCACACCCAGGCATCACGCTGCATCTCCGATAACTGACGTCAGTTCCGATTGCAGACGTCAGTTCCTTTATCTGCCATTTGCGTTCCACGCTGGTTACGTGGAACCGGCGATGACACAGAAAAATCGCGGGTCATCCCATGGGGAGATCGTGGGTGGGGAGAATCGTGATTGCGATTCTCTCCGCGATTAATCGTGCAGCTCTAATATAAAGTACCACCTACTCTATGGAACCATGGTTGTTCCATCAGCCAAAGCTCCCTTTCACTAAGGGAGCCTTCTATGTACTAAAAGGATATGGACGATGGGACACAGTGGCCTTTGTTATTTTTTTTTGTGCCACCTGAATATTATCTCCATGATGTTTGTGTGGGTTTATGAGGGGGGCTAACCTTGAGTCATGGTCTTAAAGCATAACTAAACCCTCCTATCAGTTTCAGCCAAGGAAGCTGCCAACTCTGATCTTCAACTGCTATGATGCTACTGCACATTTTTTGTTTGGATTTATAGTTTATTGGAGCAGAATTTGCACTTTATCAAACTAAATTAGTTTACGAACACATTGCACTTTATGTACAGTATATATCAGTTTTCATTGCATGTATTTTTGAACTTCAGGGAATTTTTTATATGTTGGATTTAACTTAAGTATTTACATGAGTTTCACTATATAAGGTAATATGGGGAGTTTACAGTAGCGCTGCACTAATTTTTGGTTTTATTTCCATACAGGTTGTTCAGGGTGTGCCTTCTTAAAAATGTACACGGGATTCTTGTAGGTGACCTTCCAGAACTGGACTAGATCTGAAGACAAAAAATGCTCTTATGCCCCCTACACATGATTGGAAATTCCGCCAGCAAAAGTCCAATGTGAGATTTTGAACGAAAATTCCGACCGTGTGTATGCTCCATCGGACTTTTGCTGTTGGAATTTCCGCCAGCAAATGATTGAAAGCTGGTTCTCAAATTTTCAGACAGAATAAAAAAAATGTAGCAATTCTGATGAGCAAAATTCTGATGCGTGCTCGGAAACAATTTTGACGTGTGCTCGGAAGCATTGAACTTAATTTTCTCTTCTCGTCGTAGTGTTGTACGTCACTGCGTTCTTGGCGGACGAAAGTTCAGAGAACTTTTGTGTGACCATGTGTATGCAAGCCAAGATTGAGTGGAATTCTGATCGTGAGTATGGGTAAGTTTCCTGTCTAAGTATGCCAGGCTGACTACACAGATCTCTACTTGACAGGAGACTGTCATTTATGCTGGGCTTAGCTTTCCCTCACAAGATGGTCTCTAAGGTGGCGTACACACGACCGAGAAACTCGTCGGGCGAAACTCATCGTCCCGCCCGTCGAATTCCTAGTTAGGCAGTCAAAAAGCTTGTCGAGCCAAATTTTCCCATTGAACAATGATTAAATAGAGAACATGCTCTCTTTTTGGCTCGACGAGCTTCCCGACGGGTTGCTCGGCGAAAAGTGTACACACGACCGGTGTTCTTGGCAGAATACGTCTCCCATCGAGGTTCTTGCTGGATTCTGCCGAGTCGGTCGTGTGTGTACGCCACCTAATACTGTCAAAAACTGCCCAAATTGTGAGGCCGCGTACACACGACCGGTTTCCTCTTCAGAATCTAGCAAGAAACTTGTTGGGAGACGTATTCTGCCAAGGAAACCGATCGTGTGTACGTTTTTCATCGATGAAACTCTCGAGGAACTCGACGAGCCAAAAACAGAGCATGTCTTCTTTTTCCTCGATGGCAATTGAAGAAAATTGGCTTGTTGAGTTCCTCGACAGCCGAACAAGGAACTTCCTAGTTAGGCAGTCAAAAAGCTTGTCGAGCCAAATTTTCCCATTGAACAATGATTAAATAGAGAACATGCTCTCTTTTTGGCTCGACGAGCTTCCCGACGGGTTGCTCGG
This sequence comes from Rana kukunoris, assembly GCA_029574335.1. Lineage (NCBI taxonomy): Eukaryota > Metazoa > Chordata > Amphibia > Anura > Ranidae > Rana > Rana kukunoris. Next base: position 462,066,261 of record CM056050.1, read on the forward strand.
CGAAAAGTGTACACACGACCGGTGTTCTTGGCAGAATACGTCTCCCATCGAGGTTCTTGCTGGATTCTGCCGAGTCGGTCGTGTGTGTACGCCACCTAATACTGTCAAAAACTGCCCAAATTGTGAGGCCGCGTACACACGACCGGTTTCCTCTTCAGAATCTAGCAAGAAACTTGTTGGGAGACGTATTCTGCCAAGGAAACCGATCGTGTGTACGTTTTTCATCGATGAAACTCTCGAGGAACTCGACGAGCCAAAAACAGAGCATGTCTTCTTTTTCCTCGATGGCAATTGAAGAAAATTGGCTTGTTGAGTTCCTCGACAGCCGAACAAGGAACTCGACGAGGAAAACTATGTGTTTTGCCCGACGAGTTAGCCTCCTAAAATTACACAGCAGTTGCTACATACAAACCATCTTTCTCACAGATGTCAGCCCAAATCTTGAGAAAACAACGGTGTGCAATCAGGCACAGGCTAGTTGGAGCCAAAGTCCCTGGCAGAGGACACACTACAGCCATATCTTGCTACACCCTCCCTTTCCCCCCAATGAAACAAAAATAAATGATTTCCTTGCAAAAATATGCCTATTAAGGCAGATAGGGCCATCTAGTGGTGAAAAGTGTGAACTACAAGCCCAACAACTTTCTATGGATTTCGCCTGGGTGCTTATTTTCTTTTTACCCCTTCCCATCCAGATTTAATAAATAAATGATTTCCTGGAAGATAAGTGGTTATCGCAGAACCATGGCTGCAGCTGCAGCATATTTTACAAAAAAAAAAAAAAAGGGTAACATTGCATTTGTGTGCAATAAAATGCATTTAGGTGTAATTTGGGTTTGATAAAGAGCTGTGCAATTAATGGGCAACATAAAAAAATTACAACAAAAGATAATTTTATTCTCCAGGAACTCTGATTTCAGAAAATATACTGTATAATGTTTGGGAATTCTAAGTAATTTTCTAGCCAACAAAAATGTTGATTTTAACATGTATGTGAGAAATGTTAATGGGGCCCAAATGTCATGTGGCTATAGTTCAAAATCATAATGGTTGCCTAATTGGTTTGCTATGATATTGGATGTATAGTGTGCATGAAACTGTGTTACAGTATTTTGAACCTGTGATCGGTTATTAAAAAATGTAAAAATTACGTTGTAAAATTAAACTGACCTTTTAATACAGTCTTTTAGTGTTTATTTCCTTTCCTTTCCTATTTTATTTTTATTAATGTGCCTTATTGTTACTAAACTATTCCATCAGTGGCAGTGTCTATAGCAGTTTTTACTCTCAGCGCTGGCTTTCTAGCAGATCGATGCGATCGGGTGGCTGTAAAGCTGCTCCATCACTCCTACAGTGTTAATGACCACCACCCCCCTTCCTCAATATGAGTGCAGCGTCCCACTCAGGACATGTGGGAACTGCAAAAGTATTACTTCTTTGTCATTGCTATATTGCATGTCATTTTGCATTGCTACACCTGTGGTATTCCTGTTCATAGGCTGGTCATGTGTGCTTCATACTTCCCACCACAAGATGGGGATAGCACCACTCTGGGATATCTATCCCAGCTCAGGTTTATCTGTGGTCAGTTGTTCAGTTCAGGAAGTCAGTGTGCAGAGGAAAGCACAATGTGAAGGTGAGAGAAGGTCAGTCCAGAGAAGGGACAAATTGGAACTTCTCAAATCAAAAAGCCATCAATCGGCAGCAAAGACCTTTTTGAGAATAAAGGTGAAGGATTTCTTAGCCACCGGCAACCTCACCAAGGTCACTGGATTCAAAAGGGACCAGTAACAAGTAAGCATTATACTGAACCACAGCCTGAGTCCAGGATTACTAAAGCCTATTAACCACTTAAGGACCCCCGCACGCACATATACGGCCACAGAATGGCACGTACAGGCACAAGGGCGTAAATTTACGTCCCCACCTAAGTGCGGTTCGGGGGTCCCATCGGGACCCCCTCCGCGGCGTGCGGGGGTCCCCCTGGCTCCGGGAGCGATCCGGGATGAGCGGGCGGATGTCGGCGTTTACCCGCCCCCCCGCGATCGCTCCCAGCCAATGCGCGCGCTCCCATCCTGTCAGTTCCTCCTCCTGTGTTTACACAGGAAGGAGGAAATGATGTAATCTCTCATCGCAGCGGTGTTTCCCACCGCTGCTGATGAGAGAAGACATCACAAGTAAGTGTGCACCAACACAACACTGACACACACTCACATAGGCACATTAACCCCTTGTGATCGCCCCCCCCCACCCCCCCTGTCACAGTGTCACTGAATGCAGTGATCTAATCACTGCATTTAGTGTCAGTGTGACAGGCAGTGTAAAAAACAGTTAGTGTTAGGTCCAGGGTAGCCCCCCCACCCTCCCTAATAAAGTTTTAACCCCCTGATCACCGCCCTAGTTAATCCTTTCACTCCCTATTGCCAGCATCACTAAGCGATCATTTTTCTGATCGCTGTATTAGTGTCGCTGTTCCCGCTAGGTAGCTATTTTTTTTTTATTGCGATTTTTTTTTTTACTAAAGACATGTGGCTAAATAAATTTTGGCCTAAATGTTTGACTAAAATTTAGTTTATTTGATTTTTTTTTTAACAAAAAGTAAAAAATAGTGTTTTTTTTTCAAAAATGTCGCTCTATTTTTGTATATAGCGCAAAAAATAAAAATCGCAGAGGTGATCAAATACCACCAAAAGAAAGCTCTATTTGTGGGAAGAAAAGGACGCAAATTTTGTTTGGGAGCCACGTCGCACGACCGCGCAATTGTCTGTTAAAGCGACACAGTGCCGAATCGCAAAAACACCTTGGGTCATTTACCAGCGTATTGGTCCGGGTCTTAAGTGGTTAACAGTGGATCAGCAGAATTCTTCTTTTTACGCAGAGACTGTATTTTAACTGGATGTTTGTACTGCAATCAAAACCAGTCACAGTAAAAGTTGTGAGTTGTATCCTACTTCTGTCTACCTCCAGAAGGTTGTAATGGTTGTACCACCATTAACAGTACTGGCGTCACAACAAATACCATCAAGGGACCCAGCCGCCACAAGCATGCTAAACACCCATGTCATCACGGGCACCGCAACCACCATCTTGGCTGGCGTTTCCCTATCACCGAGCGTGCCCCGGAGGATTTCGTGCTGTCTTGCTCGTCACTGTGCGACTGGCCCAGGGAGGCTTTCTGCTAACCGTGAGTAAACCGATGAACTGTATTATTGCTGTCTCTCATCGGCTCACCATGCACCTCACGTGTCGCCCCTGCGGTTCTGGCACGTCGCATGAGCCCCAGGCTTACCTGTCCCTCCTAGATGCCTAATGATTGCACCACACATATTAGGTATTGTCTTGCACACTGAAGTGAGACCAATAATTTTAGGAGCGACATTCACCGACAAAGCTTTTTAAGCCCTGCCCAGAGACAAATTTGGATACTGTCGTTTTTCAGCATTTCACAGACATGCACAAATTGCTTGACAAACCCTGATATCTATTTACTTGATGCATTTTCACCTTTTATATTTTACCAAAAAGTAGGTAAAAGTGTACACTGAAGTATTTGTGTGCACTAAACGTAATTTGTTCTTATTTTTTAAAACGGAAGTAAACTCAACGATTATATTTTTATAGTATTACAGTCAATGCAACCACTTAAATCGTAATAACTGAGGCAGGCGCAGCACTATGAAGTGCCTTTATGCGCTGTGACATTAGAAGAATTTTGATCTCTCTGATCTTTTAGTCCAAACAAGACAATCTGTAATGCTGCGTACACACGGTCGTTTTTTGCGATGAAAAAAAACGTTGTTTTTTGAAACGTCATTTAAATTGATCGTGTGTGGGCAAAACGTCGTTTTTTGTCTTAAAAAAAAACGACCAAAAAAAAATTCCAACATGCTTGAATTTTTTGTGTCGTTTTTCAAAACGTCGTTTTTTGTTTCACAAAAAGTCACCGTGTGTAGCAAAAACGTTGTTTAAAATGACGTTTTTCAACCCGCGCATGCCCAGAAGTTAGTTATGAAGCGAGCTTCAATGGAAAAGAGTGGTGAACGTAACCTCGCTTTTTGTGAAAAAAACAATGGTGTGTATGCAACATCGTCTTTGAAAAGTGACGTTTGAAAAACGTTGTTTTTTACTTCACAGAAAACGTCGTTTTTTTTATCACAAAAAATGATCGTGTGTACGCGGCATAACTCTATAATTCCTCTAGCGCCATTCTATGGAAGCAGTAGGTTTAAAGAGCACACCAAACTCTTGAGATAACTTCTTTATTAACTTCAGTTTTTCTTCATATATAACACTGACAATTTTGCAGCAGGCAGTCCATGTACAAACACGTGTTGAATAAAGTATAACAAATGGCGGTTCAACTGTTCAATCTTGTCATTCTACATAAAATGGTAGATATACTGTATTTCTTTCTTCAGTATCTGTACTCTCACTTTAAGTTATGTAAACACTTTATGATCTCTCTGAGGCTTACTAGCTCTATATTGCTGTTCGCTGGAAAGTTTGCTATTGCAGTTTGATTGCACGTTTGTTTACTTGCATGAACATCTGCTATGATGTTTGGAATTTAAATTTGCTGTGGTGTTTGGAACTGAAATTTGCTATAACGTTTGGTATTGAAATTTGGTGTTTGGTGCATGAGTCTTCAAACTATGGCCCTCCAGTTGTTCAGGAACTACAATTCGCATCATGCCTAGTCATATCTGTGAATGTCAGTGAGTTACAATGCCTCATGGGATGTGTAGTTCTACAACAGCTGGAGGGCCATAGTTTGAGGATCCCTGGTTTGGTAGAACTACAAGTGAACACATAACTAGTTAGTATACAGTTCTAATCACACTATTAACAATATGAACATCTATAACTGTATTAAATACCTATTTTGGCCACTTACTTCCATAAAACAGAACTCTGACTGGTGTGTGTCTGTTCAGTTCCTTTCTCTCTGTGGTGTAATGCATTCTAGCAGCTCTGTGGTGTAATGCATTCTAGCAGCTCTGCTAAAATGGGTGTAAGGCTGGCTGTGATTGGCCAAGACTCTTGTGAGATTGGCTGTGATTGGCCAAAACTCCTCATGAGCCACAAAAGCTTAAAGGGGTTGTAAAGGTTCGTTTTTTATTTTCTAAATAGGTTCCTTTAAGCTAGTGCATTGTTGGTTCACTTGCCTTTTCCTTCGATTTCCCTTTTAAATGTTTTTTTTTTTCTTTGTTTTCTTTGTCTGAATTTCTCACTTCCTGTACCTCCTCAGTAAGGTGTTCAGTAAGCTGTTCTAAATGACATTCTACTGCTCGGATTATGGTGGAAAGCTTACCGAGGAGAAACAGGAAGTGAGAAATTCAAACAAAGAAAAAAAAAACATTTAGAAGGGAAATCGAAGGAAAAGGTAAGTGAACCAACAATGAGCTAGCTTAAAGGAACTAATTTAGAAAATAAAAGACAAACCTTTACAACCCCTTTAACTCTATGCTTTTTGGTTTCAATTCTGCTGTGTCATTGAGCTTACCTTACAGGCACACAACAAACCTTAAAAGGCATATTCTCTCTTTTTGCATCTGTGAACACAATACACTGTTATATGACATCCATATATAAAGTCACAGTAAATAACTCTGCTTTTATCTCTCACATATGAGCATATGAACTGTATTAAGGTTGTTAGCAGGTCTATCTGTATAAGCATGTAACTCACATTAGCAACCTAGGACAGGTCTTAGCTGGCCAGCTACAATAAAATATAAGCTTAACACCAAGGGGAAATTTCATATAGCCCCAAAAAGATATTGTCATAAAAACAGTGTCAGCAATGAAAGATAAAAATAAATAATCCAGAGCCCAAAAGCAGTTACAGTATATAAGCAAGAATCCCTTGGGTGGAAGAACTTCTGGGACACCAAATCTTTGTGTGAATGAGCCCACCACCAGCACACAGATTGCTCACTCACCTCAGTAACTAGACCCCTGAACTAACATGATGGTCAATCACTGAGTTCCCTATACCGAGGGATGAGAGATGACAGATGCAGGAAGGTCTGGGCCGTTCCAGCATTCACAAATATGAACGGGTGCATATAAAATATAAAGAGATCTAAGTGCTCACTGTGTTTTGAAAAGTATGCTTTATTTGATAAAATACCGTACTTACAAGATCCACATCTTGGTTCAAGCAGGCCCGGATTTCCCACAAGGCCACAGAGGCCAGGCCTCGGGACGGCAGGGCGCCTCGGGGCGGCAGCAGCATGGAGTCCCATGACACCCGGAACATACAATAAACGGCGGTAAATTGCCTTCTAGCTGGACTAAATGTATTGTGGGGGAATCCGCTCTCTTGTTAACAAGTGATTGCAGTGATGTCACTGAAATTACTTGTAAAATGTGTGCTGCCGTCCGTCCTCCCCTCCCCCCAACACACCTCTCTCTGCTGGCTCTGTCTTCGGGACTTCGTCCTCCTCCCGGCCGCTGAGTCTGTCTCCTGTCCCTGCCGCCGATGTACACAGTGAGAGGGGTGAGCTGTGCACTTCCCATCTCAGCTGTGACAGGTGTTCTAGCACAGTGCTAGGACTCCTGTTTTGGAGGTGACAGGGTCAAAAAAGAGAACCTGTCACCTCCAATTGCTATCACACTCTTTTCTCACTTTTCTCCTGTGTGAAACCAATAAAGTTAAGTGAAAAAAAATTGATAAAAAAATAAAAATAAGAAGAAATTATAATTTAATTATTAAAATAAAAAAGTAATTAAAAAGTAAAAAATAAGAAAAATAATATTAAAAATGATAAGAAAATTATAAAAAAAATAAAAAAAGCTACAAATAAATAAAAATAAAAATAGTGATAAAAAAAAAGGAAACAAAAAATATTTGAACTAACCCTGTCATCCTCTGTTGATTTGGTGGTGGTGGTGGGGGGGGGGGGGGGTTCAGTTGGTGGGGAGGGGGTGCATTGCGGAAGCCGGAAGCTGGCCTTGGGGCAACAGGGAGAGCAAATCCGGCCCTGGGTTCAAGCATATACAATCGTACATTTTTTTCCCTGTTAAACGGATTTACACTATGTGCACACCTTTTTAGGGCCGGACTGGCCCACCGGGATAGCGGGATAATTCCTGGTGGGCTGCCTGTCCTGGGACTGCATTGAGCTGCAGCGGAATGCAGCGCTCCTTTCTCTCCTATGTGTCATACATCAGGCATCTCCCATGCTGTGTGTGAGAGCTGGATCTGTGTTCGGCTGTGCTGCCTGCAGGAAGGTCTCGCCCCTCTAGACCTGCTTGTGTGATAGTAGATGGATCATGGAACACTGATTGAACCTTCCTACAGGCAGCACAGCCGAACACAGACCCAGCTCTCACACACAGCGCAGGAGATACCCGAAGTGTATGTGATCCAGGCAAGTCTGTATTGATGGGCTCAGTAAGGCTGCATGCATGGACAGTAAGGCTGGGCTGCTTTCATGAACAGTAAGGCTGGGCTGCTTTCATGAACAGTAAGGCTGAGCTGCTTTCATGAACAGTAAGGCTGGGCTGCTTTCATGGACAGTAAGGCTGGGCTGCTTTCATGGACAGTAAGGCTGGGCTGCTTTCATGGACAGTAAGGCTGGGCTGCTTTCATGGACAGTAAGGCTTTGCTGCTTTCATGGACAGTAAGGCTGGGCTGCTTTCACGGACAGTAAGGCTGGGCTGCTTTCATGGACAGTAAGGCTGGGCTGCTTTCATGGACAGTAAGGCTGGGCTGCTTGCATGGACAGTAAGGCTTGGCTGCTTTCATGGACAGTAAGGCTTTGCTGCATTCATGGACAGTAAGGCTGGGCTGCTTTCATGGACAGTACGCCCTGGTTCACACTGGTACATTTTGTCTTGCGATTTCCCGGCAATGACACTGTCCTAATCGGTGCGACACTGCATCTGCGGCGCTGCACCGATTTCAAAAAGTAGTTTCTGTACTACTTTTTGCAATTTCGGCCTGCGATTTACATTGACATCTGTGCAGAAACCTGCACAGATGTCTCTGTAATCGCGGCCGAAATCGGGACTGCTAGCGGGAGTGAAATTGTGCGAGTTCAGCTTAACTTGCACAATTTCACTCCCGCAGCCCAGTGTGAACCTGGGCTAAGGCTGGGCTGCATTCATGGACAGTAAGGCTGGGCTGCATTCATGGACAGTAAGGCTGGGCTGCATTCATGGACAGTAAGGCTGGGCTGCATTCATGGACAGTAAGGCTGGGCTGCATTCATGGACAGTAAGGCTGGGCTGCATTCATGGACAGTAAGGCTGGGCTGCATTCATGGACAGTAAGGCTGGGCTACATGTGGCCCGCAGAGCCCTCTGATGTGGCCTGCGGCCTCCTGCTCTGGGATAGCGGATCCCAGCCCAGAGCATCAGTTTTGTGAATGAAGCCAGTGGTAGAGGAAGCAAGTCCTGCAGAGCAAAGTTGCATAAGCCGATGATTCCTGCATAGCGCTGGCTCCTGTCATAGGCGGAGTGATACCAAATGCATTCTGCCTGGGACAGAAACAGCCGGTGATACCTGAATGAAAGACTGTTATTAAAGGTAAGTTTATTACTAAAATCACAGGCCCGGATTCAGAAAGCACTTACGCCGACGTATCTACAGATATGCTGCGTAAGTGCACGGATGCGCCGTTGTATCTATGCGCCTGAGTCTGAAAGCTAGATACGCCTGAAATTTGGCTTCATACGACCAACGTAAGTGTCCTACGCCCTCGTATCTTGGGCGCATATTTACGCTGGCCGCAAGGGGCGATTCCATTGATTTACGCGTTGAATATGTAAATGACCGATATACGCCGATTCACGAACGTACTTGCGCCCGTTGCTGTAATATATGCCGTTTATGTAAGGCGTACGTTCTGCGTAAAGGTAAAGTAGGTGGCGCAACCCATGTAAAGGTATGGACGTCAGAACAGCCGTGAATAGGGCTGTGCGTAGGTTACGTTCACGTCGTAGGCAGTGTATTGACGTTTCTTAGGCAGCTATTTTGACGTAACTGTGAGCATGCGCACTGGGATGCCTCCAAGATACGACGCATGCGCAGTTAGTTCTTTGAAGCTGAGCCCATCATTTGCATGGGGTCATGCTTCATTACAATACTTTGACTTACGTCGGCTTACGCTGACAACTATACGCTACGCCGGCGCAACGTTGAGCGCATATTCTTTGTGAATAGCATGCTTGCCTCTCAACGTTGCGCCGGTGTAACGTACAGACGATGCGATACGCCGGCATAAAGATACGCCGATCTACCTGAATCCGGGCCATTTTGTATAAACAAGCATATCTGTTCTGCAGTGATTACTGGGCTGCTTTCAAACTTATACGCAGGTGCATAGCAGTACAGCTGCGGGTTACTTTCATTGAATCATAGACTTCTGTTGTTACCTGCGGACTTGGTGCACTTTCAGAAAGTGTACCACACTTGCAGGATATAATAGACGTCTATGGCAAAGTGCAGCTAACCAGCAGGAAAGCCTGCATCTGGGTGAGGGTAAACCGCAGCACATCAGTGTGTAAGCAGCTTTAGGCCTCTTTCATGCGATTGGTCTGACCCATGCGGACCCTCCATTAGACCTTTATGGAGCTGCAGAAGTAAACGGACTTGTGTCTGATTACACTCGCCAACCTCCAATCCGATCTGCTAAAAAAACAGAAGGGGATCTGTCCCCTTCAATCTGGGAGGTTCAGTGGCCCCATAGAGTAGAGTGGGCCGTGTCTGCTCTGCATATGCAGAGCGGACACGGACCTGTCATCTGCCCACACCACTCATTGTGGCCCACGGTGCTTAAGTGGCCTGCATTCTTCAAAAGGTTGGGAACCCCTGTCCTACATGCTGGTGAAGAGAACAAACGCAAAGCTTTGCTCATAGAACATTACTGTTGTTGCTCTTAAAGGGCACACGCCACTGGTGTTTAAATTACTTCATTGTGTGTATTATCCTAGGCTGATTACAGGGAGCTGTGATCAGTGTCCTGTCACTAGGAAGAATGGGGAAATGCTTGTTTACATCAGCATACATGTACGTACATGGGCATACATGTACGTCCCCTTTAAGAAGCGGCATTGTGGGCTAACCCTGCGAGTCTAAACGCAGGTCCCGCGGACTCGATGTCCGCGGGAATACCTGCGATCGTTACACGGAGGGGAAGAACGGGGAAATGCTGATGTAAATGTAGCGATGCCCCCTCAGGAGCCGCTGATTGATTTGGGATTGGCGTATTAAGTTACCCTTGTATGTTGTCTAGGGGTGACTGCAGTGAGCAGAGCAATAAAAAAAATTCCAAACCTGCCGCTGAAGTTTTCTGAATGCTTTATTTCCTGCTCCAACATCAACATGAGGTAGAGAGAAAAGGTTGATGAAAGGAGATAACGTTGGGGTATCAGGCTTGGATGAAAAAGAAAGCAGTCCTGCTTTCTGCAACAGAACAGTTCGTCGCCACTCTAGCCAGAGTGGGTAGAGTGCCTCTGGACAGACTTCTGCCACAAGCCTGGCGGTCGGAATGTCACTTAAAGCGGAGCTCCAGCCGCGAAACATTTTTTTTTTAAAGTCAGCAGCTACTAACAGTGTAGCTGCTGACTTTAAATAAGGACACTTACCTGTCCTAGGCGCCCGCGCTGACGGCCCCCCCCGATGCTGGTCCCACGATCGCTCCGGGTCCCGCGCCGCCATTCACACTATGGGAAACAGGCAGTGAAGCCGTACGTTTCCTACTGCGCCTGCGTGAGTCTCACGCTGGCTTGTGAATGGGCGCGCTGCTCTCTGAGAACACACACAGTTCCCAGAAAGCAGCGCGCCCCATTCACAAGGAGAAGGACAAGAAGAAATCAAACCGCGGTGTGGAAGAGGCAGATTACGGACTTCCACATAGCAACAGCTATTTTGGGTGAGTATTTTTTTTTTTTTTTCAGGTTTTTTTTTTTTTTTTTTTTAAACAACATGGCAAAATGTTGTTTTCCTGGGTGGAGCTCTGCTTTAAGGTTGCTGGGAGGAACAAGTCTCTTTCACTGACTTGGCTCTAGTAGAATTTAGCGTTTCAAGATGAAGACCTCTGCCACAGGCCCAATGACTGTAGAGTAAATCCTCCCAGAAAGTTCTCTTTTCAGTAAGGGTCACCAGTTGACAGTCTATGGTTATCTGTCAGTTCCTGGCGACCAGATCCCCAATAGTTTGTTCAAGCCCTTTTGGATCCCCTGCCTCCGGATTCTCCTCAAGCCGATCCTCCGCCAAACAGCATACAGCTTAGGATCTCCTCATTAGAAGTGGGCCCCCAGCAAGTCACTAGGGCTCCTTTCAGCATCAGCAGGGAACTCCGCGTAGCATGCGACCCCGGCCTGGAAGGCCATGTCGCCGGGGTCCGTTGGGTGCGCACACCCTAAAGGTGGGTGCCGCACCTGGAACCCGCAAAGAACCCCGAAAAATGGCGTCTGCCACAGATATACCTCTCCCCAGCATGCTCCACGAGGGAAAACTCCTCCAATTGGCTGCTGGGGAAAAGTGTCTCTGCCTGAATCCCTCTGGCGCCACAGGCGACACAGAGATGGAATTACATCACTGGAGCACAGAATGACCCACAGGATAATTCAGGGCTGACAGCAGCCCAATTTAGCAAAATTAGGAGTGGGAGCAACATAACTCTCCCACTAACTTTAGCGTAGCGCTTTTTCTGAAAGAAAGGGGGGGCTACATACTCCCCCAGTGTCCTAAAGCATTCAAGCCTGAATGCTAGCCTGATACCTGCTAACCAGTAAAGAAAAGTAGGAAAAAGAGAAAATAATATAGTAAACATTGGATTACAAATATTGACATTTGTATATAACATGTGACATTACAAACATACACAACCCTATCTATCTATGCTGACCATTCTCTGCAGTGTTGATAATTGGTGGATCCAATAACCTACATAGGAAATATAAAAGAAACACACACACAAAATATACATTCTGAGATATTAAAGGGGAGGTTCCCCTAAAAAGAAACTTTTAACATTGCCTGTCTCTTCTTAATAACATGTAGAATCGGCTGGTAGTTTAAAAAAAAAACGTCCGCACATACCATTTTCGGCATGTAGTCTCACCGCCGCTTCCGGGTATGATGTTTGGGGACAGGCATCCGATCGACGCATACAGCGCGTCACGAGATGCCGAAAGAAGCCGAACGTTGGTGCGGCTCTATACGGCGCATGCGCACCAACGTTCGGCTTCTTTCGGCATCTCGTGACGCGCTGTATGCGTCGATCGGATGCCTGTCAATCAAGTAGGCACGCCCATCCCCGGCCGCCAGACCCGGAAGCGACGGTGAGACTACATGCCGAAAATGGTATGTACGGACGTTTTTTTTTTTAAACTACCAGCCGATTCTACATGTTATTAAGAAGAGACAGGCAATGTTAAAAGTTTCTTTTTAGGGGAACCTCCCCTTTAAGAACCTCTCTATATACAAATCTCCAAGGTCAGACTTGAAACTGCACCCTCTAGTCAGAGTGTGAAGTTTCCCTTCCTCCCAAGTAGTTTAACTATAAGTGCTTTAGCATTTCTGTCACTCTGTTGCAAGAAATAAAACAATATATACATTCTTGTCGTACGAGGAGAGAGAAAAAAAATGTAAGATTCTGCCCCTAGCGGTCAGTGCGCTGGTACTGCGGCAGTCCAAGTCCAAGGCAAAGAAATAGCAGCAAAAGGGTAGCAGAAGATAAGACATTCCTTTCACTGAATCTTCCTTCGATGCTGTGTAGAAGTTGGCAAGGTTCCACTCTAACTGACTGAACCCAACCCCTTTCAGAATACTTCACATGTGCACCAGATGCGGATCTGGAGAGGCCAGGGGTAAAAGGGGAAACAGAGAAAAAAAAACACAACTTGAGTGGGGGTGAGTACCCTTGTCCAAAACTTCACGAAAGTAAGAAGTTCAAGCAATATGGGCAGACCTATTTATAAAATTGCGTGTAGCACTCACCCCTGAAGGAGCCGCTGGTTGATTTTGGAGTCGGCATATTAAGTTACCAATTATACTTGTCTAGGGGTGAATACTTATGGAAAGTGAATAAAGCGAGTGTCCAGACATCAGGGTGCATTTTTTTTAAGTTTTATTCCAAGGCCCAACATGGCCAACATCAACATGGCACACTATAGAGAAAGGTTGATGAGCGGAAGAAAACTGCAGTATCAGGCCTTGGATATTATAGAGAGCAGCTTGCTCTCAGTACAGTCACACTTAATCGTCGCCACTCCCGTTGGAGTGGGTAAAGTGCCCTGGACAGGCGTTTAACTTGGGCCTGGCAGCCGAAAGGTCACTTGCTATAGTGACTGGGAGGAATTAGGGCCTCTGCCACAGGCCTGAGGAATTTCCATACTTTTCAAAGAGGTAGAACTAATGGATCCTCCCAGTAAGTCACTTCTCTAGTCATCAGAGGACCTTTGAAGTGTACCTGTCATGTAGTGATGACCGGATCCCCGGTGGTTCGCCTAGGCCTCGCGGACAACCTCTGCCTTTGGGTCTCCCCAGCCAATCCCCAACCGTACAGCTCCCAGCTTAGGATCTGGGACCCAGCAGCCGCTGGGGCCCCCTTCCGATGTCAGGGTGAAGCTCCGCTTGGTGCATAGCTTCGGCCAGGCAGGTCTCGATGGCGGGGCCCATGGATGCGCGCACCCTGAATGTGGATGCCGCACCTGGAAGGCGGGCCCCGCATAGAACGTCGCACGCTTCTCTCAGGCGTCTGCCACAGATATACTCTCCCGCCAGCATGTCCAGAGGTAAAATCCTCCTCTGATTGGCTGCTGGGAGAAAGTGGGTTTGTCAGAACCCCTTCCAGCGCCAACTGTCACCCAGGGGTAAACACCTCCCCTAGCATGCAGACTGACCTAGAAAGCAGTTCTAAACTGACAGCAGCCTAAACTTAACCAATTTGTGAGTGGGAGCAACTTAATTCTCCCATTCCCCACTAACTTTAGCGTAACGTCCCGCCAAATAGGGGGGGGGGGGCGCGCTACACGCGGATCCGCCAAGATTACAACGTCTCCATCCGCTGTAGTGGAAGTGACCGAAAAGACCTGATCTTCTCTTCCAGCGCACTTTAGCACAACCCGGTCACTATAAATGTGTCTACCCCAGCTCCAGTCTTGGTGGCAATGCTCAAACCTGGAGTTTAGGTAGGATAGGCCCAAGTCCGCACACTTTAGAACAAGGGGCACCTTTAGATGTGTCCATATGGCCTCCTGGCACCATTCCTCCCGATCCTGATCCACCTGATATAGAAGGGAGGATAACATAAGGGCACATAAGGGTACTCATACCCATAGCGGGTGGCAACCTTTTGTATCACCAGGCGCTGTAACCTGGCTAGTTTGGGCAGCGTGCATAGATCTCATTGTCCCTGCAGCACGATAGCATCCGGTGCCCTTTTTAGAGTGGGTACGGCAAGGGGCAGGGAAGCGGTGAGAGACAAAACAGGAACAGACTCACCGTCTCCCCAGGTCAGCTGCGGGACGTCCACGGACGATTCTTTCTTGCCCACGCGATGGGCCAGAGCGTTTCTTTTTCCGTCGAATAGTGTGGGGGGCACGGAATCCTCTGAATCCCTGTTGCTCCGGGAACCTTGGCTCAAAGAGATAGTCCGGAAGGTCATTTTCTCCCGATTGTGAATCAAAGTCTGAGGAATTCAGTTCCTCAGCAGGCAGGTAACCGTAGACCTTGGATGGGTCTCTAGGCCAATCAGACAAACAGCAGGCCCTGCTCCCAAGGAGGCACACCACACAGAGACTGCTGTAGAAGTGGGGGTCTCAGGTGTGGCCTCGGCCTGTGCGTTAGTCACATCTATTAGGTCATCAATTCGGCTTTCATCGTCTTTAGGGCTAACCTCCGATAGTCGGGATGGCGAAGCAGCCGATGGCAGGGTGAGCGATGACGGCACCGAAATAACTTCATTATTCCGAGCCTCCGGCTGTACGATCTCCACCGACGGGGAAGGTTTCGGCCTTGTGGCTTTCTCCTCCGCAGTGACGACTCCGCTGATGTAATCCACCCTATACTCCCGAGGAGTTTTGACAGGTGACTTCACAGCAAATGAGTAGGCCCGGCATCTCCGGCACCGAGCGAACGGCTGGATCCGAATAGACAACTCCTCGCAATGAGGACAGGATAGTCCCAAAGTCTCCGATCCTCCGCTCGACAGCAGAATAAATTGTCCCTATGTGGACATCCAGATCCCCGTATCCGTGAGGGGTATTCCAGGCGAAGCAAACATGGTAAAGGTCCCCGGCATAGACATGGGTGGCCTCCACTTAGGAGAAGCTGCAGTTGGCAACACGGGAGCAGACATCATCTCACGTGGTGCTTACTTCTCATGGGCGGCAATGACTGGCAAGTTTGGCGCGAAATTGGGAGTTACCTTCCTTACTTTGGCGCGAAACTCTCACTGCGCGTCTCACGTAGCTACTCGAGGCTAACCCCCTGGATGCCGGACAGTTCAATACACGATTCTCTGCTGTACTCAGTCTCTGTTGTCAATGGTCACAGCCGAATCCCGGACGAGCCCCCACGTGTAGCAATACCCCCTCAGGAGCCGCTGATTGATTTGGGATTGGTGTATTAGGTTACCCTTGTATGTTGTCTAGGGGTGATTGCAGTGACCAAAGCAATTAGGGTTGTCCCGATACCACTTTTTTAGGACCGAGTACAAGTACCGATACTTTTTTTCAAGTAGTCGCCGATACCGAATACCGATACTTTTTTTAAACGTGTCCCCAAATGCAGCCATGTCCCCCACATATTGCAGCCATGTCCCCCACATATTGCAGCCATGTATGTCCCCCACATATTGCAGCCATGTCATGTCCCCCCACATATGCATCCATGTCATGTCCCCCCACATATGCATCCATGTCATGTCCCCCCACATATTGCAGCCATGTCATGTCCCCCCACATATTGCAGCCATGTCATGTCCCCCCACATATTGCAGCCATGTCATGTCCCCCCACATATTGCAGCCATGTCCCCCCACATATTGCAGCCATGTCATGTCCCCCCCATATTGCATCCATGTCATGTCCCCCCACATATTGCAGCCATGTCATGTCCCCCCACATATGCAGCCATGTCATGTCCCCCCACATATGCAGCCATGTCATGTCCCCCCACATATGCAGCCATGTCATGTCCCCCCACATATGCAGCCATGTCATGTCCCCCCACTTATGCAGCCATGTCATGTCCCCCCACATATGCAGCCATGTCATGTCCTGTGCCCCATATTGCAGCCATGTCATGTCCCCCATACCTCCGCCGCCGTCGCTGCTGCAGCCTGCAGGGTTAATCCCCGTGCAACACATACCCGCGGCGCCATGTATAGACACGCGATTGGACAGATCCGTCCAATCGCGAGCAAGGGGGGGAGTGTCTATGCACGTATCCGTGTATAGACACTCCCCCCTTGCTCGCGATTGGACGGATCCGTCCAATCGCGTGTCTATACATGGCGCCGCGGGTATTACAAGTTTTACACAAGGATTAGCGGCGGTCGGCGGCGGGCGTTGTGCGCCGGGCGACATGCGACGAGCATGGTGCGGCGTGCGGCGAGCGGCGGCGGCGGTGGGGGGGGGAGTATTCTATTTTGGTATCGGGGGTATTTGGGGGAGTACAAGTACTCCCGCAAATACTCGGAATCGGTCCCGATACCGATACTGGTATCGGTATCGGGACAACCCTAAAAGCAATAAGAGAATGTCCAAACCTTCCGCTGAAGTTTTCTGAATGCTTTATTTCCTGGTCCAACGTGACCAACATCAAAATGAGGTAGAGAAAAGGTTGATGAAAGGAGATAACATTGCGGTATCAGGCTTGGATGAAAAAGAAAGCAGTCCTGCTTTCTGCAATATAACAGTTCGTCGCCACTCTAGCCAGAGTGGGTAGAGTGCCTCCGGACAGACTTCTGCCACAAGCCTGGCAGCCGGAATGTCACTTAGAGCGGATGTCCGCTCAAAAAAAAATATTAAAAGCCAGTAGCTACAAATACTGCAGCTGCTGACTTTTAATATTAGGACACTTACCTTTCCTGGAGTCCAGCGGCGTCCGCAGCAGAGGACGAGCGAACGCTCGTCACCCTGCTGCTCCCCCCTCCATCCACGGTGAGGGAACCAGGAAGTGAAGCGCTCCGGCTTCACTGCCCGGTTCCCTACGGCGCATGTGTGAGTCGCGCTGTGCCCGCCGATTGGCTCCCGCTGTGTGCTGGGAGCCGGGTGTTCCCAGCACACAACGGGGGGGGGGGGGCACGGGATGTCAGAAAAAAAACGTCTTTTGCCCGAGACGTGTGGCCGGAAGTGGGTGCAGATACCTGTCTTTAGACAGGTATCTGCACCCCCCTCCCCCTGAAAGGTGTCAAATGTGACACCGGAGGGGGGAGGGTTCCGATCAGCGGGACTTCACTTTAGGGTGGAGCTCCACTTTAAGGTTGCTGGGAGGAACAAGTCTCTCTCACTGACTTGGCTCTAGTAGAATATAGCGTTTCAAGATGAAGACCTCTGCCACAGGCCCAATGTTGGACTGTAGAGCAAATCCTCCCAGAAAGTTCTCCTTTTAGTAAGGGTCACCAGTTGACATGGTTATCTGTCAGTTCCTGGCAACCAGATTCCTGATGGTTCGTTCAAGCCCTTTTGGATCACCTGCCTCCGGCTTCTCCTCAAGCTGATTCCCCACCGAACAGCATACAGCTTAGGATCTCCTCATTAGAAGTGGGCACCCAGCAAGTCGCTAGGGCCCCTTTCAGCATCAGCAGGGATCTCCGTGTAGCATGCGACCCCGGCCTGGTAGGCCATGTTGCCGGGGTCCGTTGGGTGCGCAAACCCTAAAGGTGGGTGCCGCACCTGGAACCTGCGAAGAACCCCGAAAAATGGCATCTGCCACAGATATACCCCTCCCAGCATGCTCCGCGAGGGAAAACTCCTCCAATTGGCTGCTGGGGAAAAGTGGCTCTGCCTGAATCCCTCTGGCGCCACCTGCCACCCAGAGATGGAACTACATCTCTGGAGCACGGAATGACCCACAGGATAATTCAGGGCTGACAGCAGCCCAATTTAGCAAAATTAGGAGTGGGAGCAACATAACTCTCCCACTAACTTTAGCGTAGCGCCTTTTCTGAAAGAAAGTCGCGCTACATAAACAAGCATTTCCCCATTCTTCCTAGTGACAGGACACTGGTCTCAGCTCCCTGTAATCAGTCTAGGATAATACACACAATGAAGTAATTTAAACACCAGTGGTGTGTCCCCTTTAAGAGCAACAACAGTAATGTTCTATGAGCAAAGCTTTGCGTTTGTTCTCTTCACCAGCATGTAGGAGCTCTGTAGACAAGGGTCCCCCAATATAACAGGGAATTGAGAAGAAATGTGAAATAACTGGTGCTGTGATGTAGAATTCTTCTGTGTGATTTCAGATAGCAAGTGTCGGCCGGGCTGTCTTAATGAGAGGGCACACCTGGGCACTGCCCAGGGGCCACAGCTGCATAGGGGGCCCCTGCACTTTCCCCAAAGCAGCTGGTACTTTAGCTTATGTTGCCCTGAAATTGGGGACCCCATGATGGCACTGGCACCCGCCTTCATCATGTTGCGGCAAGCCAAAACTGTAACAAAGTCCATTTTGGAATCTATGTTAACCCTCACAGTGCTGGAAGGAAGTGTCAAAAGACCTGGCTGATCCTCTCCCATGAGCAGTGAGACTTCTTGGTTCTTCCCCATTAATAGTATGCATAACATAGCAAATTTGATTTGCATATATTAAGGCTTACTAGTAGGTAAAATGAATATCTCCTAAACGGGCATAGAATAATAAAAAGCTCTTATCCCCACCACCAAAAAAAATAAAAACACACACACACATGTGTGGACTGATGTGCCTACACACCATCGGTTCATGAACCGATCGTGTCAGAAAGCGGTGACGTAAAAAAACACAACGACGTGATGAAAAAAACTAAGTTGAATGCTTCCAAGCATGAGTCGACTTGATTCTGTGCATGTGCGGATTTTTACCCGATGCTCGTGGATACTAACGATCGGTTTTGACCTATCGGTTAGCCGTCCATCGGTTCAATTTTAAAGCAAGCCCTCTGTTTTTGGACCAAAGGATAACGGACCGATGGGGCCTACACACGATCGGTTTGGACCGATGAAAACAAACTTCAGTCCGTTTTCATCGGTTTGAACCGATCGTGTGTACGCGGCTTCAAACCCCTCAGCACCAATCACTTTTGTTTTACAAACCATCACTGGCTCTGTATTGGCTCTGTACATCAGAGAGACAGGAAACAGCATGCAACAACGAAACTAAACTGTAGGTACATTATATGATTGATTTTTATCTATTTGTAATCATTTTTAAAAGGAATCAGTTAACTATTATGTCTCTATACCCTGTAAAAAGTAATTTCAATCGAAAAAAGAAATTCCTTTACAACTCCTTTAATACATGCAATAATGTTCTCACAGAAATGACTGCAGTGTTGTATTCTATAAATTGAGCACTAGATGGTGGCAGTATGTTTTTGTATTGAACTAATTGAGAAAGCCTCTAACCTAATATTTTCCTTGTCAATATATCTTTATTGAAGTGATAAAGAAATGTACAATTCAACAAAATAAAATAAGTTTAAATACATATATGGAATAACTTCTTGGTTTATATAAGTGGTAAGTTCACAACAGGTGAATCTAGTGGCTTCAATGGACATGTTAATAGTACAGATAAGGTTATAACTAAGAGACCAGTTTTCTGAAGTTTATTTTAAGGTGCTTCGTTTCTTCCAACTAGCCCAGATGGTTTTAGGGCTGTGGTGTAGGCAAGAGTCCTGATGCGTTAACGTAAGAGTTTCAACCAAATTCAGTCTTGTAACAATGCTATGAACAGGTATAACATCGAAAATCAGGGTAAGAGCCCAAAGCGGAGGGGAGGAGGGTGGGGAGGAAAGCAGGGAGGGGAGAAGGGGGTGTCTGCAGGAGTGATCCAGGTTTAGCTGTCAATATCAAGATATACGATAAGCGGGAGACTGTTAACCACTTAAGGACCGCCGCACGCACATTTACGGCCACAGAAGGGCACGGCTGGGCACAAGGGCGTAAATTTACGTCCTCCCCCAGTAGCGGGTCGGGGGTCCAATCGGGACCCCCTCCGCGGCGTGCGGCGGTCCCCGTGTCTCCGGGAGCGATCCGGGACGAGCGGGCGGATGTCCGTGTTTGCCCGCCCCCCGCGATCGCTCCCAACCAATCGCTGCGCTCCCCCTTCGTGTCACTTCCTGCTCCTGTGTAAACACAGGAAGGGGGAAGTGATGTAATCTCTCATCGCAGCGGTATTTCCAACCGCTGCGATGAGAGGAACACCTAACAGTAAGTGTGCACTAACACTACACTGACATACACACACATAGGCCCACTTAAAACCTTGCGATCTGCCCCCCCACCCCCCTGTCACAGTGTCACTGAATGCAGTGATCTAATCACTGCATTTAGTGTCAGTGTGACAGGCAGTGTAAAAGTCAGTTAGTGTTAGGTTCAGGATAGCCCCCCCACCCCCCCTAATAAAGTTTTAACCCCCTGATCACCGCCCTAGTTAACCCTTTCACTCCCTATTGCCAGCGTCACTAAGCGATCATTTTTCTGATCGCTGTATTAGTGTCGCTGTTCCCGCTAGGTAGCTATTTTTTTTTATTGCGATTTTTTTTTTTTTTTTTTACTAAAGACATGTGGCTAAATAAATTTTGGCCTAAATGTTTGACTAAAATTTAGTTTATTTGATTTTTTTTTTAACAAAAAGTAAAAAATAGTGTTTTTTTTTCAAAAATGTCGCTCTATTTTTGTATATAGCGCAAAAAATAAAAATCGCCGAGGTGATCAAATACCACCAAAATAAAGCTCTATTTGTGGGAAGAAAAGGACGCAAATTTTGTTTGGGAGCCACGTCGCACGACCGCGCAATTGTCTGTTAAAGCGACGCAGTGCCGAATCGCAAAAACACCTTGGGTCATTTACCAGCGTATTGGTCCGGGTCTTAAGTGGTTAAACAGGCTGGGCTACCATGGTAATATCACAACATCATTGATAACATTGGGTACTGCATATTCATACCAGGGTTTCCAGGTCCTTTCAAATCCGGCGGTCACGTCCATGTCGATTGCCATCATTTTGGCGTGAGTCATAGCTAGGTTCATTCTGTTCGTTACTTAGTTAATTGATAAGTTAGGGGTTTTCCATGCTTTTGCCAATGTTTGTTTCGCAGCTGTAAAGAGCTGTGTAATTAGTTTAAATTGTTTATGTGAAACATTTTCGGGTTTGAGGTTTAATAATGCGATTTTGGGGTCCAGAGTGATCCCCTTACCCGTGAGTTGACTGCTTATTGTAAACATTTCTGACCAGAATAACTGTGCTTTAGGGCACGACAACCAGATATGAAAGAATGTTCCTGGAGATAAGCAGCCCCTGAAACAATGCTCAGGGTAGTTTGGCACAAATTTTGCGATCCTAGTAGGAACTAGGTACCATCTAGTAAGTACTTTGTAATTAGTTTCACAAGCTAGTACATTTATTGAAGCAGATTTGGTGTTGGTCCATATTTGATTCCAGTCTTCTGGATCTAGTTCAATATCCAGGTCTAGTTCCCATTTGTTTACATAGGGGAGTTTCCCCGTAATAGAGTTAGTCAACAACTGGGAGTATATTGTTGAGATCAAACCTCTGGAGGGAGGGGTGCTTTTGCAGAGCTTTTCAAATGGAGATAGTCGGGGTGGGCTGGGGATGGAGTCTGCATAAGGTTTGAAAAAGTTTTAAATTTGGAGGTATCTAAATATTTCAGATTGTGGTATTTCAGATATCCGAAAAGGACCTAAAATGTAGAGGAGTCCAAGAATTTATACCGGCATGTACAGTCCTTTTTCACCCATTCTTTAAAAGTGTTGGGGTAAATCCAGGCTGGGTAGAACGATGGATTTTTATAGAATGATAAGAGTGGAACATAGGAGGATAAAAGGGAATTCTTTATCCTCAATTTGTCCCATAGGGAAAGGGAGTGATTAATAATGGGGTTATGGATATGTTTGCGTGATTTGGATGGGATCCACATAATGTTGGAAATCGGGATGGGGTCGCAATCCACTGCTTCAATCGAAACCCAGAAGGGAGGTTCCTTTGTTGTGTGGTATTTTACTAACGTGGCTAATTGTGCAGCTCTATAATAGTTCAAAAAATTGGGTAGCCCCAGTCCTCCTTTAACTTTGGGGAGATGCAGGATTTGATGTTTCAACCTTGGTTTGGAGGAGCCCCACACAAAGTTGGAAACTCTTTTTTGTACAATCCTTAAGTAGTATGATGGGATTGGGGCTGGGAGAACTCTAAAGAGGTAAAGGAGTTTAGGCAGAATTGACATCTTGATTGCGTTAATTCTCCCAAGCCAGGATAAAGGTAAGTGAGACCAGGAGTTTAGAAGATTCGATATCTCTTTTAGAAGGGTGGGGTAGTTGGCTGTAAATATCTCTGTGAAAGAAGCCGTAAGGCGGATTCCTAGGTATGGAATGTGTTTGTCTGACCATTGAAAGGGAAGACCAGATTTAGCTGCATTAAGGTCTGAAGCTGAAAGAGATATATTGAGAGCCAAGCTCTTTTTAGGGTTTATAACTAGTCCTGAGAATGATGCATAATGTTTTAGTAGGGACATTAGGTTTGGGCCTGTTACCTGAGGGGTCGCGAGAAAAAGGAGGATGTCGTCGGCGAACATACATAATTTATGCTTATGGCCACCTACTTCTATACCTAAGATCTTGGGGTCTGACCTAATCTTATGCGCAAGTGGTTCTATGAGGAGGGCGAACAATAGAGGGGAAAGCGGGCATCCCTGTCTTGTGCCTCTGCCAATGGAAAAGGGGTCCGACTTGTAACCTGCGTATTTTACGCATGCCTTTGGATTATTGTACAATTCCATTATCCATGTCATGAAGTTGGGTCCAAAGCCCCATTTTTGTAATGCATATTTTAGGTAAGACCAGGATATAGAATTGAAAGCTTGTTTTATGTCCAGTGACAGAAAGCACACTGGGATGCCCCTTTTCTTAGCAATATGAGCTAGCAGGTACGTCCTCCTGATGTTGTCACCTGCCTGCCGATTCGGTATAAAGCCAACCTGGTCACGATGGACCAGGGAGCCTTTTATTCTGTTCAGGCGTGCCGCCAAGATCTTACCAAGAAGTTTAATGTCGGTTTTCAGCATTGAAATGGGACGAAAGTTTTCGCACGAGGTGTTATCGGTTTGTGGTTTTGGTATCATACAGATTGTGGCCATGAGTGATTCCTGTCGGAAAGATTTTTGGTTTAGTAAGTCATTAAGGGCCTCGGTGAGAGGAGTTCAGTGAATGTTTTGTAATATTTAGCTGTGAATCCGTCGGGTCCAGGTCTTTTATTTAGTTTAAGGTCTTTTATCTCGTTGCTTACTTCATTATGTGATACAGGTGATTCTAATTGCAATCTTTGGGAGTCCGACATTTGGGGTAGATGGAGTTGCGAATAAAAGGAGTCAGCCTCCTTTTCATTGAATACAGTTTTTTCAGGTGGGAGCTAAATTTTTGTACGATTTTAAGGGGGTTGCTAGAAATGATGTTGTTAGCCAATTTCAGTTTTATGGGGATGTAGGATTTTTTAAAGGAATTTAATGATCTTAGCCCCGGTTTGTTGGCTAATTTGTAAAAGGTGTGTTTGGACCTATTCAAACTTTTGTTGGCTGATTCTGTAAGGAAAAGGTCGTACTCTAAGCGAGCTTTATCTAGGCGGTCTTTAGTTCTTGGTGAATAATTCTCTTGGAAGTCTAAAAATGCTAGATTAAATAATTTTTCCAATTTTAACGCCATTTGTTTCCTTTGTTTTTTGAGGATCCCTAACTGTCTCTGAAAGGTCCCTCTTAGAACTGGCTTGTGGGCTTCCCAGAGAGTAAGGGCAGATATTTCAGGGCTCTCATTGTGGGTTAAATAGTCTCTTAAAGCGGAGCTCCACCCAGGAAAACAACATTTTCCCATGTTATTTAAAAAAATTAAATAAAAAAAACCTGAAAAAAATAAAAATAAAATACTCACCCGAAATACCTGTTGCTATGCGGAAGTCCGTAATCTGCCTCTTCCACTCCGCGGTGCCTTTTCTTCTTGTCCTTCTCCTTGTGAATGGGGCGCGCTGCTTTCTGGGAACTGTGTGTGTTCTCAGAGAGCAGCGCGCCCATTCACAAGCCAGCGTGAGACTCACGCAGGCGCAGTAGGAAATTGGCAGTGAAGCCGTACGGCTTCACTGCCTGTTTCCTATAGTGTGAATGGCGGCGCGGGACCCGGAGCGATCGTGGGACCGGCATCGGGGGGCCCATCAGCGCGGGCAAGTAGGACAAGGTAAGTGTCCTTATTTAAAGTCAGCAGCTACACTGTTAGTAGCTGCTGACTTTAAAAAAAGAAATCGCGGCTGGAGCTCCGCTTTAAGGATTGTTCTATTTCTAGACAGTGAGTGGGGTGGTTAAGTAGTATCTCAGGCATATACCAAGACCGGTCATGTTTTTTTGGAATGGTTGAGGCTATAGTTGTAAGAACTGCGTTGTGGTCTGACCACGGAATGGGGACTATATCGGAGTGGAGGATTTCAGGCAGCATTCCGGTTGTTAGGAATATGTGATCTATTCTACTAAATGATTGGTGTGGATTTGAAAAATAGGTGAAGTTGCGTTTTGTTGGGTTCACCTCCCTCCACGAATCTACCAGGTTGTATTTTGAGAGGAGATTGGGAAGATTCCATTTAGGATGGTGTTTGTGTTGAATATAGGGGGACTTGTC
Source organism: Rana kukunoris (assembly GCA_029574335.1). Taxonomy (NCBI): domain Eukaryota; kingdom Metazoa; phylum Chordata; class Amphibia; order Anura; family Ranidae; genus Rana; species Rana kukunoris. The sequence continues at coordinate 462,091,094 of CM056050.1, forward strand.
AAGGAAAGGGAGAAGAACCTGGTTTGAGTCTCCGCAAATCAGAAGGGAGCCAAGTTTATGAGCATTTATGGTTTGAAGAAGGTGAGACATGAAGGGCATTGGTTTGAGGTTAGGGGCATAGTAGGAGACAATCATAATTGCCGTGTCTAAGATATAGCCCATTAGGATCAGGTATCTCCCCTCTGGGTCTCTGATTTCAGTGTGCAGTGTGAAGGGGGTCGAGCGGTGGATGGCTATAAGGGTGACTCTTTTCTTTACCGTGGCGGATGCAGTGTAAACCAAGCTGCGTGAAAGTACCTAGGGGTTGTGCTTGGGGTGAAATGAGTTTCCTGAAGGCAGACTATGTGAGCCTTTTTTGACTGGAAGAGCCTAAAAGCTTTTGATCGTTTCTGTGGTACATTCAAGCCTTGAACATTGAGTGACAATAAATTCAGTGGTGCCATGGTAGCCAAACCGACATTTCAATCTTACCGTGTTTCCGCGTGTAGCAATTACCCAGACCACTCCGTTCAGACTGGATGGGGCATAGGGCAGGAAAGGAGGATTCAGGGGAAGAAAAAAAAACAACAAAAATTTGTGTAACAGTTAACAAATTGTAACAAACGTATTTGGCATAAGTCCGTGGTTGGGGAAAAGAATCCCCACCAGGGAAAAGGGGGTCTCCGTCAGATCCCACATATTAAGTTGGGGGTCTGGGTTAGACCAAATGGGGCACATGTTTTTCCCACGGGTCAGAGTGCCGCATTCTGTAGTGTACCAAAAGGGGAGAGAAGAGCAGTTGTATGAGATGGGGGGATGTGCTCGGTTAAGTAGAGTATTAGAATATTAGCTGAGCAAGGGAGGGAGAGCCCTATCGTTCCTGAGGTGATTGGTACTACCTAATGGGGTATAGGGGGTCTTGAGGCAGGCGGGAGCGCACAAAGGAAATACCGGGGGGTAGTATGGGAGTGGAAGTAGAGTGAAGTCTAAATTATTAGGGATGGATTGGAACAATAAGATTGATTCTATGTGGTTGTCATCTCTTGCAATAATCAGATAGACATCGTTGTGTTTTATGTCAACGCGTGCTGACACAATCGTTTTTTTAACCGTTGGTGTGTAGACACATCAGTCAGCTTCATCGGTTAACCAATGAATACGGTCCTTCGGACCGTTCTCATCGGATGGACTGATCGTGTGTAGGCGGCCTAAGACGACCCCTGGTTTTTGGCTGTGTAATTCCAGTGTAAAAGGTTATCTTATACGCTGGAAAATATGGTAAATGTAATTTTCATGTGTCCTTGCAATGGGAACTGATAATATAAAGTGCAATATACAGTTTACAAAACATTAAAAACCATATTGCATCATAAGTAACATGTTTTCTCCTTCTTAAAGTCTCTCAAACCTTCAAAAGATGTGGTGGCAACATTAGTCAATTTTTTTCAGGCACATTTTCTGCAAGAACAAAAAATAGCTGTAGATCTTGCCAGAAATCCAGTGTGGTTGCAACCTCAGATTTCTTTTGTAGACTAGAGAACACCCTATGTTATGGAGATGAGGAGAAGGGAAGGTGGTCCATAGTACTAAAATACTTCCTGTAGTAAGGACAGTGAGTGAGCATTGTCACCCTAGGATAGAAAATGTTTCCCCGGCAGGATCGTAGGTTAAAAAATTAGGGGGAAAAAAAGGTCTGAAAAAAAAAAAAAAAATGTAGCCTGCTTATTTACGGACTGCTAAGCTGCAATATCTAAATGTTTGTTTTTGGGTTAAGCTATGCTTTAAGATGCACTCTGACATCTTGAAGAGAAGGTCTGGCTATAAACAGATCCCAATAATGGAATTTTTACACATGTACTCAGGGTTTGCAGCAATAAAATAATTTAAAAAAAAAATAATAAAAATAAAAGCAATAATAACAAAAACAGCATGCCTCTGTGCAGCAGAAAAGTATACCCTTCTACCCCAGTAGTGCCTGAACTCTCTTTGCCACAGAGGCACTTACTGTATATTGCGTTAATTCTAAAAAAGCTGATATTCATTGCCACGTTACTATGAAGATATACAACTTGGCATAAACTAACAAATACATCTGTAGCACGTACTTCTCCAGGCTGATCTAATCTATGATGGGAGAGCTGTCATGTGACTTGTTAGTGTTACAAAGTTTCAGCTGTGAATGGGGAGCAGGTGTGTTAAATTTGGTGTTATCGCTCTCACTCTCTCATACTGGTCACTGGAAGTTAAACATGGCACCTCATGGAAAAGAACACTCTTGAGGATCTGAAAGAAAGAATTGTTGCTCTACATAAAGACCGTGCAGCATACCCTGAGGCAATTTTTATTGTACAGCCTGCCACACCTAGTGGTACTCCGCAATACTAGACCATCCGACTGTGGAGGAGACACCCCAGAATAAATTGTCTGTACATCCCAAAGTTCAAGCATTGCCTTTAAAACTGTTGTTATGAACCAGACACTTGTTTCGAGACCTAAGGTCGTGTACACACGATCAGATATCCGATGGAATGAAATCTGATAGAATTTTTAGTCGGAATTCCGATGAAGCTGACCTTCATCAGTCTTGCCTACACACTATCAGACTAAACTCCGACTGTCCAAAATGCGGTGACGTAAAACACTATGACGAGCCGAAAAAAATGAAGTTCAATGCTTCCGAGCATGCGTCGACTTTATTCTGAGCATGCATGGATTTTTCTCCGATGGAGTTCCACACAGACGATTGGAATTTACTATTGTTTTTTTTCCCATCGGAAAAATTTAAAACATGTTCTATTTTTTTAACACAGAGGGAAAAAAGTCTGATGGGGCCCACACAAGATCGGTTTTCCGATGACAAAGTCAGACTTTTTTCATCGGAAAAAACAATCGTGTGTACACAACATAAGTCCTTCCTGGGGAATTTCATGACACTAAGGCCCCTTTCACACTGGAGCGTTTTTCGAGCGTTATTCGAGCGAAGCCTTATCTGCAATCCCAGTGCTTTCAGAGCCCTTTCACACTGCTAAGACCCTAACGTTTTAGGGCGTTTTTGCAGTGCCTCAGTGTGAAAGGGTAAGGCGTTTTTACAGCGCTTTCAATTCATTTCAATGGAGAGGGGTGTTTTTGGAGCGTTTTTTTCAGCGCCCAAAAGCTGCTCCAAATATGCTGCTTGCATAAAAGGGTCCGTTGAGATGCATGGAGAGCGTTTATATGTGTTACCTGATTTTGACATCCCTTATATCAGGGATCCTCAAACTACGGCCCTCCAGCTGTTGCGGAACTACACATCCCACAAGGCATTGTAAAACTCTGACATTCACAGACATGACTAGGCATGATGGGAATTGTAGTTCCTGAACACCTGGAGGGCTGTAGTTTGAAGACCCCTGAATAGGACTATAAAAGACCTGGGACACATTTGGGTGTCCCAAGGATAGTAGTAATGTAGCGCACAGAGCGCGCCAGTGGGTGTGGCCAAATTACTCTTGCTGACATCATTGCCCTACCCTTCAGTGATGCCAAACCTGCCCCCAAACAGCCGCCCCGCAGCAGCAACAGTTTTGTGTGTGACTATCTTGATTACTTTGGGAGCCACAGCCTGGTCTTAATAATGTGTCCGAGTACCCGATTCAAAACCCAAACTGTCCGGGTGAATCCCTGTGTGCCTGTAGGCCTGTGTGCTATTGTTGTTTCTGCATGTGAAGAAAATGGAGAGACAGGAGCCGAGCAAGTCCTCTATCTGGAGTGTGTGTGCAGCCACATAGTGCTGTGAATGCTGATTTACCCAGGGCCGCTGTTACAAATTATGGGGCCCCCGTACAGCCTACCTGATGGGGCCCCCTTCAACCACAGCCTGTCCTGCTCCTGACCCCGGCTCAAAACAAAATGCAGGTTTGTTGCTGTTTGCACATGCTTACGGGTCCAATGTGCGTGTTCATAATTGCACGAAGGAGCGCAGGCTGTTTAAATAGATTTTTTATTTTATTAAAAGTTTACAAAATTTACACTATGGGCCAGATTCAGGTAGATGAGAGTATCTTTCCTCTGGAGTAACGCTTCTCATTTACGTTACTCTGAAGACCCTTTCAGCGCAATTCCTGTAATTCACATAGCAGTTGCGCGTAAACTTGCGCCAGAGTAACGATAATGCGCTGGCGTAACCCGACGCAAGTGGAAGTGGGTGTGATCATATGTAAATGATGGGCGGAGCCCGGCGCAGAGGCTTACGTTCAGCGCATCATCCACGGAGCATGCGCAGTGAGTGCGGCTCCACTCGCCCCCTTGTGCGCATGCTCACAACTTCCGTCGGCACCACTTCCTGGGAAACGTCAGCGCAATGCGTTCCGCTGGGCGCTTAAAAGCGCTGGCGGAAACGCCATTCCGGCGCAAAAGTAGTTCCGTTTCCCCCCACCCCAGGGAAGATACTTTTGCACTGTAATGGCTGCTCCCGCTACCCCCAGAGAGAGGAGGAACCTCAACTTTAATACCCAGGAGGTCTCAGTGATTATCTCGGCTATGGAGACGGAGAATGAATTTCTCCATGGCAAAAAAAGCCGGAAGACCAGCCGGGAGAGGAAGCAGGGCATCCTGGAGTCCATTGCTGCCAGGGTCAATGTCCTGGGCTACTCCACCCGGACTGCTGGGGACATACAAAAGAAAATAAATGACCTGCGGCGCAAGGTGAGGGACAAGGTGGCCTCCATCAGGAGGTATGAGAGGGGCACAGGTGGTGGTCCCCCATGTCCTGTCACCCTAACCGCAGAGGAGGAGGTGGTTGCTCGCTGCCTGGAGAGGGAGCAGGTGGAGGGGGTCGCAGGCTATGACTCCGTGGAGGAAGGCACAAGGACAGGTAAGTGTTTTATAATCCCCTATTTGTTGTTTTGCATTTGGGGGGGGGGGGGGGGGACATGTGCCAAGTGTGTGGGACCACCAACATGTGTCTGCTTTGTGTCATCCACAGATGACGGAGCTGGGCCATCATCTGTCAGCCTGCATTCCACCCCATCCCCCCCACGCCATCATGTGCCCGAGCCACTGGGTGGTGAAGAGGTTGTGGAGGAGGAGAGTGGCCACACCACACCTGCCGAGGTGGTTGTGGAGGATCCTGCTGTGGCAGAGCAGGACTTTTCATTGGTTTTGTCTGTCTCCTCCCCTTCTCCTGGCCCGTCTGTCGTCCCCTCCCCCATCCTTGGAAGCCCCTCAAGGGCGACTCCTTCCACCCGTGGACATCCATCTTCTGGCCCCAGGAAGGCGACCCAGAAGACCAGGGGGGTGTCTGATGGTGTCCAGGACCAGTTGGCGAGGGATCACGCCAGGCAGACGGAACAGATGGGGGCCATAGCGGTGCACTTGGAGAAAGTGGCTGACAGCCTGGGCTCCGTTGCCAACCTCAGCAACGCAGTGCAGGATGTCAGCTCTAATTGCGCTGCAGTGGTCACCACTTTGGGGGAGGTGCAGGGGGATATCCAGCACCTCACTGCAGCCGTCCAGGCCAACACTGCTGCCATCCATGGGAACAGTGCTGCCATCCGGGAGCAGGGGAGGCTGAGTCGGCGGGCCCAGCATTACCAGGTGACCCGTCAGCTCCGGATGCAGGCCCAGACGAACAATTACCTTGGACGGATAGCCAGGGCCTTGGAGGGCACGCAGGCCACACCTGCCAGGAGTGGTCCACCTGGGGATCAGCCACCTCCAGATGCCCCCCCACCCCCACCCACTCCATCCAGGCAGCTGCGGAGCCAGAGAGGGGCCCCCAGAAGAAGCCCCCGGCATCCCCGATGAGGCCTTTTATTTTTTCTGGTTTTATCTTATTGTTTTTGACATACTCAGGTCATGAGTTTATTTTTTATTTTTCTCAGGTTATGAGATTTTTTTTCTTTTAATGATCAGGATATGATATTTATAATTTATTTTTGTACTGCACACGGTCAGGAGTGCAGGGGACAGTGTGAATGGTGTGTGAATGTGAGAGGGTGGCACTCCTGAAAGTAAGGGGTGTCACCCTCGGCCGTGGTGGTGAAGTGAACCCCACGGCTGAATGAATGACGTGTGAAAGGTGTGTGAATGGACAGTGACATCATTGGGGCCTTGACGCTGGCGTTACTGCTCCCAACTCCTACATGCTGGACTTGGGCTAATCCAATGCGATGTGCCTGTGGTGTGTGTGATCCAGTGGTGTACACGCGTGCACTGTCTGTGTGATTAATGTTTTGGTTTAGTGTCCAAAGATGCCTACGGCGAGGACCCTCCTGACTGCTCTTCCATCAGCAGACTGGGTGTCCTCTGGCAGGTGGGGACTGTGTGGGTCGGGGGTCAGGTCATCACGTATGTCAATCTGCAGGCCTTTTCTCATAGCAAAGTTATGTAGTATGCAACATGCACCGATGATCTGACACACGAAGGTAGGGGAATACAATAGGGTCCCCCCAGACTTATCCAGGCATCGGAAACGGGACTTCAGGAGCCCAAATGTTTGCTCCACCACTGGAGTCATTAGATGGGGTCCCAATGCATATGCAGAGTCACCTGTAAGGTAAAAGACAGGAGAATGTTAGTCATGCATGTGCGATTTCTGTTGTGCATCACGGGAGGGGATAGTCATGCCTGACTCCCATGTCACTCACCAACCAGCCAGCTGTCCCCATACATGTTCTGGTTAAATTCTGCTGGGATGGGGCTCTGACGGTATATGAAACTGTCATGGCTGGACCCGGGATGTTTGGCACGGACGTGCCATATGAGGCGTTGGGCATCAGCTATCACCTGTACGTTGATGGAGTGCCAATGCTTCCGATTGCGGTATATGTGCTCTGTGGCACTGGGGGGCTGTAGGGCCACATGTGTGCAATCAATGGCCCCCACAGTGCGTGGGAATCTGGCAATGCTGTAGAAATCTGTCATTGCCTTCTGCCGTAGCTCCTCAGTGGTTGGTCTGATGAACTGGTTGGACATGCGTCTGAGGATTGCAGGGACAACCTGGTGCACACATCTGCTTATGGAGGACTGTGACATCCCAGCCACCACTCCACTTGTACGCTGGAATGATCCACTTGCAAGGAAATGGAGTGTTGCCAGGACCTTCACCAGTGGCTGCACTGCTTGTGATCGGTGTGTTGGGCTGGTGATGTCACCTGCAGGGTTGTGGTTAGTTCAAGTATTGCATCTGGGCTGAATCTGAATAGGCGATACACCTCCTCATCCCCCATGCCAAAGAGGCTCATACGTGTGCGGTATATCCTCTCACGTGCCCGCCTTCTTGGTTCCAGGGGACCCATCAGTAGTTCTAGGACCACGAGTGCCCCTGGCATGTTGGCACACAGAGGTGTTGTCCTTGCAAGTGGGGGTGCTCAGCTAGCTCCTATCGTCGGTAACGCTGCTGTAGCTGCTCTCCTGCTGACCTGTGACCGTCTGGAGTAAAGATAAAGCAGCCTTTTGTAGAAATAACTTTGCGCCGGACGGATCAGATACGCGCGGCGCATGTAGCCAGCGTATGGTGCTAATCCGTTCGTGAATTGTGAAAAATCCCTCATTTGCATATTTGCAGGGGAAATCAATGGGCGCGACTGATGCGCCCAGCGAAAATAAACGCTGACGATACTCTGGCGTCGGAACGTTCCTCCGGTCGCAAATGACCCGTTATTGGGCGCATCTAGTTTGGTGGGTACGGGCACATAGAAACGTCGGCGCATCAGCACAGTTACGCGGCGCATATCCAAATACTCCAGCGCAAGTGTTCGTGAATCTGGCCCTATATCTTTATTTCTTTTTTTCTTTCATAAGGGATAAATAACATCCCTTGGGATAGCATGGGCCATGAGAGGTCCTCTTTATGGAGAGATCTGGGGTCTTAGACCCCATATCTGTCCTCTGGCCTCAAAAGCATCTGATCAAACCAAAATCAGTTTGATCAGATGCTTATTAAAGCTGGTAATGACTTGTTTACAGCAGACTGAAGCTTGAAGCAAACTAAATTTCCTCCATAAGAATCAAGCACTACCTCTATCCAGTGTTCTCATGCTTTATGACATTGCCTATTCTTACCAAAGGCTATTGCCGAGTAATAATTGGAAACCAGCTTGGTATGTTCAGCTTGTAACAAAAGCGTTTCCACTTTTAAATTAACAAGGGACACAGTACTAGAACCATATTGTGACAATGCTGCATGTTTAAGTTGCACATACTAAAAGTGCCAGGTTCCGGGTATATCCCATGATTCCACCTGTAATTGAGAAAATGTTTTTAGTTTGCCTGCATCAAATAACTGATGAACATACTTCACTCCTTAGTGTGCCCACCTAGACCTTTCCGGTATCTTAAAAAATCCTCTAGATTGGCAATAAATCAGAGTGGTGCATTTGGAGACATAGACAAGGCAGTATCATTTACCTGCTCCAAGCAAATCTTAAGAATCCTTTTAGTGCTTGCCAATACCTCCATACCCCCTTCTGAAGGCACCTTTCCCCTGTAAAATTAATGTTACAATGCTTCGTATGATGTAGCCCAGAGGTGTATTTAGGTTTTGTACTGCCCTAGGCCTGACTAAACTTGCGCACCCTCTAATTTAAATATGACCCACCCCTTCCTGTCAAAGCCACATCCCTGTCATATTCATGGGAAGAGGACAGAGGGACGCCCTGGGAGAAGGACAGAGGGACGCCGTGGGTGACGAACAGAGGGACGCCGTGGGTGACGGACAGAGGGACGCCGTGGGTGACGGACAGAGGGACGCCGTGGGTGACGGACAGAGGGACGCCGTGGGAAGAGGACAAAGTGCCGCCCTAGGCCTGGGCCTTGTTGGCCTAGGCCAGAATACATCCCTGACATAGCCAATGCTGCCTCAATAGCCATTCAGTTGGGGGAATATTCTCCAATGCGCATATACCAACTGTGAAGCACGGTAGTACATGCAGTGGCGGCTGGTGCTCAAATTTTTGGGGGGCTGCCAGATTTTGTACTTAGATGAGTCCCGCTGTTCTCCACGGAAAATATAGACCAACTATGGTGAAACAAGTATTAGGAATTTTACACACTACAATAACGTACCTTCCTCCTGGGTCAGTCCTTAATCAGTAAAGTTTTGCAAACACCCATAGCTAGCCCAAAACTCCCCCGTATGGTCACCGCTCTAGCCAGTTTGACTGATTGTTACAATCACTGGGACACCCCACGATAAGTGGGAATGGGGTTTTCACTTATCCGTCCAGGTGCAGGGCAGCTGAAAAACTAAGAGCCCAATCTTCACCTTTCACGGCGGGTTCCTGTCACTTGAGGACCTTCAAGGACTGGGTACCCTTTTCATGTTTAGGGTCCACTCCCTTGAACCTGTACAGCACCCTGCAGGAATGCCTTAGCCCTGTAGCGTCCAGGATTCCACTTCGCAGGGTCCAGTGCCCAGAGGCTACATTACAGGAAAAACCTTGCAGGATCTTGAGTCTTCTTTTGTGAGGCTTGGGTAACATTTATCTAAGCATATAAAGCCTGTGTCAAATGGATCCGATTGGTCAATACTATGATTTATTTAAGAACCATTTGTGGGACTAGAGACCTGAAGCTCAGAAAGCTCAAACAACCGTGCCATCCACCTTGCAGACACTGGTAAAAAAACTGAAGTAACTTCTTGTATAGGAGGGGTTATATATGGGATCAATTCCTGTCTAAAGACCTTTGGTCTACCAGTGTCTATTCACCTGATTATGAAGTATAACCTAGTAGGTAATGAATATTAGCCTAACTCTTCATCCCATGATGTATAAAAAAATAAAGTACTGTTACATTTGAGTTAGGAACTGTTAAAGGACTGTTACCATAGGAGATCGCAATCCTGCACGTGCAGCAGTGTTGCCAACCGCCCAAAGTGAAATTTACTGTCAGGGCGCCAAAATTTACAAAACGACACCAATTTTTTACTGGCAGATTTATTTATTTTTTGTTGGGGAATTTACTGACAAAGCCACATTTTTTATTGCACTACAAACAAAAATGAACATAAAGTTACAGGTTTTCAGTGCTAAATGTCAATGTCAATATTTGAACTATAAACACATAGCTAGTGCATTAGCAATGTGTTTAAGTTAAACAAAAGTCAAAAAACATATTTCTCCATTGACATGAAGGCCAGGCTACTATAACCCAGCCAGCACAGAGTTCCCCCTTACATCAGAGTCTGCAGGATCCCCCCGTACAGTGAAAGGAAACTCTTAGGTAAAGGGGAACGCTGCAGATCATGATGTAAGGGGGAACTCTGGCGATTAGAGACCACCTTCTAATATAGGGGGGAACCTTTATATCAGTGCCCCCTTACATTATTGCATTCACTCGCCCCTTACATTAGTGACCCCCCCTCAGACTGGCCTGATGGCGCTGTCACTGACCTCTTCTCAGGTGCAAGGTGCAGGGCTCAGTCAGACAGCTCCAGCAGCTTGGCGGCTTTGGTTTTATCGTATAGTCTCCTCTCCACAGTCTATACACGTCTGTCTTCTCCAGTGACCTCCATCCTGGTGGCGCTCCTACTCTTGACTCCTTTCTCAGATCGCCCTCAGAGACTGCAGACATGATACAAGAAATGGTTAGAGGCTCCGGACATACTACAGGAGGTAGACAGAGGCTGCGGACATACTACAGGAGGTGGACAGAGGCTGCGGACATACTAAAGGAGGTGGACAGGGGCTGGGGACATATTACAGGAGGTGGACCGCGGACAGAGATTGCGGACATGATAGTGTCCTCCTCCCCCCTCTTACAGTAGCCTCCCCCTGTCCACCATCATATTACAGTCTCCACATTAGTGTGTCCTGCTCCTGTACCCCTCAGTAATGTCATGTCTCAGTTTGTCATCCTCTGTATCCAGTATAATGTCATCCTCTGTCCCCTACTGTATACAGATCTATCAAAAACAGAAGTGACACTGCTGCAGAACCTCCTTGTTCCTGTCACGTACCTGGTGGCTGAGCCCAATGTGCAGGGAGCAGCAGCTCTTACTTCTCTGATCCCGGGACCCCTGGTAGAGCAGACAGGGAATTCGGGAATGCAGAGTCACACAAGCGCCTGGTGTAAGGCTGGTGCTGGAGCTGAGTGAGGCTTCCATGGTCTCCGGGGATGCGTCAGAGGTACAGGTGCAAACTGGACGGCTTGCAGACTGGAGGCAGAGGCACTGGAAACGGAGAGCAGCAGCAACGGGGAGGTGCACCGTAGTACAGGCAGCAACAAGTCCCAGCAGGCCAGTTCATACACTAGTTGGCGGATCAGGTACAGGTACAGCGGGCAGAGGCAGAGTCGTGGTTCAGGCCGGGTCAGCAACTGGCGGGCAGTAGAAGGATCAGAGGATGTGACAGAAGAATGGTCACAACAAGCCAAAGTCAGGGCAGGCGGAAGGCAGGGGTAATCAGTAGTGTTGCTCACGAATATTCGTATTGCGAATATTCGGCTCGAATATGGCATATTCGAGTATTCGCGATATATTGCAAATTTTGCGGTGAATATTCGCTATTTCGAATATTCGTATTTTTTTTATTCATTTTTTAGAACAGATCACATCCTAGAGATCCCCATCGACGTCTAAAAGCATTGCTGGTATGATTAGAGACCTTGGGCCGAGTAGCTGCAGCGATCAATTTATATTGCCGAAAAATCGCAATGCGATTATTCGGCAATAGCGATATCGCGCGATTATTTTCGAGAAATTCGCAATATTGTTTTTAGCTAAAATAACACATATATTCGATTTCAGAGTGTTACTGTCGAAATTCCGCAATAAATTTCTCATTCGCATTTTTGCGAAATTACGATAAAATATCAAGAATATTCTGAGCCAATCAGAGTGCTCCATTCCGCATTTCTCGAATATTCGCAATTATTTTGTATTGTAATATATCAAGAATATTCTGAGCCAATCAGAGTGCTCCTTCCGCATTTGCCGAATATTCGCAATTATTTTGTATTGTAATATATCACGAATATTCTGAGCCAATCAGAGTGCTCCTTCCGCATTTGCCGAATATTTGCAATTATTTTGTATTGTAATATATCACGAATATTCTGAGCCAATCAGAGTGCTCCATTCCGCATTTCTCGAATATTCGCAATTATTTTGTATTATAAAATATCACAAATATTCTGAGCCAATCAGAGTGCTCCATTCCGCATTTCTCGAATATTCGCAACAGCGAAAAATCGCAATAGCGAAAATTCGCAATCATTTCATTTCCAAAAAATATCACGAATATTCGTATTTAGCGAATATATCTCGAATATTCGACTATATATTTGAGATATATCGCGAAATCGAATATGGCATATTCTGCTCAACACTAGTAATCAGGAACAAGCCGGGTCTCAGGAACAGGTCCAGCAGAGGTAACAGGTAACAGTTGGTCTCAAGGAATGCTGTAGACCGAACAGCAAGAGGCCCCAGTGTCAGATTCCTTAAATATCCAAATTTGGCGCCAGAATGGCATCAGCATGTGCCCGTGCACGTTACGGTGCCGCGATTGCCTGTGCCGTTACCGCAATTGCACGCAGTTGTGTGCGCCAATGCGCCGCTACTGCCATCTGGTGAACGGCATTGTTCATGACATTTCCTCAGTGTAAGGCTGGGTTGCATATGTAACAAAGACAGAAGTGGCACTGCTGCAGAACCTCTTTGCTTTCTCTTAACAGTGTCAGGCATTAGTAAGTCCATCTACAGTCAGTCTTTTACAGGTTCACTGTAGGTTTGGTTATAGATGCAGCTATAACAGAAGTGTCACTGCTGCAGAACCTCTTTCCTCCTCTGTCCTGACCAGTGTAACTAACTATTGTTAGGCCGCGTACACACGACCGATTTTCTTGGCAGAATCCAGCAAGAACCTCGATGGGAGACGAGAAAACCGGTCGTGTGTACACTTTTCGCCGAGAAACCCGTCGAAAAACTCGTCGAGCCAAAAAGAGAGCATGTTCTCTATTTCCTCGTTGTTCAATGGAAAAATTTGTCTCGACAAGCTTTTTGACTGCCGAACTAGGAACTTGACGGGTAGAACGATGAGTTTTGCCCGACGAGATTCTCGGTCGTGTGTACGCGGCCTCAGAGCTTCTGCAGCCAATCTTATAGGTTCAGTTAATGTCATGTCATCCTCACTCACCGCTCCTCCTCTATCTATGGCGGCGAGTGCAGGATGCGTGGCGCCGGTCGCGGTATCCCAGCCAGGAACGAGTGGACTCAAAAATGGCGCCATTATGTTACTGCGCATGCGCCTCCGGCCGAGCGGGTACGAGTTTTTCTGAGCACGGCTGGCTTTGGAACTGCGCATGCGCAGTAACTTGGTCGGTTTTGCAGCCTTTTTTTTTTTAAGAGCAGCTGTAACGGTAACGGACATTTACAGGCACACAAATTTATAGACTGCCTGTAAATCTACGGGCAGCTGGCAACACTGACATGCAGAAGTGGCGCCTTGCTGCCTTGCTGGGGTTATTCCTTGTACGGCTGTCCTTCTATTGAAGTCTCGGAGTCTGCAACTATCTAAGAGTGTCTTGACCCTAACCCTCTTTCCCCCAAAATATATAAAGAGGACTGTCAAAATAAATAAACCCTCTTTTACATCCAAGAAGTCTCTGGCGCCCAATGAATTTCATCATCTTTGCACCCACTATGCCTCACAACCCACCAGGATATCAGCTATCTTTGGCCTTGGAGGTTCTCATCAGACCGAAAGAGGTAAAAGACTTTGCTACACACTGATTCAATTATATGAGCTTAAACAAAATGTGAGAATAAGGTAATTAAACTCAAGCAGCAAATGCATTTAGAATGGGTTGCGCCAGTCCAAACTGTAATTTTAGGGCGTGGCAGGCCACTTTTATTGAATAAAGGAAAAGTTCACTTATATGTAGCGGTACTCCCGTAGGAGCTGCTGATTAGTTTTGGGTCTACTCTCTGACCTATCAGCCCCTTTAAATGGCTCGAACCCTCCCTTGGCACAACAGGCAAATGTAAATGTATTGCAAGTCCCACGTGTTGCTAGGACCACAATAGAAACAGGGGTGAAGGGGCGCTGGATGCACAAAATCAATACAAGGTATGTTATAACTAGTGCATATATATACATTAAATAGTGTAGTCTATTATACAAAAACCATAAAGTGATAAATATTGTGAACTTGTGTCCATACAATAAAGTGCAGAGAAAGTCCCAATGGTGCTATATGATAAGCACCCAATGGCATATCGCAGCCCAAAATGACGTATATATTGCAGTTCAGGAACCACCACCAAATATTTGAACCCGATGTGATCGATAGAAATGGCTCCTTACCAATAACAGTGGACTCTTTTAATTAAAAAATAAGTCATAAACCGCTTATGTCAATGGGATGACTCGGAATGATCCGGATAGGCAAATCAGATGATCCAATATTCATATAGATAGGGGTCATAGAAATAGAAACGCAATCATAGTGAAGTATTGTTTATTAAAATGTTATAAAAAGTAACATGCCAAGTGGCTGCTTACTTAGATTGTGCCCTGATCCCGGCACTGAGGCTTGTAGCATGTATTTGATATCCAATCGAACCCGTGGATTCGGATAAGGATCGGTGGTCCGTCGCGCTGCTAGTCCCACTAGCCGGCGTGCGTTCTACCGTCGAAAAACAGCGTGGATGCGGAGAAGGATCGAAAATCCGTCGCACTGCTAGTCCCACTAGCCGGCGTGCGTTCCACCATCGGAAACCAACGGACCCGGAAATTGGAAGTGGAATGGGAATGCGTGACTGGTTAGCGCCTCGACGTACGTTTCGTATGTTTACGTCATCAGGAAGCGAGGACCACAATACCACATGCAAAATACACAATGACATGCAATAATGTTGTTACCTTCTTCTGAATGCAGTCCTCAGGAGCAAACACACCTCACACAGTCAATATAGTAAACCAAAGGTAACTTTACTTGGCATGTAAAAAGATAAAAGAGCAAACAGCAGTTTATATATATATATATATATATATATATATATATATATGTATATATTGTAAACAAAAAAGTGGCAAAATGCAATTTTTTTAGCGAGTCCACAGTAGGCAGTTGTTCGGTTTGAGGGCATGGCAGCCCATTTTTATTAAAAAGGCAAAACAAAAAGTTCACACACAGGATTCCCACGCAGGGGTTCTTCTCCAGTAATGTTCACGGAAACAAAATACCAAGCCTCCTGGCTCCTAGGCTTACCTTAGCCTTGCAGTACTGGTTAAACCTTGGCCCACTCCTGGCCTCAACAGGATTCCTCCAGTCTGCTGTCTCCCAGACTTAAGGACTTCCTCCAGCCCCTCTTGGACTCACTAGCCACCTCAAGTCTACTAGCCTCTCAGTCCGTCGGCACGAAGTCCCCCCACACCAGGGATGCAGTCTTGCAGGGCAGACAGACAGACAGATCCCCACATACAGGTCTGTCTTGCAGCAACAGCCAGCTGCACACACTCCACCTTCCTTCCTCTCCTCTGCTCTGACCAGTCCCTGATTATATTGGCTGTTAGCACCTGAACACCCAACCTGCTGGTTATTACCAAGACCCAGACACAGGGTTGGAGATCCCATCCCACCCAAGTCTCTGCAGGATCTCCAACTACACAGCCCCAGTCAAAACTAGAAAAACCTGGAGAAAACTGACAGAGCAGGTTTCTCCATTTAAAAACTATGCTGTGTAGTTCTGCAGTCTGCTGACATGCAGACAGTGGGGTAGATTCACATAGAGATACGACGGTGTATCTACTGATACACCGTCGTATCTCTGAGATCCGACGCTCGGATCTATGCGGCTGATTCCTCGAATCAGGTTCCGCATAGATCTCCCTTAGAGCCGACAGGTGTAAGTGACTTACACGGTCGGATCTTAGGCTGCAATCTCCTGCCTGCCGCTAGGTGGCGCTTCCGTTATTATACGCGACGAATATGCAAATGAGGAGAACCGCCGATTCAGAAACGAACGCCCGGCCGTCGCATTTTTTTTACGTTGTTTGCGTTCGGCTTTTTCCGGCGGATAGTTACCCCTGCTATATAAGGGGTAAGTGCGGCGTATCCTATGTTAAGTATGGCCGTTGTTCCCGCGTCGAGTTTTGAATTTTTTACGTCGTTTACGTAAGTCGTTCGCGAATACGGCCATACGTAAGTCTGCAAGTAACGATAGTCTATGCCCGTGAGCTCCCCCTAGTGGGCAATTCCTTTAAGTACAGTTGCTGGTAATCTCAATTAGGCCTGGCCCAGATAACTCCCAGAATTTTCCTCAGTGGTGAAGTCTATTGTAGATACGTTGGTGCACTTTAACCTATTTGTAATCCAAAGGGTTCATCTACCCCCTCTAGCAACCAGTTAGTAAGTGGTAATGATATGCTGTAACCTCTGGCAACCAATCGCAATCACTGCCTGATCTGATACAGTAAACTGATTTTAAGTCTAGCTGATATTTATTGTATGTCTCAGAGCAGGTGGAGAGCAATATTGCATGGGGGGGGGGGGCAATTTTTTTTTTGCCCAGGGTCCAAATCAACATTAAAGACGGCCCCGCTTTGAATGGCAAGTCTGTGAGGTTGTAGGAGAGGCAACTAGGCTCCTAGCTGAAATGTACCTCTCACCAAGCTTCACCAGACTACCTTAGGTAACGATCCATAACCATAAAACACTACAGCGCTAACACTGTGCCAATCATGCAATTGTAAGTAATGATGTAACGAGACACCATAATCATGAAGGTGGTTCTCCCAGGGCGAGGCTCAGCCATTGCACTCTGGCTGTGCTGGTCATGGTGTCTTCCCTGCCACTGCTCGGCCTTTTGGCTAAGATCAGGTGTAGTATCTGTTCTTATCAGTTGTTAGAGGAGCACTGAAGCACCTCCTATATGGGGAGGGCGGACACAATCCAATAATGTCATTGCACCTGGAAGGATGGTTTCAGCAGGGACTACGCCGTGCTGCCCGACAGATACTGGGGGCTGGCCAATGGTTGCGTCTGAGCCATCTGGAAGGGTGCTCCTGGTGAGGATGGGTGGCTGCGCTTGGTCAAGGTCTTTTTGCCGAGTTCTAGTCTGGCCTTCTGGCTGGCTGGTGTAAGTGCTATCTCTGTCAGCGATCTGGTGGTGGTGGTGGTGATGGTGATGCCCTTTGTGCTATCTCTGTCAGCGATCTGGTGGTGGTGGTGGTGGTGATGGTGATGCCCTTTGATGCGTGGGGCAGAATCACGCAAATCCGCCGGATTGATGGGGGGTCTGGAAAGGCTAGTATTGGCGGAGGCTGCTAACTGGAGCGGCAGCTCTCCCTAAGAAAACCTTGAAAGGCTCTCTATCTGGCAGGGGTGGAGGGCTGCACTGGCCGGTCGGGGGGTTGGATTTGGAACGAAAAGCCTACGGTGCATGTGCCCCTGGAGTGGCAGTCCAAGGGTGTCTGAGAATCACTGTGAGGGAGGGTCACTTTGATTTAAAGACACCATGGTCACTGCACCAGCTACACGCTTTTTTAGCACCTGCCTCCTTGGGCTGGGCCTTTCGGCCAGGACCGGAGGAATTTTTTATTCCTGGCCGGAGGGCCTGGTCATTGTTAAACACAATTACCACTTCTTTCACTCTCCTCTCCACTATCCCTTTTCCCCACTTTATTTAATTTATTGCCTATGTTTGTCACGTTTTTGTCTTTTTTTGCTTGTGCATGTTTTGTTCACTGTGCGATTAGTAGGGTGCTGGTCCTCGGGCCAGCCCTGAACGTCTTGGGAGTGGGTGGACATGGCCTTCTGGC
Organism: Rana kukunoris; assembly: GCA_029574335.1. Lineage (NCBI taxonomy): Eukaryota > Metazoa > Chordata > Amphibia > Anura > Ranidae > Rana > Rana kukunoris. Next base: position 462,108,820 of record CM056050.1, read on the forward strand.
TTAGTTCGCCTGCTCTCATGGGGTCTCCCTTCGGGGGAGCCCCACCTAGTACTGTTCACACGCCACAGGCTCTTCAAAAAAAAATTATGTAACGAATAATAAATATTAAAGCGGATGTCCGCTGAAAAAAAAATACTGCAGCTGCTGACTTTTAATATTAGGACACTTACCTGTCCTGGAGTCCAGCGCCGTCCGCAGCAGAGGACGAGCAATTGTTCGTCACTTTGCTGCTCCCCCGCCATCATTGGTAAGGAAACCAGGAAGTGAAGCGCTCCGGCTTCACTACCCGGTTCTCTATGGCGCATGTGCGGGTCGTGCTATGCCTGCTGATTGGCTCCCGCTGTGTACTGGGAGCCGAATGTTCCCAGAACACAACAGGGGGGGGGGCGACGGGAGGTGACGTCATGCCTGCGACTGTGTGGCCGGAAGTGGGTGCAAATACCTGTCTTTAGACAGGCATCTGCACCCCTCCCCCCTGAAAGGTGTCAAATGTGACACCGGAGGGGGGAGGGTTCCGATCAGCGGGAGTTCCACTTTAGGGTGGTGCTCTGCTTTAATATTAAAAAAAAGAACTACTGTGGAGTTTATATTCCTGTATGTTTGGGATTTTTCAAGTGATAGAAATAGGCTAACAGAATGATGCTGGCAAGGTTGCTTTCAGTTGTGGGCTGGGGATCCACAGTCTGAAATGAAAAGAGGGAAGAAAGCATGAGGCTGCCCTAAGCACCCGTGAGGTGTATCAGACCAGTTAGCCTAACATCATTAGTGTGTAAGCTCTTGGAGGGGATGATAAGAAACTATATACAAGATTTTAGTAATGAGAAGATTAGCAGTAATTAGCATGGATTCATGAAGAATCGTTCTTGCCAAACCAATCTATTAACCTTCTATGAGGAGGTGAGTTGCCATCTAGATAAAGGAAGGCCCGTAGACATGGTGTATCTGGATTTTGCAAAAGCATTTGACACACTTCCCCATAAACGTTTACTGCTCAAAATAAGGTCCGTTGGCATGGACCATAGGATGAGTACTTGGATTGAAAACTGGCTACAAGGGCGAGTTTAGAGGGTGGTGATAAATGGGGAGTACTCGGAATAGTTAGGGGTGGGTAGTGGGGGTCCCCCAGGTTTCTGTGCTGGGGCCAATCCTGTTTAATTTGTTCATAAACAACCTGGAGAATGGGGTAAGCAGTGCAATCTCTGTATTTGCGGACAATGCTAAGCTAAGCAGGGTAATAACTTCTCCTCAGGATGTGGAAACCTTGCAAAAAGATCTGAACAAATTAATGGGGTGGGCAAATACATGGCAAGCGAGGTTCAATGTAGAAAAAAGGTAAAATAATGCATTTGGGTGGCAAAAATGCGAATGCAATCTATAAACTGGGGGGAAAACCTCTGGGGGGAATCTAGGATGGAAAAGGACCATTGCATGCAATGCCAAGCTGCTGCTAACAAAGCAAACAGAATATTGGCATGCATTAAAAAGGGGATTAACTCCAGAGATAAAACGATAATTCTCCCACTCTACAAGACTCTGGTCCAGCCGCGCCTATGCTGTCCAGTTCTGGGCACCAGTCCTCAGGAAGAATGTCCTGGAAATGGAGCGAGTACAAAGAAGGGCAACAAAGCTAATAAAGGGTCTTGAGGATATTAGTTATGAGGAAATGTTGTAAGCACTGAACTTATTCTCTCTGGAGAAGAGACACTTGAGAGGGGATATGATTTCAATTTACAAATACCGTACTGGTGACCCCACAATAGGAAGGGAGTTTAACACGACACGTGGCCACTCATTAAAATTAGAAGAAAAGAGGTTTACCTTAACCACTTGTCCACCGGGACTATTTTGGCACTTCTCTCCTTCATGTAAAAATCAAAATTTTTTTTGATAGAAAATTAATCAGAACCCCCAAACATTTTTTTAGCAGACACCCTAGGGAATAAAATGGCGGTCATTGCAACATTTTTTCTTGCACGGTATTTGCGCAATAATTTTTCAAACGCCTTTTTTTGGAAAAAAAAAACGGTTTCATAAATTAAAACATAACAAAACAGTAAATTTAGCCCAATTTTTTTGTATAATGTGAAAGATGAAGTCACGCCGAGTAAATAGATACCTAACATGTCACGCTTTATAATTGCGCACACTCATGGAATGGCGCCAAACTTCTGTACTTAAAAATCTCCATAGGTGACGCTTTAAATTTTTTTACAGGTTACTATTTTCGAGTTACAGAGGGGGTCTAGTGCTAGAATTGTTGCACACCCTCTAACGCACGCGATGATACCTCACATGTGGGGTTTGAACGGCTTTTACATATGTGGGCGGGACTTGCATGCGTGTTCGCTTCTGCGTGCGATAACGGGGACAGGAGCGTTTTGAATTTATTTATTTTTTTACTTACTTTTTATTTTTTTACACTTTAAAAAAAAATCTAAATCACCTATCACATGCCAACAGCCACGATTGCGGCTTTGTTTACTTCCGGGTACCGGGCGTGACATCATAACGTCGCGCTCGGGCCTCCGACGGTCATAGAGATGACTGGTGACCATCTGGCCACCAGGTATCTCTATGGTTTCCAGGCAGCATCGACCGATTCGCTCTCCGGGCCCCCAATGTCACGGGAGGGCCCGTAGATGCACCGGATGGCGGCGGGAGGGGGGGACGTCCCCTCCCGCTGCCTATAAGAACGATCAAGCGGCGGCTGCAGGCATCATTCAGATATCCCCACACAAAGTGGAGGACGTCATATGACGTCCTCCCATGGACAAGTGGTTAAACTACGTAGAGGGTTCTTTACTGCAAGAGCAGCAAGGATGTGGAAATCCCTTCCACAGGCAGTGGTCTCAGCGGGGCCATCGATGGTTTCAAGAAACTATTAGATAAGCGCCTGAATGACCACAACATACAGGGATATACAATGTAATAATGACATATAATCACACACATAGGTTGGACTTGATGGACTTGTGTCTTTCTTCAACCTCACTTACTATGTAACTATGTATCCAGAGCTCGGACATCCGGCTGCAGACGATGTGTCCAACACGAGGAGTGTGATAAGCTGTCAAACCAACCGCCGTGTGAGCCAATAGGAAACGCTTTTCGAAGGGTAGCCACGCCTTCTTCATCAACGATCCATATTCCACTATTTGTGGCCCTGACAGGGACTTCAGTTGCAGCCACTTTTGCACCGAGTGGATAAAGTCGAACATCTGCAATCTCAGAAGCCTCTCAACTTGGAAGGACCAGCTGCTGCCCCGATGTGCTTGTACCGCCAAGGTAACACCTAGTCGTAACAGAATTTCCTGCTTGACTTTTCCATAATCTAGTGCTTGTGTAAACCCCCGAACAGGACTTTTCCAGGCTACACCTGAGACACTGCTAAAATCTCTAAACATGTATTATTCTCTTCAATATTACCTCAAGACCAGAATCTGTACATTTCAGGGGACATTTCCTTAAATATTTATGAGTTTATATATTGTATAAAGAGTAAATAACATCCTGACAGCCACATCCTCTTTCACTGGTGTCTTGTGATATATCATAGTTGTCATCTTCTCCTGGGAGCCTATTGCATGATGTCATTGTAAATATTGGTAAAGCATTGTTTAGGTGTAGAGAACTCTTCCTGTAACTGTTAAAATGATTTCAGGAAATCATTATATTATGACTGCTCAAATGATAAAATACCCTATTGTTTGTAAAGTGCAAAGGGCTCCAACTTTGCTATTTGCGCATACAGTTATGCTAGATAGGTACAGAATCCTTCTATTTCTAATAATTCATTAACTAATCTCCAAAGTTTATCAGGCAAATTAAAAATAGGGGTATTACCCATGGAATAGAAAATGCCCTTCTCTAATGCTTCTAAGGCCTGGCTTATACTTGGGCGGGTGGTGCACACTGCAGGTCTGCACCCGTTCCCACAACTACCCATACAGGAAACGCAGGAGATGCATACAGATGCCATTATTCTGGCTGCGATTTCAAAAAGAGAGCAGGGACCTTATTACTGCATTTTCAGGAGACATGGCATTCCACGTGGCTCAGAGAACCGCAGAAGTGTGAATCAGGCCTAATAGCTCTACGTCTCCCACATGTGTTTATCAACTGTTACAGATAGTGGATCCCCAACCCACAAAATGTCACACATGTACGGCTGTACAGTATACAGTATGTGTGGATATGGGGTAGCTATACCTACATCATCAGTTGGATACTGTAGCGTTTCTATATGTAATGTGTTTATTTCCTATATATAGCACTCCCCCCCCCCCGCAGGAGCCGCTGGTTAGATTTGGGGGGACGGACTCTGGCTGAAATAGAGTGGGTATAGCGTACCTGGACAGGTCTCTCTCACAGACCTGGCAGCCAGAGTATCACTCGAACTTGAGAAGGGTGCCTCTGCCACAGGCTCTTCTGAATGACCGTCAGACAAGCGCCTCTGCCACAGGCCTTGCCCGAGTGTGAATATGGGAGGAACTTCTCCTGAATAAAAGTTTGCCTAAATCCTCCTTCAAATGTCACCAGAGTACTGACTGAGAGAGGAATCAATCCTTCAGTGTCCAGTACCTCGATCCCCGATGGTTCGTTTCAGTGCTGTTGGGCCACCAGCCTCTCATTGGTGTCCCTCAACTGGACTCCCCACCGAACAGCTCAACTCGCTTGGGATCTCCGATGGTGGGAACCCAGTCAGTCACTGGGTCCCCGTTGTGCTCAAAGTGTTTCGGACCAGCTTGGCTCCGGAACCAGGTACTCCACGTAGCACCCACGCCCCGGCCAGGAAGGCCATAACGCCACCCTAAAGGTGGGAGCCGCACTAGGAACCAGAAGACAAGACAAGACCCCACAAAATGGCGTCTCCTTCATAAGTACTCTCTCCCAGCATGCCCAGCGAGGCTCAGGCCTCCCGATTGGCTGCTTGAAGAGAGCACTCCAACCTCAGCTTCCACTGCTGCCACCTGCTGTCCCGGGTGGAACAACTCCCCAGGCACAGCAGAATGAGCCCACAGCACAGCCAAGCTGAAACAGAGAGCCCTAGAATAATAAAAATTAAGATCAGAGTAACATTACACTCTGATCTCCCCTAAATTTCACTAGCACCCATACTTTGAAGTACATGGGCGCTACATATATATTAAATATCTAAAAACATTTTCTAGCGGTACCGTTTGTAATCCATATGGGCGAATTATAAAGTACAAATAATAACTGAGGCCCCGTACACATGACCGGTTTCCTCGGCAGAATTCAGCAAAAAAATCGATGGGAGACGTATTTTGCCGAGGAAACCGGTCGTGTGTACACTTTTCGCCGAGAAAACTGTCGAGGAACTCGTCGAGCCAAAAAGAGAGCATGTTCTCTATTTCCTCGACGGGCAATGGGAAAATTTGGCTCGACAAGTTTTTTGACAGCCGAACAAGGAACTCGACAGGGAAAACGATGTGTTTCGCCCGTCGAGTTTCTCGGTCGTGTGTACGCCGCCTAAGACATTCAAATCATCCTTATAAACTTGGATCTACCAATTATAGGTAAATAAGGTTTATGGTACAAAGATTCCAGCCAATGTTAATCCACCAACAGAACACTAACAGAAGGACTATCCCATTGGAAGCTATGCCTCTAAATAGGGTTGCCACCTTTTTATTAAGCCAAACCTGAACACTTTGGCAGCGCACAGCTATTTATTTTTTATGAAGCATACCCAATAGGATTGTAAAAGACTAGGGGCACATTGGGTGCCCCAAGAGGAGCAGTAATGCGTTGCCCTGATAAACAGTGGGTATGGCCAAAAGGTAAGTCTGTCCCCCAGTATAATCCCTCCCAGGTCAGTCTGTCACACAGTACATCCCCTCAAATCAGTCGTTTCCCAGTATTATCCCCCCAGGTCAGTCTGTCTCTCAGTACATCCCCCAAGGTCAGCTAATGTGCCAACAGAGGTTGGTGTAAAGGGGCAGGGAGGACTCTGTATTACGGCCCAGGGGCAATAATCTGAGAGCTGAGTATTTTAGAGGCACCCATAATTACAGGGACTAGGGTTGCCACCTGTACGGTTTTCCCCCGGGACAGTCTGGTTTTTGAATGATGTGTTGGGTTTACTACTGCACCAGACCCGGACACTTCTTTCACATGGACTGCATCGGGAGTGACGAGTCTCTGCCTGACACTGACAGCAGCTTGGTTCAGCAGAGCAGAGTGTCAGTGTATCAAAGCTCCTCCCCTTCTTCTACAGTCTGTACACAAACGAGGAGGAGGGGGGAGCAGGGACGCTCTGATCTCAGGTCTGCACTAAGTTTTTATTATGTTCTGTAGTGGAGGAGGGAGGGGGAGAGAGTGCCTGGAAAAGAGGACAAGGTAGATAATATGAGTGATCGAGGGGTTAGGAGCATATGTGCTGGGGGGGGGGGGGGGGGCTTTGGAAGGGGGGAGGCAATGGTAGAAGTGTGGATTAGATTTAAAATCTGGCAACCCCTCTCTTCCTTCCCAAAACAGCCCTCCAGCACATATACTACCCCCTACTCATCCCCCTTGCACTGGCCCTCTTCTCTCACTAAGCGCCCCCCCCCCCACATATCTGACCCCTGAATCACCCCCAGCACATATGGGCACAGAGGCTGTATATGATGGGCACAGTGGCTGTATATGATGGGCACAGAGGCTGCATATGATGATCACAATGGCTGCATATGATGATCACAATGGCTGCATATGATGGGCACAGAGGCTGCATATGATGGGCACAGAGGCTGCATATGATGGGCACAGAGGCTGCATATGATGGGCACAGTGGCTGCATTTCATGGGTACATTGGCTGTATATGTTGGGCACAGTGGCTGCAATTGATGTCTTTTTTTTCAGAATCAGTTAGTTAGCGCCCCCCCAAAAAAATATTTGCGCACTGGCCACCACTGCCCCCCAGCACATATCTATCTCTCCCCATCCCCCTGCTGGCACTATTCCTCTCCCCAGGACATATCTGACCCCTGCATTCTGTGCAGAACATTTACAATTCAGCCACACACTATTTGCTGTGATGAGCTATGCATCACATTACTGCTCTTTCAGGCCACCAAAAGTGTCCTAGGTCTTTTACAACTTGTAGCGTATACCCCCCCTCCCAAAAAAAAAAAATGCCACCGCTAAAGTGTTTGGATCAGAAGGGAACCTTCACCCAGAAATAAAGAAACTTCCATCCCTCCCCCTAGAAAAAGGTAGTCAAGAGGAATATTCCCTTTCCTCCCCCCCTCCAAACCTAAGTGGGAGCACTGCAGAGGGGGTGATAAGGGAGACCCCCATCCAAGAATATAGGAACTCCCCTCCCTCCCCCACCAGCTAAAAAAAGACCTCCAGCTGGAAGGACTGAAGGGGGGTTAGGGGACCCCCCACCAATTAAATAGGACCCCAGCTTGGAGGACTAAAGAGGTGATAAGGGGAACCCCATTCAGGAACATAAAAGACATCCCTGCATTCCCCTCCAGAAAAAAAAACACCAGCTGGAAGGACAGGAGATGGGCGATAAGAGGGGACCTTGCTCACCCCCCTCTAGTACAAAGAGGCCACTGGTCAAGAAGATTACAGGCAGCTACCCCCTCCTCCCTCTTAAAAAGGTGAATGGTGTGTAGCGAGTGAAGACATCCAAAGAGCTGTACAAACACAGCAGCCCTGGCCACAGTGCAGAGGGGGATGGGGTGACTCACAGTAGCAGAGAAGGAGAAAGAAATCCCTGTACAGCTCCGAGGTCTGTGGAAAAAAAAAGAAGAAAGATAGATCCTCACTCTCCGCGCCCAGACAAGTTGCGGAAACTGTGATGATCTATAATTTATCCTCTCTCATTTTAGACTTTTACTGTTAGCCAAAGGCCTCAATTTTGCTCCTACTATATACCCTAACTCTTTAACAAATTTATTCGTAATCTTACGCTAAAAAGACACTTCAATATGAAAACTTCAGCTGTCCCCACTGAGTCCCACTTGCAATGTGACATTTTGCCTGTTTTAGATACTTCTGCAGACCTTCGGGCCATCCAAGATCTTTGTGATCTATGGAATGCTGATGAAGAAGAGGAAGACCTGCTAGTATGGCCTCAATACACTGAGTCTCCTCGGTCTACAGCTCACACCCCGTTTAGACCCAAGTCCATTTTTTACCCGGTACAATCTAAAGGCCCTTACCTTTCCACTTTTTATCAGGTGGTCTTCAAGGAGCTCACCGACTTATGTAAGACGGACTCCTGTGCAGATAAGGGAGGAGGGATAGTTATACAAGATAAGGTTGACTATATGTTCGAGGCCAGACGATTGATTTCTGACAAAAATACTTATGAGAAACTCAAATATGATCCCCTGCCAAAACTAACATTGTTCGGCAGGCCCTTGCCGATGGCACTCTGAACAAATTGGAGGCCGCTTTCTTTCAAAAACCTTTTTTTCAGGTTCCTTCCTTGTATTATTTGCCTAAAATACATAAGGATACTAACAATCCACCTGGTCGCCCAATTGTCGCTTCTATGGACAGTATCACCACCAGTTTCTCTCTTTACATCGACTATTTTTTACAACCACTTACCCAAGCCCTCCCATCTTACATTCGTGATGGGACTCATCTAATTAAGTTATTGTCTCCTTACTCCTGGGAACCTTCTTATCATTGGCTATCTCTTGATGTTTGCTCGCTCTACACTTCAATACCACACTTTCTTAATGAAGATCCTAGTCTAAATACATTACAGATAGAATTCATCCTGTCGTCCACTCGCTTTTGCCTCGAACATAATTATTTCCAGTTCGATGATGAGTTCTACCTACAAAAGCAAGGCACAGCGATGGGCGCTAATTTTGCACCCAGCTGAGCCAACCTCAGTATGGGTCGTTGGGAGGCCAGCCATATAGATAAGAATTGAAAAAAAGTGGGGTGTTTTCAGCGCCAATATAATACATTAAAGTAAAATAATGGAATATATTTCTCTCCTCAAGAGAAATAATACTACGTGGTGCAGAGATGCAAGTTAAACGTAGTGTTCAGCTGCTCCTCAGTGTAGACAGTGGTGTGCTCTAGATAGTGAATAAAAAGGGTGAATGAGGGCGCTAAGAGGTGTAATGGTGTAATTCCCCATACTTTTTCTGTTTTATTATGAGTTCCATGGTTCCAAGATTTGCTGCATCTGAATCCAGCATATGCCCCCAGTGAAACAGGCAGTTATCCTGTTCAGCTCATACGACCTGCTTTTAACTAAGAGGTCTCTACCTGTGGTAAGCGCAATACGGCTCTCCAGCACTTTTTGGTGACATTAGGAATTCCCATGGTGAAGGTGTAACAAGCACATCTGTGATCAGATACCCTGCATTCCTGCCTACCAATCTGCATCTCAGTTATTGCATTGGACTATTCATATATATTTTTGTGAGACAGACTACTTACTGTCAAATGAGTGTATTGATTTATTCACCTTCCTAGCAAGTGATTGATTAGAAGGCTTTCATCATCACCTAGCATTTAATAACAATTTATTTTTGTTCACACAGCTATTTTGTTCACCCAGTTATTGAAGTTTGATTGTTTGTTCTTTTGCACCATTGTTATTGTAACATGATTTGTTGCTAATTAGGCATCCACTTGATGCATTCACTCACACCCTTAATTGGGTTTTTTGCTTAACCTAATAGTTAAGCCATTACACCTCTTAGCGCCCTCATTCACCCTTTTTATTCATATAGATAAGAATAACCCGTTTTCTGCACATGTAGCTTTTTACGGTCGGTATATAGACGACATAATTATGATCTGGGATGGGCCTACCGACTCCATTAACAATTTTGTAGCCTACTGTAATAACAACTCCTTCGGCTTGACCTTTACTTCGGCCAGTGATCCTGAGTCCATATGTTATATAGATCTTGAACTATTTCATGATCATGATACTATTAGTGCTAGGAATTTTACTAAACCTACAGCCGTAAATTCTTACCTCCATCTAGTTGCCATCATCCCAAATGGATCAACAACGTTCCCAAAAGTCAATTCAATCGACTCAGACGGAACTGTACTAGATTGGAGGATTACAAATCATTGAGCGTTAATCTTAAAGAGAAATTCATTGTTAAATGCTATCCCCCAAACCTTGTAGAATCTTCTCGTATTATGTACGATTCTGACTCTTTACCTCTATCTAAAAAAACTGAACAGGCCCCTACTACCCGGTTTATTACTCAGTACCATGCTAAACATAAAAAAAATGGAAACATCATTAAAAAACATTGGCCAATTTTGACTCAGGACCCCCATCTTTCCTCATCCATCACTGTTCAGCCTAAATGTGCGTATCGTAGGGCTCCAAACATCAAGAGCAAGATAGCCCCTAGCAAAATAAAATCCACGGGTAACACCAAACTTCATAGGCTTAAACAATTAACCCTCATCCCCCTGGTAGGGATGTTTCAGTGTAAAAAGGCCAAATGTTTAACTTGTTCTTATGTTAAACATGGAAAAAATAATTTTACAGTCAACAACAAGACTTATATTTTGAGTTCCTTTTACAACTGTTCGACGACATATGTCATCTACTGTATTTCTTGTCCTTGTGGACTTCTTTATGTGGGTAGGACAATCAGAGCCCTTCGTACTAGATTTGGGGAGCATCGACATGCAGTTCATGCTAGCGACCCCAAGTCTAGCATTGCACGACACTTTGCCATTCACCATCATAAGGATATTTCCTTGTTGCAGGTATGGGTTATTGAGGCTATTCCCGAAACCCCTACTACAGTCGAGAGATTCCAACGATTATGCAGACAGGAAACTTTTTGGATTTATTCCCTCAATACGATGACGCCTCATGGCCTTAATGAGGAAATAGAAACGAATAACATTATCTAACGTAATTGCTTATTTTTGTTATTATTCTTATTATCATTTTCTACATCTATCGCTCCTTTTACTCTGCTGGCTGATGATGCATTTTCCTGTAGTGTTGCTCACGAATATTCGCATTGCGAATATTCGCTACGAATATTGCATATTTGAGTATTCGCGAATATCTCGAATATCGCGGCGAATATTCGCTATTTCGAATATTCGTATTTTTCAAATTTCGCAATAAAATTCGCAATCTATTTCGCATTCGCGAATTTCGCAATTTTTTTTTTTTTTTTTATAAAATATAGCGAATATTCGTAAATATCGAATATTCGTGATATTTTATAAAAAAAAAAAAAAAAAAATCGCGAAATTTTGCATTAGCGAAATTTCGCATTGGCGAAAATTCGCAATTTTTTTTTTTTTTATAAAATATCACGAATTTCGATATTAACGAATATTCGCGAATATTCTTCGAAATATTCGCGAAATATCGCGAAATCGAATATGGCGTATTCCGCTCATCACTATTTTCCTGCACCACACAATTTTTATTTTTTTTAGTGAGTGCTTGCTGATATACACGTTGATGTACACGCATGACAATACAGGACTGTTGTGTTTGTACATTTCTATGTACAGTATTTTATCATTTTTTATTATTAATTTCTATCTTTTAGAGATTTATTACGCATTACATGCTTCAGTATATTCTGTATAGAAGATTCTTCATTGTTTATCATTATTATTATTATTATTATCTTTTTTTATTATATTATATATATATAATATATATTTTTTCATCCTAATCATGTATCATCGCTATTCCCTAAACATATGATGATAAGGATAGGTTAAACTGAGTCACTCCCTAGATTTGATTCAATATTCTATGTATGGTACGTGCCTTTGTATATATATGTACATATGTATGTATATGTGCTGTACATGTGTATATGTGTATACATTGCTCTGGTTCTGGATGTGTGGTTTGTGGTCACTCACATGCACGCATGTGTATGTGTGTGTACTACGTATATGCGTACGGTTAATTCATATTCTATATATTTTTTATGGATGAGATTATACAATTCATTACTGCATGCACATTCATTTTATGTGCACGCTTATGTAGATCTTACTCCCCTCAGATCTTTTGCTGCTTACTCTATATTGTGTGCTTTCCTTCTTTTTTTTTTTTTATGATAATAGTAATTGCTTTTTTAATGATAATAGTAATTATTTTTAGAAATTTTAGATTGTATGTCTATTTGAAATGTTGCTATATATATATATATATATAAATATATATATATATAATATATATATATATATATATATTTTTTAATTGTCCTCTCCTCTCTTGTTAGTATTTCTTAGTGTATTTTGCAATTCCTTGAGTCCATTTCACTATGCCCTAGTCCATGGGTCTCCAAACTATGGCCCTCCAGATGTTCAGGAACTACAATTCCCATCATGCCTAGTCATGTCTGTGAATGTCAGAGTTTTACAATGCCTCATGGGATGTGTAGTTCCGCAACACCTGGAGGGCCGTAGTTTGGAGATCCCTGCCCCTAGTCCATCAGTTCCGCTTATGTGCCCTATGTTTATTAGCGCCGCTGACCAATCATGGCAATTCCCCGCTTATGTATTACGTCCGCTCCTATTGGACGCTATGGATCTGATGAACCAGCGGATGCTGAGAAACGCGTCATCCCATTGGCTGGCCTGAGTTCCCACGTCACTTCCGGTCGTACGGCGGCGCGCCGCGCTCCACGCTGGAACGCACACCGCTCTGTAGCAGTATCCACGGCTCCTGGATCCCCTGTAGTCTCCCTAAGGCTTCCATAAGATCGGGACTTTCATCTCCCACGACACCATGGTATGAAGAAAGCCAGTGTGAGCCCCTGCAGCTGCAGATGACAGGTTGTGACACCGGACCAGCCGTTTACCCTTACTTGCCCATGTCATCACTATGTTTGTGAGTAACCAATTTTCTATTTACAAAATTATTTTTATTAAATCCTGACTTACTGCACTTAGTTTGGCGCATGTCCTCCTTGTTTTTATATATCTTTCAGAGTCTGCTTCAGCTTCAGGGTTGTGCTGCCACTAGTGTTATCGGACTATCTAGATCTCAAAAGCTGCAGACAACCACAGCAGTGATTTTTCACCAAGAGAGCTAAAAGCAGCTGATGAACTGTGGGCTGGGCAGTATAGAGGGGGGCAAAACCCCCACTGTAGATCCCCTTAGGCAAGAATGAAGAATCCAAAAGACACTGCAGCATGAAAGGCTGCAGCAAACAGCCAAATGATCAGACGCCTGCTGTGGTTGTCCGAAGCTTTTGAGATCTAGATGCAATTTCTTTTATTCTTAATCCACCCTGTGGTGTAGAAATAGTTCAGGTGCTAACTGTCCTCTGCTCAGCCACCAATCCCAGATGCTCTCTTCAGCCCCTGCTAGCCAGCATGGCTAAAAAATACCTCTTTCCACTGCCCTTTCCAAAGTCCTCTCTTCTTGTTCTGCACCCATCTCAAATTGCAACCCCCAGTTCTCTCAGGCGTGCCTCCCCAGTCCTCCCGACTGTGCTCACTCACCAGCCCTCCTGGCTGCGCCCTACCTGGAGACTCTTAGCAATGTTCTCTCCCGCTGTCCTCTCCTTGCTCTCTCATGTGCCTCTCTTTCAGGATCTCGTCTCTCCTCCTGTAGGCACTGGAGTCCCAGCCCAGGGTGACCCCCCCAGACTGGGGAGCTCCCTGTGGACCCCGACAGCCTCCACACTTTCTCACTCCAGCTCTTCCTCACGACAACTCTTCACCAGGTGGTCTGACCCCAGGTATTTGAGGAGGCCTGCCAATCCAAGTTGGGGATTGGTCAAGGCTCCTCACGGTACCCCAGGCAGACCCACCTCTCCTCTCCTCCCTTCCTTCCAGCATCTTCTAGAAAGAAGAGGGAGGCGACAGTGATGCTACCTGTTTGTCACCCAGCCCTGACCTAGGCCACTCCCAGCCCACAATGAAAACAAAAAGGCCTAGCCACCAGCTAGGCCTGCCTAAATGTTCCTACTCTCCAGAAAAATACTAATTTTAGCACCTACCTAACTAGAAGGCACTACAGTAGTGTTTCTTTTTTCATGTAGCAAGGTCCCAGGCCTTCTTTGGTCTAATGGGAACCTCTAGGGCCAGTGACAGCTGACATTCTTCTCTATATGGTGGGTTTCAAGGCATAGTGGGTGTAGTTTGAGGTATATCAATTGGGCACCAAATACTTCTTAAATGAAAAGGAGATTTTATTTCTCTTAACAGAACTTTGGGAGGGAGGGTTATGGCCAGGACACCCTTAGGTAGTTGCAAGGTTAATTGGCAGACTCCGGGACTTCAACAGGAGGACAGCCATGCAGGGAAAGGCATCCAGGAAGACATCACAACTGCATGTGTAGGAGTGCTGTCTTCTATGGCAACAGTCTAACAGTTTCTAACACAAAGTGTAACAGTTCCTTCACTTCCACTACAATCACTTATTGTAGTTCTACAACCCATTGAGCTCCCAGTCTCTCACTAGACTAGTTGACTCACTGCCAGTGAATACCTTGAGCTCCTCCAATCTTCCCCAAGCGTCACCTCCGTTTCTCCACTGGGTCCCCAGCTTGGTACTCAAGATACTTCTCAAGCTTCACCCCACTGGTCTGCTCGGTCCCTGGCTTGACACACAAGGGTGATCTCCAATCGTCACCTGGGTGCCTGGCTTGATACCCCCTGAAGTTTCCCAATTCTTCACCGTCCCCGGTTGGTGAGAATACTACTCCAGTACTTGCTTTAGCTACTCACTGTGGTTCCTGGTAATAAGGTCTCTGATCCCTTAGTGGCGACAGCTTCACTCTACCTGACCACGTCAGGTTCTCCGGTCGGCAGAACCGTCACTTCTGGTTGGACTGCAAGCCGCAATCCCAACCCTGCACTGCTCTCTTGCTTCTGGATAGGCCCTCAGACAGCCTAGCAGTCAGATATGCCCGGGATAGGCCCAAACTCTGGCCACCCAGACAGCCATCCAGGTGACATAACACTGATCACCTGACTGCACCCAAATATATAGGTTCTCCCAGCAGGCCAAGGGATCCAAGAAAACCCCTGCCCAATGGCTGAGACACCCCATATACCCATAATCTGACCTTGCATTGCCCTTCACTTTTCCAATGTCACCAGGTACTCTGCCACCCAGCAGCAGAAGAGAAAAGGGCAGCAATGCCAGACTTTGGGAAACATTTATTGATAACTAATGCTGCGTACACACGATAGGTTAGTCTGATGAAAACGGTCTGATGGACCGTTTTCATCAGACCAAACCGATCGTGTGTGGGCCCCATAGGTTATTTATCCATAGGTTAAAAAAAATGGAACGTTTTAAAATTATCTGATGGATAAAAAACCTATAGAAAAAAACGATTGTCTGTAGGCACGTCCATCGGTTAAAAATACATGCATGCTCAGAATCAAGTCGACGCATGCTTGGAAGCATTAAACTTCATTTTTTTTCAGCACGTCGTTGTGTTTCACGTCACTGCGTAACTGATGGTGTGTAGGCACGACTGATCATCAGTCAGCTTCATCGAATAACTGATGGAACAATCCACTGTTTTCATCAGACTAACCTATCGTGTGTACAGGGCATAACAATTAGCCAAGGTCTCCTGGCAGGTAAATTTAGGAGCAACCCTGTCTAAACCCCAGGGTGCTACATCTATACTGGCTGTCACAGTGTTAATGTGGTAATTAACACTAGGAGAGACAGTTCTGGCCGATTTTTTTTTTTTAATAGTTTAGGACAAGTAGTCCAGTGGAGTTTACCTAGAGAAAAGTGGATTTTACTTAAAAATTGGAAGAGTCTGCCCTCTCCTGTGTAAACCGTTGCCGATGAGGTATCCGATGTGTAAGAACATGCTAAAAGCACATGCCCAGGCCTCTCTGGCCTAAACAGACAGTCACCTGAACCAGACCATCATCTGATGTGAATTATGCCGCGTACACGCGATCCTTTTTCGGCATGAAAAAAAACGGCGTTTTTAAAAACGTCATTGAAAATGATCGTGTGTGGGCTTCACATCGTTTTTCATGTTCTAAAAAAACAACAAATTTTTTTTCGAACATGCTGCATTTTTTAACGTCGTTTTAAAAAAAAAAACGTTTTTCTGGTTGGTAAAACTACCATTCATAATGGAGTAAGCACATTCATCATGCTGTAACAGACAGAAAAGCGCGAATTGTCTTTTCCCAACAAGGAATCAGCTAAAAGCAGCACAAAGGCGAATTCTTCCTATTTAGAGTGCCGTCATACGTGTTGTGGGCAACATCGTTTTTAAATACTTGAGGCCTGCGCTATAGCCGAATGACGGCTACAGCGCGGACCTGAAAATCCAGGAGGACGTCAATTGACGTCCTCCCGAGCGCGCAACGGGGAAATTCTGTGTTGGCCATGTCCCTTGGACACAGCCAATTACAGATCGCCAATTACAGATCGCCATGGTCTCAAATGTAAACATATAAGATCATCTCTCATTGCCGGCTCACACAGAGACAGCGTCCTGTCATGGAGAGAGGAGACCGATCTGTGTCCCTTGTACATAGGGACACAGATCGGTCACCTCCCCAGTCAGTCCCCCTTCCCCACAGTTAGAACACAATTCAGGGTACAGATTTAACCCCTTCCTCACCCCCTAGTGTTAACCCCTTCAATGCCAGTCACATTTATACAGTAATTAGTGCATATTTATAGCACTGATAGCAGTATAAATGTGAATGGTGCCAAAAATGTGTAAAAAGTGTCCGATATGTCCGCCATAATGTCGCAAAAATAATAATTCTGTCCCCTATTTTGTAGGCGCTATAACTTTTGCGCAAACCAGCCGCTTATTCGATTTTTTTTTTTTACCAAAAATATGTAGAATACGTATCGGCCTAAACTGAGAAAAAAAATATTTTTTTAAGAAAAAATAATTGGGCTATTTATTATAGCAACAAGTAAAAAATATTGTATTTTTTTTCAAAATTGTCGCTCTTTTTTGTTTATAGCGCAAAAAATAAAAACCGCAGAGGTGATCAAATACCACCAAAAGAAAACTCTACTTGTGGGGAAAAAAGGACGTCAAGTTTGTTTGAAAATGTCTCACGACCGCAAAATTGTCAGTTAAAGCGACGCAGTGCCGGAAGCTGAAATTTCACCTGCCCAGTAAGCAAGTGGTTAATGATGAATTTGGAAAAAGTCGTTTTTTGGACATGCTGAAAAACAAAGTTTTTTTTAATGCCGAAAAAAATTATATAGAGGGAAAAGTTCTTTGTGTGAAGTATGAATGGATGGGGGCCCAAACGCACACACTGACTACCTATGTCAGGTAATATTTTCCTCTCATTTATGCTGGGGCATTTTTTCCTCCTATTAATGAAATGTATTTGGATCCCAAATAGCATCTGGGCATAACAGAAAACAGTAGAAAATAATGTTATAGGTCAAAAATGTCTTCAGAGATGCAGGCCCTATAACACTATGACCAACCCTCACTACACTTTCTATCACTAGATGGGCACTCTGACATCTGCTCACCTCACATGCTAGCTCCACTTCTGTCACACTTTGTCCACCCTTTTTAAATTGCATTTGTCTAATGTCCTGATACTTTGATAGTGTGATAAACCATTTACCTGCAAAGAGCTTGCTACCCATTTATGAATTCAATTAAAGAAGATTGGAGGCACCCTCATGGTCCTACAACATGTTTTTTTTTTTTATCTGAATCAATTTTTTTTTTCCAACAGAATAGAAAGAACTCTTTGTTCACAAAATAATAGGTAACTTAATGGAATTCTTGGAATAATTAAGTAGCTTAAGGGAGAAAAGAAGCAAATCATAACACATACTCTATTTATAAGGAGAAGCATTATATTGTTAATGTACACAGTATGAAATCCAAAACATGAAAAATGGGAGTCCCACCTAATGAAAACTAGTGCTCATCCTATACATAGGGGGGATGTAATCAAAAAAGATAGCGGAAAAAAAAAAATGGAAGACAGTACACAACCCAAATGAGTACACTACAAATTTATTGCATGAACACAATACAAAATAGGCTAGCAAGAACCACCTAAAATCCATGTAATCTAACAAAAAATAATAATAAAAAAAAAAATCTAAACTCACCCAAGTACCTCACCCTGTATGCTAGAAAATAAATACACCGCCCCTCAAGTGAGGGGTGGAGGATGACTGTAAGTACACCAGACACCACCTGTGAGGTTTATGTGTAAGACTGGCCATACATTATACAATTTTCTTGTACAACTTTCCTTTAGATTTACAAAAACCATATAATAAGGCCTCGTACACACGATGAGATATGTCCGCTCAAACTTGTCTGACTGACAGTTTAGAGCGGACATGTCTCATCGGATTTCGGTCCGATGGCGTGTACACACCATCGGATCAAAATCCCCGCCGGCAGACAGCGTGGTGACGCGGCGGTGACGTTGACGCCGCCACGTCACCGCTACGTCGCGCACCAGGAAGTAAACACTTCCGCGCGCATGCGTCGGATCCATTCACAGGATACGACGCATGTGCGGGAGGATATGTCCGCTGGTTTCCCGTACTAACCAGCGGACATATCCGACGGACAGGTTTGTAGCGGACAAATCTGTCCGCTAGCCCGTACACACGATCGGATTTGTCTGCTGAAACGGTCCATCGGACCGTTTTCAGCGGACAAATTCGATCGTGTGTACGCGGCCTAAGAGGTCACACCTAAACACTTTCAATATGTATGCAATCAGGCAGGCCCTTGTACTACATAGCTGAATGTAAATCTAAAGAAAATTGAATAAGAAAATTGTATGGTGTATGGCCAGCTTTAGGCTATAGTAGCGACAGGTTGAGATTACCTGACATATTGCTGGAATCTCCCCATTTTTACATGTGTCCCCATGGTGTACGTGGTAGTCTTTCTATTTCTGTGTACAGAGACCCATACTATATGTAGCGCCTGGCTACTTTCATAGCAGGTGCTGCTGTAAATTTAGAGGGGGGGTCAGAGAGTTAGTTACCTCTGACTGGGTTTATTTGGCAAAATGTAAGGCCTCTGTTCCAGCTCTGGCTGTACTGTGTGCACATGCTGTCTGGGGACTTCAGGCCCCCAGATGGTAGGTAGCAGCAGTAGAATCAGGGTCGTGTGGATACTTCTCCTCGGCAGCCAATCAGGAGGGTCGCCTCGCTGTGCATGTTGGGTAGGGGTATTTAGGGGGCAGACGTGATTGGTTAAGGGTCGTCGCCTTGCCATCATCCACCTGGGCAGTCGTCCCACCACCCCTGTGTGTGGCCCCCCTGGCCGGGGTGTGTGTGTTGCAGTGTTCCTGGCTCCGGGACCACGTTGGTCCGGAGCATTAATCTACTTCGTAGACTCAGTGGGTAGACTGAGTCTGCAACTTGCAAGTGGTCCTGGGCTGTCCGTCCCGTGGGAGGAAGCCGATTGATGGAGAACCTGTCTGAGGGATAACGAGCACGAGGCTGGTGTCACAGGAGAGGCCTGATCATCGAAGGACATTTTGTATCTGAGAGGCTGGACGATGGTCGCCTATCAGTTCCTGACATAATCAAGGCTGTTTGAAGGAGATCCGGGTGCTGAATCCAGTTGAGAAGAATTTTGGACCGAAACTATCTCCACCTTTAGGAGGGTCTGTGGCAGAGACTTCACCCTAAAGTTCCGAGTGACACACTGGCTGCTAGGCTGGTGAGAGAGGCCTATCCAGATGCGCTATACCCACTCTGGATAGAGTGGCGAAGAAAGTTGTCCTTGGAAGCAGGACTGTTTCCAACAATCAGTTACACCTGAATCTGTCACCTTCCATTCCTTCTATTCCTTCACCTTTCTACTATTTACCATTTTTACCCCGTTGCGTAAAAAAAGCACAGAAAGACACCTGTCGAGTGGACATTGACTTTATTACAGCTCTAATCCAGTACCCTAGATGGCGGGAAGATAGAGGTAACGTGCCACCCATATCAAATCAGCAGCTCCTTCGTGGGTAGTGCTACATATACATAGGAGGTATTCTCTTGCCGTTCACACTTTACCGCACATCTCCTGTCTCTTCTATTATATCCGCCATGGACAAGTTCACTTGAGTCATGAGCAGTCAGGACTGTCATTTATATGTGTATTGGCCTGCTACTTTTATAGCTGTCGCTGCCTTAAATTTAGAGGGTAGTCAGAGATTTAACTACCTCTGACTGTATTGTTTTACCAAATTTAGGCCTCTATTCCAGCCATGGCTGTACTGTGAGTAACCACTATTGTTTTCTGGGGTGTTGGTACTACCCCAGGCCAAGGGTGGCAGCAGTCGAGTCAGGGTGTATTGGGTGTTTTTCCTTGGCAGCCAATCAGTGGGAGTTGAACGCCTCACTGTGCATGCTGGGAGAGAGTACTTAAGGGACAGACGTCATGAGTTCTGGGTCGTTGTCGTCTGGTCAGTCGTCCCACCACCCCCCGTGATTGGCCCTCCTGGCCGTGGGTGCTGTGGCAGGCGCAGCACCATGAAGTGCCTCATGCGCTGTGGCATTAGAAGAATTGTGATATCTCTGACTTTTCAGTCCAACAAGACTGTCTATTACTCTGAAATTCCTCTAGCGCCGTTCTATGGAAGCAGTAGGTTTAAAGAGCACACCAAATACTTCTTAATTGACTTCATTAACTGTATGACATACCTATTTTGGCCCCTTTTGCTTCCATAAAACAGAACTCTGGCCTTGTGTCTGTTCTGCTCTGCTCTCTCCATGTGGAATGAATTTGCAGCACATGTGCTGAGGAACCTCCCAGACAAAGTGGATGCAAAGGTGGCTGTGATATGTCAAGACTCTGCTCAATGTGAGATTGGCTGTGATTGGCCAAGGCTTCTGATGAGTCACAAAAGCTTAACTCTATGCTTTCTGGTATGAATTCTACTGTGTTATTGCTTACCTCCTCACTGTCATATGAATAAACGATTCTTAACCACTTCCTTACTGGGCACATATACCCCTTCCTGACCAGGTGAAATTTCAGCTTGTGGCACTGCATCACTTTAACTCACAATTGCGCGGTCATGCGACGTGGCTCTCAAACAAAATTGGCGTCCTTTTTTCCCCACAAATAGAGCTTTCTTTTGGTGGTATTTGATCACCTCTGCGGTTTTTATTTTTTGCGCTATAAACAAAAATAGAGTGACAATTTTGAAAAAAAAACTATATTTTTTACTTGTTACATAGTTACATAGTTAGTCAGGTTGAAAAAAGACACAAGTCCATCCAGTTCAACCATAAAAAATAAATAAACAAACAAAATAAAACACAGTACATCCCATACACCCAACGCCATACCCACAGTTGATCCAGAGGAAGGCAAAAAACCCCAGCAGAGCATGATCCAATTTGCTACCGGAGGGGAAAAAATTCCTTCCTGATCCCCCGAGAGGCAATCGGATTTACCCCGGATCAACTTTTACCTACAGAACTTAGTACTCAGTTATATTATGTGTATTTAGGAAAGAATCCAGGCCCTTCATAAAGCAATCTACTCAACACCAAGTTCACTATATGGACCTCTTATATATTTGTACATGTTGATCATATCCCCCCTTATTCTCCTCTTCTCAAGAGTGAATAAATTCAGAGTAAGAATCATTAACCACAACTCTCTGAATCCTGTCTTTCAGCCAGTTTTCTATTCATTTACAAACTGATATATCTAATCCTGTAGACCTTACCTTACACATGAGCCGTGTGGGGAACTGTATCAAACGCTTTTGCGAAATCCAAGTATACCACGTCCACTGCCACGCCTCTGTCCAGGGTTTTACTTACCTCTTCATAAAAGGAAATCAGGTTTGTCTGACAACTTCTGTCTTTCATGAAATCATGCTGTCTGCTGCTTAAATAGTTTGTTTCCAGCAGGAACTCATCCATGTGGTCTTTTATTAACCACTTAAGACCCGGACCAATACGCTGGTAAATGACCCAAGGTGTTTTTGCGATTCGGCACTGCGTCGCTTTAACAGACAATTGCGCGGTCGTGCGACGTGGCTCCCAAACAAAATTTGCGTCCTTTTCTTCCCACAAATAGAGCTTTCTTTTGGTGGTATTTGATCACCTCTGCGGTTTTTATTTTTTGCGCTATATACAAAAATAGAGCGACATTTTTGAAAAAAAAACACTATTTTTTACTTTTGTTAAAAAAAAAATCAAATAAACTAAATTTTAGTCAAACATTTAGGCCAAAAATTATTTAGCCACATGTCTTTAGTAAAAAAAAAAATCGCAATAAAAAAAATAGCTACCTAGCGGGAACAGCGACACTAATACAGCGATCAGAAAAATGATCGCTTAGTGACGCTGGCAATAGGGAGTGAAAGGGTTAACTAGGGCGGTGATCAGGGGGTTAAAACTTTATTAGGGGGGGTGGGGGGGCTACCCTGGACCTAACACTAGCTGACTTTCACACTGCCTGTCACACTGACACTAAATGCAGTGATTAGATCACTGCATTCAGTGACACTGTGACAGGGGGGGTGGGGGGGCAGATCGCAAGGGGTTAAGTGTGCCTATGTGTGTGTGTGTCAGTGTAATGTTGGTGCACACTTACTGTTAGGTGTTCCTCTCATCGCAGCGGTTGGAAATACCGCTGCGATGAGAGATTACATCACTTCCCCCTTCCTGTGTTTACACAGGAGGAGGAAGTGACAGGAGACTGGGAGCGCAGCGATTGGCTGGGAGCGATCGCGGGGGGGCGGGCAAAAACGGACATCCGCCCGGCCGTCCCAGATCGCTCCCGGAGACACGGGGACCGCCGCACGCCGCGGAGGGGGTCCCGATCGGACCCCCGACCCGCTACTGGGCGAGGACGTAAATTTACGCCCTTGTGCCCAGCCGTGCCATTCTGTGGCCGTAAATGTGCGTGCGGAGGTCCTTAAGTGGTTAAACGTTCCAGTATCTTTCCAACTATAGAAGTTAAACTAACAGGTCTATAGTTACTTGGTAAAGACTTTGTTCCCTTTTTAAATATAGGCACCACATTGGCTCTACGCCAATCCAGTGGTACTATTCCTGTCATTAATGAGTCCCTAAATATTAGATACAGTGGCTTTGAAATTTCAGAGCTCAATTCTTTTAGGATCCGTGGGTGGATGCCATCTGGTCCAGGTGCTTTATCCACCTTTATTCTGTCTAAATATTTCTGGACCATATCACTTTTGAGCCATTGTGGATTTGGGGCTGTGTCACTCCTACCCCCATTATGGACATGAGCTCCCCCATACTCCATTGTATACACAGAGCTGAAGAAAGCATTTAATAAATTTGCCTTCTCTATGTCCTCAGTCACCCACTCTAGATTATTTTGGGCCTACATGCTCAGACTTGACCTTTTTACTATTAATATATTTAAAGAATTTTTTGGGGTTTGTCCTACTATCTTTTGCAATCTGTCGTTCATTTTGAATTTTTGCATCCTTGATTTCCTTTTTACATATTCTATTATATTCTTTGTAACATTTAAACGACACTAGTGTTCCTTCATTTTTATATTTTTTAAAAGCTATTTTCTTATTGTTTATAGCTTTTTTAACTTTGACCGTGAGCCACATAGGTTTTATCTTTAGCCTTTTAAACGTATTGCCCATGGGAATATACTTTGCAGTGAGGTTCCAAAGAGTCTTTTTGAAGAATTCCCATTTCTGTTCTGTGTTCATCTGTGCCAATATTCCCTCCCAGTCCAAGCCCTGGAGAGCAGTCCTCATGCTTTGAAAATTTGCTCTCTTGAAATTAAGTGTTTTTATCTTTCCTGTATGTATTTCTTGCTTATAGTTAATATTAAATGAAATCATGTTATGATCACTGCTACCCAGGTGTTCCTTTATCTGAACATTAGTAATAAGCTCTGCATGGTTTGAGATTACCAAGTCCAACAGAGCATCATTCCTAGTTGGGGCCTCAATAAACTGGACCATAAAATTGTCCTGCAATAGGTTTTTACATTTTTGTCCTTTAAAGCGGAGCTCCAGCCGCGGGAATTTTTTTTTTTAAAGTCAGCAGCTACTAACAGTGTAGCTGCTGACTTTAAATAAGGACACTTACCTGTCCTAGGCGCCCGCGCTGACGGCCCCCCCCGATGCCGGTCCCACGATCGCTCCGGGTCCCGCGCCGCCATTCACACTATGGGAAACAGGCAGTGAAGCCGTACGGCTTCACTGCCCATTTCCTAGTGCGCCTGCGTGAGTCTCACGCTGGCTTGTGAATGGCCGCGCTGCTCTCTGAGAACACACACAGTTCCCAGGAAGCAGCGCGCCCCATTCACAAGGAGAAGAACAAGAAGAAAACACACCGCGGTTCAGGAAGAGGCAGATTACGGACTTCCGCATAGCAACAGCTATTTCGGGTGAGTATTTTTTTTTTTTTTTTTTCAGGTTTTTTTTTTTTTTTTTTCGAACAACATTGTAAAATGTTGTTATCCTGGGTGGAGCTCCGCTTTAACTGTCCCAGAAATTCCATTATTCCAGTCAATTTCTGGGTAGTTAAAATCCCCCATTATTATCACCGTCTCAAGCCCTTGCAGCCCTTTCCATCTGTGCAAGGAGCCGAGTCTCCACCTCCTCATTAACATTGGGTGGTCTATAACAAACTCCAATGATTAACTTTGAACTACGCACATCTGTATGCAGTTCCACCCATAATGCTTCAACTTCATCACACTCTCCATCAACCAGGTCCTCTTTCACGCTTGCTTTGAGGTCACTTCTCACATAGAGACAGACGCCTCCACCTTTCCTTTTTACCCTGTCTTTCCGAAAGAGAGCATAGCCAGGAATATTAATAGCCCAGTCATGTGAGGATTGAAGCCAAGTTTCAGCAATACCGATTACATCATAGCTCTCCTCATGCACCAGAGCTTCCAACTCACCTGTTTTGCTTGGAAGGCTTCTGGCATTGGTGAACAAACACTTAAATGTATTGTTACATTTTTCGCTGGTGTTTTTCATATAATTTTTAGTAGTGCAAATGGCACTATAATTTCCAATGGCTGTTTGCAACATGGGAACTTTCTTGTCACCTGCCATAACCCTACCTCCATCTATCCCCATTCCACTCTCCATTAATGTCTGACCCCTAACTGACCTGTGTGCCCGATGTAATTCTAGTTCATCCTCCCCCCTCAAGTCTAGTTTAAATACTCCTCCAGCATTCCCCTAAACCTCTCCCCCAGCACAGCAGACCCCCTTCCATTCAAGTGCAAACCATCTTTAGCATATAGGTTGCACCCCAATGAAAAGTCATCCCAGTGCTCTAGAAACCCAAATCCCTCCTTCCTACACCAGGTCTTTAGCCATCCATTCAGCTCTCTAATCTCCCCCTGCCTTTCCTGTGTTGCGCATGGCACAGGCAATATTTCAGAGAATATCACCTTGGAGGTCCTTCCCTTCATCTTGCAGCCTAGTTCTTTAAATTGATTCTTAAGGAGCCTCCACGTATACTGTCATTGGTTCCAACATGGACCAAGACAGCTGGGTCATGCCCAGCCCCTCCCAGTAATTTATCCACCCGGTCCACCACATGCCGAACCCTGGCACCAGGGAGACAGCAAACCATTCGGTTGAGGCGATCCTGGCGACAAATTATTCTATCAGTCCTTCTGATTATAGAATCCCCTATTACCACCAACTGTCTAGGCCTACCTGCACTCCCCTCACCACTTCTACTAGATGGGTTGCTCTCCTGGCTGTTAGGGGTAGCAGTAACATCTAGTGCTGCCACCTCTGTGTTAGCCACCTCCACATCTTCACCCAACTTGGCAAATTTGTTTTGATGCACAAATACAGGATTGGCCTTCCTTGTCTGCAAGCCCCTTCCACTCCCTCTAACTACATTAACCCATCTTCCTATCTGATAATTCTGACTTGCCCCTCCACCCTCGACATTAACCCTACTGACCACCTGCTCAGCAAGCAGAGGACCCCTTTCAAGGTTGTCCTTTCTGCCAGTGTTGCAACTTGCTCCTCCAGATCTCTAATGCGAGCTTCCAGAAGGGCAACCTGCTCACATCTGTCACAGCGGTATCCATCCTGGAGCTGTTGCACCAATTTTGCATACATGTGACACACTGTGCACTGAGCAAAACCTTCAACCCTGCTAGCACACATTTCCCAGTTACAATATAATTACTTGTAGGAAGTTTAAGATGTTACTTACAGTTTAGAAGACTCCTGTCTTAACTCCTGTTTTCAACTCCTGTTTTTTAACTCTTCAAACTTGTGTTTAACCACTTGCCCTCTGCCCACCGTCAAATGACGGCGGGCAGAGGACTCCATTATCCTGACATCACATCATATGACGTGATGTCCCTTTAAAGCCGCGGGCGGGTGCGCGCGCGTCGCCGGCGGCGCGCGCACGCACCCGCCGCTCTGCGGGGATCCCGTGCGAGTGCCCGGCGGCAACGATCGCCACCGGGCACACGCGATTGCTCAGTAACTGAGCGGGGACGTGGAGCTCTGTATGTAAACACAGAGCTGCACGTCCCTGTCAGGGAGAGAGGAGATCGATTGTGTCCCTTGTACATAGGGACACAATCGGTCACCTCCCCCAGTCACCCCCCCTCCCCCCACAGTTAGAACACTCATAGGACACACATTTAACTCCTTCCCCGCCCCCTAGTGGTTAACCTCTTCACTGCCAGTCACATTTATACAGTAATCAATGCATATTTATAGCATTGTTCACTGTATAAATGTAAATGGTCCCAAAAATGTCAGAAAAGTGTCCGAAATGTCCGCCATAACGTTGCAGTCCCAATAAAAAAATCGCAGATCGCCGCCATTAATAGTAAAAAAAAAAAATGCCATAAACTATCCCCTATTTTGTAAACACTATGGCCCAGATTCACGTACATCTGCGCATTATTGGACCGGCGTAGCGCACCGCCTTTACGTTAGACTTGCGCAATTTTGCCGCGTAATCACCCTATTCTCGTAGCTTTTGCGCAGGAAATTGCGCATACGTAACGTTTTTCCAGAGGCTTAAGGAGGAGTAATACAAATGGGGAAGGACGTGGGCGTGTTACATTGAAATGAGCCGTGACCCCATGCAAATGAAGGGCCGGCCGGCTCGCGCATGCACGCTTGAACGAGACCATGTCAGCTCCGATGTGCGCATGCTCACAACTCGGGAGCGGCGCAATCAGTGAAATTGGAAATGGACTAGGGCAACGTTGTGAACTACGCAAACAGCATAAATAGACACACACAAACGCACTTCCTTTGCAAAAGTACATCCCTTTGTCCCTTCCCATTTAACAAAGTGCTTTTGTTCTTGTTGTTCGTTGCGGTGTGTTTTGTAGTTGTCAGATTAGTGTTCTGTGTGATCAAGTGGTTGTTAGTAGATTTTTGAAAGTGGTTTTTGATAAGTGTTTGAGAGACTGTTTGTTTGATTGATATATTTCTTTTTGTTTCTTTTCCTGCTGTATTTTTTTTTTTTTTTGGGGACTGTTTCTTGGTGAGTAGTTTTCTCTCTGTGTGTGTGTTTTTTTGTGATTGGTTGTGCTTGTTTGTGTGCGTGAATTTTGTTGACTGGGACTGTTTTTTTTTGGAAGGATGACTGAGAGAAAACGAAAGCTTAATTTTACAGTTGTGGAAAAACAGATTCTTGCCCGGGCCATTAGCGAGTATGGGCGTTACCTCCACGGCCCAGAGAGTGCCAAAACCACCCCGGCCAGGAGGAGGGAGATTTTGGATAGGATCACTGACCAGGTGAATTCTGCGGGGCAGGGGGAGACACGGACCAGGTCTGGGATTGACAAAAAAATCAATGACCTCCGGCGTCTGGTCAAAAAGAAGTTGGCCAGAATGCATGCCCATGCCAGGGGCACAGGAGTGGGCCCACCATGCCGTATTAGCCTGACAGCGGAGGAGCGTGCGGTGGCCCTGACCTTTCATCGGCATGAAGTTGAGGGCCTGCCCGGCTTTGACTCCAGTCCCCAGCCCGTGGTGCCAGGTAAGTTGTTTTCTTTTTTAATATCAGGTGTGTAGCATGTGTGGGGGAGGGGGTGAAAGGGAATATGTGGCAAGTGTGTGGATCCTCCAACCTGTGAATGTTTTGTGTCATCCACAGATGTGCAGGAGGGTGCAGGGCCATCTGGCCTGACCGCACCAACCCCAGGACAGCAGCCTAATGAGGCCCCCCCAACAAGGCCGGAGTCCGCGGAGGAGGTTCAAGAGGAGGAGGACAATCATGAGGAGCAGGACAATCATGAGGAGGAGGAGAATCATGAGGAGGAGGAGTCCATGTCAGGCACTGGACGTTTGGGTTTTGAGGACTCCTCCCCTCTGGCTGCCAGCAGGCAGGCCTCCCTAAGGGGGAGCCCCCCCCCTCCTCCCCCAACATGGCTCCCCTCACAAGGGCCTTCCCTTCTCCCCGGCCACAAGCATCAGCTGGAGGCAGGATGTCATCCCAGACCACCAGGGGGTTGGCCGATCTCCTGCCCGCCACCCTGAGAAGGGACCAGTTCCTCCAGACCCGCCATCTGGGACAGGTCAGCCAGACATTGGTGCGGATGGAGGAGAGCCTGTCCTCCATCAAGGATACGCTGGGGAACCTGGACTCCCACTCCCGGGCTTTCACAACCTGCCTAAATGAACTGCAGACGACATCAGCAGGCGTTGGGCAGGATGTGAGGGCCCTTACCCTGGCTATCCAGGCCAACACGGCAACAGTTGGTGCTGCCCTGGACAGAATTGCCGTGGCCTTGGAGGGCAGGCCACCAGGTGGGCAGAGATCAGGGGCTGATCCTCCTTCCCCGGTTTTACCCCTTCCCCATGAGTCTCCCCTGAAAAGCCGGGGCCGTGGCCGGGGGCGCCCCAGGTGTGGCTCACGCAGAGGGCAGTAATTTGTTTTTCCCCCAATATTTTATTTTTTTTCAATTTTTTTTTTTGCTGGAAATTTTTTGATTTTGCAGGTCATTTTTTTTTTTTTGGGTTGTGAATGCTGTGTGAATGTGGGGGTGACATCCCTGCCGGAAAAGGGGTGTCACCCTCAATTTTGGTGGAGAAGGGTTCCCCAGGACCAGGGAGAAGTGATCCCCAGGTCCGTGTGATTGGTGTATGAATGTACAGTGACATAATTGGAGCCGTGGCGTGGCGTTGCTGCTCACAAGTCCAGCATGGTGGACTGGTGCCAATCCAATTTGATGTGGATGTGGTGTGTCTGTGCTAGGGACCACAGTGGTGTGCATGCATGCATTCTCATTGTGCCATGATTAATGTGTGTGTTTAACGTGCAAAGATGCCTAATGTGAGCTGTCTCCTGGCTGCTCTTCCCTCAGAAGACGAGGGACCCTCGGTTAGGGGGGGATTGTCTGGTTCAGGGGTCAGGTCATCACGTAGGCCAATCTGCAGGCCCTTTCTTTCTGCAAAGTTGTGCAGCATGCAACATGCACCGATGATCTGGCACACGAAGTTTGGGGAGTACAAGAGGGTACCCCCAGACTTATCCAGGCATCGGAAACGTGACTTTAGGATGCCAAAGGTGCGCTCCACCACTGCTCGTGTTTGAGCATGTGCTTGATTGTATCTTTCCTCTCCTGGAGTTTGGGGGTTCCGGATAGGAGTCATGAGATGGGGTCCCAGTGGATATGCAGAGTCACCTGTAAGGGAAAAGACAGGAGGATGTTAGTCATGCATGTGCCCCTTGTGATGTGCATCATGGGAGGGGATAGTCATGCCTGCCACCCATGTCACTCACCAACCAGCCAGGTGTCCCCATACACGTTCTGATCGAATTCCAATCGGATGTGGCATTGATTGTATATGTAGCTGTCATGGCTGGACCCTCGATTTTTTGCGTATCTCGTTCTGGGGATGCCGCGCAACGAAACGCACGCGCACATTTAGACTTACGCACGCGCATCTCCTGTTGCGCAGGTGTAATCGCTCTGTGAATCTGGGCCTATAAATTTTGCGCAAACCAATCGATTAACGCTTATTGTATTTTTTTTTTACCAAAAATATGTAGAAGAATATGTATCGGCCTAAACTGAGGAAAAAAATATTTTTTTTATATATTTTTTGGGTTATTTATTATAGCAAAAAGGAAAAAATATTGCATTTTTTTAAAAATTGACGCTCTATTTTTGTTTATAGCGCAAAAAATAAAAACCGCAGAGGTGATCAAATACCACCAAAAGAAAGCTCTATTTGTGGGGAAAAAAGGACACCAATTTTGTTTGGGAGCCACGTCGCACGACCGCGCAATTGTCAGTTAAAGCGACGCAGTGCCGGAAGCTTAAATTTTGTCTGGGCAGGAAGGGGGTGTAGGTGCACAGTAGGCAAGTGGTTAAAAATCACACTTCTGTTAAAAAAAAATCACATGTAAGCCAGCACCATCAACTTGTTGCTGTAATAAATAGCCCAATTTTTTAAAAAAAACATTTGTTTCTCAGTCTAGGCGATACGTATTCTTCTACATATTTTTGGTAAAAAAAATAAAAAATAAATCGCAATAAGCGCCTGGTTTGCGCAAAAGTTATTGTGCTTACAAAATAGGGGACAGAATTATTATTATTTTTTATTATTTTTTTTTTTTTACTACTAATGGCGGCGATCAGCATATTTTTCGTGACTGCGACATTATGGCGGAGACATCGGACACTTTTGACACATTTTTGGCGCCATTCACATTTATACAGCGATCAGTGCTATAAATATGCACTTATTACTGTATAAATGTGACTGGCATTAAAGGGGTTAACACTAGGGGGTGAGGAAGGGGTTAATGTGTACCCTAAATTGTGTTCTAACTGTGGGGGGAGGGAGGGTGACTGGGGGAGGTGACCAATGCTGTGTCTCTATGTACAAGGGACACAGATCGGTCTCCTCTCTCCCCTGACAGGACATGGATTTCTGTGTTTACACACAGAGATCCACGTCTTGTCCCTGCAGCCGCCAATCCCGAGTGCCTGGCGGACATCATGGCCGCCAGGCACGCGCATCGGCATGTCAGCGATGCGGCGGGCACGCGCGCCCCCCAGTGGCCTGGCAGAGCGCAGGCCGTAAAAACAAGGCCTGTTAGAGATTCAGGACATCCCTTCAGCTGTACAAAGTCGTACGGCCGTTGGGAAGTGGTTAAAAGCATAATTTTTATTTTGCTTCTGTGAACACAACATACAACTGTTATATGACATCCAAGCATAAATTCACAGTGAATAACCCTGCTTTTGTCTCTCACATATACACATGTGCACTACATTTAGGTTCTTAGCAGGTTTAGTTGTATATACATGTAGGTTATATTAGCTACCTAGGACAGGTTCTAGCTGGCCAGCTACAGGTGCCTGTTCAAGTGTTCATGGCTGTGATCTACCAAGTAGGCCTGGTAGTTAGGCTGGGTCTACGCTTGCAGAGTGGTCTTGTGCTGTCCTTCCTAGAGGGAGGAAGCCACTTAAAGCGGAATTTCACCCTAAATATAAGATCTCCCATGTGATTCAGCATACTGGCGTCAGCGCCAGTATGCTGTTTTTTTTTTTTTTTATCCCACACTTACTGTATTATCCAGTAATTTCATTTTTTTCCCCCGCGGTGGACGGCGCCAGTACAGCGCGTCACATCTTCCGAAAATACCCAATATGGACTCGGGTAATCTCGGAGAAAATGCGGCGCCTGCGCACAGACCTAGGAGCTGACTGCGCAGGCGCCGTATTTCTCCGAGTCCTATTTCGGAGGGCGTGACGCGCCATAGCAGTAGGACTCGGAGAAATACGGCGCCTGCGCAGTCAGCTCCTAGGTCTGTGCGCAGGCGCCGCATTTTCGCCGAGATTACCCGAGTCCATATTGGGTATTTTCGGAAGATGTGACGCGCTGTACTGGCGCCGTCCACCGCGGGGGAAAAAAATGAAATTACTGGATAATACAGTAAGTGTGGGATAAAAAAAAAAAAAAAACAGCATACTGGCGCTGACGCCAGTATGCTGAATCACATGGGAGATCTTATATTTAGGGTGAAATTCCGCTTTAATGAAGCACCTATTCTGGAGAGCACCGAGCAGAAGGTTGGTACGCTCAGGAGAGGCCTTGAACTTCATTGAAGGACGCACTAATACTGAGAGGCCAAGTGAAGGTCGCCTGTCAGTTCTGAGTTCACAAGAACCTATTTCAAGAAGAGATCCGGGTGCTTAATCCTATGCTGAGAGGATTCTGGACCGAATATATCTCCACCTTTGGAAAGGTCTGTGGCAGAGACTTTACCAAGTTCCGTGTGACACCCTGGCTGCTAAGTTAGTGAGAGAGTCCTATCCAAGTGCACAATACCCACTCTGGCTAGAGTGGCGACGAAGGCTACATGCCCGGAAAGAAGGAGTGCTTCTGATCAAAAGTTATACACCTGAACCTACTACTTATTACCCTTCCACCTCTTTAACTGCTACTTTTGTTCTTTTCCCACATTTGGTAAATAAAGCATAGAAAAAGAAGCACAACGTGTAGACATTGAACTCTTTTTTCAGCTCTCATCAAGTACCCTGGACGGTGAAGGAATAGAGGTAACATGCCACCCAAAACAAACCAGCAGCTCCTTCAGGGGTAGCGCTACATATGGCTGATTGATTTATCTCTGTTACCAGCACAAACCAGGAGGATATCGGAGGAACTTTCATAGTTTACTGCATTTTAACATATGGACTCCTGTCTTAGTCATTGACTGACATCCCTTTGACCTTAGATTGTGGGGGTGTTTCATTGAGGGTATAAGTGCGCTGTTCCAGTCACCTGGGCCATTGCAGCCTTGCTCCACCACGAGGCAGTGTGGCTTTAAGGTGGAGCACTGTACCCTTGGGAGCGGGTCCAGTTTGGTCCCTGGTGTGGCGGTATAGGGCTTGGTTTTTGGAGGAGGGGGGGGGGGTGCCTGTTTGGAGAGGGTGGGCTCAGCTCTCTGTTGGAACTGGATCCTCCACCCCTTTCTTCATACAAGGGGTGGTATATTTCTGTTCCAGCATGCAGGGTGGGGCACTTAGGTGAGTTTAGGTGGGGGGTTTCTGGGGGATTGCAGGGATTTTAGGGGGTTCTTGTTAAATTTTTTAGTGTGTTCATGCAATAAATTTGTAGTTTACTCAGTTGGGTTGTGTATAGTCTTCCGTTTTTTGTTTTTTTCCTTTGTCAATGTACACAGCATGTTTGTCTTTATTAAAGCGTACCTGTACTGAATTACAGTACACCACTTTAAATTGTCTCTATAAAATAACAAATAACAAAAAGGTGCCTTTGCATATCTTTTGCTAGCCTTCTAAAGGTACTACATAGCCTCAAAACCGAAGACACTTTATTAGGCAAATACTGACTTCTTCCTTGGCTCATGTGTGTGACAGTCCCTACCACCCCTCTGAAAAGTGATTCGCAGTGGTTCACTTTTGAAAAAAAAAAGCGAGGTTACGTTCACCACTCTTTTCCATTGAAGCTCACTTCATAACTAGCTTCTGGGCATGCGCGGGTTGAAAAACGTCGTTTTGAAAGACGTTTTTGCTACACACGGTGACTTTTTGTGAAACAAAAAACGACGTTTTGAAAAACGACACAAAAAATTCAAGCATGTTGGAATTTTTTTTTGGTCGTTTTTTTAAAGACAAAAAACGACGTTTTGCCCACACACCATCAATTTAAATGACGTTTTAAAAAACGTCGTTTTTTTTCATCGCAAAAAACAACTGTGTGTACGCGGCATTAGAGCCTATTCACACTGTGTGTTGTAACATCTTCACACTTTAATTCTCTATTGTGATGCTTTTAATGCATCAACACTTTGAGTGGGCTGATAACACACAACACAGAAATGTAAAGGACATAACC
The DNA here is from genome assembly GCA_029574335.1 of Rana kukunoris. Classification (NCBI taxonomy): domain Eukaryota; kingdom Metazoa; phylum Chordata; class Amphibia; order Anura; family Ranidae; genus Rana; species Rana kukunoris. Next base: position 462,142,574 of record CM056050.1, read on the forward strand.
CTTTTTTTTTAACCACATTGCATGGCATGCGCACTGTGGTGGAATCATGTTCAATATGAAAACTTCAATTTTGGCAACAAACACAGGAATTACATTGACAGACGCAGTGGCGGCTGTGCTCTATTTTTGGCGGGGAAGGGGTGGGGTCAAACAAACCACCCAAACTCCCCCCACCCGTTCGGTCACTTGCTTCATCAAACCCCCTCCCCCCCCCCATCGCTCACCTGTCTGCCCACCAGCCCCGCACTTACCCCATCCATTTCGCAGGCAGCTTCTGTGGCTTCCCCCTGCATCTCCTCCTCAATGGCGGCTTCTGCTCCCTGACAATACGGACGCTTCTTCTCTTGGCCAATCGTGTCTTAGGACTCGCTTCCTGATTGGCCGGGAGGAGAAGCATGAAGACATTAGTGAATATTGATTGTCACACAACTGAGTGGGCTCGTGGTGCAGTGCCCTACACCCCGAGCCCACCCGTTTTAAGTCAATTACAGCCAAGGTTTTTGTTTCTCTAGACTTCAATGGATCAAAAATGTGTATTAAAAAACGCAACACAATATGTAAACTGCAACCTGCATAGGTGTGAATGATGCCTTAAGGAAGGCTTGTGCATGCCTCCCAACCTTTTGAGATGGGCATGAGGGATACCTATTAGCATGCATGTAGGCATAGGACACACCCCCTGCCATGCCCTCTTAAAGGAGAATGAGACAAAAAAAAATTAATCCCAAAAGGTTATTTTTTTTAACCACTATTATTCATTTATATTGGCTTTCGACATTTACAAATTTGATGTAAGGTTTAGCACTATGCAGCGGCGGTGCGTCCATAGTGGGCGCAGGAGCGCCGCCCTCTTTCTCCCCGGCGTCGTCACTCAAGTGTACAATACATAGAAATTCATGCATTGCACGAATCTATGTATTTTCACCACTGCCGCCCACTATTCAGATGGCGGGCCCCCTGGTAAGCGCCGGCCATCTGAATAACAGCAGTTTTTGGTGTTTGGAAGTGCCTATAAGAGCCAGCGGCTCTGATAGGCTTTCCGATTACAGCCTGTTGGCTCTAATCGGCTTCCAAATAGTTAACCAGGGGACGCAGGGGGTGTGCGTTCCCTGGTTAACACTGACACTCGTCTCAGCCAATCAGGTTCACCGGGTCTGGTTACCAGTAACCTGATTGGCTGACGCGACATAGAGGGCGGGACTCGGGAGAAGACATCGAGTGATCGTGGAGGGAGGATGGCTGACCCGAGAAAGGTAAGTGCTGGGGGATGGGGGGGGGAAGCAATCTGGCGGTTTTTGAGGGGGCAAACTGGCGGCAATTGATGGGTACAGTGGCGACGTTTGATGGCATGGCACAGTGGTGACAATTGATGGCACAGTGGCTGCGTTTGATGGCTTTGCACAGTGGCTGCGTTTGATGGCACAGTGGTGACAATTGATGGGCACAGTGGCGACAATTGATGGCATGGCACAGTGATGAAAATTGATGGCACAGTGGCTGCGTTTGATGGCATGGCACAGTGGCTGCGTTTGATGGCACAGTGGTGACATTTGATGGGCACAGTGGCAACAATTGATGGGCACAGTGGTGACAATTGATGGGCACAGTGGCTGCGTTTGATGGGCACAGTGGGGGTAATTGATGGGTACAGTAGCTGCGTTTGATGGGCACAGTGAGGCTGCAATTGATGTATTTTTTTTTTTTTCGTTTGTTTGCATCCCCCAAAGATTTTGAGCACCAGCCACCACTGGCACTGGAAAACACTTTTGGAAGATAAATAGTGCGTTTTATATACAACTATATAGATCAGAGCAAACCGAGGGACAAATGAGGAGGAAAGAGGGACTTTGTTACAAATCAGGGACGGTTTGGAGCTATGCGGTTATGTATGTAATGAGCAAATTGCCTGGCAATTTTATACAAACTGGCTTTTTAAAACATTAAGAGCTGCATACGTAGGATCATTGTAAAGACTACACATTTCCTTTCATGCACCTAGGGTGTGCCTTCCGCCTGACATTTCCCTCCCTCTCTCTGTTCTTTGGTATCTAACCCTCCCTCTTTTATGTTTACACATTCTCTCTACTGCCTGAGTTCTTCCCTTCTTCCCCTGTAAGGTCACACCCAGTATCCTGTGCTTCTCTTTTAAAGGAGGAAAGAGCAGTCTGACAATCACCAGAGAGGCAACCACTTAAGAAGAGAAGCTATCAGGAACATCTGGGACCAGGTATGTCTATTGTATTTCCAATGTCCTGTACAAGGGGGACTGTCTGGGATCAGAACAGCTGGACCCAGCAGCTTAGGGATGGCTCGTTTCATTACTTAGAACAGGAAAGCAGCTGTGCTATTAACATGATATACAGCCAGGCAAAATGTTCTATGAGGGATACTTAGTACAGCTGTGTAATAATACAGCCATTATACTCCTTAAAGGGGAATGTCACCCTCTTTTCATATTAGTTTTCCTTCTTTAACTTACCTTTTTTGTTATTTAGTTATACTTAATAAACGTGCCCAGTGAATCCAGCGTTCTGTTGTAATTCGCCACCTCATCCCTATAAACCCGAACACAAATGAATTCCACAGGTTCTGTGGCTGATTTAAAGGATCTCTAAGGTAAAAATTTTTTTTTTCTCTTCTTCTTCTTATTTTTTTTAAAATAACAAACATGTTATACTTTCCTCCACTGTGCAGCTCATTTTGCACAGAGTGGCCCCGATCCACGTCTTCTGGGGTCCCTCGGCGGCTGTCTCGGCTCTCCCCGCAAGGACTCAACACCTTCATGCGAGCTTGCATGGTGTTTAGTTCTTGCGGGCGCATTCCCGTGATACAGCCGGCGGCCATAGCCGCCGACTGTATCACTCGGACCTGCCCCCCGGAACGCTGTGTCATTGGATGTGATTGACAGCAGCGCGAGCCAATGGCTGCGCTGCTTTCAACCAACTAATGAATGAGCTGGGAAGACTGCCGAGAAGCCTGCGCGTTCGCGGTGCAGGTTTTTCGAGGGGTCAGGTAAGTAAAGGGGGAGGTTCAGGGAATGCATCAAGGTGAAAAAACTTTTACATTTACAGTCCCTTTTACTTAAACTCACTTGATGCCTTGCCTGCATTTAAAGAGGAGTTCCACCCTAAAAATCAAGTTTCGCTCAATCCCCTCCCCTCCCCCTTACATGCCACATTTGGCATGTAATTTTTTTGGGGGGGGAGTGGGGGCTTCAGTAGGAGTGGGACTTCCTGTCCCACTTCCTGCTTCCGCCGAGGGGCTGGTAAGGCGATTAAGCCTAATCGCCTTACTGCAGCCCCTCCCTTTGGCGATCGTCTAGGACACTGACAGGTCCTAGACGATCGCCTGTCCAATCAACGGCGAGCCGCGCCGCGCGCACATGCGCAGTGCGGCTCGCACATGCGCAGTGGGTGCCCGGCCGTGAAGCCGAAGGCTGTCACGGCTGGGTGCCCACAATCGCAATGAGGAATGCCGGCCGGGGAGGGGGGGGAGAGGAGCGGAGCCCCGGTCGGCGCGTCGCTGGAACGTGGAGAAGCCAGCAGCTTCACTTTTTGTAGCTGCTGACTTTTAATAACATTACATTTGGGTGGAACACCCCTTTAATAAGTCTCAGAACCTGCGTAATTCATATGTGTTTGGGTTAAGCCCAGGTTCACACTGGGTATGATTTAGTTCGATTTGAGATGCGATTTCACATGTAAAATCGCATTTGCCGGCAATGACACCGTCCTAATCGGTGCGACGCTGCATCTGTGGCGCTGCACCGATTTCAAAAAGTAGTTCCTGTACTACTTTTTGCGATTTCAGGACGCGATTTACATTGACATCTGTGCAGAAACCTGCACAGATGTCTCTTAAATCGGGACTGCCAGCGGGAGTGAAATCGTGCGAGTTCAGATGAACTCGCACGGCTTCACTCCCGCAGCCCAGTGTGAACCAGGGCTTAAAGGGATGGCATCCCTAGCCCACTGCGCACCTAGTCCTATGCCATTGGAGCCTGTTGTCTCTTCTTGGTTCTTGCAGATGACCCCCTGAATGATGCGCATGCGTTACGACTCGTCATCAGGTAGATGTTTACTAGGAAGACGCAGCCCTCCACGTGATGCTGCACACTTTTTTACTTGCCCCAAAGCCCCCTGGAATGCCTGACATTTTTGTGTACTAGGAGGTTGCTGGTTGTTGGGATACGTCAATACAGAAGTGTGGGTTCACCTTGTGTAAAAAAAAAAAAAATGTTTTTAGAATATATAACATTCAGGATTTATATAACGCCAACAGTTTGCGCAGCGCTTTACAACTTTATATATACAATTATGTAAAAGAGGAGGGGGGGGGGGGGGATGCAGTAATAGTATGGAAAGTGTTAAAAAAGGATGAAGGTCTGCTTTAATTGTGTCAGCCTCTGTCCGGCCCTATTACAGTAAGCAACAGGAATGCTTTTTCAGTACAATCTACCTTTTAAGGAAATTTTTGCAAGTACTGCTGCCCGCAGACAGAAGGGGTGTGGTGTGTGTGTGTACGTCTGCTACTGTCTGTACTTCCATCCTACCTCCCAAGACTTAAGAATTGCTCTTAAAAGGGTGCCGTGCTGCGTGATTACAGATCTAAATGGCTAGACTGTAAGCCAATATTACAAGAAAAAAAGACAATAACATTTATTTGCAGTACACTGTTGCAGTAACTTAAAAACAAGTGCTGTAGGTATAGACAGCCTCTTTATAGTCGCATATGTTTTACCTCCACCGACAGATAAATCCACAGGAAGCAGCTTGCAACTGACTATAACTCAAATCGCATAAGACATAAGAGACCTTGCCATTCCCTGAGCAAAACATGTCATTATAAATACTCCTTTAAACTATAATATATATATATATATATATATATATATATATATATATATATATATATATATAATAATATTTTTTTATAAAAAGGGGGAAAAAAAGTGTATGTGTGTGTGTGTGTATATATATATATATATATATTCTCACACAAGAATAAAACAAGTAGTTTATTGAATTTTGGTTGTATAATGCCATTGTATGTAAGAATGAGAGCCGGTTCACACTGGCGCAGCAAGACTTGCCGAGCGACTCAGCAAGGCGATCTGCCCACGACTTCAGAGGCAACTTGAAAAATGACTTCTGTATTGAAGTCAATGCAAGTCGCCCTGAAGTCGTCCCAGAGTAGTACAGGAACCTTTTTTTTTTTTTAAAGTTGGAGCGACTTGAGTCGCTCCTATTAGAACAGTTCCATAGTACAGAGCGGAGTGCGATTTTTGTCACGCGGCTAAGTCGCCTGACAATTTGCACCTATGTGAACCGGCTATAAGGGTTTTTGTAGTAACAACGATAGTGTGAAACTAGCCTTAGAGTATTGGCTATGGCAAATTGGACGCAGGTTTCCCTGCATTAAATTTGCATGTCTATGGAGCCGGTTCACCCATCTCTTGTGCCTGAGGTACCGCAGCAAATGCCCGCAAATCGCTTCCTGAGGGACAAGCGCAGCCAGCCTTTTCAGCGCTTCTACCACAGCTAAAACTGGGTCGGGTGGTGAGTTCCCTGAGGGTCCCCTGCTCTGTATTTACGGGAGGGAAGCCGGTGGGTGTCTGCCTTGCAATGCTAGGGTGGCATAAGTGTGGGGCAACATGGAGTCTGAACCAGAGGCTTCCACCCCAACTTTGCCGGAGTTAACCCTTAGTGCCCCTGCGGTCTCTGTGGAGGCTATGATGGCAGTCCTGGAGGCGTTTCTCGCCAGGATTGACGCGACTAGTGGCCAGAAGGGGGGTAAAAAACGCCCCCTCCCTGTGCCAGCTTCTGGGGATGGCTCTGACGCAGAACCAGACCGTGCTACTGCCTCTGGTTCTGGTTCTGTCATGTCAGATGATGCAGGCTTGGCCCACGCGGACAGTGAGGATGACTCTGTTTCAGAGCCAACGCATGATAAAGCGTTTGTTGGAGCCCTTATCACTGCGGTGCGAGATACTCAAAAACTTGAGGATTTGGCAGAGGCATCAGATTTGCCGATTCCTTTTGGGTTCCGCAAGCCACCCCGTGCCACGAGATTGTTTCCTTGTGTTCCATATCTGGACAAACTGTTGTACAAGGAATAGGATACACTGCAGAAAGCTTTTGCTGTTCCAAAATGTTTTGCGGTCTGTTATCATTTTGAGGAGGACTTTTAAAAAAAGTGTGTCTCTCCTCCCTCAGTGGACCCTCCGGTGTCCAGACTGAGTAAAGCCACCACGTTGCATGTGGAAGGGGCTCCCGCATTTATGGACCCCGCAGATAGAAGAGCTGAGGCTGTGGCCCGCTCCGTGTTCACAGTAGTGTGTTCGGCTGTGAAACTCTAGTCGCAGACACTCACCGAACAGGCAAAGGTCTTGCTGCAAGAGCTTGAGACACAGACTACTTCTGAGACCTGTGTGGACCTGGCCGACCAGTTGGTACAAGGTCTAAAATGTGTCTGTGAGTTGACCCTAGATACGCTCCCCTTGCTTTCATGGGCCTCCGCCTACGCGGTGGTACTGCGACGCCTGCTGTGGCTGAAGTGTTAGTCTGCGGACCAGTCTTCAAAAAAGGCTTTGGTAGATTTACCCTTTAAGGGTGAACAGCTTTTTGGAGCGTCCCTGGATGACATCATAAAGGATACCACAGGTGGAAAAAGCACACTGCTCCCACAGTCTGGGAATGGTAAGGAGCCACGCCGTAGGCAAGGGCCCTCCTTTACTGCCCCCAAGAGTATTGTTCGCCCGCCAAGTGCGGTGGGAAAAATTCTCAAGGTGCAAAAGCGCCCGCTACAGGGCAAAAGCGCACCTGGTACCCCAAGCCTAACAAGCCTGCGGACAAGCCTGCTTCCGCATGAAGGTCTGCCCCTGCCCGTGTCTCGGGTGGGGGGCCGACATCGCAAATTCACGGCTTGGTGAAGTTCTCTTCTAGCCGACCGTTGGGTTTGCGAGGTAGTTTCCTCGGGGTACAAGATAGAGTTTCTCTCTTGTCCGCCAAACAGATTTTTTTCCTTCCAACCTCCGGTTCGCCGGAAGGCTCTGTCAGGGGCTGTCCAGGATCTACTGGTCAGGGGAGTGATTGTAACGGTTCCTTCAGGGGAACGGTTTCAGGGGTTTTACTCCAATCTGTTTGTAGTCCCCAAAAAGGAAGGGGTTCGTCCAATCTTGGACCTTAAGGCCCTTAATTGTTTTGTCAAAGTTCAAAATGGAGTCGATTCGCTCGGTGGTGGCAGCGCTCCATCGGGGGGATTTCATGGCCTCCCTGGACATCATGGATGCGTACCTGCATGTTCCCATATGTGCAAAGCATCAGAGATTTCTGCGCTTTGCGATCGGAGAGGACCACTTTCAGTTTGTGGCCCTCCCGTTCGGCCTGGCCTCGGCACCACGGGTATTCACTAATGTGCTTGCTCCGATCCTAGCCCTGCTGAGGCAGCGCAGGATCGCTATCGTGGGCTACCTGAACGACCTTCTCCTGAGAGCTTCCTCAAGCTCAGAGTTAGAAGAGGAAGTGTCCATCACCTGCCAGACCCTGCAGGAATTCGGCTGGCTTCTGAACATCTGGAAGTCAATGTTGGTACTGTCTCAGCAGGTGGAATACCTGGGGTTAATCCTGGATTCCTCGGAGGCAAGTTTCCTCCCAATGGAGAAACTTCAGACACTAAAGTCTACGGTGCAACGGTTGACGATCCAGAAGTGGTCGTCACTCCGGTACTGCATGAGGGTTCTGGGTCTGATGGTGGCCTCTTTTGAGGCAGTCCCGTATGCCAAATTCCACACCAGGGTGCTACAGAAGGAAAATTCTGTCACTTTGGGACAAGCTTCCTTTGTCACTGGATTACCAGATTCAGGTGAGTCGACTGGTCAAGTCCTCCCTGGTGTAGTGGCTGATGTCTCCGGTGCTTCGGACCAGGAAGTTGTTTCTGCCGTGCCAGTGGACTGTGGTCACGGCGGATGCCAGCCTCTCCGACTGGGGGGGTGTCTGGGGTACCCAGTCAGGCCAGGGGCGCTGGACTCAGGAGGAGGAGTCGCGCTATCCAATCAATGTACTGGAGCTCCGTGCAATCAAGTTGCGCCTCACCAAGTGGTCCCGGGGTCTGCAGGACCGTCTGGTCAGGATCAAGTCCGACAATGCCACGGCCGTGGCATACATAAATCATCAGGGAGGCACACGGAACTCGGCTGCAGCGAAGGAGGTCGCGCACATCCTTCAGTGGGCCGAACGGTCCGTTCCGGCTCTGTCGGCCATGTACATTCCGGGGGTGCAGAATTGGCAGGCTGACTACCTAAGTCGCCAAACACTAGACCAAGGAGAGTGGTCACTACACCCGGAGGTGTTTCAGAGTCTGTGCCAAAAATGGGGCACTCCAGACGTGGACCTCCTAGCGTCCCGTCTCAATCGGAAGGTGTGACGGTTCGTGGCCAGGTCAAGAGACCCATGGGCGGACGCGTCAGACGCGATAGTGGCCCCATGGGGTAGCTATCGACTAATTTACGCCCCCCCCTCAAACTTCTTCCTCGCCTGCTACACAGAGTGGAAGCCGAGGGGATTCCTACAATCCTGATCGCCCCAGATCACCTCCCTTCCAGGAGAGACTAGGCAGAAAAATGGCACTTCAAGCGCTAAAAACACTTCTGCAGTACAGCTCCTCCTAAGGGGCGTTTTTTCCTGGGTATATAACTCTCACTCTGAACAGCTCCAATCGGAAGGTGTGACGGTTCGTGGCCAGGTCAAGAGACCCATGGGCGGACGCGTCAGACGCGCTAGTGGCGACATGGGGTCGCTATCGACTAATTTACGCCCCCCCCCTCTGAAACTTCTTCCTCGCCTGCTACACAGAGTGGAAGCCGAGGGGATTCCTACAATCCTGATCGCCCCAGATCACCTCCCTTCCAGGAGAGACTAGGCAGAAAAATGGCACTTCAAGCGCTAAAAACACTTCTGCAGTACAGCTCCTCCTAAGGGGCGTGGCTCCCTGGGTATATAACTCTCACTCTGAACAGCTCCAGTTCGTAACAAGCAGTACAAACCGAAGGAGGGGTGGGTGCTGTGTCCGTCTATGAACTCAGAAAAATGGATTTTACGGTGAGTACAAAAATCCTATTTTTTTTATATATATTTTTTTCCAGGCGGTTAGCGCTAAAAATAGCGCTACTATACCGCCTTCGGCCTTCACGCTGCAAGCGGTGCACTAGCAGGACCACTCCAAAAGTCCTGCTAACCGCATCTTTGGAGTCGGTGAAGGAGCGGGGTGTTTACCGCTCCTTCCCATTGAAATCAATGGGAAACTGCAGTAATACGCCTCTGCAAAGGCGCATTGCGGGCAGTATTCACACTTTTTCGGGTTTATTTAAAAATAGCCCCGCTATACCGCCAGCGCACCTCCTGCGACCAGTGTGAAAGGGGCCTGAGGCCCATTTCACGCGGTGGCGGTATAGCGGCGCTTAAAATATTGGCGCTATACTGTGTGAATCAGCCGCTAGCAGTGCAGTGTTAACACCCGCTAGCGGCCGATAAAGGGTTAATACCGCCCGCAATGCGCCTCTGCATTGTTGTAAATGAGAAGGAGCGGTATACACGCCGCTCCTCTCACCGCTCCAAAGATGCTGCTGGCAGGAGATTTTTTTTTTTCTCTCCCAAAGGGCTTTCACATTGAGGTTGCTGGGCAGGAGTTTTTCAGGCGGTATAGAAACGCTATTTTTAGCGCTGTACCGCCTGAAAAACTCCTCAGTCTGAAAGGGGTCTTAATGTTTATGCAATCAATGCTTTGTGTCCCAAATTCATCCCTGATTTCCTGTAGGCCTCTTGCACATGGGTTGTTCAACTGCAGTGGTTTAGTGCACCCACAAGCGCCATATGTGGTGTCTAGTCCCCCTGTCAAAGTCTATGGCTGTGGCTGGATGGGGGACGACCGCTGTACCCATTTTTTATTTTTTATGAACTAGATGTAATTTTGACATGCTATACAGGTTCCAGTGATCACTAATCAGTTTGTAACTCTTGATGGTTTCTGTATGCCAGATAGCAAGTCTAATTTATTATAATAATCAGGATAGATCAAAAGTTCTGTCAAATAAACAAACTACAAATAGTTAAAAATATAAAAAAAATGTTTTTACATAAATCGATTATATAACAACATTCAACAAAATAGTCCTTGCGCAAGGTATCGTATATACTCGAGTATAAGCCAGGATTTTTCAGCCCTTTTTTTTTTTGGGCTGAAAATGTCCCCCTCGGCTTATACTCGAGTCAGTGTACCTAAAATTATTGACAGGCGGCCGTCCATTGTTTAAAACTCGCGGTCTACTCCTGTCCCCTCCGAGGTAGGAGGAACTGTCTGCTGAGAAACGCCTATCACGAACATTCTCTCATCCTCACCCATCCCAGCAGACACTGTGTTCAGTGTTCCGCCAATCACGGATGCCTTTTCATCCTTGGATAAGAAGACGTTTGTGATCGGTGGAACACTGAGCACAGTGTCTGCTGGGAAACTGAGTCTGAGGATAAGAGAACGTCTGTGATAGGCGGAACTGTGTCTGCTGAGAAACGTCTGCTGAGAAACGCCTATCACGGAATTGATCAGGAGGAGAACGCAAATTTTTAAACAATGAATGGACGCACGCAGCCTCTCAATTTCTGGTACACTGACAATAGGCACAGTGAGGTTGCAAAGGGCACAGTGAGGCGTGCAGATGGGCATTGTTGACCCTCTTTTCCGCTTACAGTAGCTGCTGCATTCTCACCCTAGGCTTATACTCAAGTCAATACGTTTTCCCATTTTTTTTTATTATTTTTTTTGTGGTAAAATTAGGTACCTCGGCTTATACTAAAGTATATACGGTAAGTACATTTCTATATGGAATAAGGAAATGAGTGTACCTAGGGACTCAGATTATAGTGCCACTTTTGCATGGAAAGGAACCATGCTAAATGACCTCTGGTTGAGACGAAGACTTACAAAATGAAAATCAGTAAGGCTCAATGCACACTGGCTTAAAAAAACATTGCTTCTACAGGAGTTTGGTGTTCTGCCCGTAGAATCAACTCAATGTTATCCTATGAGTCCATACACATTAGGACGTTTAGGGAAAAAAAATGTTTTACCCTTACAACCCCTTAATAGCTTCCTTTACCTTAGTGCAGTCCTCCTTCACTTACCTCACCCTTCGATTTTTGCTTTTAAATGTCCTTATTTCTTCTGAGAAATCCTCACTTCCTGTTCTTCTGTCTTTTAACTACATACAGCAATGCAAGGCTTTCTCCCTGGTGTGGAGAAAGCCTCGAGGGGTCGAGCAGGAGGGTTAGGACACTCTCTACTTTGCAGATAGAGAAAGGAGCTGTGTGTTAGTGAGCGTCCTGACACTCCTGCTCGCCCTCGCCCCCTCCCCCTTAAGAGGCTTTCTCCACACCAGGGAGAAATCCTCGCCTTACTGTGTGTAGTTACAGACAGGAGAACAGAAAGTGAGGATTTCTCAGAAGAAATAAGGACATTTTAAAAGCAAAATGGAAGGGTGAGGAGGACTGCACTAAGGTAAAGGAAGCTATTTAGGGGGAAAAAATGTTTCCTTTACAACCCCTTTTAAGAGGCATATTTTGAGTTTAACGTTTAGAGGCAGAAAAAATCCCTTCTGGTTTGCGTTTCTGATTGGAGCTTGGAGACAAAAAAAAAAACTTAAAGCTCTCCTAAACTAGTCTAAACTTTGTACAAAAATTGCTCTATACCGTGTTTCCCCGAAAATAAGCCCGGGTCTTATATTAATTTGGGCAACCAAAAAAACACTAGGGCTTATTTTCGGGGTAGGTCTTATTATGCCAGGTCTTCTCTCCCTACTGCCTGTCAGAAAAAAGCTTGTAAATTCCTAAAATTCACAGCACCACATATTGCAAAATGTGTATGTCTGCAATTCAATTGTGCCACATAGCTTCTTCAAGTGCTGGGTGCATCTGTAACCCCCTGGAGCTCTCTTTCCCTTTTCGAGCACTGCAGCGCTATACCGAAGGTATTTTGCACAAATAGATCATATAAACACACACACACACAGTCTACACTATATAACACAGTAGTATAACACTAGTATTTCACCAGCACTTTAAACTAGGTCTTATTTTTGGGGTAGAGCTTATATTGCAGGGTTTTCTGAAAATTGGGGTAGGTCTTATTTTTGGGGTAGGTCTTATTTTCGGGGAAACACGGTATGTGCGTTTTCATTTTTTTTTATTTATTTTTTACTCCCGAGAGAACAGATGTTTTTTTAAGCCCAGTGTGCATGGAGCCTTCACATTTTACCATGTGAATATTCATAGGCTGATATATGTGCAAAAATAATAATATTTAAATAACAGAGGCTTTCAGGTGTTTTTAACATGGCTTTTCTCAGCAACCTATTGGAATTGATCATAATTTGACTAGAGTAAATGCAGCTATGATCAGTAAAATACATCCTACATTTCCTATCTCCATTGCTCCCTATTTTACCAGATTTATTAAGCCCATATATGGGGGAGTGTTTGTACAAAGGTATGAATTCATGGTTTTAGGATATGCCTTTCCTTTTTAGGGTGTGTTTTTTGTTCAAAGAACATGATGCTGGGCATGAAGGATAAACACATTAAAATCATAATTGAGCTTAATAAAGCCACAAGCTGTAATGTCATGTTTGTTCATGTCAACCCATGTATATCTTGTCTCTAAGAGACAAAATCCCATAAAGCTCTGACAAATATAAAAGTCCTCCCTTGCAGTGGGGCTGTGCTTGCAGTACAAGGGTTAACTGCCTGTTTCGGTCTAGGTAGGTAGAAAAGCACATTTACTTATCCAATCCCCAGCAGACAGCACTCCCCCATACTCCAGCAGTGGACTGTTCCTCATGTGCAGGGCTGCTGTTAGAAATCACGGGACCCCATACAGCCTACTGGACAGCCCTCCCCTGTCTGAAAGTGACTAAGGACATAGATTTATTAGTTCCTTTCCATGTAGCCTCAGCTGCACAGATGAATGAATTGGAGGCTTTCAGCTCATTCACAAACTGAAGCATAGTGAACAGTTTACTATGTTTCAGTGATGAACAGACACAGAAGTGATTGGTACCAATTACTCGCTGTGTTCATTCAGAAAAGAAGGGGCCAGAAAATTACATATTTACTGGCCCCTTCTAACGCTCTCCATCCTAAAACATCCCCTGTGTGCCCAGAGCAGCTGCCGATGGGAGAAGAGAGGAGGGAATCTGGCAGTTCTGTGGGAGGAGGAGACAGGAGTCCAGACAGCAGATGAAAGGGGCACATGGGCTAGGACCAATCCCTCTGCAGCCAGAGAGAGAAAGAGAAGCTGGCAGCACTGCAAGGGGAGGCAGAAGAGGATTGGTGTCTGCAAAAAGACAGTACAGCCAGACCTCCTGCTCAGCAGCTGCGCGGGCTCCCCTTTTGAACTGATAGGCCCGGGCCCAGTACAGGAGGGCTGGCTGTACTGCCTTATCAGCGGCCCTGCTCATGTCCAATGCAGGGCTGTGGGCTCTGCAACTGTCTTGATGGCATCAAAGGACTGGCTGGAATGCAGGGCAGAGGGGGCTACTGGGATCCCTCTGTATGCAATACATCACAGCTTACCAATTTTTAAATGTGGTGGCTGTATTATTATTTATGTTTTTTAAGGTCTTTTTTTTTTTTTCTCTGTTTTTTACCTGGTGATTTAGACAGTAAGTAACACACCTTCTATATTGGGCCGGATTCACATCTATGCAGTTTGCATATTCCAGGTGCATTTTGCGTTTTTCAATAGACCGATGTGAATAGGAATCCATGTTCAATGGACTGTAGTGTGTTTCTGCAAAACTGAAAACACACAAAAAAATGCATAGGTGCGAACCAGGCCTAAGGCTCCATGCACACTGAAGCTGATAATAGCTATAAAAAAACACCAGTAGCTTTGCAGGGAGCCTTTTGCGTTTTTGCAATAGCTTCAATCAGCGTTTTTCAGTGTAGCTTTTATCAGCTTTTTTTTTTATGGATAAAAAAACGCTAAAAAGCGCCAGCGTTTTTCAGTGTTTTGCATTTTTTAGCGTTTTCCCCCACCAAAAAACGGCACTTTGAACGCAAATTTTGGCCGTTCAGAAAAAAGCCAATAAACTCTGAAGCTCATTAACACTGAAAAACGGCCAGGGGTGCATAGGCTAACAGTTTGTCAGCTTCAGTGTGCATGGAGCCTTAAAGTGCCTATAATCGGAGCAACAGAGATACCTTTGGACAACAGCTGGGGGAAGGGGAGCGTTGTATATAAATCTGCTAATGCATATAACCACAAAATTAGGGTTATACTGATACTAGTATCGGGACCGATACTGAGCATTTGCGCGAGTACTTGTACTCGCGCAAATGCTCCCGATGCTTCACCGATACTTTTATTTTCGGGGAGAGGGGGCGGAGAAAGCTGATTCCGCTGTCTTGTCCCCAAAGAAAAAAGCCAAGCCCCTCACCCTTGTCCGGGCACTTTGCTAGACAGATCACCCATCCCAGGATTGGATGGGTGATCTGTCTAGCAAAGTGCCCGGACAAGGGGAACGGGCTATATATGACGAGGCGCGGCGGGGAACACACAGCTATTCAAATGACAGCTGTAATGGGGGGGGGGGGGGGGGGGTTGGCTCTTTGGGGACACATGGCTGCATTTGGGGACACATGGCTGCATTTGGGGACACATGGCTGCATTTGGGGACACATGGACATATTTAAAAAAAAGTATCGGTATCGGCGAGTACATGGAATAAAAGTATCGGTACTTGTACTCAATGGTAAATAAAGTGATTTCGCAAAAATTGTGTGTATGTATGTATGTGTGTGTGTGTGTATATAAAATCAAACGTGTGTAAAGGTGATCGGTGAACAAATATTAGCTGTGAAGATCAGAAAAAATAAAAAAGTGACAGAGCCCATATGAAAATAGCAAAGGGCTGCTATAAATAGGTATCCACTAATCCCAAAGGAAATGGAAACTCCACCAAAGACACCAGTCTGGTCTCCCAGAACTCTCACCTCAATGAGGGATAAAGTCAGCAATCAATGGCTCAATCTCCACCACACGACCGTCTCCTCAATGTCTCCTGTTAGCAAACCGAATGTGAACCTGGTCCCTTAATAGAGCACCTGAAGGATCTCAAACCAGGGAAACAAGAGGGACAAAGGAGGGCCTCCAATAGTGTAGTATCAAAAATAAGCATTTATTGGTACAAGTTGCACTTACATATAAAATATATAAAACGAGTGGTGTAAAAATGAACAAACAGTGGCGTCCTCTGCGCCGTCTCACGTCACTCCTGGTGTACGTCTAAGTCTATCCCTACACGTTACGACACGGTCACGTACTTGTACTCAGTCCTAAAAAATTGGTACACAAAATAAAGCCAAACCCCACAGCTCACACTGCAGTTGCACAAGCGGTTACAGCACCATTTTTTTTCTTCTTCTTTTGGGATAAAGGTTTTACACTAACCGGCGGACAAGAACTGTCCGCGCATGCGTCGAATGGATTTGACGCATGCGCGTAAGCATTTTATTTCCGGGTTTGGTGAAGTGGCGGCGTCAACGTCACGCCGCGTTCCCTGGCCAAGGGGATTTTCATCCGATGGTGTGTACACACCGTCGGAAGAAAATCCGAAAGAGACATGTCCGCTGGAAACAGTCCGTCGGACATGTTTCAGCAGACATGTCCCTCGGTGTGTACGCGGCCTAAGGGGCTTCTTATACATTGAACAGTGCTCAGTGCCCCCCTTACATTGGTGATCAGTTCTCTGTGCACCCCCCCCCCCCCTTTACATTGGTCATTTCTCAGCACCCCCTGGCCTTAGGCTGGATTCCCATCTATGCATTTTTGGTTATTTTTATTTTTATTTGATTTTTTTGCATTTTGCAGATTTGCACTACAGAATGTGTTCCATAGAAAAAACATGTTAAATGGAATGTGGAGCAAATATGCAAAAAGCACCAAAACTGCATGGGTGTGAACAGGACCGTCTTAATACCATAATGGGCCCCTGGGCAAAGTCATACTCTGGGGCCCCTACAATGGAGACAGTGCAGGTAAACAGAACTGAAGTAGGTAGGTGGTAGAGGATATGTGGGGTGTAGAGGGGTCAGAGTGCTCTGGGGATATGTGGGGTGTAGAGGGGTTCAGAGTGCTGGGAGGCTATCTGGGGTGTAGAGGGGTCAGAGTGCTGGGGGATATCTGGGGTGTAGAAGGGTCAGAGTGCTGGGGGGGATATCTGGGGTGTAGAGGTAAAGCCCCAATTTTGGGGCAGCCCGGGCTCAAGGACCAGCTGCTTTGGGGAAAGGGCAGGGCCCCCCCATGCAGCTGGGGCCCCTGGGCAGTGCCCAGGTGTGCCCTCTCATTAAGACCGCCCTGAGTGTGAATCCAGCCTAACATTGGTTTTTACGCTGGCTGCCCCCTCCTTGCAAAACATTAGTTGCAGCATACTAAGTTGTAGTGTTGTGGCTGGTGGCCTTGGACCTGAGGCACCAAAAACGCACATTTTAATGACGCCTAAAGAAAAATGTCCTTGTATAACAACCAATTCAGTTTAAAATAGAAATGAAAGGCAAAACATTTAACAAGATATTATAAATGGAGACCCCCAGCTAGCATTATTGCATTTCAAACCTCCTGGTGTTACTAATACCGTTCGAATTTACTAATCTAGTCCTTTTTTAGCTTCCAAAATGACCATAGCCAGGGCATGTTATAAACCATTCACCCACATCTCTGAAGTCGAATCACAGCTAGTTTTTCGTGAATGAACATCTAGCATCCTCGCTAATAACCGTACCAAATCTGGGACCCCTGGATGGCATACCGCCATCCAAATCTAGCTGCCTAATCTGGGCCTTCGTTGAGCCAGCATTTGATAATCTGATACTTTCCCACCCCTCCCTACATCTCCTTTCTTCTTAATTTCTTCCCTTTCCTCCTATGTACTGTCATTAAACTTTGAAAAATGAAATGAAGGCATTGAAGTAGGGAAAAAAATATTGTAAATGCCTTTTTGTTTTTTCCTCGTTCCTTTCTCTCTCTCTCCAGTAGACTAATGCATTTTCGTCCAAAAATCATTTTTTTTTCGTTTTTAACAAACGATAACGAAAACCAAAAGATCCGACATAAAAAAATGCTTTATTTTCGTTGCGGTAAAAATTCGATATAGAGAGATTCAACATTATAGGGAAAAGATTCGACATTACAGAGAATAGATTTCGATTTATGAGAGAATAGATTTGACATTATTACTAGTCATACAACATTAGAATTCTTGTAGGCGGAATATTCAAACGGAAATGTACGATTCGACGCAAAGATTCGACGTTCCGTCGAATATTCTTTTGCCCATTCGACAGAAACCAAGTATTATTGGATTTTCGGACGAAAGCTATTCCCCAACGAAAAACGAAATAAATCAAAACGATTGTCGGGAGTAACTAAATACATTTATTTTCCAAACGAAAACGAAAAAACTAAACAAAATATTCCAGTCTGCACATGTCTACTCTCCAGCTCGTTGATTGGGTCATTATTTAGAATGTAACCTTCATGGTTACATTCACCTTTTTCTTTTTTCCAGTATATGATTTATACCTTTTCTGTGTACAGACAGTATCTCACAAAAGTAAGTACACCTCTCACATTTTTGTAAATATTTTATTGTATCTTTTCATGTGACAACACTTTGCTACAATGTAAAGTAGTGTGTGTACAGCTTATATAACAGTGTACATTTGTTATCCCCTTGCAATAACTAAACACACGCCATTAATGACTAAACCATTGGCAACAAAAGTGAGTGAACCCCTAAGTGAAAATGTCCACATTGGGCCCAAACTGTAAATAGTTTGTGTGTCCACCAATATTTTCTAGCACTGCCTTAACCCTCTTAGGCATGGAGTTCAACAGAGCATCACAGGTTGCCACTGGTGTCCTGTGATGCTCACTGACGACATCGTGGAGCAGATGGATGTTGGAGACCTTGCGTTCCTCCACCTTCCAGTTGAGGATGCTCTGGAGACATGCTTGGCCAGTCCATCACCTTTACCCTCAGCTTCTTTAGCAAGGCAGTGATTGTCTTGGATGTGTGTTTGGGGTCGTTATATTGGAATACTGCCCTGCGGCTCAGGCTTCCGAAGGAAGGAGCTCATGCTCGGCTCGGCTTCATTATGTCACAGTACATGTTGGAATTCATGATTTCCTCAATGAACTGTAGCTCTGCAGTGCCGACAGCACTCATGCAGCCCCAGACCATGACACTCCCACCACCATGCTTATAGGCAAGACACACTTGTCTTGTATTCCACCTGGTTGCCGCCACACACGCTTGACGCCATCTGAACCAAATAAGTTTATCTTGGTCTAATCAGACCACAGGACATGTTTCCAGTAATCCATGTCCTTAGTCTGCTTGTCTTCGGCAAACTGTTTTGCGGGCCTTCTTGTGCATCATCTTTAGAAGAGGTTTCCTTCTGGGATGACAGCCATGCAGACTAAATTTATGCGGTATATGGTCTGAGCACTGACATGCTGACCCCCTCACCCCTTCAACCTCTGCAGCAATGCTGGCAGCA
This sequence comes from Rana kukunoris, assembly GCA_029574335.1. Lineage (NCBI taxonomy): Eukaryota > Metazoa > Chordata > Amphibia > Anura > Ranidae > Rana > Rana kukunoris. The sequence goes on from CM056050.1 coordinate 462,161,182, forward strand.
CTCATACATCTATTTCACAAAGACAACCTCTGCATATGACACTGAGCACATGCACTCAACTTCTTTGGTAGACCATGGAGAGGCCTGGTCGGAGTGGAACCTGTCCTGTTAAACCGCTGTTTAACAGGACAAAGTGCCGAGGCTCAGCTTCAGGGTCTTGGCAATCTTCTTATAACCTATGCCAGCATGTAGAGCAACAATTTTTTTTTTTTTTCAGATCCTCAGAGTTCTTTGCCATGAGGTGTCATGTTGAACTTCTAGTGACCCATATGAGAGAGTGAGAGCGATAACACCAAATTTAACACACCTGCTTCCCATTCACACCTGAGACCTTGTAACACTAACAAGTCACATGATGCCAGGGAGGGAAAATGGCTAATTTGGACATTTTCACTTAGGGGTGTACTCACTTTTGTTGCCAGCGGTTTAGACATTAATGGCTGTGTGTTCAGTTATTTTGAGGGGACAACATAGTGCCATTTCTTCAGTGCTGTCACATGAAAAGATATAATAAAATATTTACAAAAATGTGAGATACTGTACATGGATATGAAGTGATAATAAGGCTGGCCATACAATGATGGAGTTATTGTTCCTTTTTCTCAAGAAAGATGTAATCTAACATATGACCAATGCTTAATGTGTAAAAATAAGTAGGAAACTGTAAGAAATTCCTTTTATTGTGCAACAGAAAACAAATATTGGATATGATTGGCTGTTGTAAACGGCTTAAGTCACTTTTCCTTGTAACCCATTTAGAAAAAAGGCACAATGTACTGTTATGTCATTTTACAATCCTCCATGTATTTTATTATCACAGGACAATGCCAAATTGGGGCGGTGGAAAGACCTGCTCAGTCTGCCAGAAGGCTGTCTACTTTGCGGAGGAAGTCCAGTGTGAGGGTGGAAGCTTCCACAAATCCTGCTTCTTGTGCAGTGAGTCGGTCCACTTCTATTATAAACACTAATCTGTTTCCCAGCTGTGGGACTTGTGTTCTTTATAATTCTTGTTCAGAGCTTTACATATGGAAGCAAGGCACGCCAACGACTGATATCTGCATACTCTAGAGGTGGCAGGAAAGAAAAAAGTCTATATAACTCCAGTACAGATTAAAGGGAAGCTATGCCAGCACCCCCCCCCCCCCCAATTCTTTATTTTAAACAAACAGTCCAAGAGAGCAACCTGATTAACACAAAATAAACATTACATCTGGGCATTTTCCAGGAGAGGATCAATACTGACAAATTGAATAACAACAAAAGAGTAACCTGATTCATGGAAACGCAAGCCATATAATCATAGATTAGTTCCATGTCTGAAGGATATGCCAACATTTAATCTCGAGAAATTGGAGCTGTGTTTCTGCAAGTATATATGACTCTTATCCTATTCCTATTGGCTGTGTAATGGAATTTTAACTTCCATCTTTAAAGTGGTTGTAAACACAACCACACAACTTGCACCTACAGGTAAGCCTAGATTAAGGCTTACCTGTAGGTGCAAGAAATATCTCCTTAACCTACACGGTTAAGGAGATATTTTCACAAAAAAGGCACGGATGTCTACGGTGCATAGCATACTAGCTCATTATGAATTACTTACCCGAGACCGAATCCCCCGCAGCAGCCGTCATTCGCCTCCTCCGACACGATACCGGAGTGACTTCTGGGTATCGGTGGTGTGACTGGCCGGAGCAGCGACGACGTTGCTCCCACGCATTCGTGGAAGTGGCACGCTCAGTGCACCTGCGTCCGCTATCTACGGCGCATGTGCCGTAGACATTGGTGCCGCTATTTTTTGCAACTATCTTCTAAACCTTTTAGGTTTGGGAGATATTTCTTGCACCTATAGGTAAGCCTTAATATAGGTGTAATGGTCACCACCGTTTACAACCTTCCATCAACCCACGACAGCTTATACTACACTCCACAATCCAGCAGACACGATCCATATCAGTTCCCTCAGAGAGACAAGACATACGCTCTGTGCTTTCTGGTTTCAAATGTATGAACCCTTTTAATGGTATCTTAGCTTTCTTATATACAGTACAGCATGTTAAAGTTAATCACAGGAACAATGAACTCTCCACCCACACATCACACCATGGGGGGGGGGGGGGGGTTTCAATAACATTCTTTTTGATAATGCCATCCAGTTGAGCTAATTACTAATTGTAACAGAATGCATTATCCAGACAGCCTGGCTCCGCATATAGCTTGACAAGTTCCCCTAAACATAATTGACATGCTAATTCAATACACCTGAAGAGAGACGTCTGACCTTTAGAGTCACAACACATCTATCATCAATGGGCTTTTCACAGTGTTAGCATCACACAATTAGTTCCCCTCAATCTATATCTTAGACAGACTTCTGTCTCCGACAAAAAGGTATTCGCACCTGATCATCAATGGGCTTTAAACAGTGTTATCCCACAATGGAAAGGTCTTAGGAGCAGACCTGAATTAACACCTCTACAGCCTTGCACAATGGACAATGGAATATCTTAGGAGTCTATTGACCTGGTTTGGGTCAACATTAACCAACAACTTGTAATATCTCCTGCAATACATGAATTATTATTTATCAGCCACCCTATGCCCAAAAGGGGCACAGGGTGACCTTGGTCCCAAGAGTCTTTAGTGCCGCTGGCACAGGAGTATCCCCCATCCCTCAAAAGTCTCTGGGTGTCACGGGTCACCCCGTTACAATAGGCTTACCTGTAGGTTAAAGTGGTTGTAATGGGTTTACAACCACTTTAAAGCTGGCCATACATGGATCAAAATTTAGCTGGTTCAGCAGGAACTGCCCGAATTTCAATCCACGTATGGCTGTTTCCGTTCATGAGATTGACTTTTCATGGACGGGCCTGTTGGTTTATATTTTCTCGATCGATGCATGCAGCAGTCCGGCAGCAGTGCTGACCAGTGCATTCTGACGACGATGGAGTCCCACTGGCAGAATACAATTACACAGCAAGGGGAAGATTTCCCCATCCACCTCAAATGTGTGGATGGTCAAATTTGGTTATTGTTTTCGTTCAGCAGACTGGCTAAATGAAAAAGCCATGTATAAAACAGCTTAAGTTTCAGCCTGATATAGAGATTGCATATTTATTATAATGCGTGCAGCACTAACTCTGAGCGCAGAGTTACTTGGTGGTTTACTAATAATATAGACTTGCTAGACAGGTGGAGTGATAAAAAAATGATCATATATTTCATATAAGCCTGCCTTGAAAGTAAAGAAATAAAGATCAAATGTGGATGTTGGATTTCTAGAAAATGTCTGCTACATTGGAAAGGTTTCATGACCATCGAGGTGGTGGACGTCTCATCATTTGGCTTCCTTCTTCCTCTCGGGGCAGAATCTCCAGACTCTGCCTCTCATTCTTTCTGCATGTTCCTGCAAAAAGTGACAGGAGGCAGAGGAGGTCTAAGCATTGACAGTTTCAAGGTTTGTGGGGTCAGAGTGCAGAGTACAAGGAACGGTGGCTGCAATACAACAGCTGACTACTTGACCAGAAACACCCTAATGGCCATGCCCACTTTAGCCACAAACCATACCCAAATTTAAAGCCACACCCACAAATACACCCCCCCCCCCTTCTTGTAATACACCCTCAAACAATTGGAAACCTCTGGAACAAAAGGCAGACATTTAGGAAATAAAGACAAAATTTAAACAGATTATAAATAAGGCGTCAAGATATACTCCATAGAAAGGGAGGGGGGGCACCATGATGGTAGGAGGGCACCATGATGGTAGGAGGGCACCATGATCATAGGGGGGCGATAAATAAATCCCTAAAGCATATGTAGCTCTAAAATAGAGAAAGTGGTTGTGGCATATTGCAGCTATTCGAGAGCTTAACAGTTTTGCTAAATATAAGGGCCAATATTGGCGAAGTAAGAAATTTGTGTGAGTAAAAATGATTGCTGTGTACTGCCTTGATGTCCTTGACAGCTGGATAAAGAGGGGAACTGGGGGGCTAGGGTAGGGGGTCGCTCTTTAAAGTTTACTGAACTAAGGTGTCCTGGTTTTCTCTAGGGGAGGGAAGGGGCTTAAGGACACTGACATCTATACCAGTGACTACTGGGGGCACTGTGAGCTATACTGGTCACCTACACTCCCTACTTGTAGGTGTGTTTCACAGAGGTAGTACAGCTCCCTGTATAGTGTATGTCCTACCTCTGTAGCATAGTGTGCCACAGCAGGGATGTTAGGATTGTGAAAGACCTTGGGCAACCCTATGCCCTCCAAGGAGAAAAAAGTGATATAGTGGCCCCATTGGGATGATAGTAGGAGTTTAATTATTGTGCCACAAGAGACTGTCTTTAAGGCCTTGTACACACGATCAGACCGGTCTGATAAAACTGGTCTTAAGACCAGTTTCATCGGACAAGTTCGATGGTGTGTACGGACCGTTTTCCATCGGACCAAAGTTTTAAAACATGCTTTAAAACCTGTGCGATGGACACCTGTCCGTCGGACCAAAACGATGGTTAGTACACAAAAGCATCGGACCAAAAACCTGCGCATGCTAAGAATCAAGTCGACGCATGCTTGGAAGCATTGAAGTTCGTTTTTTCAGCATGTCGTTGTGTTCTACGTCACCGCGTTCTGACCCGATCGGATTTTGGTCCGATGGTGTGTACGCACATCAGACCATCAGACAAGTTCAGAGTTGTCTGATGAAAACGGTCCGTCGGACAAGTCTCATCAGACCGGTCTGATCGTGTGTACAGGGCCTAAGACAATATAAGCCTCAGTACAACCTCCCCTTTTTTTTTTTTTTTTTTTTTTTTTTTACTTTAAACTTTTTTTATTACATATGCTTTTCTGCACACAGAGTAGAAACAGAGCTAACACTTTGTCTGAGTATACCTTAAAGAAGAACTACAACAGTCAAGGACTACTCGGCAACCATTGAGGCGCTGAACGCTTTAGGCTGCATTCACACCTGAGCGTTTTGTCGCCTGAAGCGCGACGCTCAAGGACGCTAGAGGGGGGGAAAATAACATCATTCTCTATGGAGATGGTTCACATCTCCAACACAAAACGCCGTACGCCGAAAGAACGCCAAACTCCTAATTTCAAACAAGTCCCGGAGCGCGAATCGGGCGGCTTGGGCGTTTTACATTGACCTGTACAAAACCGCGGGGAAAAACGCTGCGTTTTGTCGCAGCAAATCGCGGGGAAAAACGCTGCAATTTGTCGCGGCAAATCGCGGTAAAAAACTACGCAAATCGCCTATGCCTAGGTGTGAATGCAGCCTTAGGCAGGAGTATGTGATTACAATTTAACATATAGAATGCAAGGGTCAGGAGTATTTAATGGGAAAAATTGCAGTGGTCAGGGGTATGTAATCTACAGTACAGAGCACAGCAACATTTAAGTACTTTATGTAAGATGGGAAAGTAAAAGATCTGTACCACACAGCACAACCTAGAGTATGGTCAGTCGAATGTAATGTACACTACGTGTTCCATAATTCTGACTGCTACAATTTCCTCTTTATTCTGTTGTGTACACTTCTAATTGCTGAACTCCCAGCAGAGTGGTCAGGATTATGTAACATTTAGTCCTATATACAGAATGCAGTGGTCAGGAGTATGTGACATATGGCCCAGTGCACAAAGTGCAGCGGCGGCTGGTGCTCAAGATTTTTGGGGGGCGCAAACAAACCAAAAAAACATCAAACGATGCCCATACATTGCTGCCATCAAACGCAGCTACTGTACTCATCAATTTCCGTCGGTGGACCCATCAATTGTCACTACTGTGCCCCATCAAATGCTGCCCGGCACTTACCTGCACATCCTCCATGTCTTCCGTCTTCTCTCTCAGGTGTCTAATCACAGCGCTTGACGTTTTAGCTAATCAGGTGACGGGTAACAGACCTGGCAACCTGATTGGCTTAGAGGCGGTTCAGTATTGGCAAAGTGAATGCCTTCGCTAACACAACGTTGAGTAAGCAGCGAACGCACAGCATGGTGCCTGCTGTTTACCTTTTTGGGAACCTATTAGAGCCTAGGGCTCAAATCAAGTGCTTCCAAAAAACACCCCGCCGCTGTAATTAAGGTGCCTGGTGCCCGAAAAGGGGCGGACACCTGAATAGGTATCAGCGGCGACCATAGATTCATGCATTGTATGAATCTATGGTGATCAAAATGGTGCCAGAATAGAGGGGCCGCTGCCCATGTGCCTCTTATGGACGCACCGCCACTGTATGCCATGTGCAGGCCAGCATGCAGTATACAGAGTGCAGCATGAAGAGTACAATAGAGTAGCCACTAGTATGTAACCTAGGACCATAATGGTATGTAACATAAAACTGCAGTCATGACTATGTTATATGCAAGTAAATTCTGACCGCTGCACTCTGTATGTCATGACAAACCTTACATACTGTTGACCATGATCACTTTATGTAGTGCTGTACCCCAGTCAATTTCTCTCCTCCACTCCAAGCAAAAATATCATTTGGCGAATATCCCCCACAGATAACCACCTATTACTTACCCCCCCCACCACCTAATTTAGCTTCCACACGCACTTACCAGTGCACCACCACCCATCCACAACTCTCACCCCTGCGAGAGATAGAAAATATTGTCCACCCTGTGGCATTAAGTGTGTCTGAAGTCCAGAGGGACAGCAAGAGAGACACTCTGAAAAAATGTAAGGCGAGAATGCTGCCTATTGGTATCAATGAGGACAAGGAAGGGGGAAAAAAGGTGTATATAGAAGGGCTTTAAACAATACCTAAAAGCAGAGATTCGTTTGTGTCGCCGCCGGTGTCCCGCAATCGGTCACAGGAGCTAAAGAACGGGGAGAGGTGTGTGTGTATGTAAACACACCTTCCCCATTCTTCAGAGTGGCAGTGTCATTGATCGTCTGCTCATGTTTCCCTATATCAGGGAACAATGACGTCCAGCCCCCCCCCCCCCCTACAGTTAGAAACACATATGAGGTCACACATAACCCCTACAGCGACCCCCTAGTGGTTAACACCTAAATTGCAATTGTCATTTTTCACAGTAATCAATGCATTTTTATAGCACTTTTTGCTGTGAAAATGACAATGGTCCCAAAAATGTGTCAAAATTGTTGGATGTGTCCGCCATAATGTCGAAGTCATGAGAAAAAATCGCTTGTCGCTGCCGTTGGTAGTAAAAAAAAAAAAAAATTATTAATAAAAATGCCATAAAACTATCCCCTATTTTGTAAACGCTACAAATTTTGCGCAAACCAATCGTTAAACGCTTATTGCAGTGTTTTTTTTTTTACCAAGAATAAGTAGAATACGTAGAAGAATACGTATCTGCCTAAAATGAGGAAAAAAAATGTTTTTTTATATCTTTTTTGGGGATATTTATTATAGCAAAAAGTAACAAATATTGTCGCCCTATTTTTGTTTATAGCGCAAAAAATTAAAACCGCAGAGGTGATCAAATACCACCAAAAGAAATCTCTATTTGTGGGGGGAAAAAAAGGAAAAAGGACACTAATTTTGTTAAAGAGCCACGTCGCACGACCGAGCAATTGCCAATTAAAGCAAAGCAGTGCCGAATCGCAAAAAGGGGCAAGGTCCTTTAACCTGCATATTGGTCCGGGTCTTAATTGGTTAAACACATATGAATTACACAGGTTCTGAGGCTACTTTAATGCAGATAAGGCACCGAGTTGGTTTAATTACCACTAGGGTTGTCCCGATACCACTTTTTTAGGACTGAGTACAAGTACCGGTACTCTTTTTTTTTTTTTTTTTTTTATGTACTCGCCAATACCGATACTTTTTTATAAATGTGTCCCCATATGCAGCCATGTCCCCCCACATATGCAGCCATGTCCCCAAACATATTGTAGCCATGTCCCCAAACATATTGCAGCCATGTCCCCCCACATGCAGCCATGTCCCCTGTACCTAAATGATGCCGCCGCCACCGCCACGTTAATCACCGCGCGGGGAACATTACAGTCAGCTTTCGTTTGAATAAGCTGTTTTCCCTGCCGTGCTGTGTATAGAGACACTCCTCCTTGCTCGGGATTGGACAGATCCGTCCAATCCTGAGCAAGGGGGAGTGTCTATGCGCGGCGGGGAAAACGGCTTTTCAAACGAAAGCTGACTGTAATGTTCCCCGCGCGGTGATTAAAGCGGCAGCGGTGGCGGCTTTGCGATATACGGCGGGGGGGCAAGTATTCTATTTAGGCATCGGGGGTATTTGCGGGAGTACAAGTACTCCCGCAAATACTCGGTATCGGTCCCTATACAGATACTGGTATCGGGACAAAACTAATTACCACCTTAATCGGCTACAGAACCAGTGTAATTAATATTTGTTCGGTTTTAGACGGATGACGTGGAAACCGTAGTTTAAAGCTTAAACCCAAAAATAAAAATGTAATAAATTGCAGCTTACAAATTCTTAGACGTGATGGTTACTTTTATCGGCCCTAATTCACAGAGCACTTACGCTGACGTATAACAAGTTACACCAACGTAAGTGCAAATGTGCGCCGTCGTATCTGTGCGCAAGAGCCACAAACAGAGATACGCCTAAAACTGGGCTACACCCCACCGACGTAACTTGCTTACGCAGGCGTAGGGTGGGCGTACATTTAGGCTGGGTGCATGGTGCTGCGCCGATTGATTAGCCATTCAAACATGCAAATGAGGTAAATACGGCGATTCAACGTACGTGCGCCTGACGCAGGCTACACGCGGTGCGCGTAAGTTGTACGTCCGGCGTAAAGTTATTCCCCATAAAGGAGGTGTAACTCAGCAACAGACATGCTCAGGTCTGCACCAGAGAACACAACCCGGTGTATTTTATGTTGGACGTGTGTCTGGCTGGGCGTAGGTTATGTTAACGGCGTACACAGTGATGCGGCGTATCTTAGGCAGTTGTTCTGACGTGGTTGTGAGCATGCGCAGTTCGTTATACGTACTTGTCTGGTGCTCGGCCCATCATTTGCATGGATCGCGCCCACTTCCACTTACGCTGGCCTGCGACATCAAAAATACGCTACGCTGGCGCATCTTGGTGAGCAATGGTTTGCTGAATGCAGTGCTTGCCTCTCCGCGCTGCGCCGGCGTAGCGTACTTTGTGTGCACTACACTGACGTAAATGTGCGCCCACTCTCTGTGAATCTGGGCCATCCTTTTTTTTTTTTTTTTATCTGGCCACTAACATGCTTCCTGTCTTAGGGTGTCTGGATTCTAGATGAAATGGTAAAGCAGACCCCATTGGACAGTAGCATTGTCATTCTGCAGGTAGTTACTTTTAAGCCAGCCATAAACTGTGTGATTTTTTTTTTCTTTTTCTTTCCTGCAAACTGACGAATTTTATGTTTTTAACACTGGGTGACATTACATTTTAGCTCACAATTCTAAGCTGGAAGAAGCTTGCAAGTGACATGACTAAGTAATCTGGCTTCTGTCATCTACAGGAAGTGAAACCGAGTAGGTCTGGTCATTGGAGATAGCAAGAAACCGGTTTTGAAATCAATGTTTTTTTTTTCTATAGGGTGGTGGAGTAATATACTTGTATTCCTGCCCTTCCCACTTCTGTGCCCAGACAGAAATCTAACACAAATTGCAGCCAATAATTTTTTATGTTTTTATTTTTTTTATGCAGGATGTGATTTTAGAGAACACATTTTTTTAACAGGACTATATTTTATATATTTACTCCAAAGCATGCAGGCTACATAAAATTCTTAAAAAAATTTGAACCTGCTACCTGCAAAAGGGGGAAAAAAAGAAAATACATTCTTTGTCTCCTAACTGGAAAAGGATATCCCATGGCAGCAGTGGAAAGCTTTGAAGTCCAGCCATCAGAGGAATGGCGTGCTAAGGCTACATTCACATTTGTATCTGACAGCAGCTACAGACCAGTAATCTGTATGTAGCGGCGCCCCTGGTTTCAGACACTCATTGCCAGTCAATGAACAGTTCTTTTTTTAGCTTGTTTTTATAGGAGATTTAAGTGATTTTTTTTTTTTTTTTAGCTAAAAAGCTTCCTTTTACCTTACTGCAGACCTGGTTTCATGTCCTCATTGTTCGTTTTTTGCTTTGAAGTTGCTGTAATTCTGCTCTGATCTCCACACTTCCTGCTTGTCTGGCTCCTTATAAAAAATCTCATGGCAGCTTTTTACTGTGGTTCAAGCTGTCATTACTGTGTGTCTAAAACTCCTCAGAACCAATCGGATTCATTTTAAAAACAAAACACTGCCCTGGATTTGTTTGTTTTTGTTCTGTGTGTCTCTTTACTTCACAGAAACATGAAACCAGTTTAAAAGTGAAACTAAACTGCAGACACATTATATGCTTGATTTTTATCTATTTTTAATCAATTTTAAAAGGAATCAGTTAACTTTTATGTCTCTATACCCAGAGAGATGAAGTTCACCACCCCCCCCCCCCAGACAAGGGGTTCTCTCAAGGGCCACTACAGCCTAACACTCCAACTCCATCACTAGTTTTTCCACCCGACATCTCCTCCCACAACAGGCTGACCATAAGTGAGGTTGTTTATATATATATATATATATATATATATATATATATATATATATATATAATGAGGCCTGCCCCCTGCCCCAATTCCTTTTGGGGATTGGTCAGGGCTCCCAGATACACTCAATGCCGCTCCCATTCTCTTCCCTGCCTCTTTTCCAGAACCCTCTAGAGGAGGCGCCAGAGAGATGAAGTACATGTCGGCAGGGCTTTTTTTCTGGGGGAACTTGGTGGAACTCAGTTCCACCACCTTTGGCTCAGACCCTTTGGTGCCTGCTCACCACAATCACTTGTGAACACAGAAGTCTGGTTTCTGTGTTTACAAGTGACTGCTTTGTAACCCCCTGAACTCTGCACACTGTATGTAATGCAATTCTGGTATTTAATGCCCCTTTAAGACCCTTCTACTGTTTGTGAAATCTGAACGGGTTGTGGTTGAGTTCCTGCACCTATTTTCTGAGAAAAAAAGCTCTGCATGTCGGTCACCTGCTGCTATACTGAAAACCGCTCCCAGCCTCCCCTAGCTCACAGCTAGGCCGGCCTACATTTACCTGCACTGGCTGTAACGAAAAAAAACAAATAACTACTTTAGAACCTACCTACCTAAGGCACTTGAAAAAGTTGAAATATTTCTCGCAGATAGTTGCAGTTTGTAAATGAGTTGAGCAGCATTTTCAGGATTTAGAAAAAAAAATGTTTTTTTTTTCAAAATCCCATTCTTGGTGGTGGGGAGGAATGTTATACCCCAGGTACCCCTCCTTCCACTTTATTGGTAGTTTTCTGAGCAAGCAGAGCTGTCTAATGGAAATGGAGTGCAGTGAAAAGCTGGTGCTTGCCAATACAGTATGTGCCTGCTTGAGGAGAAGATTGCTTTTAAAAACTCACTGCACCAACCTGCATGGGTACTGTGGTATCGTGATTTGGTGCCTGCAAAACACACTGCATTGTGATCTTGGTTTGGGATTTTTTTAACAATTAATTGGCACCCGCCTGCAGATCGCGCGGTCACCTGCAATGCATGAAAGCACATGAAATGCACCTTTCCCCCACAGTGTCCTGGTGCAAACTGGCCCTGAGGCAGATAGGGGATACCCATCTTCACTTTATTTGTCTAACATCCCAAAAAGAGTGTAAATGTGTAGCGCTTACACAATACGTTTCGTGGCAAAGCACTTCGTCTGGGGTCTAACTAATGGGATATTTTGTCCTGATATGACCAATTTGGAACCTATTCTGATAAATTTTAAAACTTTACCAGAATGTCCGTGTTCACCTTTTTGACAGTTTACTAACTATTGTTAGACCATGTCTGCAAAGAATGAATACCAATGTAGCAATACCCCAAAAGGAGCTGCTGGTTTGTTTTGGGTGGCATGTTGCCTCTCTTCCTCCGCCGTCTGGGGTACACGATGAGAGCTGAGATGTCCAATGTCCACACTTTAGGTGTCTTTTTCTGTGATTTATTACCCAACAGGGTAAAATGATAAAAGTAGTAGTTGAAGAGGTAGAAAGGATAGTAGGTTCAGGTGAATAACTCTGTTCGGAAACAATCCTGCTTCCAGCGATAAACTTTTGTCACCACTCTAGCCAGAGTGGGTATTGTGCACCTGGATAGCCTCTCACCAGCCTAGCAGCCAGAGTGTCACACGAAACTAAAAAAAAATCTCTGCCACAGACCTTCTCAAAGATGGAGATATTGTTGGTCCAGAATCCTTCAATACAGGATTAAGCACCCGGATCTCTTTTGAATAAACTTTGGTCAATTCAGAACTGACAGGCGACCATCATCCAGCCTCTCAGTAATGGTGCGTCCTCCGATGAAGTCTAAGGCCTCTCCTGAGATACCAGCCTCGTGCTCGGTATTCCCCCAGACAGGTTCTTCATTGGGTGGCTTTCTCCCTCAGGACGGATAGCACAGGACCACTCCAACTGCAGACCCAGTCTGACCACTGGGCCTACAAGGTAGATTACAACCCCGGACCAATGTGGTCCCTGAGCCAGGAACACTTGAACATGCACCCCCCGGCCATGAGGGCCACGCACGGGAGGTGGTGGGATGACAAACCCGGGATCGAAGACCGCAAATTAATGACGTCTGTCCCTAAGTACTCTCCCCCAGCATGCACAGCGAGGCAATCAACTCCCACTGATTGACTCCAGAGGAAAAACACCCAATACGCCCTGACTCGACTGCTGCCACCCTTAGTCTGGGGGGGGGGGTACAGGCACCCCAGGCAGCAATAGTAGTCACCCACAGCACAGCCTTGGCTGGAACAGAGGCCCAAATTTGGCCAAAATAACATGGTCAGAGGCAACTAAATCTCTGACCACCCTCTAAATTTAAAGCAGCACCAGCTATGAAAGTAGCAGGGCGCTACCCCAACCTAAGGATGAATACCAACATTTTAGAAAAAAAAGGGGGAAGTGCCATTTTCTGCTGCTAAATTCACTGCAGCTAAATGCAGTGCGCGTTTAGCTCCAGATACTTGACCCATGATGCAGCACTTTCCTTTTCCTAAACGCAGTTAAACTGTCTGAAACTACATGTTGCTATTCCTTTTATATAAATAACATGATTATTTTGCATTGTGTAAGTCAAGCTGCTTTTAGAAAAGTCTTCTAAATTTGGCTTTACTCTCAAATGTTGGTGCCTAAAGCTACTTTCGCACACGTGATTAGAGCTGGTGCGAATGGCGGTGGCAGAAATCCAAGATTCCTTGAGCGGCTAGGTGTGGCCGCTGTCCCCATTCACTATGTCAGGTCGCTGGCGGCCACATCTATTTGCGGTTCTCTGCACAGCCAACGACCTGTCGGGAAAGTCAACGGTTGTTGTACATAGCCACTGAGAGCCGTACGCCGGTGTGAATGAACAGATTGGCTTGACTCAAGCTCTTATCTATATATATATATATATATATATATATATATATATATATATATATATATATATATATATATATATATATATATTTTTTTTTTCCCGATATTAAACCAAAAGTTGATTCTAATTCCCTTCCTCCAGGACGGATTTGCAGCTCTCTGAGAAAACTTAACCTATTGTCTGGAGGTGGTTTACAAAGCTGAACGTCAGGCAAATGCACAACTGAAATATAAAGATCACTTGTTTTACCTGCTAACCACATTGTGTTTTTAATCCACTCCCATGTTGTATTATTTTCACACATAAGATAGTCACTTCATTGGTAGAGTTGCAAATAACAGTTGCCAGTTATAACAGGTGAGGCAATGTATTGCGTGTGTGATGCAAATATTAAATTTTAAAACCCAATATCCTTGTCACTTCCTGAGAATTTAACTGTGTCTAACCATGGCAATCAATGTTCTCTTCCTATCAAGCGTGTTTTTTTTCTTTTTTTCTGTAGCTTACAACCCCCCATAATATAGTGTACCTCTAGGCCAGGGATCCTCAAACTACGGCCCTCCAGCTGTTGTAGAACTACACATCCCATGAGGCATTATTGTAACACACTGACATTCACAGACATGACTAGGCATGATGGGAATTGTAGTTCCTGAACAACTGGAGGGCCGTAGTTTGAAGACCCCTGCTCTAGGCAAAACCTTTATTTATTTTTTCTTTCCCTCGCTCTGAGAAAAGTGTCTTAAAGTGGATCTCCACCCTAAAGTGAAGATCTGCTGATCGGAACCCTCCCCCCCCTCCGGTGTCACATTTGACACCTTTCAGGGGGGAGGGGGGTGCAGATACCTGTCTAAAGACAGGTATCTGCACCCACTTCCGGCCCACAGTCTCAGGCAAAAGACGGGTTTTTCCCGTTGTGTGCTGGGAACTCTCGGCTCCCAGCACACAGCGGGAGCCAATCGGCGGGCGCAGCGCGACTCGCGCATGCGCCGTAGGGAACCGGGCAGTGAAGCCGCAGCGCTTCACTTCCTGGTTCCCTCACCGTGGATGAAGGGGGGAGCAGCAAAGAGATGAGCGAACGCTCATCCTCTGCTGCGGACGCCGCTGGACTCCAGGACAGGTAAGTGTCCTATTTTTAAAAGTCAGCAGCTGCAGTATTTGTAGCTGCTGGCTTTTAAAAAAAAAATTTAATGGGCCATCATACACACATACGATTTTCTCGGCAAGAAAGCTGTTTGCTTGGTTTCTCACTGGGAAAACTGCTGGGAATCTCGACGAGAAAAATAGAGAACCTGCTCTCTATTTTTCTCGGCAGTGTTTCCTGCTGAGAAAACCGTGCGTGTGTACGAGGCTTGTATGCTTACCTTGTATGCTACTGCGCATGCATCAAAGTCATTTTGAGCATGCGCAGTAGTGTAGGGTGTAGCAAGATGGCGGCGACGGCAATGAATGTGACGAGCGCATGCTCGTCTTAGTCGATGACATCACTGTGTTCTTGCCATTCAAAAGAATGGTGGTTCTTTTGAATGGCCGTGTGTACACAGGGCAAGGCTAGCTTGCTGGGAATCCTATTGGAAAAACCAAAGTGGTTTTTTTTTTTTTCGACGCGATTGCCACCCGTGTGTACAGGGCTTTAGAGGGAAATTCCCCTCACTATGGGAGATTTCCTTTCACTTTTTTTTTATTGCGTCCCGGGACAGGAAATGAAGGGAAATTTCCCCATTGATACAAAGTTGTTTTAAAAAAGGAAATCACCTAGCATTAAAAAAAAGTTTTGGCTATACATATGTAGCGCTACCCCTGCAGGAGCCGCTGGTTAGATTTTGGGATCTACTTTCAGTAATATATTCACCCCCTTTAAGTGGCTCGAACCCGTCCTTGGCACATCAAGCAAGTTGCGAATCTCATGTGTAGCTATGAGATTCCAGTAATACACAACTAGAACATCTAGAAATAACATGCAATATTATTGTTACCTTTTGTCTTTTGATTGCAGACTTCAAGAGAAAAGAACGCACCTCACAGTAAAAGCAATTGAATCAAGAAGAATTTTACTTGTTATGCATTAATGAAAAAAACCAGCAATGAATTACACACACACACACACACACACAGTATTCTATCTATCTGTCTCTGCAAAGGGCCCTTTGCGAGAGTCAGCGAAACAGCATAGGAAACTTTCAACAGACGAAGCTCTATAATAAACTTTAAATAGCCTATGCTCGTGAGCTCCCCTAGTGGGTAACCTATTGAAGTGCGGCCACTAACAGGTCTCGATCAGGCCTAGCCTGTTAAAAGTCCAAAAAAAAGTTCCTTAGCGACGGAGTCTGTTTGTAGGCTCGTTGGTGCACTTTTAAATATATTTGTAATCCACAGGGGTCTTTAAACTCAGTCTAAGGTGCGCTTAACATAAGCGTAATATCCCGATCCTCCATCCTCCAATCAGCATCAATCAATATGGCCAGCGTGACTTTCAGATATTCCTTAGCGGACCAGCAAACAGTGTGTCCTTACTAAGATGTGAGGCACTGTAGATGCCCAAGTTTCCATACCCAATAACTTTGTTAAGTGCCCTCTCACCCGAACAGGCCTGGTCCGCCTAAGCTTCTCGCAGAGATGAGCTGCTCCGCAGCCACGACACGATAATAGGCCTCTGATGTCCTGCTTTCCACAGCTCCGGTCAGCAGTCGATCCGTCTATCCGATCTCCTGGAACATGAGTTGGGCACAATTAAACTTGCTTCCCTCCGGGTGGTTGGTCTTCCGGTAGATTAAGGCCCAGGCTTCGGTTCTAACAGCTTGTATGTAGTGCTCTCCGCAGAGGAAGAAGTGCAAGTCCCGAGAGAGCGAATTCCACCCCGCCCTGCCTTTTAAGTAACCTTCCCCATAAGGCTGTGCGGGGGTGTCATGTGCTAAGAAAGGGCGAGGAATTGTGGGAAGCATAGTCTATCTCTACCAATTGTCAATGGAGGTCGTGTCTCTTAAATCCTCTAGTCCCACAATGCACTGCTTCAACAAATATAAACTTATGTACAGTACAACTTGAACAACGGTATGGATTCAATTCTGCATCGCTATTAGTAATAGTCCATGATGGCAGAACCCCGCTACACATACACTTTTAAGTTTTGATACCCTATGACAAGAAGTGTTACTGGCAGGATTACAAGGTAACAATAATGGGGGGGGGGGTGTAAAATACTTGAATAAGGGAATCTAATGCAGCCATCACATCTAAGGACAGGTAAGCTGCAATTCAATACATTTTACCCAAGGGGCTTTACAATACACCCTGTTCCAAATTATTATGCAAATTATATTCCTCATTTTCCTAAATAATTGATGTAAACAGCATGATTCTCGTGTTATCAACTATTAAGAGTACAATTCAATTTTTATTGAACAAACCCCCTAATAAGTTTTTATTTTTTATTTTTTTAAATAAAAAAATGTACAATGCACTGTTCCAAATTATTACGCACCACAAGTTTCAAAAAACACTTTATAGGTTGTAAAGAACTAAAAATTGTAATTTGTTGTAATTTGTTGTGTTTGCAGCATATTTACTGAAATCAAAAGCTATTTCAATCAAACTTTGAACAACATTTTAACTTTTTAAACATTTTAACAGGTCACATTGCATTATAACATAGGGCCCCTTATTTGATAGCAGCTTCACAAGTCTTGCATCCATTGAACTTGTGAAAATTTGGACAGTTTCTGTAAATTTTCTAGTAAAGACCCTAGAGAATAAAATGGTGGTTGTTGCAATATTTTATGTTGCACTGTATTTGCGCAGCAGTCTTTTTAAATTTTTTGTTTTGGAAAAAAATTACTTGTAAAATTTTACGCCGTGAGAGAATCGTGATGTTCATTCTAAGCAAAAAAATCGTGATTCTCATTTTGGCCAGAATCGTGCAGCTCTAATGCAGAGGTATTCTTTGCAGCATGAGATGGTGCATTGTCATGCATGAAAATGGATTTTATTACGGAAAGCATAGTTCTTCCTTCTGTACCAAGGAAGAAAGTGGTCAGTCAGGAACTCCACATACTTTGCAGAGGTAATTTTTACACCTTTACACAGCTCTCTTCCCATGATTCCGGCCAAAAACATGACTCCACCACCACCTTGCTGACTTCACAGCCTTGTTGGAACAGGGTGGTCATCCACCAATCTTTCCATTCTCCATCCATCTGGACCATCCAGGGTTGCACGACACTCATCAGTGAACAGGACTGTTTGAAAATTAGTCTTCATGGGGGCCTAGCAGTACCCGATATTAGAAAATACCATCAAGCAGCTGTCCTGTCACGGGTGGTGGAATGGGCTAGGAATAGAACATGGAAAAGATGGGTGCAAATAGAAACGACACAAGCCAATGTAACCTTGGGAAATATTATTTGGAATCCCACACAATTTAGAGCACTTGATAGTAATACCCTCGAACTGACACAAGACACTTTGAGATTATGGGATAGGACACAGACACAAAAGGATAAGAAATATAATTCTCCACTAATAAATCTAAAAGAAAACACATATTTTGCACCGGGGGAAAAAAAAATTGGGGGGAATTTGATTAGGAAAGGAAAAGTTCACCTGGGTGATATAATAAAGGATGGGGAAATTAGGACATATGATGAGTTGGAATCCAGAACAGACATCTGGGATCTAAATAAATAGCGCTACACTCAACTTCCTGCATTTTGTCCAGCACCTACCCAGACCATTACGGTCGAAGGAGGAGCTGACCCCACTAGAGAAACGATGCCACCGGGAGAATTCAAAGGGCACGGTCTCAAAACTATATAGGATGCTGGTAAGGTTAGATTCACAGGGGGAACCCCCTTTCGTACAGAAATGGGAACGGGAATTAGGAACACTTAGAGGGGAAACTGACCCATTCCTCAGCCATTGATATGCGGACGGCTGAGACCAACTATAAATGCATTTCGGGCTGGTACATCACTCCTAACAAAACTTGCCATTATAAAGCTGGCATGTCCGCCGAGTGTTGGCGAGGGTGCACGAACAGAGGTACAATGGCGCATTTGTGGTGGACCTGCCCGAAAATCCAGAAATTTGGGGGGGCGGTCCTGACCCACATCAAAGAGATCACAGGTAATGAGCTAAAGAAGGATCCCTGGACCGTACTTTTTCATGGCAGCTGTGCGGGAATCAAAAGATACAGGCAGTCATTAATTCCACATCTGTTGAACGCAGCGAAACGGCTTATACCTAAAAAGTGGCAGGATACAGAGTGCCCCTTGATATGGGAGTGGATAGATAGAGGAAACTTATAGAATGGAGGATTTGAAGGAGAGTATTGCTGAGACAAGCGGGGACTTCCATGAAAAATGGAACAAGTGGAAAGAGTTTAAAAAAACATGGAGCTATATTGAGCAACTGAGGGTATAGGGTAACATAGGGGGCGATATGTGCTAATTTTGTAATCACCATCCATGTATCAAGTATCTAGCTATACTAAGGGATACCTCACCACTCCTTGAAAATCTCTCGTAGACACCTACAAGAACTACGCGACAACAATATTAAACTTGTGAGCAACTATTCTAGTGCGCCTGCTGAACCTAGGACCCGAGCAGGAGGGTTATTGGGGGGGGGGGGGGGGTTTGAAATAAATATGTTATGCCCTTGTAGATGCCGGTGAGGTCTCGTTGTACTTTAATTTGCGACACGAGTTTCATCCTTCGCATTCTCTGCCTCTTCTTGTTTTTTGGGGGAAAAAAAAACAAGGGAGAAACTTATAATATAAGCAAAATACCACAGATTATGCGAAACAGTTTAATGGAGACAAACAAGCATCTATCCATGAGCTGGTATCTAGGGTCTGGTATCGGCTGATGTGGGAAAAAAAAAAATTAGTCTTCATGTATTTTTCTGCCCAATGCAGCCATCTGCCTGTGAGCATTGGTTAGCGGAGGCCGAATGGAAGGTTTATGCACAGTTGCAAAACTCTGGAGCACTCTACACCTTGATGTCCGTGGGACTCCAGAGGCACCAGCAGCTTCAAATATATGTTTGTTGCTATGTAATGGTGTTTTAGCAGCTGCTCTCTGGATCTGGCAGAAATCTTCCTCAATGTGCCTTTATCTGCATGAAACCTGTCTGTGCTCTAATTCAGCCACAAATCTCGTAATAGTGCGATGATCACGCTTTCGGGAAATATCAAATGTTTTCATATCTCGTCCAAGGCATTGAACTATTTAACTCTTTTCAGCAGCAGAGAGATCCTTTTTCTTCCCCATATTGCTTGAAAATGGTGCTCTGCTTAATAATGTGGAACACCCTCCTTTAGTAGTTTTCCCTTTAATTGGGCTCACCTGGCAATCTAATTATCACAGGGGTCAGAGATTCTTTTCAGTGATCAAAAGAGCCCTGAGACACAATGTCATCCATGAGTTACACTGAAAAACAAAATATTTAATCTTTGTGACGCTGAAATAGAATTTGCATAATCATTTGGAACACGGCGTAAAGGTATTTTTATTTTGGTGAGAAATCTTTTCCTGATGTTTATATTGTGTCAACTGAGCAGATAATTTCATGACAGAGCAGATAGCACAGAAATCTGATGTATCTGATCAGTGGAATCATTTGCCCTTAACCACTTAAGCCCCGGACCAATATGCTCCTAAATGTCCAAAGGTGTTTTTACAATTCGGCACTGCGTCGCTTTAACAGAAAATTGCGCGGTTGTGCGGCGTGGCGCCCACACAAAATTTGCGTCCTTTTCTTCCCACAAATAGAGCTTTCTTTTGATGGTATTTGATTGTGTCTGCGATTTTTATTTTTTTATTTTTTTATTTTTTTCGATATAAACGGAAAAAGACTGAAAATTTCGAAATAAATTGATATTTTCTACTTTTTGTTATAAGAAAAATCGAATAAACAAAATTTTAGTCAAACCTTTAGGCCAAAATGTATTCAGCCACATGTCTTTAGTAAAAAAAATCACAATATAAAAAAATAAAAAATAGCTACCTAGCGGCAACAGTGACACTAATACAGCGATCCGAAAACCGATCGCTTAGTGACACTGGCAATAGGGGGTGAAAGGGTTAACTAGGGCGGTGATCAAGGGGTTAAACCTTTATTGGGGGGGTAGGGGGCTAACCTGGACCTAACACTAACTGCCTGTCACACTGACACTCAATGCAGTGATCAGTAAATATATGATCACTGCAATCAGTGACACTGTGACTGGGGGGGGGGGGGTGATCTGAAGGGGTTAATGTGCCTATGTGTATGGTGTCAGTGTAGTGTTGGTGCGACTTACTATGTGATGCCTTCTCTCCTCTCGCCGGATCGAAAATACCGCCGAGAGGAGAGGTGACATCACTTCCTCTGCCTGTGTTTACATAACACAGGCAGAGGGCGGGCAGAGCGGGGGGGAGCGGATTCCCTGGGAGCGATCGTGAGGGGGCGGACAAGAACGAACAGCCGCCCCCTCATCCCAGATCGCTCCCAGACACTTACCGACCGCTGCATGTAGCGAAGGGGTCCCGATCTGACCCCCGACCCGCTGGAAGGCAGGGACGTACCAGTACGCCCATCTGCCTGTACGTGCCATTCTGTAGACGTACATATACATGCGGCGGGCGTTAAGTGGTCAACTGTAGAGCTGTAATTACAAAGACATAGTTGAGATCCATGTGCACTGGGCTTAAAAAACAAAACAAAAAAAAAACACCAGTTCCCTTGGCAGAAAAAAAAATACTCATATAGAGAGCGTTTTTTTTTTGTACACAGTTTAGGAGAGTTTAGAGTGTGTTGTGTTTTTTTTTTTTCAATGCAAATTTCTGGCTAAATTAAGACCTGAAACTAACCAAAAGATGCACAGGACCCCTGTGTAATCTGCACCGGAGCCGCTCTGAAGATGTGGGAAGCGAGAGCCGGTCACAGTCTTCTGCTATGCGAATTGTATGCAGAGAAATCCGCATCCAAATCGCAATTCTGTAAACCCAGCCTAAAGCAGTCTCCAAACTTTCTCACAACAACGGGGCGGGGTGTTCCTCCTCCACCGCCGCCTGTTGCTATGACAACGGCACAAACAACCGCCGCTATGAGCGGCGCTCTAATGCGCACACGAGAGATGTAAAGCTCACCCAGCATGCACGAGTCGGGCAGAGTAAAAAAATTGTACCGGGCTTTAATTGCCCACACAAGAGATGGAAACGGCCACATCATCCTGCAGAGCAATGGAGGCAAGTTTTTTTTTTTTATTATTAATTTATTTTTATTAATTTATGCACTTTAATTTTAATTTAGCAACATAATATTTTTAAATGGCAAAAAAAAAACGTGACTGGAACCCCGCTTTC
Organism: Rana kukunoris; assembly: GCA_029574335.1. NCBI lineage: Eukaryota > Metazoa > Chordata > Amphibia > Anura > Ranidae > Rana > Rana kukunoris. The sequence goes on from CM056050.1 coordinate 462,182,934, forward strand.
CTTTTAAAGAGCTGCTGTAGAACATTGTTTTATACAGCATGGAGTCCTTTAGTGTAAATCGGTGGTCTCCAAACTGCAGCCAGATGCAACCCTTTGCTTACCTTTATCCGGGGCATGAGGCATAATTCCTGCCACTGACACCAACGATGGGGCATAACTCAGACACCAACTATTTCTTCCACTAATACCAAAGATCTGGCGTGGTTTATTCCCACTAGGCACATTCCACCCCTCCAATGTCGTAAAGGACTACTAGTAAACTGCCCATTTCTTTAGAAAGTTTGGAGACCCCTGAGCTAGGGTTGCCACCAGTCTGGGTTTTGACACATGTGCCCAGGTTTCCACCCCGCTAGAAACTCGGGCACACATTCCACCGTCTTGTGGCCAGTGTCAGCTGGATCTCTGTCCGCGGCCGCAACATCTAGAGGGGCGGCGCGCATGATCCTGTGCCAGCTATCACTGTTGCACAGCGGTGTGCTCTGAGCCAGCGGGTGTCCTGTGATTGGCCGATCGGGCCATGTGCGGGGTAGGCCGGGTGGCAGACATGACTAGCTGGTGCTGGTCACGTGTGGGGGCGGGGCTGGACTGTTGATTCGATAATCCTGCCTGCTTGCTCCCAGAGTCCTGCCTCAGTCACAATGTGTTTCCTGAGGTCTCATCTGCTCTGTCAGCTTGCCCCCCTCCTGTGTGTCACCCCCCTCTCCCTCCCCCCACCTCTTTCCCTCCTTAGGGGGTGGGGGCCCCATGAGGATGGCTGTATGGGGCCCCAATAATTGCTAACAGCAACCCTGTGAGTGAGTGCACCAGTTCGGATGTGTCATGAATCCTGTATCTTGTCGACACACTTCTCCCCAAGGCTTCCCCACACAATGGAAGGCAGGGGACACTGATGGGTGGGTTCCCTGATCTAATAGAGGGGGGGCCTATATAGGGGAAGGGGAGTCTGTGGGGAGGGAGATGGGACAGTGTCAGTAGGGCAGTGGATGGTACCAGTAGTTGCCATCCACGGTAAGCGTGATGCATTATTGCTCTCCTCCAGGTCTCTAAAAAATATAGTGTAGTTCAGATTTAAACTGAAATTTAAACGTCTTGGATAGTTAGGATAGAGCTGGAAATGGGTTAACCCTTTTTGTCTAGTTTTTCCTACTGTGTCTCTTTTGGAGAGATTTCCCCTTGCTTCTTGTTAGGACAAGACATATCGGTAAATCTCCCAAGTGAAGACATGAAGAAAACATTAATCAATAATCGCACGTTTGTGTGGGGAAGAGTTCGAAATTTTTTAAAATGTTTTACTGCTGTGTGTACCTTCCTTTCCCAGGAATAACCACTTCCCTCATTTGTTCCGATGTCACAGAATTGAGAGAAAACCAGAAATGTTCATTTCCTACTCTATTCAAAGCTTAAACGCGTTCTATGATCACATCATACACATTCATTTTATAACATCAGCATTAAAATAACTATACAAAAAATAGTTCTTTATAAGCTTACTTAAAATCTCCTCCTTTCATGTGGGTAAATCTGCCTTTCTTCTGGCCATCTCTTTCAACAAAGTCCTGAATTCCCTGCATGCTTTGCAGCTTCTCCTTTGCTGTGTACTTTCAATTTTTAAGGACTACATATCCCATGGTACCTTGCTGACTGCAAGCAGTGATACCTGTACAGGCTCCCCCTCCTGAAACTCCTCTCTCAGGACCTCTGTAGTTCAGAAGGAAGGTGTTTTATCAGATTAGGTGACCCGCCAGAATTAGTAACGGCAGTGATGTTCCATCACTGCCATCTTGCTACACCCCACACTCGGCCCCAGTAAGGATACAGTGAGAAGGCACCTACCGGAGTCATGCATTTCACATTTATTTTTAACAGTAAATGGAGGTTCTAAAGTGACATTCTTCTGTCTGACTGTTTAGATGTTCAATTTTAAAAGAGGCAGCAATCCTGCTGATGTCACAGGTTTCCTAATCTGACAGATCACCTCTGATTTAAAAATTCAACATGTAAACAGTCCGTCGGATTTCTAAGTACTGTATTTCACCACATATGCTCAGTTTTATCCATTTATGTATTTAAATCTATATCCTACTATTGTGTCGTTTTGTTGTGACTTGGAATCTTAGAGATTTTATTGCATATACTTTTTTTTATGTAATGTGAGCATTGGTAATGATCTGCAAAACTTCAAGTAGCAGTAAATGACTTTGATGTAACCAGAGGCGTCGGATATATGATGTTTAGTGGGGCCTGTCATGTCACATCCCTGTATGTAAATACAAGACCTGATTCGTAAAGCAAGACAAATCGCAAAGTACAGTGTGATGTTTTCCAGCCTTCCTTCTGTTGTGTCTTTTTGTGTGACAGAGAACTGGCACAGGAGTTGGCGCTAAACAACTAAGGAAATTTTCTCTCTTAAAGTAAAGCCTCTTACACACGATCGGACTTCCAGCAGACTTTTACATGGATTTTTGTCTGAAGGGCGTTGGCCGTGAACTTGTTCTGCATGCACACGGCCCAACATTTTCAGCCAACATTGACCAAATCACATGGTTTTTCAGATCTTTATCGCCACCCTTTGGGTAACTTCTGCTATTGTTGTCTAATGTTTATCATTGGTTCCGAGCATGCGTGTTTGTAGTTTGAATTTTAGTTGAACGGATTTGTGTACACACAATTGGATGAACCGATTTTTAAGATTTATTGCCAGACAGTTGAAAGCATGAACAGCCAACATTTGTTGTCGTTAATTCAGCCAACAATTGTCTGATGGAGCATACATACGGTCGGATTATGTGACACAACACGTTCTTCAGACCATTGTGGCCATCAAAGTGGATCGTGTGTACAGGCCTTTTAGGGTCAGGAAAAGGCTGATCAGAGGTAAAAGGAGTAGCTATTGTATGGTCACAAAGGCTTGTCTGGTTGATGCTGAAAGGGTTTCAGTGCATGAATATTTCATGCATCGTTGTTTGTGATCGCTGACGGTCTCTTCCATTTGTATGGCAGCCTGCATTCATATTTAGTTGTCGGAGAGTAGGGATCATAATCTAGCAAAGTGGTTAATTCCCCCCCCCCCCACATGTAACTGCACTGAAATTCACATGGCCCCCGATGAGCGCGCTCGCTGGCATGTTATCCTGAAAGGTCATATGAAATCCAGTCAGGATAACAAAACCGCCACCGGGCCGTCATTCTGCTTTCGGCCAGGCGGGAAGTTAAAGCATGTTATACAGCACAGTGCTTGTGCTGTGTCATTTGGACCCTGTATCGACTGAAATACCTGGCTGATGCTGCCTGGCTATACCCTCCCTTCTGCAAACAGACCAGGATAATCATGGCTGCTGAGCCCTGACATTGTTGTCAGCTTGTGTGATTCCATCAGCCGCAGCCTGCTATCTGTCTTCTGTGTCCTCCCCCTCCCCTCTCTGCCTGCCTGTCTCTGCTCTACCAGTGCCTGCCCCTCCCTGCTCCTGCTCTCATTTCAGCTATTAAATGCTCCCATCTGCTCTGCACCATTACAATTAAGGCCTCGTACACACGAGGCAATACATTTGTTTAAATCGGTCGGACCGACCGATTTGAACAAGTCTGTCTGCTTGGATTTTGGTTTGCTCTCGTGTACACCGTTTCCAGCAGACAGATTTGATCGTGTGTACGCGGCCTAACTGTCCCTGTGCCTGTGATCTGTAAAAATAAATAAAAGAAATTACGTTGTACCTGCATGGGCTCTGTTCCTGGCCTTCAGCTGATTGTCCGCGGCTCGGTGCTCTCTCCCCCCTCCTCCACGGCTGACGTCAGCAGAAAAGCTCAGCCCCGCCTACTGCAGCTGTGACCCGGAGCGACAAGGGGAGGAGAGGAATCGACTGAGCGTCGGAAGCGGATTTCACACAGGCACAATTGTGCAGTGTGTTTGTTTGTTTTTACAGAACACAGGGACAATTATGATGGTGCAAATCATTTAATAAAAAATACAAAAAAAGGGGGGGGGGGGTTTAAAAATCACTTTAAACAGTGAGTACAAGGATTTTTAGCTTTTATTCCAACTCTCCTCTTTCTGCCTTGGCTAATTCTATGATTTCTAGTCCAACTGAGAAAAAACCTGAGGTTTATTCAGTAAGGCAACAAAAAATGCAGTGACTGTGTTCAAAGTGCAGTACAGTATTCCTTACAACAGATCACATTTCATCTTTTTATTGATTTGATTCCAGTAAAATATAATCTGTTTGTGAGTTAGTACACTTTGTTTAGTATCAATGCAATCTGCATCGGTTTATTGAGTAAGCATTCATTTATCAATTGCTATTAACAGATTTTGTGGAATACTTTAATTGTACAATTTTTAATTCACAATTCATATTTTTTTTTCTGCAGTGGTGTGCAAGAAGAATCTGGATAGTACCACAGTTGCGATTCATGGCAATGAGATCTACTGCAAGTCATGCTATGGGAAGAAACATGGGCCTAAAGGATATGGATTTGGACAGGGTGCAGGCACTCTAAGTATGGACCGGGGTGAAAGCCTGGGAATCAAGCCTGAAGAGTATGTTTATTTCAATATTTACTGATACTAATGCCGCGTACACACGATCACTTTTTGTGATGTAAAAAAACGTTGTTGTTTTATTTAACGAAACAAAACAACATTTTTCAAACTTCATTTTAAAAAACGACGTTGCCTACACACCATCGTTTTCTGAAAATGCTCTTGCAAAGCGCGGTTACGTACACCACGTTCGACGGCACTCTGTTCCATTCAAGCTTGCGTCATAACTTGCTTCTGAGCATGCATGGGTTTAAAAACGTCGTTTCGATCATTTTTTATGACGCAAAGAACTAAATTCTGAAAAACAACATAAAAAATTGAGCATGTTAAAATTATTTTTATTTTTTTTGTCGTTTTTCAGAAGACATAAACCGACGTTTTGCCCACACACAATCATTTTAAATGACGTTTTTTAAAACGTCGTTTTATTTCATCACAAAAAACGACGTGTGTACACAGCATGAGTCATGTTTCATTTATTGAATTAAACCCAAAACCAAAAATTGTTATATATGGTAGTTCACCAATGCTTTTATTTTGCCTTTTGTGTGTGTTTTTTATATATATATATATATATATATATATATAATTATATGTGTGTGTGAACACACTAATCATTCCAGTCAGTGATTTAAATGTTTGTGTCAATACTCTTAATGGATAGATTTTATAAAGCCTTATACACAATATTATTACTTTTTATTCAACCTGGCAGGGCTGAACGAAAAAAAAACTGACTGCTCAGGAGGAGCCACTGTACTAACTATTCAGTGTTGGTACATCAATCTCCCCTGCTGTGGTATTGTGTTCTGACAGGGGGATGCCCCCCCCCCCCCGTCAAAGCACTCCGGTTAAGGTTCTCAGCCATTGGCTGAGAGCGCTGATCAGGAGCAGATCAGCTGACCTTTTTTCGGTCATGTCCCTTCCACTGTCCGACTGACTGCAGTACAGTCCCTGTTGTAGATATGTAAATATATTTTATTTTTTACTGGTAACACAGGTCTGCGAAACATCAGCCTACAAACAACCCGAATGCTTCCAAGTTCGCACAGAAAGCGGGAGGTGCTGATGTGTGTCCTCGCTGCTCTAAGACTGTGTATGCTGCTGAAAAGGTGATCGGTGGAGGAAATGTAAGTGTTATGCCCTTTCATTTATAATGAGTGGATCAGACACTAGAAGCATGTCTCATCTTTGTACAGGAAATGACAGTACGTGCAACAGATTCCTATATCTGTCAGAAAGATGTACATTAGGCCGGCCATAGACGGAGCAAATTTCTTTCCTACAACCAAAGAAATTTGTTTGCTTTGTCCCATTATTGCTAGCGGCTGCCATATTTCTCCTTTTAATAAAAACTTGTTTATTCCAGTACAACAGATAGAAATGCAGCCTTTAGATAGAGGACCACGTATGAACAATGGTATGCCTAAAAAGATGTGCCTTCTTCACTTGTCTTGGTCCAGTCAGTAGCACAATGACAGGCTTGCCTTACCACTGGATCAAAGCAGTTCACCTGCAGATTGGCTTTGGACTTCTTGTGGCTTTTATCCAGTGGTACCACAAACCTGTCATTGTGCCACTGACTAAGGCACAGACAGGTGAAGAAGATGGATCTTATACCACTCATTATAAACTATCCTTTTATCTTGAGGTTGCATTTATATCTAAGTAATAAATAAATCGGTTGGCCCTTGCGCCCTCTCTAAGGCCTATTTTACATTTGTGCAAAAAATGATACCCACCACCAAAATGAACGCAGCCCAATCCCTTGCGGTTGTGATGCACTGGTGTGGTGTTTAAGGGGTTAAAACGGGCAGTCGAATGTCCTTTGAAGAGCAATCCGAACATGGATTGCTCTTGAGTTGGGAGCGCAAAAGTAAACAAGGTCTTAGAGAGATGTTTACAGTGAATCTCGATGTACTCCCATCTCTCAAGTCAAAGCTCTCAGTTTTAAGACCTACAGATGTTCATATAAGATAACCGGTAAGTTGTAGGATCTGGTGATTCAATAGTTTAAAGTACTTGTCAGTCCCTGCACATCAGTAGGTATATTGGGGGGGCAGGAAAGTACACAAATCTTAAAATCCAATGTGCAGAAGCATAGTTATTAGCTGTCTATGCCCCGCCCCTGGCACAATTGACAGCCGCTGTACTGCTGTCCAATATGCTTGCATTGCTAAAATGGCTCTAGCTGTGAAGTCAGCGCAGTAAGGCTGCTTTCACACTGAGGCGCTTTGCAAGCGCTATTGTGCTAAAAATTGCGCACTGAAAGACGCTCATTTCTATCCAGTGTGAAAGCCTGAGCCTTAGCTATGTCTAAGCACTAGTTTCAGTGCGAAACGCGTCAGTTTTTTTTTTTTTTTTTACTTTGCTGTGACTTGAAGTGCTGTCCTTTTTTTAATAAAGACTACAATTTGTTCAGAGTGCGGCTGTCCAGAGACAATCTTTGTTCCTGCTTTGCTAAGTGCATTGCCTGCACCTGAGTTGTCTGCAACGGTGGATGTTTGTCTGGGTTCCCACCTGGAGAGGCTATTCCTTTCCCCTGGCTTTCACACTGGAGCTTTGCGCTTACAGGATGGTAAAACAAGTCCTGCCAACCGTATCTTTGAGGCGCGGTAGGAACAGTAAAAATACCGCTCATACAGCGCACCTGCCCATTGAAATCAATGGGGTAGAGCGGCCGTACAACCTGCAAACCGCTACAGCAGCGTTTTTTGCGGGCGGGTTTAACCCTTTTTCGGCTGATAGGGGGGGGGGGGGAATTTCCCCGCTAGCGGCCTAAAATCGCAGCAAACACAACGGTATGGCAGCGCTTTACTGCCAGCGCACCAAGCACTTCAGTGTGAAAGTACCCTGAACCACAAGTAGAATACTGATTACAGACCTTGTTGCTCAATGTGAACATTTTATCTAAGAAGAAGTGGGCGCCAGCTGATTTATTTGTTTATTTCTGTTTTTGTATAATTGGTGGAATATCTAGAGCAATTAGGCTGCTGCTGATTAGAGATGAGCTCTGGCGTCCTTCAAACTCTATCTGAACTTCAAAGTTGTGCTTTTTTTTTTTTTTCAGCCCAATCATTGATCATTAGTCTATTTAAAGCCATTGATGTCACCAGCATCCTAAACCTTTGTTTACATGTGTTGCAAGGCTATGAATGAATGCCCATACTCCTCTCTAATGCTTCTGTATCCCTCAATAGACAACAGTATAAATGTTTAAAATATACCCACCGTGGAAATGTATAACAATAATGTGCAAATATATCCCAAAGAGTGTGCATATAATGTAGTGCAACAAACATTTGCGAAACCATATTTATTATTTTCCCCATCTTTCAATCCATAACTTAAAATCCTTCCATGCTCCAAATCCAGTGTGCAATTTATCAGTGTTTCCTGTACCATAAACGCCTGCAATTCCCCACAAATCTGTGCATACACCCAGGGCCGTCTTAATTGTTGATTGGACCCTGGGCAAAAAAAAAAAATCTTGGGGGTGGGGGGTTGATGGCGGGTTGATGGCTCTGAGACATACAATAGATATCAGCCAGATTTAAAATCAGTTTACTGTATCAGATCAGGCAGTGATTGCGATTAGTTACCAGCATATCATTACCACTTACTGACTGGTTGCTAGAGGTTACAGCACACATTACGGCTCACTGATTGGTTGCTAGAGGTTACAGCACATGATTTCTTCATATTTATTGGTTGATAGAGATTACTGTACAGTAATACTGCTCACTGATTGGTTGCTAGAGGTTACAGCACATCATCTCTTCACTGCAGAGGGGCATTATATACATATGAATGCCGCCTTTATTTACATATGAATGCAGCTGTCCTCAGCTATTTACATATGAATGCTTCCATTATTTACATATGAATGGCAGTTATTTACATGTAAACACAGGGTCTGCAGTTGAGTCATCTGTACACAACAATAGGGCAGCATTAGTAGCAGCACTTCACTCAGGACACAGCAAAAGACTAAAACTTCAAGGGAATTTAAACTGTGATAGTTGGCAAGTATGAGGCAGCTGCTTTGGGCCCCACAACAATGACAGGGCCCAGGGCAGCTTCCCCTTTTGCCCTGCCATTAACCACTTAAGGACCGCCTCCTGCACATATACGTCGGCAGAATGGCACAGCTGGGCACATGCACGTACAGGTAGGTGCTGTGCTAGTACCCAGCCGTGGGTCACGGGCCCGCGGCGTGCTCCCGTGACCCGATCCGAAGCTTCGGGACCGCGGAAAAGGCGGACCTGATCTCTGCTGGAGAGCTGTGTGTAAACACGGGTTCCCCGTTCTTCACTGTGGCGGCAGCATCGATCGTGTCATCCCTCTTATAGGGGGACACAATCAATGACGTCACACCTACAGCCACACCCCCCTACAGTTGTAAACACACATTAGGTCACACATATTCCCATCAGCGCCCCCTGTGGTTAACTCACGAACTGCAACTGTCATTTCCACAGTAAACAATGCATTTTAAATGCATTTTTTGCTGTGAAAATGACAATGGTCCCAAAAATGTGTGAAAATTGTCTGAAGTGTCCGCCATAATGTCACAGTCACGAAAAAAATCGCTGATCGCCGCCATTAGTAGTAACAAAAAAAAATTATAAAAATGCATTAAAACTATCCCCTATTTTGTAAACGCTATACATTTTGCGCAAACCAACCGATAAACGCTTTTTTTTTACCAAAAATAGGTAGAAGAATACGTATTGGCCTGAACTGAGGAAAAAAATATATATATATTTTTGGGGGATATTTATTATAGCAAAATTAAAAAATATTGCATTTTTTTTAAAAAAGTTGTCGCTCTATTTTTGTTTATAGCGCAAAAAATAAAAACCACAGAGGTGATCAAATACCACCAAGAGAAAGCTCTATTTGTGGGGAAAAAAGGACGCCAATTTTGTTTGGGAGGCATGTCGCACGACCGCGTATTTGTCAATTAAATCGACGCAGTGCTGAATCGCAAAAAGGGGCAAGGTCCTTTAGCTGCATTTTGGTCCGGTCTTAAGTGGTTAAAGATGGCCCTGCATACACCCCAGTGGAAATAAACTCATCAGATTAAAATGTTCAACCAAGAAACCGATCTCCAAGTGCTTGTATTACAAACTCATTTATCTCCTATGACTGATAACCACCAGCAACCCTCAAGGGTGTCATGAAACAAAAACAGAGGATCCATCATAGTTTAACCAAATGTATTAATGATACAAATGGATAGACACTTGCAACACAAATGTGTTATCCTAGCACTAATATGGCTGCAACTTGGTGTAAAATGACTGCAATTATTTGGATGGATGTGCCCTGATTGTTAATTTATGTGTACGTATAGTAGTGATTATTTTGTAATTAAGCCTGATTATATTCTTCATGTGTCTTTTTAGTCTTGGCACAAGTCTTGCTTTCGGTGTGCTAAATGCGGGAAAGGTTTGGAATCCACTACACTGGCAGATAAGGAAGGAGAGATATTCTGCAAAGGTATTTTATTTTCACTGTTAATGTATTGAATACACTTTGTTGAGAGATGTAACCTTTCAGGCTAAGGAGACAGCATGGTAATAAGACAGATACATAGTAGGATATTACAATTTGAAAATCAAAAATATTCAGATAGCAAAGAGGATCCAGTTTTTTTTTTTTTATAAAATAAAAAAAGATGTTCTACTTACCTGCTCTGTGCAAGGATATTTCTCAGAGCAGTCTCTTGGCTCCTCTTCTGGGGCTCCCTGCCGGCACTCTCCACTCCTGAGTGAGTAACTTGTATAGCGCTGCAAATGCAAACAAAATCACCTCAAGGTGCTTGTTTCCATCCAGTGTCGTCCTGATCCTTCAGAATAGGTGGGTCTTAATTTTATTTATTTTTCCTGAAGGCCCGATGCTTTTCCTCCATGCGGATATTTGTGTGTAGAGTGTTCCATAGTCGTGGTCCTTGGACTGCAAATCTTCGTTCTCCCTTCGATTTGTAGTGGGACTTGGGGATGTGGAGGAGGTTTTTGTTGGTTGATCGGAGAACGCGATTGGGGGTGTAGTGTTTAATTTTCTCACACAAGTATTGAGGAGCCTTTTCTTTGTGTGCACTTGTGGGTGAGACAGAGGGTCTTAAATATGATCCAATCCTTTACGGTTAGCCAATGAAGGGTCCTTAGGGAAGGGGTGATGGATTCCCAGGGTTTTTTCCCCATTACCAGTCTGGTTGCCATGTTTTGGCACAAAATCTGGTATTTAGGTAGTCCTATGTAGAGGGAGTTTGCGTAGTCGAGTCCTCCTCCTCTGAATGCTCCCTCAGTAAGCGGTGCCTATAGACACACACAGCGTGGCTTGGCCCAGTCTCCCGCTCCATCCTCACAGGATTTGACTGACAGCAGCAGGAGCCAATCTCTCCTGTTACTCTCAGAATCTCCAGTGAATAGTGGAAGAGAGGAGAAGAACTGCAGCAGACGAGCACAACTCTAAATCGGGGGGAGGGCTGCTTTTGAAAGGGTGTTTTTATTTAATTTTTTAACCTTGATGCAGAGAATACATTAACCTTTTGACTTTAGAACCACTTTAAGTACACTTTATCAATAATTCTAAATCGCATAATTTGATCTATTACAATAAAAGTCGTTTTTGAAAAAGGCCCTTGCACAGACTGCTCATACGTTGACTATTCAGAGAAATGCAGGATAAAATGTAGTCAGAGCTAACATATGGAAAGCAATGCAAGCAGCAATTAAACTGAAAAAAAAAAAAAAGTTGGCATGGAGCTAACTATGTCTCTAAGGCCGCGTAGACACGATGAGATATGTCCGCTCAAACTTGTCCGACGGACAGTTTAGAGCGGACATGTCTCATCGGATTTTGGTCCGATGGGATCGGATCAAAATCCCCGCCGGCAGACAGTGCGGTGACGTGGCGGTGACGTTGACGCTGACACGTCACCGCACCAGGAAGAAAAATACTTCCGCGCATGCGTCAAATCCATCCGGCGGACAAATTTTAAAGCATGTTTTAAAATGTATCCACCGGTCAGACATGTCCGCTAGCCCATACACACAATCGGATTTGTCCGCTGAACTGGTCCGTCGGACCAGTTTGAGCGGACAAACTCGATCGTGTGTACGCGGCCTAACAGACTAATAACACTTTACCAGTGGTGGTATTCTCAAGTTGGATCCAAGACTATGTTTGCATATTGCAAGTACAGTAGTGAGTTATAATTAAAGAGGCTCCTCACCCTGGAAAGAAACAGTCAGTAGCTGCTGACTTTTAATAAAAGCACACTTGCCTGTCCAGGAACCCAGCGCTGTCCTCACTCGAGCCGATTCTTCGTCGCTCCTCAGGTCCCCGGAACGTTTACTATTGGAAGCCGGCTGTGACTCCTTGCGGCTTTACAACTGGATTCTGCGCTGTGCTTAGTGAAAGGTCTAGCATCGTTCTGGAACCTGTGAGTGTCCCAGAAGGCTGCGGGCAAAGATTGGTAAACTTTCACTCGGATCGCAGGAGTGAGTACCTCTCAAAACTAGGTGCCCACTCCCCCCCTAAAAAATGTAATGTGCCAAATATAGTAGAGGAATTGGGGGAGGACATAAAGTGTTTTTTTTTTTTTTTAGGGCGAAGTGCCTCTTTAATGACATCAAGAAACCAATCCCACAATTCCAGGGTGGTGGGTCAAGAAACTTGATTGTTTCCTGCTAGATAGTTTTGACAGCATGTTGTCCTTTGTGATAAGTAATAATTATATGTATGTAGGGTGCACATGATGGGTTAAGAAGCATTGCCAGAGAATCTTATGGTCATTACTTGATTGGATTTCCCACGGACAGCCTTAAAGTGGATGTAAACCCGAAAAAAATAAAAAATTATTTTAGCTGTCACAATGTAGAATATAAGATTTCCTATCATTTGTGGCCAGTCTTGCAAAAAAATAGTTAATCCAGCTCTGAGCAATCTTCTTTTTTTTTTTTTTCAGTGAGATAAACGGACAAACAGGAGAAAACTTTTGTCCGTTCTTCCCCCTTGTTGTGAATGAAAAAGGGATTTTTAAATACAGCTTACCTGTAAAATCCTTTTCTTGGAGTACATCACGGGACACAGAGCGGCATATTCATTACTATGTGGGTTATATGGAGTACCTTCAGGTGTGGACACTGGCAATCTCAAACAGGAAGTCCCCTCCCTATATAACCCCCTCCCCTAGAGGGAGTCCCTCAGTTTTGTAGCAAGCAGTATGCCTCCCAAAATGGTCACCCAAAAGAGGGGTGGGAGCTCTGTGTCCCGTGATGTACTCCAAGAAAAGGATTTTACAGGTAAGCTGTATTTAAAAATCCCTTTTTCTTTCTCGTACATCACGGGACACAGAGCGGCATATTCATTACTATGTGGGATGTCCGAAAGCAATGCTTTAATGAGGGGAGGGAGACATCTTCCAAAGAAGGATTCAATTTAGAGATAAACTCAAATCATAATAATAATTCCAACTTAGTCAAGAAAAAACTTTTTTTTTTTTTTTTATAACCAAGGGTGTTTCTGATCCCGAGGATTTCAAACTGCAGCCTGTAGTACTGCCTGACCAAAGGCAGCATCCGCATTTCTTCTCACGTCTAGTTGATAAAACCTTGTAAACGTGTGGACTGATGACCACGTTGCCGCCTTGCATATCTGAGCCATAGAGATCTGATGGTGTGCTGCCCAAGAGGCGCCCATGGCCCTGGTAGAATGGGCCTTTACCGACAACGGAGGAGGCAACCTCTTCAACCCGTAGGCTTGAATGATTAATTGTCTAATCCATCTTGAGATGGTGGATTTTGCAGCTGCCTGCCCCTTCTTGGGGCCATCTGGTAGAACGAATAACACATCTGTTTTCCGGATCTTTTCTGTAGCTTTAAGATAGGCCTTTATGGCCCGGACAATATCCAAGGTATGCAGCAACCCCTCCTTTCTAGATGTAGGTTTTGGAAAGAAGGATGGAAGTACCAAATCCTGGTTTAAGTGAAATTTGGATATAACCTTTGGTAGAAAGGAAGGATGGGGCCGGAGAACTGCCCTGTCCTTATGCAGAACGAGATATGGTTCCTTACACGATAAGGCTGCTAATTCTGACACTCTCCTGGCCGAAACTATGGCGACCAAGAAAACCAACTTTCTTGTCAGTAAGAGTAAAGGAATCTCAGCCAACGGCTCAAAAGGCTGTTTCTGTAGAGTGGACAGGACAAGATTTAAGTCCCATGGACAAATTGGTGACTTGACAGGAGGATTAATACGCAAGACCCCCTGTAAGAAGGTCTTTACCAGCGAGTGGGTGGCCAGCGGCTTCTGAAACCACACTGACAGAGCTGAGATCTGTCCCTTGATTGTGCTTAGTGCCAGGCCTTTATCCACTCCTAGCTGGAGAAAACTTAACACCCTATCAATAGTATATTTGCGGGAATTCCATCTTTTGGATTCACACCAGCCTATGTAGTTCCTCCACACCCTGTAATAAATCACCCTGGAGACCGGCTTCCTAGCCCTAATCAGGGTAGGAATTACCTGCCTAGACAGGCCTCTATCCCTGAGAATCAGGGATTCAGCCTCCAGGCCGTCAAATTTAGACGCTGTAATGTAGGGTGGAGGATCGGGCCTTGTGAGAGTAGGTCTGGTTGTAGAGGAAGAGTCCAAGGGTCTCCCACTGCCATCTTCAGGACTAGTGAGTACCAAGTCCTTCGGGGCCAAGCCGGAGCTACTAGAATGACTGGCTTGTTCTCCACTCTGATCTTGCGCAACAGGCGCGGGAGTAACTGTAGTGGAGGGAATGCATATAGAAGTCTGAATTGATGCCAAGGGCCAACCAACGCATCGGTTCCGCAGGCCATAGGATCCCTCGCTCGCGACACGAACCTGTCTAGTTTCTTGTTGAACCTGGATGCCATTATATCTACGTCCGGCATTCCCCACCTCTGGCAGATTGTCTGAAAGACCTGGGGATGCAGAGACCACTCCCCTGGCAACAGACTCTGGCGACTTAAGAAGTCTGCCTGCAGGTTGTCCACTCCGGGAATGAATATCGCTGAAATGCAGGGTACATGAACCTCTGCCCATTGAAAAATCAAGTTCACCTCCCTCTGAGCGGCCTGGCTCCTGGTTCCCCCTTGGTGGTTTATGTATGCCACCGCCGTGGCATTGTCTGACTGGATTCTCACCGGGAACCCCTTTAATCTGGAGGTCCAAGCCAGAAGGGCTAGGCGGGCAGCTCTGATTTCCAAGATATTGATGGGGAGCTGCCTCTCTGCTTTCACCCAAGTTCCCTGGCGGGAGAACCCCTCGAAGACCGCCCCCCAGCCTGCCAGGCTGGCGTCTGTGGTAACTACCTTCCAGACAACAGGGCTGAAGGATTTTCCCTTTAGAAGATTCTGAGGGTTCAACCACCAGGCCAGGCTTTGTCGGACCCTTGATGATAGCGTCAAAGGGGACTCTAAGGCATGTGCCCTCTTGCCCCAGGCTGCTAGAATGGCTGCCTGAAGGACGCGAGTGTGGATCTGAGCGTATGGTACTGCCTCGAATGTGGCCACTAGCTTGCCTAGTAATCGCATACACAGGCGAATAGTTGGTTTTTTCTTGTTTAGAACCAACTGAACCAACCCCTTGATAGCTTCGATCTTTACAAGGGGCAGGAACACCTTTTGATGTTCTGTGTCTAACCTCATGCCGAGGTATTCCAACTGCTTTGTAGGCTGGAACGCTGACTTTCCCCGGTTCAGGACCCAGCCGAATTCTTCGAGGTACCGAACCGTGAGGTTTACTGCCTTTTGCAGACCCGGCCGTGAGTGATCTATGATTAAAAGGTCGTCCAAGTATGCTAGGACTGTGACCCCTTGGATCCTTAAATTGGCCAGAATTGGGGCTAGGATCTTCGTGAATACCCGGGGGGCCGTGGCCAGCCCGAAGGGGAGCGCCCTGAATTGGAAGTGTCGCTGCCCCACCGCGAAGCGTAAAAACCTTTGATGCGACTGAAAGATTGGTACATGAAGGTAAGCATCCTTTATGTCTATGGAGGCCAGAAAATCGTCCTTCTGAAGCGCGGCGGCTGCTGACCGGATGGATTCCATCCGGAAGGAACGAACCCTTAGGTAACCGTTTAACCTCTTTAGGTCCAAGATTGGCCTGACATCGCCGTTGGGCTTTGGTATGACAAAGAGATTGGAATAGAAACCTAGGCCTTGCTCTTGGGCTGGCACCTCTATAATTACGTCCTGGCCAAGCAGGTGATCCAAAGCTGCCAGCATTGAGGCCTTCCTTGCTGGATCCCTTGGTAGCCTTGATTCTTGAAAATGAGGCGGAGGATACCTTAGAAACTCCAGTCTGTAACCTGTGGTTACAGATGCCCGGACCCATTTGTCGGGGATCTTGGCTTCCCAAACCTCTGAGAAGAAACGAAGCCTTCCCCCCACCCGCAAGAGTGGGGGCGCCCCTTCATAAGGCAGACTTAGGGGCTGTCTTTGACGGCTTGCGATACCACGGCCTCTTACCCCCAGGGGTCTGTCCCTGCGATCTACTGTTAACGTTGGATCGTGCAGGCGGCCGTCGATACTGCCTGGAATTTGAGGGCCCCGAGACAGGAAAGAGCTGCCTTTTAAATGTAGGAGCCCGGAATGTCTTTTTGACCGGTAAAAGGGTACTCTTGCCATTTGAAATAGTCTGAATATATTTATCCAGATCCTCTCCGAAGAGTCGTCCTCCATGGAAGGGAAACCCTGCCAGAAGCTTTTTGCATGGGGGCTCCGCCGCCCAGTTCTTCAACCATAAGAGCCTTCTCATGTGCACCAAACATAGTGATAAACGAGAGGCCTGCTGGATGGAATCTTTTATGGCATCTACCGCAAAACACAGAGCTCTGGGAATGTCAGAAAACTCTTCTGCTTGTTGGGTAGGCATGTCCCTTAACATTTCCTTTGTCTGGTCTTTTAATGCCTGACAAACTCCAATTGCAGCCACCGCTGGCTGCACCACTGCTCCTGCCGTAGCAAAGGATGCTTTTAAAAGTGTTTCTAATCTTTTATCAACTGGATCTTTAAACATATGTATGTTTTCCACCGGGCAAGTTAGTGATTTATTCACACATGAGATGGCTGCATCCACTACTGGGAGCCTCCACCTCCTGGAGAACTTTTCCTCCATGGGGTAAATGACCGCAAATCTTTTCGGTGGCAGAAAAATCCTGTCCGGCCGTACCCAATCCCGAAAGATCAATTCCTCCAAGAGAGGATGGACCGGAAAAACTGCGTTGTTTAACGGAGCTTTCAAAGATCCCAGAGAGGATACCGGAGGAACCTGAGGCTCTGGCAATGGTAAACTAAATGCCGAGCGGACCATGTCCGTCAAAGACTGTACCCACAGTCTTTCTGTCTGGGAGTCTGAAAATGGTTCCTCAGAGGCAGATCCCTCAATCCCTGAACCCTCTTGGTTCAGGTCTAGTTGATCCTCCTGTGATTCCAATTCCTCCGGAGAGAGAATCTCAGCATCTGAGGATACACCTCTTGGTGATGGGGATCTAACCCGTTTTTTACCAGGAATAGCTCTAGCGATCAATGTTGCTATTCTCTCTTCTAGCCCCCCTAGGGATACGGCTAGCATCTCCTCTGTGATAAACACAGGGCTGGGCTGATCTGGGCCAGCCTCCGCACCAGATCCCCCTAATGGCTCATCCAAGGCGCTTCTTATGTTAATAAGTTGCGGGGAAAGTATCGGCATATCAGAATCAGAAAGGGAACCCTTTTGTTTTTTGGTCTTTTTTGTACCCTTTGACCCCGAACCCTTGGAAGCCATAATACAAAATCGAGGGACTCCGCCCACACACACTGTAGTGGGCAGGAGTAAAAAATCAGAGTTTAGGGGACAATAGATTACTAATGCCCAAAAACTGATGGGATCCCGTATGTTCTCTTTTTTTTTTTTTTTTTTTTAAATATATTATATATTTTCTTTTGACAACATACCGTGACCCCAAACTAAGTTTGCCAGCCTCCAAACCTGCTGCAAAAAAAGGGGATTTCTTGGCTTAACAAAAAAGGTATTTGGAACAAAGTCCAGATGTACTACCCCTCTTCCGCCACCGGGAGTCACTGTTCTGCCGCTCTGCGTCCTCTCCTGTGAAAATCAGCCTCAGACTGAGCACTGATCATGCCTGCTGTCTATAACAGCACAAAGGCGCGCCCCTGTATGACGCCGCAGGCACGCCCCCCCCGCCCTCCTGTCTGAACGGCGCGAAAAATATCAATAAGACGTGCGCACGCGCGCGCGTATGCCGGAAACAGGAGGAACATGGAGGAGCCGCGCTGCTGGAGATCCAGGAACGCAGAAACAGGCGGCAGATTCAAACTCCCGGCCAGGTAGGACTCTCCAAAGGCCCCTAGGGATCCTTACTAGCCCTAGGAAGAAACAGCAGGTTTAGCTAGCACACATATTTAGACAGGGGAACCTAGTGATGGGGGAGAAAAGTTGTCATCCTGTCTCTCTTTAGACATAGTGAACAAGGTTGCCCATGCAGAGCATACTTAGGCTATCCCCCCTTTTAGGTTACCCCGGAGAGCCTGCTGTCGAACCAAGTCCCGCAGGCTCCCCCTTACCTGCTCCATGCTGCAGGATGTTTGTCCAGCAAACTGATCCAATCTTCTCCCATCTCCGTGGGTAGCGTAGTAGACCTTCAGGCCCTGGGGTCCTATGAAGGTACCCACTGTCCTGGACCTATATAGCACCCTGGCAAACAGGAACTTATGGTTTTTTCAAACTCCAAGTCCTGGGCCCAGGGTCCAGCCCTCCAAAGAGGAGCATTATAGGCAAAACCCCACGGCTTGGGGCCCGGGTACTGTCCACTTTGGCACTGAGGCTCCTTGGACAGATCCGGTTAGCCCGCCCTTAATCCCAAGGATGTGGAGCAAAGCTATTCCGTGACCAACACCTAAGACACTGGCGAAAAAACTGAGGGACTCCCTCTAGGGGAGGGGGTTATATAGGGAGGGGACTTCCTGTTTGAGATTGCCAGTGTCCACACCTGAAGGTACTCCATATAACCCACATAGTAATGAATATGCCGCTCTGTGTCCCGTGATGTACGAGAAAGAAAGGTTATTTACATATCTCATGCACTAGCCTGAGACGGGCATTATTTTTTTAATTCCCACCCCCACTCCTTTTCTAAAGTCATGTGGTTACTTTTCTGGATTTTGACTGGCTGTTAGTGATCATGGCAGAATTTAGTGCAAGGAATACACAGGAGAAAATGCATGTTGACAAGGGGAATGTAGAAGTGGGCGGGGAGTCTGACATCACGACTCCACCCACCGAGCCCCAGACAACAGACCCACCCACAGAATCTGCAGTTTTTCAGTTTTTTATAAAAGATAAAGGGGAGACATTTGACAGGTAAGGATACATGCAGGAGGCATCTATATCTTTATAGATCAGCATTATGGAAGTAGTTTAGAAATGTGAGAGTGGGTTTACATCCACTTTAAGCTGGCCATATACTACTAGAATTTTCATTTTTATCATTTTTGTTTTTAGGACATTTCTAATGATTAGTGGGGTAAAATCGATGGTCGTTTGACCATAGTGACGAGAAAAGTAGCAGGATAGATAACTTTTCTACAGATTTTATTATTATTATTATTATTATTATTATTATTATTATTATTACCCTGTCCAGTAAAACGTTGGGACATTTGTCCAGCAAAACATTCAGCGACAGAGGGCAAAGGAGGTGTTATGGGAAGTCACAAAACTTTCCGAATTTCAGGGAATATGTTTTGCATGTAAATGGAGCTATTCTTTATTAATTCTTTATTTTTCTCTGTCCCCAGGATGCTACGCAAAGTGCTTTGGTCCAAAAGGCTTTGGTTTCGGACAGGGTGCTGGTGCTTTAGCCCACACTTAATCAACAGATCTTCCCAACTTGTCCTTGCCTACCATCAGACAAAGTTAAATGTTCAGTGACAGACGCAGTTGCTTATCACTGCTACCAATTACATGCTGCAGCTTAAGATTCTTTTATGTGCAGAAGTGTGTCTACAAATATATTAAATGTATTAAATTTAAAACCTGTATTCAATTCTAATAGGATGTCATAATACGAAATAAAGTGTACTGAGGTCCTTTTGAGCAGTTGTAAGATTGCCATATGGAAGAAAATTGTAGATTACTACTACAAAATACATTTTATGCTTTTGTGTAGTATTACTCGCACACCTAAAAAGCAGCCATATATAATGTTTACGTCCAGCTTGTTGTTGCCTTTTGAACACTAATGACCGGAAAAAAACATGCTGAACCTGGGATTTATTTGGCTATTTTTGTATAAATTTTGCAATTTTTTTTTTAATGGCAAGCAATTGTAATGTGCAGCTGTTGGATGGCTTTTTCACGCTGCATTAGTGGTTTTCACATAAATATAATAAAAGTATATTTATAGCACTGTGTGTCTCTATATTAAATGATTTTGCCTAAAAAAAGTGTTCAATCCTTTTTAAAGCAGCATGGATCATTTTTATTAAAATGTATATATTTGTACTTGTCTCAGCAGTCTCTAAAAATATACCAGTATGACATGTTGCCTTTTTTTAGTAGTTCAATGAAAAATCTGCTCTCGGGAGACAAATTGCTGATTTGAATCCATTGCAAAGCTTGGTTTCTGTGCCCAAACAGTACCCTCTAGTGGTGGCAAAGAACAAAACAGCTTATTACTGGAAAAGACGAATGCAAACACATGGTCAGGCCGTGTTGCTGGATACAGGATAAGTCTTGGGTTAAAGGGTCACTAAAGGAAAACAAATTGGGCTGAAATGACTGTTTACAGGGTATAGAGACATAATAGTTAACTGATTCCTTTAAAAAATGATTAAAAATAGATAAAAATCAATCATATAATCAACCTACAGTTCTAGTTTTGTTTTTGCTGTTATTTCCTGTCTCTCTGATGTACAGAGCCAGAGAGCCAATAGAGGGCAGTGATGGTTTGTCTAAAACCCCTCAGCCCAATCTAGTTTTAGTTTACACAACATAATCACACCTCCCTGATTAGTGACCACAGTGAGAAAGCTCCCAGTACTGTGGTTATAAGGAAACGGACAACCAGGACGTTTCCAGAACAGAGCAGGATTACACCAACATCAAAGCAAAGAGGAACAATGAGGACATGAAAACAGCACTGCAGTAAGGTAAAGGAAGCTATTTAGCTAAAATGTTTTCCTTTAGTGACCCTTTAAGATAACGCACTATATGCCAGCCTTTTTACATGTTGCATAGGCATATACATAATTTTTATTGAAAGTGCAGTTATACTTTTAACTTGGCAAAACCTGTTCTTAAATGTGCACATTTGTCTCAGTCAATCTTTCTGAGACGAGGGCCTGGTAAATTGTTCCAAAATCTTCCTTGGTCCAACAGAAAAAAAAATGTTATATTTGTACAATAAACTTGTGGGAATGCAAAATGTGTATTTAAAAATGTATTTAACTGGGAGTACTGAGTAACTAATTTTTAAATAGACCTAGTGGGATTATGGCCCTTGGCCACCCAGATCAGGGGAATAATGGGCCCCAAAGGAGATTGGCCCCCAAATCATTGATGTCAGTGGAATAGTAAGTCCCAGTGGATATTACCCCCCCCCCCTCCCCTCCCAATCATTAGTGTCAGTAGAATAGTGGTATCCATAGCTCCCATCTGTCCCTGATTTGGAGAAATGTCCCTATTTACTCCTAATTTGTCCCTCATTTTGGTCTGATCTATATAGTAGTTAAAGAATGTACGTTTTATCTTTCAACGTGTTTTCCAGTGCTAAACCTTTTCATCTTTTCATTTGTAAATTTTAAAAGCCAATATAAAGGAATAGTAGTGGTAAAAAAAAAAAGTGTGGCAGGGGGAGTGTCCTGTACATTTGCTAGTAGGTGTCCCTCATTCGCATCTCAAAATGTTGGGAGGTATGGAATAGCCTCTTAAATCATGTGGTGGCGCTTACTTACAGGAACTGGCATCAGCTGCAGATAAAAACTGTTGATTCCCATGCACAGCCCTTTAATACCTTTTCGAATGACCTCTTTCTGCGCGCGGGTGCAGCAGTGTTGGAACCATTTTAGATTTGTCATGTGCTGATCAATGAATAATAAAGTAGTAGTAATACCATGGCTTTTTCGGTGATGCTCTGGTATGAGAGTAGTAGCTGTCAAAGCAGACAGAAAGCTGCAGTTTTCCACTGGTTTACATGATTTGCAAGCTATTAGTAGTAGTTTCACACAAATCAGACTTTTTTTAAGGAAAGTTTATAAAATACTTATTGTCATTATATGCATTTCCTGGTGCCTATCCGTGGCAGCATACCAGTGATGAGGGGGACCTATAACCCCCTCCCTCAGGGCCAGTAAAAAGCTTCAGTAGCTTAGATTATATAGGACCTTGGTCTGATATATATATTTTTTTTTTACTACAAAAAACCAAGGGTGTGTATGCAAGCTGTCATATACTGTATAGGCACCAGAAAAGGAGAATTATGACATGTATGGATAACATTTTCCGTTTTCCCGTTGCCTTTATGGCAGCATACGAGTGATAAATAACTAACAAAGAGGGTAAATGTAAAATTCTTTATTTATGGATAGGGGAAACTGAAGACTGAATGGTTCTCCTGACGAATTCAACCGTGGCTTTAGGCTTAAGTTGTAGTGACTCGAGATGGTGTGATACAACTTCAAGCTGGCAGCCCTACAGATCATATCAGTAAATGCCGCCACTGGAGTGTGCTGCTTAAAATGCCACCCAGGGCAGGCCTTAGGTGTTCAGGCGCCCTGTGCGAGCTAATCCTGTGGCGGCCCCCCCCATTTTCACCCCTCGCCCCCTGGTCACCTAAAC
The DNA here is from genome assembly GCA_029574335.1 of Rana kukunoris. Taxonomy (NCBI): domain Eukaryota; kingdom Metazoa; phylum Chordata; class Amphibia; order Anura; family Ranidae; genus Rana; species Rana kukunoris. The sequence continues at coordinate 462,205,354 of CM056050.1, forward strand.
ATACACAACAAGGAAAAAAATATTTGTAACAAATAATTTGTTTTAATAACAGTTAATTTAAAGGGGAGGTTCCACTAAAAAGAAACTTTTAACATTGCCTGTCTCTTTTTAATTACATGTAGAATCGGCTGGTAGTTTAAAAAAAAAACGTCCGTACATACCATTTTCGGCATGTAGTCTCACCGTCGCTTCCGGGTCTGGCGGTCGGGGACAGGCATCCGATCGACGCATACAGCGCGTCACGAGATGCCGAAAGAAGCCGAACGTTGGTGCGGCTCTATACGGCGCATGCGCACGAACGTTCTGCTTCTTTCGGCATCTCGTGACGCGCTGTATGCGTCGATCGGATGCCTGTCAATCAAGTAGGCACACCCATACCCGACCGCCAGACCTGGAAGCGACGGTGAGACTACATGCCGAAAATGGTATGTACGGACGTTTTTTTTTTAAACTACCAGCCGATTCTACATGTAATTAAAAAGAGACATGCAATGTTAAAAGTTTATTTTTAGTGGAACCTCCCCTTTAAGTGCATGTGCAAACTATTACAATAATAAATAACTGGATAGACTGGTAACAATGATCCTCCTGCCCTTCTGTGTGTAGGCTGGCTATAATAAAATAAACACTTTTTATTTTTATTTTTTATCTGAAAAAGTAGATGCATGCAGGGCCAGGGGCTCAGTGTGACTTACCTTTCGGTGGACAAGTCAAGTGGCCCTTTAAACCACCGAATAAGCCCACCATCCCCAGTGCCCATCAGCGCAGCCACACCAATGCCCATCAGCGCAGCCACACCAGTGCCCATCAGCTGAGCCACACCAGTGCCCATAAGCACAGCCACACCAGTGCATGGGGATTAGAGAGGAGAGCAGCCGGATTACACAGAGCAGAGATCTCCTGCTCACCCAGCGTGGCCACTTCCATGATGGACGTCATCAGTGTGCTGTCTATCATAGGAGCCAGTCCAGGAGGCAGGACTTTGTATGACAGTGGCCGCCAGGTACGTGTGAAATCCCCGCTCTGAAATCTGGTGGTGCTCCCCCTCCAAGGCAGCCCAATGGGCACAAACCCTGGGCGCCCTCCCACTTCCCCATCTCGCAGTGCACCCGCTCCCAATTGGCCCTGCAAACCCTGGGCAGGGTAAATAGGGTGCATGGGGAGTAGATGGGATGTGCCAGCTCAGCAGGTCCTTGCATGGCCTTCTCTGATCCTGGGGGTGTGAAGTTATGCTCCTCTCCTGGGGTCAAGTAAACTTGCAGCCCAAGCCAGTCATGTGGGTCCCAACTCCCTGGCGCACCTTGCTGCCCAGGGGTGGACTGACAACACCCAGGGCCTCCAGACCAAATAAAGCAGGGGCCCCCCTGTCAGGCCCTGCCCGTGACCCATTCCTGGCCCTATCATGACCCACCCCTTGTACAATTTGTACAAAGTACTACCTTTAAAAAAAAAATACTGTTTAAGAACAGAGTCTAATGGGACCTGGAGGGGGGTCTTTTTCTGACAGTGTCCCATGGACAGTCTGTTATAAAGTGTCCCCTCCAGGCCCCATTACAGACTAAAACAGAGTTTAATGGGACCCTCTCTTTGTGCCATGACTCTCACCCTTGTCCCAACCTCTCACAAAGTAGAAATAAAATTGTAGTGCTACTTTTACCTTACCTATGGGTGCTCCCGCATCCTCTGTGGCTGGTTTCTGTGGGTGGTTAGCTGACACCTGTTGGTGGCTGGCTGGCACCCTGCTGTGACTGGCTGGATCCCTGGTGTGGGTGGGTCACCGTGGGTGGCTGGCTGGCTGGCTGGCATACTGCTGTGGCTGGTTTGCTCTTATGGGTGGATAGCTGGCTCCCTGCTGTGGGTGGGTCACTGTGGCTGGCTTGCTCCTTTGGGTGGTTGGCTGGCACCCTGTTGTGGCAGGCTGGTTTCCTGGTGTGGGTTGATCAAAGTGGGTGGCTGGCTCGCACCCTGGCCCTGCTGTGGATAAGTCACAATGGGTGGCTGGCACCCTGGCCCTGCTGTGGGTGGCTGGCTTCTGTGGGTGGCTGCCTGTGGGTCAGTGGCTGGCTTTCATGGTGAACCCTGATGTGGATGGGTGGCTAGCCTGGCTCCCTGCTATGGGTCAGTGTGTGGATGGGTGGCTGGCACAATGCACCCTGCTGCAGGTGGCTGGCCTCTCTCCCTGCTGTGGCTGACAAAGAGGGGGTGGGCTGACAAAGGGAGGATGGGCTGACAAAGGAAGGGGGTGGGCTAACAAAGGGGGGGTGGGCTGGCAGAGGGAAGCTGATAGAGGAGGGGTGGGCTGTAGGCTGACAGGGGGGTGGGCTAACAGAGGGGAGCTGATAGAGGAGGGGTGGGCTGACAGAGGGGGGGTGGGCTGACAGAGGAGGGCTAACGGGGGTGGGCTGACATAGAAGAGGTGGGTTCACAGAGGGGGGGTGGGCTGACATAGAGCAGGTGGGTTGACAAAGGGGGGTGAGCTGACATAGAGGAGGTGGGTTAACAAAGGAGGGTTGGGCTGACAGAGGAGGTGGGTTTACAGAGGGGGTGTGGGCTGACATAGAGGAGATGGGTTGACAAAGGGGGGGTGGGCTGACAGAGGAGGTAGGTTCACAGAGGGGGTGGGCTGACATAGAGCAGGTGGGTTGACAAAGGGGGGGTGGGCTGACAGAGGAGGTGGGTTGACAAAGAGGGGTGGGCTGACATAGAGGAGGTAGGTTCACAGAGGGGGTGGGCTGACATAGAGGAGGTGGGTTCACAGAGGGGGGGTGGGCTGACATAGAGGAGGTGGGTTCACAGATTGGGGGTGGGCTGACATAGAGGAGGTGGGTTCACAGAGGGGGGTGGGCTGACATAGAGCAGGTGGGTTTACAAAGGGGGTGGGCTGACATAGAGGAGGTGGGTTGACAGAGGAGGGTGGCTGACAGAGAGGGGGCAGATGAGACTAAGAGACCTCACACAGCATCCCAGGCAGAGAGGCGGGACTTCAGCAAGTAGTCACGACCAGCTGCGCTTGGCCGCATCCACACGATCCAGTTGCGCTCGCAACACAAATGCCCTGTGATTGGCTGAACGGGGTCATGTGCGGCCGCACGCTGTGGAATTCTGCGAGCCTCACATCATGACTACAAGTCCCAGAATTCCACAGCGTATGGCCACACATGACCCTGTTCGGCCAATCACAGGGCGTTTGTGTGGCCTGCCTGCTGCCTACTGTACAGTGTCCCAGAATCATGCCATAGCATGCGGCCGTGCATCTGACCGAATTCACCAAAGAAAAACAAACCGGCAGCGCGGCCGTTCATAAGTCGGGACAGCCTGGGGGAACCCCGGCCCAGTCTGCCCCTGTCGCACGGCGCCCCTATTGCCCATGGCGCCTTGTGCGGTCGCACACACCCCGCACACCCCAAAGGCCGGCCCTGATGCCACCATTGCCCTTTTTGGAATGTGCTCTCACTACTGAAGGAAAATCTAGCCAAACAGCTTCATAGCCTTCTGGTAGGCTAAAAAAAAAACCTGTTCAAGAAAGGTTATTCCCTCAGTGTCCTTGCTACATCAAGCTCACGTAAGGTACTGCTTTGTGAATTTAGAAATAGTTTAAGCCAGATAAAATGGTGTAGCCACCTCAGGGATAAGGTGCTCCAATGGATGCAGTTCCGCTGTCTGCAAAGCACGTGATGGGAGGCCCTCTAGCCACCAAGGCTTGTAATTCAGCAATGTCTTTACCAAAAGGTGACTTTTTTTATAAGACTTCCAAGTTTACCAACAAGTCCCTGCTCTGAATAAACAAACAAAGGCTCACTGGCCCACCACTTTCTGATAACTGCCAGTTCCAAGATTGCAGCTAACTAAACCTTGAGAAAGCTGATGCCTAGTCCCATCAATGTTTACTTACAATGATGCCTTCATGTCTTCTCTTTCAGTAAAGGAGTTGCAACCATTTTATAATTAGTCTCTGTTATTTTTAAAGGGGGAGGGGGGAACATGTCATGCTTACCTGCTCTGTGTAGTGGTTTTGAACAGCGCAGCCCAGATCCTCCTCTTCTCAGGTCCCTCTTCGGCACTCCTGGCCCCTCCCTCCATTTGAGTGCCCCACAGTAAGCGATAACCTATGGAGGCACCCGAGCTGAGCCACAGGTCCTTGTGGCCAATCAGACACGGAATCACGGTTTGCCCCTGTCCCCTTTTATCACTGCATTGGCTAACTGACTAGAAAAAAATATCTGCGCTAAAGATGTATGTATATATAAAAAAAGTGATGAAAACCGCTGCTAACACAGGCTAAACCCAAGACAATCAAATGTAAAGTGCAGGGCTATCAAAGTGTGAAGTGATTTTAAAAAAAAAAAAAATGCAAAACAATGTATAAGTGACATAATGTGAACTAAAATGTATCAATGAAAGTCCAAAAAATAAGAGTAAATATATGAAAATAAAATTAAAAGAGACTTCAATAAAATATCAAAATAAGTTTCAGTGTGCCAGAAGAGTAGATTCCATGGGGAAAAAATGTAATAATTGCATGCATAAAAGGGCCATCTTCCCCAGATCCTCCTGAAAACGAACCCCCTGCCCATTTTTCATCTGATCCACCAGACATCTGGATTTGGCGGACAGGATTGAATAGCAGTTAGTGTCAGCGGACATGTCACAATGACATCTGCTGCCCCATAGGGGTGAACGAAGCGTCCAATCAGGTCCGCCCGAAAAAACTGACAGACAGACCTGATTGGACCTGATTGGAAAGCCTGTGTGAAAAGGGCCTTATTGTCTAAGGGTACTTTTCACACGAGCGATCCACCCGGCAGACTCCGCTTTGCTCAGTGGTGGATGACAAGTCCATCTCCGCTCACTGTGCAGAGACGGACCCTGTCGGAGCTCCACTATCCTCTATGGGGAAATCGGGTGGAAACTGGACCGCCTATCTGTTTTCATACAATCTGCCAGACAGATGGAAAATAGGATCGGATTGGATAGCAGCAGATGTCAATGGACATGTCACCATAGGAGTGAATGGAGGTGCCGATTAGAAAGCCTGTGTGAAAGGACCTTAAGGTTCAGCAGAGCAGGACTTTTACTGAAGCTGGAAACACAGGGACATGACTAGCAGGAGAAAGGTTCAAAACTAACCTTTAAAAAGTATATATATTTTTTTTACCAAAAGAGTAGTGGATGCTTGGAAGAGGCTTCTAGCAGAGGCAGTGAGTCCATCAATAGAAAATGTATTTAAACTTGTTGGTTGTGTTGGGGAATTGCAAGCAATGATTTTTTTAAGCTTGGTATACACTATAGATTTTCTTTCCCTTCAACACAGCGGGATGAACAAAAAACATACAGATCACTGTACTAGCACATCTGATATAAGTGTAACAATCTCCCCCGCTGAGCTATTGTGTTGTGACTGGGGGACTGCACCCCCAGCAGAATACACTGATCAGCGCTGGCAGTCATTTTTTTCCAGCATGTTCATTCGACAGAAGTTGGTCTTGAGACTATCGTACAAGGAGCTGTGCACATGGCCCAAAAGTTGTCTGGTGCTTGCTGAACTGACCAGTTTCGAAAGAATTTCGGCTTGCATATACCCAGCTTTACTTAGATAATTAGAAAAGTATTTGCATTGAGATCTGCTTTCATGTATTTCAAGTGGCCAGAGGCCAAACTACTGCACTGGGCCTCACACCGAAAGTATAATGTTTTTCCCAGGGACTGAACCTCAGTGCAGCACCTACATCACCCCGTGTATGGTCACTCCCTATCCCATGACCAACTCTGGAAGAAAAACTCTAGAGAATGTAAGACCCATCCCCTTGTGTTTAAATACCCCAGCTATGGAAACATCAACAGGTCAAACGACAGACAGCAAATGAAGCCAAACAATACCAGCAATATATTATACATACAATGCTAAACAGTTGGCACCTGTGCACAAACATGCTTGTGTTAAACATAGGCACGATAAAAAGGTTAAAAAAGAACTAAAAATCCACAATTTCTATAAAAGGAGGGGGAGCCCTCATTGACCACCTGGTCTTTGCTGTCATTCTCAGTTTTTTGCAGCTCCATTTTTCCGTTTTTTTTTTTTGCATTACCCTTCATCTGAAGGCAGGTAGACACAAGGGATGATGAGAGGGCATGCAAGGCAGCATATAAAGAACCAACCTGCTAAGTGTATGGCTGGTAGGGACCTGGTCTATGCCCCATGGCTTGCGGAGTAGCACAGGGTATTGTTAGACAAGACCTCTCCCCTAACAAAACAGGCCCTTAGGGTTTGGGATAGGATTAACGCTTTATACTCCTTGGCACCCCGTGGGTCCCCATTGGCCCCTCTTGGGCGCTTTCACTGTTTCCCTCCAGGGGAGTAAAGGGCCTTTTTTAGGAAATGGGTAGATGACCCTAATGCCCTCTGTGGCAAGCTTTTGGAGGATGGAAGACATCCCACCCTGGAATTTCTTAGAACACGCCATGGTAGTTTCCCAATTACTTTTGGCGTCATAAGCAGCTTAGCCATTTTTTCAACACACAGGGCATACCCATTAGACCCTCATCTCAACTTACGTCTTTTGAGCTTCTTTTTGCTGCGGACGAACCCATCCCCCATATAATATACCAGCTATACCAGCTACTGGGCTTGTCCGTGGCAGAGACAAAGCCAGCCTACATTAGGGAGTGGGAGCAAGACCTGGGGAAGGAGATCTCCAAGGCGCAGCAAGCTCCCTTATACCATCTGGCTCATTCTAGCACTATCGAGTCTAGAACACAAGAAACCAGTTATAAGTTACTGACAAGGTGGTATAGGATGCCGGCTGTACTCTCACACATTTACGCCACCGTGTCTGATCATTGCTAGAGAGGCTGCGGCCTCCGCAGGACTTTACTTCATATATGCTGGGAATGCCTGAAGATCCAACCTTTTTGGGAGGCAATTCAGGCACAAATCAAGGCCATTCTGGACATCAACGTCCCACTTTCGCCAATGCACTTTCTTCTCCATATACCTCTTATGCCGGTCAGCCACTATAGAAAGTGTGTATTACCGCACCTCCTGAACAGAGCCAAACGCCTGCTTCCCATTTACTGGAAGCAGGCTCATATACCTGGTCTGGAGGAATGGACCAGGAAGCTGCAGGAGATTAAGGAGGCAGAAGAATGGGTGGCAACTTGCAATGGCACAAGTGATCGCTTTAAAACCATTTGGGCTGCATGGTTGCAACACACATCTGATGCAGGGTTTATTCCCTCTATTCTAGACACTGCTTTTCTGGAGCTTGCAGAACCCTCCTTTCAGGGATGTAGGGGCAATGCAGTGCAGAGACTGGAGACACATGAGGTCCAATACTGAGCTGAATGCTAACAGTGGAATTAATTAATTGGAAGCACCTCGTAGTGACATAAGTGCACGTCTGGTGGAGGCAATCCTGTTTCCCCCCCACCCCTCTTCTCGTCCTCTCCCTCTGACTTTCCTACTCTGCTGTTTTCTGTTTGCTTTTGTTAGTTTTTTTTTTTTCTTTTGAATGATAGATTCTGGATCCACGCATGTTTACTAAGTCTAGGCCACATACAGGCTGAGGGGAACGGCCCCTAGCTTGGGTCGAACCTTTCTAAACAGAAGAAGTCTCCTCCCCTTCTGGTAATGGAGAAGGGATTCATAGGGGAGCTGGGTCCCCTATCTCCCCGTGCACGTGGGCCGGATTTTGGCCAGAGAGGGTTTAATGGAGGCTATATTGGCCCCCCTCCCCATACGGGGCGTGAGGGTAGGGGCCCTCTCTGAGAATTACAATCCTCAACCCTGGGGAACATTAGCGGACAAGATTGCTAGCTGGGCGGGCTATTCTTCCGCCAGTGGAAATGTTGTACAACATAGGAAAAAGTACCATGATCTTTAGTTGCTAAGTTGTACCTTAAGAATCAAATTATGTTTACCTGGTCCGTGTTTGCAATGTGTTTTCCTATTACTTGTCATGTTTGTTATTCTAAATAAATACAAATGATATATATATATATATATATATATATATATATATATATATATATATATATGTATATATATATATATATATGTATGTATATATATAAAGATCCAGCTGAACGTTATTAAGAACTAAACATAGCTTACATCTAAAAGCAGCTATTTTTTTTATTTTTATGTAATCTTAATTTATGACAAAAATAAATGGGATACACATAATAAACATAATCTCCAACATGCTGGAAAGTATGAATCAGTTACACAGATTGACACAAGTAGCTGTAACCCGCAAACACATTACCAAGGCAAAACAGACCTTTTCCACAAGGGGATAGACTACATGGCTGGCACAGATGCTACCTAAGTTAATAGAAGCGTATTTAGGCAGAAATACATTGCTTCTCAGAGTAGCCATTCTAGGTTATTCAGATCTAGCAGAGGCCCTATCCTGCATATTCTCATCGGAGAGGGGGGTTCGAGGGACCTCCATCTGGCCCTCTCTATCCAGAGTCTAGCCCAGGGACAGGCCGGAAGAGGACATCATGCCATTACAGAGAGGAGAGGGAGCGTCAGCACTTATATGAAGTGTACCTTGTGATGATAAAATAGGTAAGCGCTGGCAGGCAGGGCTGGTGCAAGGATTCTTGACACCCCAGTCAAAACCTAATTTTTCCGCCCACCTTGGCTCTGCCCCTGAATCCACCCCCTTTGCCAGAGCAACAGTGTGACCAGAGCTGGCGCTAGAGGAAGCATGCTGCTGCAGTAGTGAGCACTGATCATAGAGGCACGTAGGGAATGTTTGCTTCCATTCCACCAGTGCAGCGCCTCTATGATGACTCGACAGAGCGGCTGCCTGAGTAACATGCAGCAGAGGCATCCCCTGCATCCCCCTTGATGTGCACGCTTTATCCCAGCAGAGCCCACTAGAGGTTATAACATTTATTACAGAGGTATTTATAATACAGCACCGGAAAACGTACATAGCGCTGAGACAGAGAGTAGAGAAACCAGCAGCCGGGCGCCTTAGGTGCCTAATTTGCTTAGTGGTAGCACCAGCCCTGTTGCCATGTAGCACGTTCCAGACCCACATGTGTGGATCTGAAACATAACATACAAACCCAAAAATAAAAGACATTTAAAAAAAAAGAAAGAAAAGAGGGAAGAGGGGGAGGAGCCGTGTCCTCTTGGCAGGCACCTATGTTCTCACAGGAAAAATGTGGGTAGTTGCTCACGTCCAAAGATCAGCTCTGCGAAGGAGAGTAAAATGTATGGAAAATGATGGTCTTACCACCCAGACCCGTCGCTACAGGACAGGCAAAACAAACAATTGCTTGGGGCCCCGAGCTGGCCTGGGGCCCCCAACTTCCCCTTCCCAGGCTGTAGCGTAGCCAAGCTCCTCTCCCTTCCTCCTGGAGTCCTGTCAGTGCGGCCGGGTACCAGGCGTGGTACAGGAGATTCAGTTTCCTTTTCCCAGCCGGACTGACAGGAAGTGCACACTGAGTGCTCACTTCCTTTCAGTCTGGCCAGGAAAACAGGAAACTGGATCTCCTGTACCTGACTGGGGTCCCATAATGAGAGAACACCGGACTGACAGGAGGAAGAGGAGCTTGGCCACGCTACAGCGACAGCCTACAGGGAAGAAGGGGCGGTGAGAATAGAAAAACATAGGGACTAGGGAGGGGGGGGGGGGGTGAAGTAAGAACATGGGATTAAAAAATTTGTGTAGCGTTAATGTAGGCTTTGCGTGAGGGGGGGTGCTTGGGGGCCCCCATTTTGCTTGGGGCCCCCAAATTCCTTCAAACGGCCCTGTTACCACCCATTGCTCCGCTTCCCAAATCTCCTTCACCTTCCGGATCCATTCCACTTGGCTAGGCACATGAGTCCGCTTCCAGTAGACTGGGAGCAAGCATTTGGCAGCATTCAGGAAGTGCGGCAAGGCACTTTTCTTATATTGGCTAACTGGTATTGGAGGAACACGGAGATGGAAGTGCAAAGGAGAAAGAGGGCTGTCCAATGCCTAATATGTCCTTTATCTGTGTTTTAATTTCCTCCCAGAAGGGTCTTACTCTTGGGCACTCCCACCACAGGTGTAATATTTTACCAGGGTACAAAAGCAGCTATTTTAAATTATATGTGATCACATTGGTTGAATTTTCCTAAATTAGCCTCGGTCTATCCAGCACATACTGCCTTACACTATACAGTAGCATGTGTATGATATAAGCAAGAAACCACTAGGTGGCAAGATATATTCAGTTATAAGAATTGAGTAGCAAAAGAATTCCAACAGCTGTTGTGAAAGATCACATTAAAAAACAGGAAGGAAAACAATCCGAGAAAAAAATGGTACTTTTCAGATATCTTGAATCAGGCAAAACGAATGCAGTAAGTTAAAAACAGCAATCAAGATTTACGTATAGAGCAGAGTGGTCCTTAATTAGTTCCCCTGATGTTGCAGAAAGAGCAGTATACCGTGTTTCCCCGAAAATAAGACACCGTCTTATATTTTTTTTCCCTCAAGAAATCACACTATGGGGGGATGACGTGCACGTGAGGACGTGACGCATCGGTAGGTGGGAGGAGCCGCCGGATCGGGAGCCTCGCGTGTGGGAGCGAGTGTAGCGGGCAGTGGCGAAAGGACCGGCCGGCGGAGATGAGGGGAGGACGGTCGATGCGAGGCAGAGGAGAGCGCCGCTCATGCAGCCCGGACCTGGAATAGCCGCACGCTTCCACACGACAACCGTCCCCCACGGCTGGAACAGCGAGACGCTCGGCTGGCGGGGACACACGCCGCCGCAATAGCCGTCTCATCCTCTCCCCCTCCTCCCCCGGAAACCCTCCCTCCCCGCGGTAACTACAAAGGGAAAAATTAAAAAAGTCTGATGCCTGCAGCGTCTCTCTTCCTGGCCCCGAGAGGAAGAGTCCCCGGTAATGGTGAGTGGCGTCTGGAGCAGGGTTACGGAGCTCCCAAGGTAATCCAGCGCACATACAGGAAGGTAAGCGAATTGGTCTGATCTGTATATATTTGGTGAGAAAAGAAGGTTGAAGATCAATACTGAAGGTATGCTAAATCCTATATGCCGGAACACCGATCTATAACAGGGTAAAAAAGAGGGTGGACTGTGAAAAGAAAAAGCGCCATAAGTGTGTAATAAAATTAATTATTTTTGGAGCTCAGAAGAGACTTAGAAATCCTCCGATACAAAAGTATTTGCATCCAAGATAAATGAATGAAATTTCCAGTAGCTCGGTCTCCTGATGGTAATACTATGATAAATACGGTCCTAACATTTCTGAACACTGACACATGCTAGAGATCAAACTGATCAAATACACTAGATCCAGTAACCCTAAGGACAAAGGAAAAGTTAAGTTGGTCCTGGAAAAAAAAAAAGGGGGGCGAGGAGGGAGTTAAATAAAACAAAATAAAAGTGGAATTAAAGAACAGATACAAGTAACTCCCCGCCTCTGGGGGTCCGGTCAATTAGGCTGATCTGAAAATCCGTGGAAAGCGAATATACTGTGAAGGGGGAAACGACCCCCCCAAAAAAAAATAAAAAAAAATCTCAGGAATAAAGGAGTAAAGGAAGAAAAAAGAGGGGGGAAGAAACAAGATCTCAAGCTGGGGAAGAGAATTAGAAGACGAGTGGATACTATGCAAAGAATGACGAGCAGATCCACAAAGGGGGGCCCCCCGAAAACGCCCCCAAACCCCTCCAGTTATCAACCAACAACAAGCTCCATCAGACAATATATGACTAAAGAAGATAGTCCACGATCTCAAGGCATAAAAAACCAACAAATAAACAAGGATAAAAAGACGGAAAACAAGACACCCCAAAATAAGTCGGGGAAAGAAAGAACAACAGAACCAAGAGAGGAAAGGGGAATGGACAAAGATCTAGAACTTAGTGGATCAGAGGAACAAGGGCCATCAAAGAGCGAGATGGCAGACATGCTACAGAGATTGGAGAACGCCATCAAGGGAGAGATCCAAATACTACGATCGGATTTAGGACACCTATTATCCAGAATAGAGGTAGTGGAAGAGAAAATGGAAAAACAGGAGCATGAGTCAACACGCATAGAAGAGCAAATCGATCAGATAAAACTACAGCAGAGGCAAATACTATACAGATTGGAAGACCAGGAAAATAGAAGCAGGAGAAAAAACTTAAGAATTAAATTTTTACCGGAGGAACAGAAAGAGGAGCTGAGAAAGGCGATGCAGGACCTCTTTAACCCCATACTGGACAAAACCCCAGAAGCCTCAATTGGGATCGAGAGAGTACATCGCATAGGGAACCCCAGAAGAAAAGACACCGAGAGAGTTAGAGATGTTATTGTAAGGTTCAGAGAGTATGAAGAAAAGGAGAGGGTTTGGAAAAGTCTGAGAGGAAAACCTCCTCTGGTGTATAGAGGGGCTGAACTTCAGATCTATCCAGATTTGTCAACGGAAACATTAACAAGAAGAAGATTATTAAAACCTCTGCTGAACCAATTGACAATGCAAAAGATCAAATACAACTGGGGTTTTCCAGCATGTTTAATAGGGTTTAAAGAAGGAATAACAGCAATTTTAAGATTCCCGGAGGATATTACATTATTTTGTAGCAGACTTGACATCCAGATCCCAGACCTCCCAGGTTGGGAATAGGGAGGGGAGTAGGGGGAGGGGGGGAGAGGAGGAACAGCCCGAGGGGACCAACAACAGATGAGGCGGTGACCGGTGCTCCTCCCCCACGATTCTGTCCAGAGGGGGAGGGGATAATCCCAGGCCCACTGAGACAGGTCTGAACCAAGACCAACACTGATGTTGGTTCAGAGGCCGTTAGTTGGCCACTGGGGAGGGGGGGAGAGGGAGGGGGGGAGGGGAGGGGAGGAAGGGTGGGAAGGGGAGGGGAGGGGGGAGGGAGGAGGAGGGAGGGGGAGGAGGGATGGTCGAGGAGGAGGGAGGAGAGAAGATGAAGGAAAAGTATGTAGCCCACCTAGAAAGCCAAACGAGGCCAGAAGAAATAATTACACCAGAAAGATCCGAAGTGTCCTTTATAGTAAGGAAAAGAAAAAAAAAATAAGGAAAAGATGGCAGTAACTAAATTTTTGTCGTATAACGTGAAAGGCCTAAATAACCCAACAAAGAGACACAAGATATTAAAAGAATTGAAAAGCTACAGGACGAATGTGGTGTTCCTGCAGGAAACACACCTCTCGATAGAATCAAACATCAAGCTCCACTCACCTGATTTCCCAGTGTGGTATTATGGGGATACCATCTCCAAACGAGCCAGGGGGGTAGCTATTGGGTTGGCCAAAGGAGTGCAGTTTAGACTAGCGGATCGACTGACAGACCCTGAAGGGAGGTTCATTTTTTTAAAAGGAGAACTAGAAGGGATGAAATGTACACTGGTAAATGTTTATGCCCCTAATGTACACCCGATAAAATATCTCATGGAACTTATAGGAAAGCTGAAAGATTTTAAACAAGGGAAGGTAATTATGGGAGGTGACTTAAACTTCTGCTTTAATCCCGAGGTGGACAAGACCCCCCAGTCGAAAGAGAAAAATAAAACACTCTTAAAAAAAATAAAAAATAGTCTACATGATATTCAACTGATAGATGTGTGGAGAACTATGAACCCAGGACAGCGGGACTATACGTTTTTTTCCCCAGTACATGGTAGCTACTCCCGCATTGACCATATTCTCATAGATCATAGTATCTTGGAGATGGTAGGGGAGGTGGAGATAGGGACCATGACACTCTCAGACCACTCCCCAATAAGTGTCTCCTTAAACATAACAGGAAGCCAGAAGTCATTCCAGAATTGGAGACTAAATGAGGAACTTCTGATGGACGAGAGTATATTAGGTAGGATAAAAACAGAACTGGGGGAATATTTCAGGACTAACGACACAGATGAAATATCGGGAGCGACACTCTGGGATGCACACAAAACAGTGATTAGAGGGATTTTGATATCAGAAGGGGCGAGGAAAAAGAAAGAAAGAAGTTGCAAGAGAGATAAAATAACAAACGAGATAAGAACGCTAGAGCAAAAACACAAAAAATCGGTGAAACAAAGGGAGATATTCCAGGATTTAGTGAACAAGAGAAATGAACTAAAGGAAATAGCGCATCAGGAAACAAAAATGGAATTCAATTTAGTAGCAAAAGAAAGGTACATGTGGGGAAACAAAACAAATAAACATCTTGCCAGGATGGTACAGAAAAAAAAAAACAAGAAACTATATAGATAAAATAAAAAACGAGAAAGGGGAGTTGGTTCATACCACAAAAGAAATCGCTGAATCTTTTAGAACATATTATGAGAGGTTGTATGCAGTAGAACAGAAGAAGTGGAAACAGGGTGAGAAGGAGGAAAAAATAATTGAGTTTTTAAAAGGAGCAGGAGTACCAAAATGTAGCCAGAAAGATGCAGATACGATGGATAGGCCAATCACAGAAAGCCAAATCAAGAGAAGCTCTAGACGAATCAGCGATAAGGTAAAAGCCCAGGACCAGACGGCGAATCAGCGATAGGTAAAAGCCCAGGACCAGACGGCTTCACCATCCTTTATTATAAAAAATGCAAAGAGATTCTCATTCCTAGGCTCTGTCATTACTTTAATGGGCTGGGGAAGGACTATCCACTAAGCAGAGAAGCAGCGGAGGCAACCATTACAGTCATACCAAAGGAGGGGAGCGATGGAAAAAATTGTGCAGGATATAGGCCGATATCTCTGTTGAATACAGATATTAAATTATTTGCCAAGATACTGGCAGGAAGAGTAAAACAGGAGATGACAAAACTAGTTCATGCGGATCAGACGGGGTTCATCCAGGGGAGAGAGGGAAGAGACAATGGGGTCAGGGCCCTTCTAGTGTTACAAAAAATGAAGGAGGGCGGGTTTCCCAGTCTACTCCTGTCGATAGATGCTGAGAAAGCGTTCGACAGGGTAGACTGGGGACTCATGTTAAGAACGCTGGAAGAAATGGGGTTTGGGCAAGAAATGATGAGATGGATAAGAACTTTATATCAGGCCCCGACAGCAAGGATAAAAATAAATGGAAGTCTATCCCAGGGGTTTGAAATGAAGAATGGAACGAGACAGGGGTGTCCCCTGTCCCCATTGCTATTTGTACTTTCACTAGAACCCCTTCTGATCAGGATACGTGAGTGTCCTGAAATTGAAGGAGTCAAAATTAAAGAAGAAGAACATAAGGTCTCAGCCTTCGCTGACGATGTTTTGTTCTATATTGTAAACCCCACGACATCAATACCAAAAATACTCGAAATATGTAACCAATACGGGGAAATCTCCAATTTTAAACTAAACATCGGTAAAACAGAGATCCTAAACGTAAGTACATCACGGACTGAGGCACAAGAACTTAGAGATAGGTATAAATTCCCTTGGGTGAAGAAACTGAAGTACCTAGGGGTGAAGTTAACAAAATCAACTAAAAAAATATACGAGATAAATTACATCCCCCTCCTAAATGAAATTAAAGAAGAAATAACAAGGGTAAAGAACAGACCCATTTCATGGATAGGTAGAATTAACTTCTGTAAAATGGTACTCGTACCAAAAATTTTATATAAATTCCAGATGCTTCCTATTACGCTCCCAAAGGTATTGATCCAGACTCTCAAAAACCTGATTATGAAATTTATCTGGAGAAATAAAAAGCATAGAATCTCATTGCAAGTATTAAAACAATCAAAAGAGAAGGGAGGGCTGGCAGTTCCAGATATTAAAAAATATTACGACGCGGTAGTTTTATCGAGAGTGGTCGAATGGGGAAGAGGAAATAAAGAAAAACGGTGGGTCAGTATAGAAAACGCACTAGCAGAGGTGAAACTAGAAAAAATAATATGGAACCCCCCCCAATATAGGGAAGTTGGGAGTAACACACACGAAATCACGCGGAATGCACTTAAAATTTGGGACACTAATTATAAAAGAATAGATAAAGAATATAACTCACCTTTAATAGCACTAAAAAATAATGACTATTTTGCACCAGGTAAAGTAGAAGTGGGAGGGAACTGGATCAAAAAAGACACGGCACAACTAGGAGAAGTAATTAAGGACGGGCACCTAATAGCTCTACAGGAAATAGAAAAAAAAAAAAACTTTATGAAAATAAATAACTGGAGATACCTGCAGCTCGGAAACTTTATCCGGAAATTATCACAGCCTTTGAGATCGGGAGACCAGTTGACAGAATTGGAAAAGTTATGCTTAATAGAAAATTCCAAGGGTACGATTTCAGGGCTGTATAAGATCCTATTGAGGGTGGACGAGCAGGAGGTACCCCCCTATATAAAAAAATGGGAAAGGGAATTGGGGACACAAAGGGATAAGGGCACAATAAAGAAAATATTGAAACTGACACACACCTCAGCGACCGACAGCAGGACGGCTGAAATGAGTTTCAAATGCTTGACCGGTTGGTACCTAACACCAGACAAATTAAGTAAATATAAAAAAGGGCAATCAGATAAATGTTGGAGAGAATGTGGATCGATAGGCACGATGGCCCATTTGTGGTGGGACTGCCCTAAAATAAAAAAATATTGGGAGATGATTACGGGGCACATAGAGGAAATCGTAGGAAAAAAAGTAAAGATGGACCCGTGGGTAATTTTATTTCATGGGGGAGAAGAAAGCATTAAAAAATACAAAAACTCCTTAGTCCCGCACCTGCTAAATGCGGCCAAGAGGCTCATCCCTGGTAAATGGCAAGAGGTCGAGAGCCCTGAGATATGGGATTGGATAGATATGGTTGAAAGGACATATACGATGGAAGATCTAAAAAGTGGCATTGAGGATAACAAAAAACATCAAAACCAGATCTGGGAGAATTGGAAGAGATTCAAGAAAACATGGAGTTACGCTGAAAACTTAAGAGCAGAGATTTAAGTAGTAGGAAGGCTAGATAGGGCAACAAGTTGACATGGCAAATACTTGGTGAGGAAACAGAGAAGAGCAGGGAAGGGGGGGAAGAAGGGGGAGGGGGGATCAGGGGAGTTAATGGGATAAAAGGATGATGTAATAATGATAGTGTCTACAATGATCGTGTAGACAGACACCCGGAAAAAAAAAAAAAAAAAAAAAAAAAAAACTTCTACCTTTATATCACACACTGATGATGCGAAACCTGAGAGAGAGACGCAAGTAGACGAGCTAAAGGGATAAAAAGGTGCGTCTTACGTAAAACATACGAAATCTCTAAGTGGTGGAGTCTGAAGTGGAATAAAAAAAAAAAAAAAAGAAATCACACTATGGCTTATTTTCGGGGGGTGTCTTATTTTTATTACCGGCAAGTATGGTACAACAGTATGGTACAAAAATCTAAATTTATTCAAATACAGTTAAGTCGTCTTCTTCTAGAACATCGTCATAACTCTCCAAACTCGGAATTCCATCCTGAATTTTTTGCGACTCCAGTTCCTTTAGAACCATTGGCCCCAATCTTTCATGTCGAGCAATAGAGCTCTCATTAAATGAGCAGCTCTTATCCATGTAACCTGCTCGGAGTGCATTGGCAACAACACTGTCAGTGATTTTTCCCATGAATTCTTCACCCAAATCACGACCTCTTGCAGGCCAGGTTTCACAAAGTTTCCACGCTGATTTCTTGTCATTCTATTTTCAATGTAGTAATTTATTTCCATACGCAAATGGTCTTTGAATGGCTTGTTTATTGCAATATCCAGAGTCTGCAGATAGGCAGTCATTCCTGCAGGAATCATTATTTGATCTATTCTTCTCTCTGCAAGGAAGTTCTTCATGTCTTTAGCACGGTGAGTGCTGGCTGAATCCCAGACAAGCAGACCTCTTTGGCCACCTCGCAAAACAAGTGGCAGCATTAAATCAAGCCACTTCCTTATAACTGCTTGTGTGCACCAGGCTTTTTCGGTTTCAAGAACATAAATGCTAGAAACACGTTCCAACTTATCTTTCTTGCCCTTACTGATGATAACAGGTGTGGCTTTCGTCCCATCAAGACGAATTGCCAAAATACAGGTAACACGTGCACTTTCATAACCAGTGGAGGGAACGTAGATTGAGGAGGCACCCCTCTGGTCAATTGTTGTTTGGGCTCCTTGACCCATAAACACTGCAGTTTCATCCATAGCAATCATGTTGCAAAGTTGGTATTTAGAAAAGTCGATGCCATCAACAAAGGACTTGAATGCAAGTGCTCGCTTAATAACTTCAGCGTCTTCCAACTTAAACAGTGTTGTT
The DNA here is from genome assembly GCA_029574335.1 of Rana kukunoris. Lineage (NCBI taxonomy): Eukaryota > Metazoa > Chordata > Amphibia > Anura > Ranidae > Rana > Rana kukunoris. The sequence goes on from CM056050.1 coordinate 462,223,574, forward strand.
GATTTTCTGAGAGACAGTTCATTTCGCTGAAGGAAGCGCTCCAGCCAATGTTGTGATGCTTTGAATTCTGGGGATATGTCGAATTGTGGTGCCATTGCAAGGGCAAATGTTTGAATATCAGCCCTGCGCACAACCAAAGCCTTTGCTCTCCTGTCAGCAACCCATTCACTGATCATTTCTTCCAGCTCAGAAAATAAAGGTTGCCTACCTGAACCACACTTGCGCTTCTTAGCATTTCCTCTGTCCACCTGTAGACTCAGATTATCGTATTCTGCACGCCATTTTTGGACCATTCGGATATCCAACTTTTTCTCTTTGCAAAAAGCCGTAAGATTCTTGCCTCGGGAGTCCTCCACAATTCCTTTCTTGTACTCAACAGAATAACTCTTTCTTTTTGCACTCATCTTGTCTGGTTGTACAAAAAGATAGGCCAGCAAAGCTGATGTGGAGCACAGTGGAGCTGGGGTGATCTGTTTGTGTGGGGTGAGAGAGGGGTTTGCTGGTCAATGCTGGGAGAATCGTTATTGCTTTACAGAGCGTTCTTCTCCTCACAGCTCCTGAGCTCCAGTACAGTAACGTACACCCATCATGTGTTGTTTACCGCGCCGCGCCGCATACGACACGCCTATCACTACGTCTTATTTTCGGAGATTCGACACTACATCGCTACGTCTTATTTTCGGAGATTCAACACTACATCGCTACGTCTTATTTTCGGAGGGGTGTCTTATATTTCGATCTTGCGTCGAAATCCCGCTACGGCTTATTTTCGGAGTACGTCTTATTTTGGGGGAAACACGGTAGTAGGCAAAGCAAAAACAATGGGGAAAGGGGAGAAAGTAAAATACACAAATTTCTTAAAACATTTTAGTTGGTTAACAAGGACCAATTGAAAAATCTGCTTAAAAAAATAGTGCCATAATAAGCAGGGCAAGTGCTCAGAAGTATCTGATTAAAGGGAAGGTCCAGAAATCATTTCATAGTCTTTCATGGGGGATACTGATATGATTCCTGCTAGCCATTGTTGATCATAAAAGAAAGAGTTAGGGTTATAATTCCAGCTGGTCAGAGAGAAGGAACCAGTGGCGGCTGGTGCTAAATATTTCTGGGAGACAGACAGGAAGGCGGCGGTCGCCGCAAGTACCAAACCCTCTCCCTGGCATTAGATGTACGAGAATGCGGCCGCGATTCACTGCCACATCCCCCTCCCGCAGAGGACTGAGCTTAACTTAACAGGTGGGGGGAAGGAAGAGCCGGGGTGTTGCTTCTCCTCCCGGCTGAGTCTGAACAGGAAGTGTGTCCTGAGACCTGATTGGCCAAGACCAGTCCTAGGACTCCCTGGCCAATCGGCCTCAGGACCTGCTTCCTGATTGGACGAGAGGAGAATCAGGAAGACAATAGCAAATATAAATGTTCTACTGTCACACAACAGGGTGGGCTCAGGGCGAAGTGCTGTCTGCCCCAAGCTTACCATTTTTGTTGCCAATTAGAGCCCCAGGCTCTAATCATGTGCTTCAAAAAATATAAAAACCTGTTGGAATCCCTGCATGTTGATTTGGGGGCCGAGCATTTAAATTAGAGAGGCAGCACCCCATATGGACGGGCTGCCACTGGAAGGGACCAGGTCCAATATAACAGGTTAGTAACAAAATTGCAGTGGGAAGTATATATTTTTAATTAATCTAACTGGTTGCATGAGGTTTTTGAGATTATACATTTTAGCCTCTAAGGCAGTGGTGGTCAACCTATTCTATGTAGTCAAGTGTGGCTTCCGACATCCCCAAAGGGTCACACATAATATTAAGTGAATGTAATGCTAGGAGATGGTCAGAGATAAACAACTCCCACGGCATGTTTTCCAAGACTGGAGACACACTTCAGGAGACAGTCATAAGGCATACCTGTAAGTAAAAACCACCATGCAGGGTATACAACCGCTTTAAGACAGCTCTCATTGACTAACATAGAATTTCACATGTCACGTGATTTAGGGTCTTACATTGTTTCTAAGGCCTCATACACACAGACGTTTTAAAAAACAGGCTGCGAAGCTAGTACCGACTCCAGGGAAAAAACTGCGTTAAAAACGTGATTTTATCCACTTTATCCACATTGGCGTCAATGTACGTTTAGCCACGCTAGCTTTCAGACGTGTTTCTCTGTGAAGATGTGGTGCAACTTGTGTGCTGAGCATCTTGGAAGGGAACCCTGCCAAAATTGTTAGCGTGTGTTCCCCCCCCCCCCCCCCTACCCAAGATGATACCAGACTGCAGTTTATCTTTAAGAATGGATTTTAAAAGAATATACCTTAACCACTTCCTTCTCCGCCCATAGTCATATGATGTCCGCAGATGGGATCTCCCACCCTGGCGGGCATCATATGACATCCCGGCAGTATAGGGGGCGCGCACAGATGAGCCGATGCATGAGCCCGGTGGCCGCGATTTTTGCTGGGCACCAGCGATCGCTCATGACAAAGCAGGAGCAGTTATTCGAGAGGTAGAAAAATAGGTCATGGTTTGTATAAAAGGTTACTTTGGCAGCATTGACATAAGAGTCTATTGAATTAGTTTAATGGCAAAGAGAGAGAAGAAAAGGGGGGGGGGAGATGACAGACTCACATCTTAATTCAATGAATCAGCAGAGATAGGTCCCAAGGTTTCCATTTCTGATCGTATAAGTCCATAGTATCATATAAGGTGTGATGAATGCGTTCTGCTAATTTGATGGATAACATACGATCCATAATTTGGGACCATGGCACAGTAGAGGAGCGCCAGTTGAGTGCTATAGTCCAGTGTATTGATGTGAGCAAGGTGTGTAATAGCCTAGTGTGGGTTATAGGAATGTCAGGGATAGGATAAAAAAGGAGACACATTTTAGGTGTCAGTTCTATTCTTCTACCTGTTATCTGTTCTATTTTGATACTGACGTGTTGCCATGTATTTTTGAGGTGTGTACAATCCCAGAAGGTGTGTATGAGGGAACCCTGGACTGGGCAACCTCTAAAACATAAGGGAGAGATTGCAGGATAGAATTAATTAATTCTGTCCGGGGTGAGGTACCATCTATATTCAAGTTTAATAGCAGTCGCTCGCTCATATGGAAAAACCGCACACCTAGGATCAAATTGGAGCATCTCCAGTGCCCAAAGGATGAAGGAGGGCTCGCCCTACCCAACCCATGGCTGTACTATATAGCCGCTCAGCTACAGCATTTGATAGGTACAGTCCATACTGGGCAGGGGGGGAGGGGGAGGGACGCGGCTCCTCAGAACTGGTGATGCTTCACACAGTTGGGGGGGAGTCGGTGACATCTGCTCTGGAATCACTAGCTTTTGGGAAACCGAATAAACAATACCCGACATATAACCTTATTCAAAAAGTTTGGAACAAGGCTAGGTATTTACAGGGGGTGACAGGATTCACAGACTATAGTCCCATTTGGTCCAATACCTCGTACCCGGAACTCGCTAGGCTGCAGCATGGGGCACTTTGGAGGAGATATGGAGTGGTCTATCTGGGGCAGATATTTAGGAACGGGGAACTGCTCTCCTTCGAGACCTTGCGGGACCTTTTCGGGCTTCCTCAGTCGATGAGGTTCTACTATATGCAACTCAGACATGCAGTGAAGGCCCAGAGTAGGGCCTCAGAGTGGACCCCCTCCCCTACCCCTTTGTTTAACTTGATTGCAAGGGCAGCTAATACCAAGGGGTTTATATCTCAATGCTACAATATGCTGCTACATAGCTTCTTGACCAAACACCCGCTGAAAGTGAGGGCCAAGTGGGAGGGGGAAGTGGGCCCGATGGATGGCGAGCAGTGGGAGGAGGCACTCCGGGTTGTACCAATTTGCTCTCTGAATGTGTCCCACAAGGTGTCGCAACTGTATTTACTATTGAGGGTGTACTACACCCCTCACAGATTGTTCACCATGGGGCTACGACCCACCCCACTATGCAATAGGTGTAAGAGAGATCATGGGGACCTGATTTACCTACTGTGGAGATGCCCGAAGCTTCACATATACTGGAAGGGAGTGGTGGACACCGTGAATAGGTGCCCACTGACCCAAAACATTGTCTGCTGCTCATACTGGAAGAATTGGAATGGGAAGAGGGTACTAGAGTGGCGGTAATTAGGTCTCTATTCACAGCCCGTAAGCTAATAATGTCTCACTGGATATCGGAGGAGGCCCCCAGTCTGAAAGAGTGGATCAATATAATGGGGGAAATGCTCAGGAAGGAGAAGGTAATATACCAGCACAGGGGGTGCCCTCAGAAATTTGAGAAGCTGTGGGGTGCATGGCTGGATGTACCAGGACTGGCCCCGGTGGATCTGGTTATGGGCAGGCTGCTGAGCCTGGTCAATTAACCTGGGGGAGTACAGTGGGGCAGGACCTCTTTAGGGAGAGTGGGGAGATGCATACGATGGGAGGTGGAGGAGGGAATGATTGGGCTCTGCGAATAATGTGTGTACGGATGGTGCAGTGGGCAGTTATTTCTTTAATAGACTATGTGACTGTTTGTTCTGGATCTTATCTTTATATTTGAAACCTCGATGTATGTTTCTTTTTTACCTGTATCTCAATAAACTTTTTTTCTGGATAAAAAAAAAAAGTTTAATAGCAGATTCCCTGATAGAGGCTGTTTTGGTGCATTTTCGTAGGTTATTTGTCATGCTGTCCCATTGTTCAGTAGAGAGAGGTTCATCAAGATCTGATTCTCATTGCAACATTTGGAGTGTTCTGTCAGGTAAATTGTGTTCGTTTAGGTTTCTATAAATTCTAGTTATCAAGTCTCTGTCTCGAGGTGAAGTAAGACAAATTCGTTCAAATATTGTGAAGGGGGTTTGGAGGGTAAGAGAAAAGTTTTTTTGATAGAATAGTTTGATATTGTTGTAGTCTGAGATCTCAGTATCTTTAAGTTGGTATTCTGTCTGCAAATCTAGGAATGTGCGAAAGGTATTATTTTTAGTGAAAGCTTTTAGGTTAGATAAATTGAGAAGTTGCCAAACAGAATATTGGTTAGAGTGTAGGTCAGGGGGGGGGGGGGGTAAATAGAGGGTCCTCCAGGAAGGAAGCTAGGGGAGGGATCTCTGAGGAGATGTTAAAATTATGTTTATGTCTGTGCCATAATAGTAAATCTTGATGTACTACTTTGTTAAGGTGGCTCTAGCCACGGGATATGACTGGAAGGTGCATAGCATTGTGCGAGTTGTGTATATCTGGCTGAGAGATAGTATAGCCACAAGTTGGGTATACTCAACCCCCCCTCGATTGAGGTCTAAACATCAATGCATATCCAAATCTAGATTTTTTATTTTGCCATATGAACTTGTTTATATCTCTCTGTATAGAATCTAGGGTACTTTTAGGTACCAATACTGGGACTGCTCTAAAGAGGAAAAGTTTTGGTAGTATAACCATCTTGGTGGCAACTATCCTACCCGTAAAAGATATGTGGAATGCTGACCATGATTTGAGTAAATCTCTGATGTTTTGGAGTAATCTAGGGTCGTTTTTGTGGTATAGAGTCTTGTAAAATGGGGTAATATGGATGCCTAAATATCGGAAGGAATCTAAACTCCATTGAAAGGAAAATTTCTCTTTTAATATGACAGTCAAATCAGGGGAGCAGTTGATTGGGAGGGCAGAACATTTTGATAAATGTATGCTTAATCCTGAGAGGTCATGAAACGTATCTAATGTCTTGATTAGGTTTGGTAGCGAAATTAAAGGTCCGGTGAGAAACAAGAGGACGTCATCCGCATAGAGGCTTAACTTAAATTCTTTCGAACCTTTTGTATACCCTTTGATGTTGGTATTACTGTGGATGGCACAAGCAAGGGGCTCGATGGCGAGGGCAAATAGGAGAGGGGATAAGGGGCAACCCTGTCTTGTGCCTTTGCTTAATGGGAAAAATTCGGAGTTATGGCCGGGGAGCTTGATACGGGTATGTGGGTCGTGGTATAAGGCCTTAAATCCGTGTAGAAATTCATCTCCTATACCGTATCTGGGGAGTAGTGAGTTTAAGTAGGACCAACTAACGCTATTGAAAGCTTTATGAATATCTAAACTAAGTAGTAGTGTGGATCTTGCATGAAGATTGGAGTCTTGGATGATGTTTGTTGCTAATCTAATATTGTCTGTAATTTGCCTGTCCGGGATAAATCCTGATTGATCTGGGTGGATAAGGGGTGAGATGACTGAGGCCAATCTGTCTGCTAATATTTTACCAATTTTTTTTAGGTCATTGTCTATAACTGAGATCGGGCGAAAGTTCTGCGGGATTGAATGATCTTTGTTTGGTTTGGGTAAGAGAGACATATTAGCTAGGAGCATTTCTGATGGGAATTGATTGCCTTGTAAGACGTGGTTGAACAATTTTACTAGGTGGGGAATTAGTACTGGTGCAAACTTTTTGTAGTACGATGAGGAAAAGCCATCAGGGCCGGGGGCTTTAGAGGCCTTTAAAGAACTTATGATGTTGACTAATTCTGTTTCTGAGCAAGGTGCATTCAAAGCCTCTCTTTGTTGCGTTGATAGGGAGGGAAGCGGGATTTCATCAAGCCATTGCTTCGAGGATTGCTTCGTTGTGTTTTGTGGAGATGACAGAAGTTTCTTATAAAATTTCAAAAAAACCTCCATGACTCCTTTAGGATTTTTTCAAAATGCTCTTTTTTTGTTTATAGCACAAAAAATAAAAACAGCAGAGGTATATACCACCAAAAGAAAGCTCTATGTATGGGGGAAAAAATGGAAAAAAATCATTTGGGTACAGTGTTGCATGATTGTGCAATTGTCATTCAAAATGTTACAGTGCTGAAAGCTGAAAATTGCTCTGGGCAGGAAGGAGGTGAAAATGCCCTGCATTGAAGTGGTTAATGTAGACGTACTTTTTTTTTCATGCAACTACTAGACACATGAATAGCAATCATCAAATACTTTTCTTGTGGCGGAATATTTTAAAGCAAAAGTGCCAAACTCAATTCCATTGTGGGCCGCATCAGCATTATGGTTGCCCTCAAAAGGCTGTTTGTATCTTTAATACTATATTATTATTATTTAGGTACTTATATAGCGCTGTCAATTTATGCAACACTTTACATATACATTGTACATTCACATCGGTCCCTACCCTCAAGGAGCTTACAATCTAAGGTCCCTCACTCACATTCACATACTAGGGCCAATTTTAGACAAAAGCCAATTAACCTATCAGCATGTCTTTGGAGTGTATATAAATATATCTACTGTTTATCATATTAAATAATTGCTTCTTCATTCAATAATTACTGGTTTTAGTAATATTTTAGGACTTGAGCTGTAAAGAGCAGGTGCAGACTCCTGTAGCAGATGATTCAAGTCTGAAAAGGAAAGTCACACTGATGGTATTATCCACAATAAACTTTAATAATGGAGACTGCTCAGACAGAACATGGTGCTGCCATCGTATTCTGTCTGAGCAGTCACCAGTAACGTTTCTTGTGGATGACACCTACCTATTCAACTGGCATGGAACTGTACTATTCTCATAATAATTATAAGTAGATGCCAAAAGCACCTTACATCAGAAGCTTCTGTAGGAGGAGTTCTGTCCTCCTCTGTGGCGCCGACTGCTCAGACAAGGTGGGGGGTGAAGACAAGAGGGCTTCCACAGCAGCAGGGTGGGTGCTGAGGTCACATGAAATGACCTGGCAGGCCATATCATTCACCTAGGGCCTTGTGTTTGACATATGTGTTTTAAAGGGTTAGTTCACTTTTACACAAAATTAAAAGGTGAACTAATTTACTATAGCCTCCCCACACACTTGGTCCCTGCTGCACCTATTTCCTACCTTAATTACCTTCTGCTGCCCACACAGCTGGTGTAGCACTCTGGGCATCTGAAAAATGCAGTACACGGTCCAGGGGCTGTGTAGCATCATCACAGTGAACAGGTATCGGTTTGCGCTAGCATGTGACTAATGAGATTTGCTCAGAGCCATCCCGGCGTTCCAGAAGAAATAGGTACGCTGAACAGAGTGGCTTTTAAATGCCCAGGCTAACATGGGTAGTGAAAATGAATGAACACAGGTTATAATTGACAACAAGTATCACTTAATGCACTTACATATACACGTCATTTGGTGATAACCTGAAGGGGTATATGTGGACAGGTGCACATGGGGACAAATATCCAATACCTGTATTGAATACCTTCCCACTGAGGCCTTTGCACACAAACCAGAGCAAAACACGTTGTGAATACAATGACACTATGCAAATTCTAATATCATCTTACTAAATGGCTCCCCCTATGGTGTGATTCAGAGCTCAACTCCGATGTAGAACAGTAATGCCTAGTAAAAGAGGAAGATGGTGAATGTTCCTTAAATTCCGGATGTCTTCAGCTAGCCCGATGTTTATACTGCAGTGATAATTTTATATTTGCTTGTAATCCAAAGGGGCAAAGAAAAATAAAAGGCTGCAGAACAAGAATTATGCTGATGACTTAACTGAAGAACTATCGCCACTTGTAAATTCCTCCTCACATGTGTGAGTAATACAGTAGACATCTGCACAACAAAATTTTTCGTTTATTTCTGTTTCGTTTCTGTTCGTTTATCGTGATTCGTAACGAGTTGTAATTTCGTAAGACGTTAGTTATCGTATTCATACTCTTTAGTATTTTCTAGGGTTGTCCCGATACCGATACCAGTATCGGTATCGGGACCGATTCCGAGTATTTGCGGGAGTACTTGTACTCCCGCAAATACTCCCGATACCGAAATAGAATACTTCCCCCCCCCCGCCGCTCGCCGCCAGCCGCCCGCCGCTCGCCGCTTATCCCCGTGCAACACAGCGAGCATTACAAGTTTCCGCGGCGCCATGTATAGACATGCGATTGGACGGATCCGTTCAATCGCGAGCAAGGGGGGAGTGTCTATACACGGATACGTTCATAGACACTCCCCCCTTGCTCGCGATTGGACGGATCCGTCCAATCGCGTGTCTATACATGGCGCCGCGGGTATTACAAGTTTACCAACAAAAACTTGTAATGCTCGCTGTGTTGCACGGGGATTAACCCGGCAGCCGCGGCGGCGGCGGGAAAAATCAGAGGAGCTGGAGGTATGGGGGACATGACATGGCTGCAATATGGGGCACAGGACATGGCTGCAATATGTAGGGGACATGACATGGCTACAATATGTGGGGGACATGACATGGCTGCATATATGGGGGACATGACATGGCTGCAATATGTGGGGGACATGACATGGCTGCAATATTAGGGGAACATGACATGGCTGAAATATGGGGCACAGGACATGGCTGCAATATGTGGGGGACATGACATGGCTGCAATATGTGGGGGACAGGACATGGCTGCAATATGTGGGGGACATGACATGGCTGCAATATGTGGGGGACATGACATGGCTGCAATATGTGGGGGACATGACATGGCTGCAATATGTGGGGGACATGACATGCCTGCAATATGTGGGGGACATGGCTGCATTTAGGGACACGTTTAAAAAAAGTATCGGTATTCGGTATCGGTGACTACTTGAAAAAAAAAAGTATCGGTATTTGTACTCGGTCCTAAAAAAGTGGTATCGGGACAACCCTAGTATTTTCGTTTTTTCCGTTTCCATTTTTTTATGTTAGTTTATTTTTCGTTGATTCGAGATTAGTATTTTCGTTAAATGTTGTATTCTGCCTCGTTCGTATTTTTACAATGAATTTATTCATTCATTCGTTTTTACGTTGGTTTATTTTTCGTTGTTTTGATATTCGTATTTACATTATATTTTCCATCATGCCGCGTTTGTATTTTCGTAAGAAATAAATCTTCGTTGCTTTATGATCATTCGTATTTTCGTGTCTAATTTCATTTGATTGTAACAACGTTATTTTGTAGATTTTTTGCATTCGTAATTCTGTTAAAATACATTTTACGTTTATTCGACACACTACTCGTCGTAATTTTGTAAAACATCGTAATTTACTGCGATTGACTTGACAGATCCACAAATCGGTGCAACCTACCCAAACACACCCTGGACTCTGGATGGAATGCACTGCAGTCTAACACAGATAAAGACACAAGGTCAAGGAGCCACTAGGTAATAAGAAAGAAGCTCATTGGGGCAGTACTAATGAAAGTGAATTTACGTTATTTCATTTCCGTTTTCCAAAGATTCGTAATTTATTTTTCGTTAGTTTTGCTTTTCGTTTATTATTCTTTGTTCGGCATTTCGGTTGTTTTCTTTTCGTTCTTCGAATATTAGTAAGTTTGCATTTTCGTTTATTTTTCGTAATTATGTTTTTTTTTGTGTTCGGTATTTTCGTTATTTCTATGTTTTCGTTTATTTTTTCTTTCGTTGTTTTGTTCTTTTACATTTAGTAGTTTCGTATCTTCGTAGTTTTCCATATTCGTTATTTTTGGAAATATCGTTATTCGTTATTATTTGCGCTAAACCATTCGTTTATTAGTAGGTTAACGAATCAACGAAAATAACGAATAATGACGGAAAACGTATTCGTAACGAAAAAAATTGCACATGTCTATAATACAGTACTGACCTTACAGCTCAAGGCCCCAAAGTCCAGCTGTATGATGCCTGTGTAGGAGCAGATCCACCTCCGTGGAACCACAAGTGCCACAAACAGTCTGTAGAAAAGAAACTCATTAAGCAATACTGTAGTCTCTACTTTAATGGAAAGGCGCCCTCTCACCATAATGGATCCCAGCAGATGTTAGACTCCGTCCGGAATCTCTTCCTGGTACCTCCGTTCAGGGAAGATGGCGTCGCCGCGCTGCAATGCAGGTGACTCCAAAAGCTCTGAAGCGCAGGCCGATCCACCTGCTAGATTAGCAGGCGCCGTCCTCCTAGATCCCTCTGAGGCAGGCGATCTGGCTCTCTGCTGTAAGCCGCAATCTCTCACTCCTGGTCACACACACAGACCTCCTGCTGGCAGGTGTTGAATGGCGTTCAGAGAGGCTGAAAGCAGGCTGCACATGTCCTTTTATCTCTCCTCCCAACAGGCTGTTCTGTGCGCTTTGCATTTTGTGTCCTGTAGTCCAGAGCTGATTTAGCCAAAAGAGTCACTTCCTCCTCCAGACTACATATTCCGCAATGCATGGCTGCTCACTTCTTGAAAGGAAGGAAAATCCTGACAAAGTTCAACAGACACTAAGGGGAGACAAATTCATATTCAAGAAACAATGAACCGTTCAACAGAATAACTATAGTAACAACCCCAGGGCTACCATAAAATAGTTTCTAGTAAACAGATCCTCTCTGCTGCATCACAAATGCTATGATGAGAAGTAATAAGTTGCAGGGGTACACTTTTATGACATAAATGATCAGAAAGAACTGTTCAGACTGACATCTCAGTGTTTATCAAACTGGACTCGTGGCAAACATTTTCTTTGACCCCCTCTTCCATGTAATTTCGCTCTCCACATGCTTTGAGACATACAATAAATAAACAGATAGACTTAAAATCAGTTTACTGAATCAGATCAGGCAGCAATTGCGATTCGTTGCCAGAGGTATCCTTACCATTCGCTGACTGGCTACTAGAGGTTACAGCAAACATTATGGCTCACTGTTTATTTTCTAGAGGTTACAGCACATGACTTCTGCTTGTTAATTGGTTTCTAGAGGTTACTGGACAGCTATACCAATCACTAATTGGTTGTTAGAGGTTACGGCACATTATTATTGCTCACTGATTGGTTCCTAGAGGTTACTGCATATCCTTACTGCTCAATGATTGGTTGCAAGAGGTTAGTGCACAGCATTACTGCTCACTGATTGGTTGCTAAAGGTTGCAACGCATCATCTTCTCACTGTCTGCAAACCATGGACTGGGGAGGTAAGGGGACCCATCAACAGACACAAATCTCCTAGAAATCCTAGGACTCCTGGAATCAGTGGCAATGCTGGAGGGGGGGTATGAACAGTGACAATGCTGGGGATTTATGGGCTCAGTGGCAGCAGTGGGATGATTGGATTAGTTAGGAGGCAGTACACTGTGGAAAATTCTGAGTCATGTAGAGCAAAGCTGGTAATCCTTGACAAGTATATAGTGGGGGATTCTACCAATGCAGTGGGGAATTTACAATGACCATCAATGTGAGGGGGGATGTACACTGACCACCAGGTAACGGGGGATTTTACGCCACCAACCAATAGAAAAGAGGGATTTTTACACTGACACCAATGTAATAAGAGCATTTACATCAAGCACCAGTGTAAGGGGAATATACAACGACCTCCATGTAAGGGGGAATTCTGCACTTAACACCAATGTAAAGGGAAATGTACACTGATCATCAATGTTATGAAGAATTTACACTGACAAACAATGGGGGATTTTACATCAACAGCCAATAAAGTGGAATTTATACACTGGCCACCAACTTACACTCACCACCAACTTAAAGGGGCTTCTACATGGACCAGCAATGTAAAGGAGGCCGATCGCAAGCGCTGAACAATGTTTATATTGACAATGGAAGATTTAGATAAGTTAATTTGAAAGAGAGAGAGGGCCCCATATTCCTGAAGAGTGATCAAAGCAAGTTCGGGAGGGAGGTAAGTGGTTCCGTCAGAAAAAAGATCAGGTTGTCTGCAAATGCGGCCACCTTGTGGGTTCCCGAAGATTTCTGGTACCCAAGTATGCCCGCATCCGCCCTTATTCTGCACAAGAGGGGCTCCAACGTGAGTATAAAAACTAGGGGGGATAGCGGACAACCCTGCCGCGTGCTGTTTCGAATTTAGAAGAAAGCAGACCTTGTTTCATTGACCTTGACCGCTGAAGAGGGGTGGGAGTAAAGGGATAGTATCCACCCCAGCATAGATTATCGGAGCCCAATATACTCCAAGGTTGCTCGAAGAAAAGACCAGTCCATGCAGTCGAAGACCTTCTCAGCGTCCGTAAATATCAGGAGCAGGGCCTGTTTAGAAGTCATGGCCGCGTGGACCAGGTTCACCACCCAAAAGGTGTTGTCTCGCGGTTCCCTCAGCGGCACAAAGCCCGCCTGATCTCTGTGTATGAGGCTCGGTATATGAGAAAGCAACCTGTTGGCCAAGCTTTAAAATCTGTCGGCTGGGAATCCGTCCACCCGATATGTCTGCTGGTTAGTACGCTAACCAGCAGACATATCTTTTCGCACATGCGTCGAATGGATTCGACGCATGCGCGGAAGTAATTTACTTCCTGGTGCGGTGACGTGGCGGCGTCAACGTCACCGCCACGTCACCGCGCTGTCTGCTGGCGGGGATTTTGGTTTGATCGTGTGTACAGCGATCAAACCAAAACAGCCAGCAGACAGATTTGTTCAAATCGGTCGGTCCGACCGATTTGAACAAATCTATTTGCTCGTGTTTACGGGGCCTCAGGGTGTCCAGCGGAAAAGAGTTGCCCGCTGAGATAGAATTGAGAGCAGAGACTAGTGGCTGTGACAACAGGTCAAAAAAGGTTTTGTAGTACGTTGGAGTCAGGCCATCAGGGCAAGGCCACTCCTAGCTCGGCCATGGGCTCTTCTAGTTCTTCTTGCACTGCACTGGAGAGTACAGGCATGCCGGAAGCGGCTACGTACGATTGAGGGGTGGAACTGCCAACAGTCGAGGAGTCAGTGCCGGAGGGCCTGTCCAAGTTATAAAGACCCTCAAAGGAGGAACGAAACTCCGCCTCAACATCCGAGAACGTAGTCAGCTTTTGCCCAGAAGAGGCAAAGATGTGAGAAGGATATGTTTTGGTGCGAGGACCCCGCAAAACCCTGGGGGATAAGGGAATTTAAACTGGGATAGTTGGCAAGTATGAGGCAGCTACTTTGGGCCCCATCATTGTTGGTGCCCAGGGAACTGCCAGTTTTGCCCTGCCTCAAAAAACATTTGGCATGTCATTTTTTGGAGGGGGAGGGGCAGTGGGTACCTAGTTTTGCCAGGTACCCAGCTCCCATATCCGCTCACGCCACCTAGGCGACTCCTCATCTCGCCCTCTGAAGTCTTCTGGGACACATCACAGGTCCCAGAAGATTGATTGTCATTTAGGACTCATTCAGGACAGCTGGGTGCCCATACTTTAATGCTGGCACTGCGGAGAGTAAAGGACGAGAAGCGAGCCTTTGGGCAGCCACGTGTCGCTGGACTGTAGGACAGGTGAGTGTGTGTTTATTAAAAGTCAGCAGCTACACTTTTTTGTATATTTGTTGTACCTCAGTATTAATTGATGCATTGTTTTCTATATTTCCTTTTGGTAAGAAATGTTTTTGAAAGTTTTCTGAAAGTTTGTCTCTCTATAGACTTGTCCTGGACTCCTGGAGTTGCGTCCATCTGTATTAAGTTACAGAATAAATATATTGGCAATCCATGTTCTCAGATGATATATTTAGATAAAATGAAGCACATAAGCTCATGCCAGTGACCTTTTATCACCGGTACAATACACATAGAGCTAAAAGTAAAAATAGGAACAGTAGCTTATGCTTGTAAGACTCAACAACAAGGCTAGAGTAGCCTACTATGAAAAGGATGGAAACAGCTGGCGATAACTCTATGCTTCTGAAGCTGAAATTCTAATGCTTTTTCTCCCTAGCCTTACCCAATTATAGGTACAGCTTTAAATCAAATTTGTTGTTGTTAAAAAATATGTAATAAATCATTTGTTAATACATTTACTGCAAAAAAAATCTCCCTCAGTTCTAAATATTTTAAAAAGAAAGTCCGAAAGAAGGATGCATGCTATCACGTTTAGTAACCTGCAGACCCTTTTCTGGGTGACCCTCTAATCAACCCACATCATTGTTTCCCATGGGCCCCCTTGCAGCCAGTAATAACTTTTTTGGATAGTGAAATATGGGTTGGTGCTTAGGCTGGGAAATCTTAACATTTGTTGCTTAATGCCCTTATAGGGTGCCCACGTGTCCCGGATTACCCGGGACTGTTCTGCAATTGACATGTCTCTCCTGGGTCCAGAGTACCCTTATTCCGGGACAATACAATGTCCCGGAATGAAATAAAGGACACAGCCACCTCCTACTATCTAATAACTACATTTCTGGAACTGGTTGCTAAGGCCAGCGCTGCCTGGCATCTTCCAACTAGTGACAATTTACTCTCGGACAGTGAGACCGGGAGCGAGGCCTGCGTCTAGTGCAGCACTGCTGTACCCACCCACCTCAGCACCTCCTCCTTCTCTGGCACCCAGCGGCAAGCAGCAGGGACTGGTGTGGTCTTCACTCTCCAGATAGTGATGCCACTCCTTTCCTTCTATGCACTTGGCTCATGCAGAGGGAGTGAAAGCAGCACTGCATCTGGTGGCAGGCTATGGGTGGCAAGCGGCACTGCTTCTGGTGGCAAGTGGCACATTCACCTGACAAATAACGCGCCGCCAAATTCCCCATCAACCCTGGGACTATATTAACCCCCGCCTCCCTCATCGTTTTTTGGGGAAGGTGAGAGAGGGGGTGTGTCCCTGAATGGCAGTTTGGAAATGTGGTCACCCTATGCACTGAACATGACCCTATTTCATGACTCATCCTTTTTTACTGTGCTATTAGATATATCAACTGTAAAAAAGTTGAAAAAAATAGCAACTCATTACATAAACATGTTGAGCCCGGATTCAGAAAGCACTTACGCCGACGTAACTCACCTTTTCCTGGCGTAGCATACATATGCGCCCGGTGTATGTGAGCGCCAGAGTCACAAACCAAGATACACCTAAAAATAGGCCATCCTACCCCGACGTATCTTACTTACGCCGGCATGGCGTGGGCGCAAATATGATCTGGACGTATGTTGCTTCTCCCATTGATTAGGCATTCAAATATGCAAAAATTGGCTCATTCTGTTGTGCCTGGGGTTCCACCCCAGGATGACAGATGGCAGCAGTAGAAGCTGAGGTTTGAGTGTTCTCTCCAAGCAACCAATCAGGAGGCTTGGGCCTCACTGGGCATGCTGGGAGAGGGTACTTATGAGGCAGACCCCATTCTGAGTTGTTCTCTCTGGAGTGTGGCACCCACCTTTAGGGTGGCCACATTACCGCGCCCTTAGCATTATGGCCTACCTGGCCAGGGGCGTGGGTGCAACGCACAGGGCCGGATTAACAGAGGGGCTGATGGAGCTGCAGCTCCAGGCCCCTTTCTCAAGATAGGCCCATTTGCCCCAAAAAAATGATCGACTTCGGGGGTTGTAGCTCGATGACCAGAGGTCACAGAAACCCCACATTTGGGGGGTAGTCAGTTGAAGACCTACCCCACAACCGGTCAAAATATGGGATGGCTATCATTTATGGTTCTGGAGACACGGGCCTGCTTGCACAGCCTGTCAGAAGCTACATACAGAGCAGCCATTATAAATACAAGCTGACACACTGCAGCAGACTGAGAAAAAAAAATCATCATTTGTTTTTTGCTAGAAAATTCCTCTATTGTGGTCTTTGTAACTTTTTATGTTGCACAGTATAGAGCTGCACGATTCTGGCTAAAATGACAACTGCAATTTTTTTGCTTAGAAGATAGATCACGATTCTCTCACATCATCTTTCACATTAAAATGAAAAAAAAAAAAAAAAATGGGCTAACTTTACTGTTTTGTTTTTATGGTTTTTATTATTCATTAAAGTGGGCAAATGCAGTGTGACATAAAATATTGCAGCAATTGCCATTTTTGGCTCTGCTAAAATATATATAATGTTTGGCGGTTCCAAGTAATTTTCTAGCAAAAAATATTGGTTTTTAACTTAAACAAGTGTTGGACTTTAAGTGGTTACATTTCTTGTATTTACACACAGAAGTTTGATCTAAAAAGGAAGTTGGTTACAATGTTTCATGTTGTTTACAAACTTGGCAGACAGTCGGATATTTTCTTTACACACAGAAGTTTATCCCTTTGATATACGAAGAAAGCGTTAGTTACAGTGTTTCCTGCTAAGAACTTGGCAGACTGCCCAGATATTTACTTTTGACAGCTGAAAGTCTCTCCACTTGTTATATGAAAGAATCAGCAAACTCTGCATTGGAGATGTCAGGGGGGTTGAATCAAGATCACAATTTTTTAACGATTAATTGTGCACCTCTAGCACGGTACTGTATTTGCGCAGCAATTTTTCAAACATGTTTTTTTTGGAAATAAACTGTTTCATACATTAAAAAAAACACTAAAGTTAGCACGATTTTTTTTTTTGGTATCCTAAGCGATGCTTTAAACATTTTTTAGGTTACATGTTTAGAGTCACAGAGGAAGTCTAGTGCTAGAATTATTGCTCTCGCTCTAACGATCGCAACGTATGTAACCTGTGTGTATCTGGCTCTGATACTAGCCAGTGCCTACCCAGCCACTGACTGGTATCTCTCCCCAGCCTGTCCCCACACACCCTCTCACATGCTGACCTGTGGATGGGGGAATCACTCCTGTAGTGTTGCTATCTACAGCTGGCAGCACTGATTGTTTTTGGAAAAACAGGCTGGTTGTACTCAAGTCGATTAATAGATTGACTTGTGTAAAACCAGCTAGCCCATACATAGATTGACTATGGCTGGTCTCTGCATAATTGGTGTAATTTCAATTCATGTATGACCCGCTTAACCACTACGCAGTCCCTAAACATCCTTCCACTCCTATACATTGTGCCCACTGTCATACCCTCCACACTCCTCTCCTGTACATAGTGCCCACTGTCATACCCTCCACACTCCTCTCCTATATATAGTGCCCACTGTCATACTCTCCACACTCCTCTCCTGTACATAGTGACCACTGTCATACTCTCCACACTCCTCTCCTGTACATAGTGCCCACTATCATACCCTCCACACTCCTCTCCTGTACATAGTGCCTGCTGTCATAGACTCCTCTTCTGTACATACTTCCCACTGTCGCACCCTCCACACTCCTCTCCTATACATAGTGCCCACTATCATATCATCCCCATTCCTCTCTTGTACATACTGCCCACTGTCATACCCTCCACACTTCTCTCCTGTACATACTGCCCCATAATACCCTCCACACTTCTCTCTGGTACATACTACCCTCTGTAAAACCCCACACTCCTCCTGTACATACTGCCCACTGTCATACTCTTCACACTCCTCTCCTGTACAAACTGCCCACTGTCATACCCTTCACACTCCTCTCCTGTACATAGTACCTGCTGTCATACACTTCTCTCCTGTACATACTGCCCACTGTCATACCCTCCACATTCCTCTCCTGTACATACTGCCCACTGTCATACCCTCCACATTCCTCTCCTGTACATACTGCCCACTGTTATACCCTCCACACTCCTCTCCTATACATAGTGCCCACTATCATACCGTCCACACTCCTCTCCTGTACATACTGCCCACTGTCATACCCTCCACACTCCTCTCCTATACATAGTGCCCACTATCATACCGTCCACACTCCTCTCCTGTACATACTGCCCACTGTCATACCCTCCACACTCCTCTCCTATACATAGTGCCCACTATCATACCATCCACACTCCTCTCCTATACATAGTGCCCACTGTCATACCCTCCACACTCCTCTCCTGTACATGGTGCCTGCTGTCATTCACTTCTCTCCTGTACATACTGCCCACTGTCGTACCCTCCATGCTTCTCACCTGTACATGATGCCCACTGTCATACCCTCCACACTTCTCTCCTGTACATTGTGCCTTTTGCTGTAACCTTTGCACTCTTCTCCTGTACATAGTGCCCAATGTTAGACCCTCCACATTCCTCTCATTTACCTGCACATACTTCCCACTTATATACCGTCCGTACTCCTCCCCTATGTCGCTTACCCACAAAAACAGTTCTTTAAAATGATACTGAATACCCTCAGTGTTACCAGCTCTAGAATGGACACACTTTTGTTAGTTCAACTAAAGGAAATCTCAGTTCTCATATTTGTTCTGTTACTAGAACTTATTTAATTTTGTGATTACCACTGTGATGTACAGAGGAACATAGGGGATCTCAGCTACTCTAAATATAGCACTTGTGAAAAAGTGTCCCTGAAAATATTTTTTAAATGTTGGCAACTATGCACTTATGCACTGCCCAAGGGCCACTGGGTCAGTAGTGGGCCCCATGAGAGGTTTCTGGGATCCTGTGATATTAAAGCGGTAGTAAACTTTCCTGACATTACTACTTTTTAGAGGCCCTGGGGTAGGTTATGCCACAATGTACATGTATGCACAGCATATTAGCACATTAGGGTACACTTACATTTTCAGACTGGGCCCTCCATTGCTGTGCTGTGATTCTGGCCCTGGCAACGCAGTGTACTTGGTTCCGGAGACATGCAGTGGTCGACTGGGTTCTCACTTCTGAAGATCCCAAGCGAGTTTGGCTGTTCGGTGGGGAGTCCAGTTGAAGAGCGCCATTGAGAGGCTGGTGTTCCAACAGTATTGAGATGAACCATCGAGGATCGAGGTACTGGACACTGAGGGATTAATTTCAATCTCAGTCAGTGCCTGGGCGGCGTTAAAAGGAAGACTCAGTCAAAGCTTTATTCAGGAGGAGTTCCTCCATATCTACACTCAGGGAAGGCCTGTGGCAGGGGCGCTTTTCTGACGGTCATCTAGAAGAGTCTGTGGCAGAGACACCCTTCTCAAGTTTCGAGTGATACTCTGGCTGCCAGGTCGGTGAGAGAGGCCTGTCCAGGTACGCTATACACACTCAGGCTGGAGTGGCGAAAGAAAACTATTTGTCTTTGGAGACAGGACTGTTTCCATGTTCAAGGCCTGA
The DNA here is from genome assembly GCA_029574335.1 of Rana kukunoris. Lineage (NCBI taxonomy): Eukaryota > Metazoa > Chordata > Amphibia > Anura > Ranidae > Rana > Rana kukunoris. The sequence continues at coordinate 462,243,333 of CM056050.1, forward strand.
GTCTGCTGTTCTCCTTCCAACCTTTGTCTATCCTTTCCATCACCTATTTAACTGTTTTTACCTGGCAGGGTAATAAAAAGCACATATAAAAGAGACTTCCTATTTGCAGACATTCCTTTACTGCTATTGCATTCATAGTTCGCCCTAGACACTTCACCGGAGTCATGAGGTAACATGCTATCCCATCATTTCTTAGCAGCTCCTGCGGGAGTACCGCTACAGTTAAAGGGGTTGTAAAGTTACAAGTTTTTTTACCTTCATGCATCCTATGCATGAAGGTAAAAAAACATCTAGCAGCACCGCCCCCCCCCCCCCCCCGAGCCCCCGTTGTACTTACCTGACCGTTCGAATCTCCCGGGCGCGTCCACGTCGTCCTCTTCGGTTCCCAGCCTGGCCGTTGATTGGCTAGGCTGGGCGGATTGATAGCAGCGCAGCCATTGGCTAGTGCTGCTGTCAATCAGAGCGGATGACGCGGCGCGCTGGGGGGCGGAGCCGAGTGATACAGTCGGCGGCTATGGCCGCCGCTGTATCACGGGAGCGCGCTCGCAAAAGCTTTCCTCCGTGCGAGCGCCCTCGCATGAAGAGGGAAAGCTTTTGCGAGGAGGAGCCCAGACAGCCGCCGAGGGACCCCAGAAGACAGCTTTCCGGGCCACTCTGTGCAAAACGAACTGCACAGTGGAGGTAAGTATCACATGTTTGTTATTTTTTTTTTTTTTAATCCCTGACTTTAGTGTCCCTTTAAATAGGACATATAGACAGGGTAAATTACCCTAACAGATACGCAGAAAAACTTAAAAAATGCCAGGTGCTCTAATCCATCTCCACTCTATCCAAAACGAGAACAACAGCTTTTTTCTTTAGTTGTACTTTCAAGACCTGTGCTTTTAAAGTGCTCGCAGGGCATCATCAATGGGAAGGCACACTCACCAAAGGAGATGGACCTTAGATCCTAAATGTCAAACAGCATGTGTTAACATCTTTATCTAAAATAAAGACCTTTATACGAGTAAAGATCTGAACTCCAAATATGTGTAGGATGTTCTTTTATGATCACTACATATCCATAAATCTCTCCCAGTGTCAGAACTACATACGCTATCAGCCCGCTTTCTGCATTTCATTACAGTTTTATTAGAAAATATTGTACTTCTAAAAATATTTTGTATATGCTTACATTAGGAAAGTGCACACAGCACCATTCTCACCTAAACTGACAATCATTTTGAAATGTCCATATAAGCAATAAAATACTATTGTCAAACTTGCTACCTCATTAGGTCCCTTTGAACTGTCCATCGTGACTATAGATGACAGATCCTTTTATGTGCCTAGGATGAAAGCTGTCATGACTGAGGTATGTGGGATGCTCTGAGGGTTTTCTGTACATGGGCGTTCGCAAATTTGTTCCTTTAATATGTATTGTAGCGTCAAGGTCGTTTATTTCTGTTTGGCTAGTTTAATTTAAGTTTTATTGTGGGTTGGAAGTTGTTGAAGTTCCTGAGAAATTGGTAGAGATCCTCTTCATTTACAGCCTATATAGCCAAAATATCATCAACAAAGGGTTTTATGGCACATAAAGGAATCGGTCATCTATAGTCAGCCCAAAGGGCACAGCTAAATGTGCTCAGATAGCCCAATTGGAACAATTCAGGAGACCTTTCATAATACAAGACTGTATAATGCAGTGACAATAAAGACACAATTTAGGAAAGTGGTCGCCTACAATCCACTCCTAGAAGCGCTATGAAAAATTGCAGTTTCAGCTTCTTCTGCACAAAGATGGCAGACTTTGACCACCACTAAAAGCATACTGACAACTACCCAGTTTAAGACAGCTTAATGTGAGATCTTCCACAAATGACTGAATTCAAAATGGAACATCTGTTTAAATGCAGCAGTGAGTCCTGCACATACAGTATATCCACAGCACCCATAGGGAACCAGACTACCTTCTGTTGCAGATCCTCAGTTTCGGTATACCTGTACCATTGGACCATGGTTTAAGTGGGGACAGAAAATGTATGTGCCACAATGATTGTAATACATTTTCTGGTCTCTGATCTCAACTTGTTGACTAAAATTATGGAGAGCTCAAAAGGACTCGGCAAGGTGACACATTTAAGGTGACAGTAGTTGTATTTAATTTTTAATATTATTAATATTTATTTTTAATATTATTATTATACAGGATTTTTAGAGCGACAACAGTTTGGGAAGCGCTTTGCAATGTAAAGGGAGGACACTACACCAACAGTACAATTCTAAACAAGAGCGTTAGAGGAGCCCTGCCCAAGTTTACAATCTAAGAGGAAGTGGCTGGTGAAGGTGTGCTATTGCATTAGGGTGTGCACCCCAAAGTTCAACACACATGCACAGTGGAGCAATGAATGGTGTTAGGGATGAGATTGCTGTCAGTATCGTTTTGTTTTTAATATTATTTTTTAATTTAAATTTATTTTGTTCATAATATATTTTTTCAGATTTTTTTTTTTAAATCTCCTGCTTAAGGATTCGTCTTTCCTGTCTCTGATTTCTCTTCATTGTCATCATATTCTGGCCTCAGCATTCTACACCCTTGGACTTGTTCATGTGTTGTTTGTTTCAGTTTTAGGTTTTTAGCTCTGCACTGCTTTTTTATTTATTCTGTACTCAAGGACTTTTTATATTGACCTTCAGTGTTCAACTGCCTTTGCTAGGATTGTCTTTGCACTGTCTGATTTTGTGCTGGGAGCCCCATTGAGGGACATTGGTGAAATAGCAGAGAAAGGGACTGAGGACAGAGATTTCCCAGTCCCTTTCCCTGTAGCCTCAGCTGCCAAAGGGGTTAAGCAGGGGGAAGCTGCATTTCACAGGGTGATTAGGGTGTGCTCTGTGCGCACGCCTACGGGTAGGAACTGTGAGGGATGAACTATTGAGGGGGGTAGAAGATTTGGTTATTAGCTGGAGGCAGGATAGGCCTCCCTGAAGAGATGAGTTTTCAGGGATCGCCTAAAAGTGGACAGAGTAGGAGATAACCGGACAGATTGGGGTAGTGAGTTCCAGAGGATGGGACAGGCTCTGGAGAAGTCCTGGACATGAACATGGGAGGAGGAGACAAGGGAGCTAGACAGCAGAAGGTCTTGAGAGGAGCAGACAGGACAGTTTGGGTGATATTTTGGAGATAAGTTCCGTGATGTAGCTCGGGGCAGAATTGTGAATGGCTTTGTATGTTATTCGTAGGCCGCGTACACACGATAGGTTAACCAGAGGACAACGGTCTGATGGAGCGTTTTCATCAGTCAAAACCGATCGTGTGTAGGTCCCATAGGTTATTTAACCTTCGGTTAAAAAAAAGCCAACTTGCTTTAAAATTCAACCAATGGACGCCTAACCGATAGGTCAAAACCGATCGTTAGTATGCAAAACCATCGTTAAAAACCTGCGCATGCTCAGAATCAAGTCGACGCATGCTTGGAAGCATTGAACTTCATTTTTTTCAGCACGTCATTGTGTTTTACGTCACCGCGGTGCGGTGCGCTAGCAGGATAGTAAAACAAGTCCTGCTAGCAGCATCTTTGGAGCAGTGAAATCAATGGGGCACTGCGGCTATACTGCCGGCAAACCCTTTCCCAGGCGCTAGCGGGGGATAAAACCGCCCGCTAGTGGCTGAATAGCACCATGAAACTGATGGTAAAGCGCTGCTAAAAATAATTACACCGTCCCTGCCCAGTGTGAAAGGGGTCTTAGTGGTTTCAACGGTTAGAAAGGGGTGTAATTTGGAGATGTTTCGGAGGTGAAGTCTGGATGATTTGCATAGTGATTTGCTTTTGGGGCTTACACCTAGTACCTTAGAATGAGGGAAAGGACTGATGATTGTATTATTGATCTTAAAGGAGAAGTCGGGGGGGGGGGGGCATGACTGGGGGAAAAATTATGAGCTCAGTTTTAGAAAGATTGAGTTTGAGATAGTGTTGTGACATCCATGTTGATATGTCAGTTAGTAAGTTAGTAATGCGAGAGGAGACTGAAGGAGTGAGGTGAGGAGAAGAGAGATAGATTTGTGTGTCGTCAGCATAGAGGTGGTACTGGAAGCCATGGGAGTTTATTAACAGACCAAGGAAAGAGGTGTTAATAGAAAAGAAAAAGGGTCAGAGGACAGAACTTTAAGGTACCCCTACAGAAATTACCCCAGTAATACCTTTAAACTCTGATCTCTATATTTCCTACAATAGCCTTTACCACTGAAGTGTATCAACAAATACCCCTGTAGTCTCCCCCTATTCAGGCCCCTTTTCGAACGCCGGGTGCCTGAATTACATAGGCTCTAATAGGCTTCAAAAAAGATGGACTAGGACCACAGAGCATTGGGCTTGGAGTCCACCCAAGTGTGTTATAAAAGCAAATGAATATTTGCTTTTCTAACACTGAACTGCCTCTCTGCCAATCAGGAAGCACGGGTCTAATAACCGTCACCAGATTGGCTGAAGGCACAGGCATCCCTATTGGACACCTAGTGGAATTGAAGAAGAGACGCACCACAGGCAACGTTTCCTACAGTACTGCAGGAACTTTCCACCTAGTGCTGGTGGCACTGACCCATGCCACCAAGGAGGAGACCTGACGTATATACTGTCTGGGCTTAGCTACACCAATGGAACATACAACATGGCAGTGACATGGTGTTGATTAGATATCAAGCAAGAGGTCAGTGACAATTTGGCAGACAAAATATCCACAAGCAGAACCCCCTTAAAAAAAAGGGAACATTGTCTGGCAGAAAGTGATGTGATGGCACTCCTGTGCATGAGCTTCCCCCTGCTGTTCCAGCTCTCTAAGTTATTTTAAAGCAACTAACCAGCAGATGATTGTCTGCATTAGAGTCGGTTTACCCTGGGGCAACATGACTTCTAGCACGACTTTGGGAGGCAACTTGGACACGACTTAAATATGAATCATCAGGCAACTTGCAAGGCAACTTCAAGTTGCCTCCTGGACAGTACAAGGCAACTTCAAGTCGCCTCCAGAACAGGAGGCTTTCCAGTGGCCAATCAAACAACAATCAGCTCTCTGAGAGGGAGGGGAAGGGAGGGGTTTGCCTGAGAAATGTATGTTATCTTCCTGGAAAGTTGCTTCAGTTAAGACAGTGATCAGACTTCTGAGGCAACTTCCATTGAAATCAATGGGTACAAGTTGCCTACAAGTTGCCTACAAGTCGGATTGAAGTAGTACAGGAATCATTTCTAAAGTCGGAGCGACTTCAGTAGTGTGTATTAAGACGGTTCCATTCACTTCCATATATTTTCTCAACCACACGACTTGGGACGACTTGGGGAGACTTCAAGTAGGATCCCAGGTCGCCCCAGTGTGAACCGGCTCTTAGAAAAAAAAAAATGTGTTTACCTCCCAATACTTAGTACAATCAGAAATGTGCTGTATCAAAACTGTTATGTTGCTCGCCCCTGTATCTAAAGTGTTTCATGTAAAATGTGGCCTTCAAAAGGTTCCACAAATGATAGCTGATGCCAGATAAATCTAACAGATCTTCAAAATCAATTTCAAAATAATTACAGCAACCTTATTAAGGTGGTGTCTGTGTTCAGGATGAAGACAAATATAAATTATTTTCTAATGACTTCAAAGAAACAATCCACTTTGCCCCATAAAGGACATGTGTCTAATACTATATGTCTGCAGTTTTATGTAAAGCAGCGTGTAATGCCAATGACCTTTCATAACAATACTCAGATGTGCTAACTGCTAAAATAGAAACAGCAGCTGATGTGGAAGAATTAATGTGCCACAATCCAAATGGACTGAGACAGCTGGTAAAAAACTGAGCAAGTCTATGGAGGCTGTGACCTGTTAGATGTGGTTAAGGACCATTTATCTCAAGAAAAAGAAAATATGGAATATGTAGCCATTGCACAGAGAAATTTCTATGTACATAATTAATATGTATGTAAAGCCTAACAATTACTTTCTAATCCAGAGGTGCCCAACCAGTGGCCCATGGAGCCTTCTGATGTGGCCTGCGACCTCCTGCTCTGGAATGGAATAGAATAGAACACTGTTATTAAAGGTCAGTTTATTACTAAAATCACAATGTATATATGGACATATCTGTTCTGCAGTGGTTACTGGGCTGCTTTCAAACTGATCCGCAGGTGCAGAGCAGTTTACGTGTGGGTTACTTGCACTGAACCATAGACTTCTAGTATTATCTGCGAGTTTGGTGAGCTTTCTGAAGCCAAAGGTACACTGCGTTGCCCCCACGGTGTGGGTAAACCGCAGCGCATCAGTGTGAAAGTAGCCTTGGGGCCCCTTTCATACAGTCAGTCCAACAGTCCAACCAATTGGACCCATTCACCTCTAACTAGACATGTGCATTTGTTTTTCGTCCGAATGCATTTTCGTCCGAATTTCGGGTATTTTCACTTAAAAAAAAAATGCTTTATTTTCATTTTCGTTGCTTCAACAGTTCGATATAGATAGGAGATTCGACATGACACTGACAATAGAAATGTGTGTCTATCGAATCTGCGGTCGAATGTACCTAACCTTAAAGAGGTGGTTCACCCTAAATATAAGCTCTCCCATGTGATCCAGCATACTGGCGTCAGCGCCAGTATGCTGTTTTTTTTTTTTTTTAATCCCCCACTTACTGTATTATGTTGAATTTTAATTTCTTACCCCCGTGGTGGACGGCGCCAGTATAGCGATTCACATCTTACGAAAATACCCGATAAGGACTCGGGTGATCTCGGCGAAAATGCGGCGCCTGCGCACAGACCTAGGAGCTGACTGCGCAGGCGCCGTATTTCTCCGAGTCCTACGGCTATGGCGCGTCACGCCCTCTGAAAAACGCCGGAATAGGACTCGGAGAAATACGGCGCCTGCGCAGTCAGCTCCTAGGTCTGTGCGCAGGCGCCGCATTTTCGCCGAGATTACCCGAGTCCTTATCAGGTATTTTCGTAAGATGTGACGCGCTATACTAGAGCCGTCCACCGCGGGGGAAAGAAATTAAAATTCAACATAATACAGTAAGTGGGGGATTTAAAAAAAAAAAAAACAGCATACTGGCGCTGACGCCAGTATGCTGGATCACATGAGAGAGACTTTATTTAGGGTGAACCTCCGCTTTAACTTTATTAGTCCAAGATTATTCTACATAGAGAGAAACGATTTGACATTATAGAGAGGAAAGATTCAACAATGTTGGGGTAGAACATTCGACATGAACGACGAAGATTCGACAAAGCAGTGAAAAAAATACAAACGTTGAATCTGTCACTGAAGGCTTATGGTGTCTATCGAAAGTTCTAAGAAGATTCGACAAGCAACTAAACTGTACGACGCCGCAATTGTACAATTCCGGTCAAATGCTCAGGCCATAGGCTATAGAAGAATTTGAATGTTGGTTGACTAGTAATAATAATTTATAAATATAATTATTACTAGTGTCAGCAACATTAGAATTCTTCTATAGCTTATAGGAACATTCGACCGGAAATGTACGACTGCGGCGTCGTACAGTTTAACTGCTCCGTCAAATCTTCTTAGAACATTCGACAGACACCATGAGCCTTCAATGACAGATTTGAACCTAAATAATTTGGATTTTCCGACGAATGCATTTTTTAACTAAACAAAATAAACAAAACTAATTTTGGGAGTAACTAAATAAATGTATTTTTCAGATGAAAGCGAAATTCCAAAACAAAATATTTCAGTGTGCACATGTCTACCTCTAGTAGTGGCAGAAATAAACCGACTTGTGTCCTACCTCCAATCCGACCCGCTAGAACAGAAGTGCCAAATTCAATTCCATTGTGGGCCGCATCAGCGTTATGATTTCCCTCAAAAGGGCCGGTTGTATTTGTAAGATTAGACGTCCTCCCCTTTACATTAGGTGTCAAGAGCCACCCTACCATCAGAAGTTGAGTCCCCCACTCTTCCTTACATCACAGTGCACCCCCCTTTCCTTATACTGCTGCTGGGAAAAAGCTGTATACATTGCTTGAAAGCAGAAAGTAAGGGTCTGAAGTAGGGTCTGAAGTAGGACCAGAGGAGGGCTGGAGCTCTCCTGCAGCTGCAGGAGAGGTACGAGGTCCACATTAAATGGCCTGGAGGGTTGGATTCGGCCCGCGGGCCTTGTGTTTGACACCTGCGCGCTAAAAGGTATAGTGAGCTGTGTCCTTATTTGAGCATGCAGCCCGGAAAAGCAGGGAAAAGGGGGGCGATCGAACGCCCCCTCCCCTCCTGGACCATACCAGGCCACACGCCCCCAACATGGGGGGTGGGTGCTTTGGGGCAGGGGGGTCCTCTTCCCCACAACCCTGGGTGGTGGTTGGTGGGGGGGGGGGTCTGTGGGCAGGGGGCTTAGTAGAATCTGGAAGCCTACTTTAAGAAGGGGGCCCCCATATCCCGGCCCCCGCTAATATTTTTTTAAAGGATATTTGGGCCCAAATCCATTTTATGTAGTATCTCTCTCTCAAAAATCCCCTTTGTACTCTTTCAAATGCTTTGCTTTGAGGGTATCGTCTCGGGCTTCACTGCTTGTGGTAAATTATACTTAAATAAATATCATCTGAAATTAAGGGTTACAGCATTTTTGTCATGTTTTTATATATAAACAAATGAAGATATTAGTGAAGGAAATAGGGCAGTAGCTACCACATATGGCCACATCTTTGCTTGGTTTTCGTAGGACCACAATCTACTGCCATGTACTATAGGTTTGGTCTTTTCAGATACAAATCACAGTCAATGTAATTAGTACATTATAAAACACATACCATATATTTATTGCAAGATATAGAACAGAAAATTATAGTGCTGAGGAAATACCACTGAATGAACACTTAATACAGGAATCTATGAAAAGACAAAAATAAAAATGAAATGGGCATGTTTACATTTAATGAAAGCTAGCACCAAAGCATATTATTTTTCATAAATGTATCTGATATTGTACAAAAACACAGAAGTGAAGTGGAAAGTTTTTGAAATGCTGCCGTTTATATTGATAAAACCTTGATCAATATTTAGTCTCTTCGTAAAATTCCTCAAATATTTTAATCTTAAGATGCCTACAACAGTAGATGTTGTCTCCAGAACAAGTGTTACCAGTAACAATGGGCATACAAGTGTGCGAACTTGAATTGGAAGCAGTTTTATGTTTTGGCTATGAAATGGGGAAGAGGAGTGCTGGGATGCAAGCTGAAATAGTGGTCAGTTGTTACACCAATTAGGCTTGGGCAGGAACATAGATAAAAGCCAACATATGAACTTTCCACAATCTGTAAACAGCTGGATTAAGTCAATTTTCCCTCACGCCTACAGGTACAGTAACTTTAAAGAACATTTTCCAGAAATCGGCATGCTATATTTTGGTCCATTACATTGGACCAACTTGGAGAATATAATTATGTATATACCATATGGAGCGTTACCCCCTCAGGAGCCGCTGGATAGATTTGGGACAGCGTGCTACCTCTGTGATGCGTCTAGGGGTATGATGGTAATAAGATGATGTGAGCAATGACGGAATGTCCAAACAGCAGAGTGTCGTTTTCTGTACTTTTATTCTCTTGCCCAACATGGCAAACAATTAACTTGAGGTAGACAGAGAAAGATTGGTGAAAAAGAGAATTGCAGATTCAGGCCTTAACCAACAGAAGCAGTCCTGCTTCAACGATACCTTTGCTTCGTCACCACTCCAGCCGGAGTGGGTGTAGTGTACCTGGACAGTCTCTCTCACAGAACTGTCAGCCAGGGTATCACTCGGAACCTTGAGAAGGAACACAAGTCTCTACCACAGACTTGGCTCAAATAGAAATAGGAGTGGAAATGTGAAAAAGTAAAGAAAAAGTTGCGCTACTAGAACAATAAATTATAAGTGTAAAAGCAGCCTACATCAACGATAGAACAAATCGAAATAAACATATAAAAAATAAAAAATGTGGCGCTAAAAAGACATACCCAGACCACACAGAGGAGGGAGTGTATCTCTAAACCAAAATATAAATAGTGATATATGATATATTGTGAAACATAAATGTTTATGTTTCACAATATATCATATATCACTATTTATATTTTGGTTTAGAGATACACTCCCTCCTCTGTGTGGTCTGGGTATGTCTTTTTAGCGCCACATTTTTTATTTTTTAGAAATAGGAGTGGGACCTCTGCCCCTTTCTCTGGAACGCAGTTTGATGGAGTGATTCCTTCCCAATTAAAGTAGTTGCCTGAACCTCCCTCAGGTAGTTCTTGGTTCTAGTCACCGACTAACAGGTTGCCATTAGACAAACTCCCAGTGTCTGGTCACTCAGATCCCGATGGTTTGTCTAGGCCCTATTGGATCACCTGCCTCCGGGCTCTCCTCAGACTGACTCCCCACCGAACAGCACAACTCGTTTGGGATCTTCTCTTAAAATGGTTGGGGACCCAATAGATCACTGGGTCCCATCTCAGCTTCAGTCGCTCTGGGCCAACATGGTCCCGGAACCATAGATAACGCGTGGCACGTGCACCCCGGCCTGGTAGGCCATCGCCGGGGCCCGTGATGTGCGCACACCCTGAAGGTGGGTGCCGTACCCGGATCCAACCACGAACTCCCCTGCCAAAATGGCGCCTAACAAGAAGTACCCTCCCCCAGCATGCCCCACGAGGGAAAACCCCTTCTGATTGGCTGCTGGCAAGAAGGCACTCCTACCTGAACTCCACTGCCGCCACCTGTCGCCCCAAGGTGGAAAGGAACCTTGGGAACACAGAATGAACCCACAGTACAGCACAGAAGCTACATTTTCCCAAATCATTTGAATGAAAGCTACATAACTCTCTCATCCCCCTCTAAATTTAAGATAGCACCTGGACTGAAAGTACACAGGCACTACACGTACCAGCCTGATGCCACTGGAAGCTGGAAATCACTGAAGTAGACACTACTAAACTTGCTTCTGGACCCTGCACTCAGTGGCCAGCCTGATGCATTGTGAATACAGCAAGTTGGATGCTCGGCGTTGGCGTCATTCAGAGAATGCTTTGCTTTTTCTGAATGCCTGAAAACAATTCTCTGATTGGACAAGGTGGAGAGCATGGCATCACCGCCCTGCCTTTCCACCTCTTCCAGTCAGAGAATGCTTTGCAATAATTAATGAAATGCAAAGCATTCTCTGACTGATGCCAGCCTCGAGCAGTCAACCACCTATGTTCACAATGCAGGTGAGCAAGTTGGACCAGCGTAACTATGTATAACATGGCAATGCCTGGAATTATTATTTAACCCTAGATAAGTTACCTTTTAGTAAAATAGTAAAAAATATATATATTCCTGACTGAGTATCGGGTTTAAAGATAATTGTTATGCCATTTTTTAATACATTTCCTGGTTGTGCAAAATTATTATGCTATAAGAGCTGTGTGTGTCTGAATTCTATAGCAGCAATTACTTTCTTTTTGTGCCTGGGCACAGGATTATAAACCTTCTACATTCCGCTCCCACAATAGTGCTCAGGATTAAAATTACTAGCATTTTTATAACAGCATTGTTCTCAGAACAAAAAAACAGGTGCAGAATATCCCTTTCCCCTGCTATCTACCCATCCAAACACTAAGTAATGTTCCTCTCTAAAACTCTGTGGCATTCAGTGAATTTGTAGGGGTGTCATGATTCCATAATGTTGTCACTCTGTGGAAACTAGGGTCTTGAATTAAAAATGTTGACAGGGCTCACACTGTTCAGACTGGCCTAACAGAGCCTCCAGCACAGACACAACAGAGGTGAGTGCTCAGATACTACTGCTTTCGTTAGACTGGATACATGAGACCTGGACACACACACAAGCAGATCTTTTATCAATTAATTGATAATTCTATAAAACTAATTTAAGTATTTTTATTACAAGGAAGGATTCTTCCCAATCACAATAACCTGTGCATGGTTCATACATTATCAGATAATTTATTATTCTTTGAATTGCATTGCAAAAACAGATAACAGTGCCATGTTATGCTGATCACAGACTTATTCATTTGAAATGATATGCCAAAATTAAATTTGTGTCAGAATTTATGTGAGAATATGTAAGTGTATGTAAAGGCATTTTTTAGTATTAGAATTTTTTTAATTTTTTTTATTGTGTCTATTGAGGGGATTTACCTCTCTATTTGTCCTTGTGACTACTGTAACCAAGAATTCAATTTTAGATGTCACTCAGGCAAGAGGCAAGAGCACATGCAATAGGTAAAGTTGATCCAGGGAAAAACCGATTGCCTCTTGGGGGTCAGGAAGGATTTTTTTCCCCTGCTGTAGCAAATTGGATCATGCTTTGCTGGGGTTTTTCGCCTTTCTCTGGATCAACTGTAGGTATATGGGATTGTTTGATATTTTTTATTTATTTTTATGGTTGAACTAGATGGACTTACCAGTATGTCTTTTTCAACCTGACTATCTTTGTACTGGAGACAAATGTCTCTTTAACTGCACTCTGACAGTTTCATTCAATTTGTAAAAATGTATTATTGTGTCTTCAGGCCAGAAATGAAAGGAAAAACTCTCCAGCAGAGGTCATATATTAATTACCTTGGTTTTACAATGCACTACTCTATACAAAACTAAAATGAAAGCTTTGTCTTTACATACACTTTTTATTGTATTGTATTTTATTGTACTTGAATTAAAGAATTAATTTTCACCATTTTATAGTACAAAAAAGTAACAATTGAATTTAATTTCTAGAATTACATTTCTCATATAATTTCCCTTATAAGTACTCCAGGTAAAATGCACAGTCAAAAAAACTGAAAGCAACAAGAACAGATTGTTGGGAAAAGCTTTAATGGGGAGGTTCGCCTAAAAATAAATTTTTAACATTGCATTTATGATATTAAAGATTATTAGAATCGGGCATCCGTCCGACGCATACAGCGCGTCACGAGATGCCGAAAGAAACCGAACGTCGGTGCGCCGACGTTCGGCTTCTTTCGGAATCTCGTGACGCGATGTATGCGTCGGACGGATGCCTGTCCATCAATTAGGCACGCCCATCCCCGACCATCATACCCGGAAGCCGGGTTGACAATACATCTTGGAAACAGTATGTACGGAACGTATTTTTTAAAAAAAACAGCCGATTCTGATCATCTTTAATGTCATAAATGCAATGCGAACCTCCACTTTAAATAGCAGGAAAATTCTAGAAAAAAAAAGTGCCACAATTCAATGTAACTACTCTATAACTAAGCTCCCTAGTATTGAATAAGGCTATTCTGCACTTTAATGAACAGCTAAAATGATCTAACAATGGAAATGTAGGAGAAATCTAAGGAGATATGACATCTCGCTACCTAAAGGCTAGACGTGTGCACACTGAATTTTCGTTTTCGTCTGAAAAATACATTTATTTAGTTACTCCCGAAATCAGTTTTTATCTACCGTATTTATCGGGGTATAGCGCGCTCCCGCGTATAGCGCGCACCCCTTAAGTGGCCCCCATTCCTGTGGAAAAAAAGATTTTTATACTTACAGTTTTGGTGTCTTGCGCGGCGTCCATCGGCGGTTTCGGGTGTCCTCTTCGTCGGGTCCGGCGTCCTTCTGCGGCGTCCTCCCCGCTCGATCCTCGCTTTCCTGCGCCGAGTTTGAATACTGCGCCTGCATATACCGAGCGCAGTACACTCGTGTATAGTCGGGCAGGCTCGGCTACTCTCGCGCTCACGTCCTGTACATCCAGGACGTGAGCGCGAGAGAAGCCGAGCCTGCCCGACTATACGCGAGTGTACTGCGCTCGGTATATGCAGGCGCAGTACACTCGTGAATAGTCGGGCAGGCTCAGCTACTCTCGCACTCATGTCATGTATGTCCAGGACGTGACCGCGAGAGTAGCCAAGCCTGCCCTACTATACACGAGTGTACTGCGTTCGGTATATGCCGGCGCGGGAAAGCTGGTATCGGCGTATATGGCGCACCCACAATTTTGCCATGATTTTCAGGGCAAAAAAGTGCGCGGTATATGCCGATAAATACGGTATTTTGTTTCATTAAAAAATGCATTCGTCTGAAAATCCGAATTAATTAAGGTCGGATCTGTCATTGAAGGCTCATGGTGTCTGTCGAATGTTATAACAAGATTCGACGGAGCAGCTAAACTGTACGACGCCGCAATCCTACATTTTGGGTCAAATGTTCCACCCACAAGCTATAGAAGAATTCTAATTTTGTAAGACTGGTAATAATTATATTTATGAATTATTATTACTAGTCAACCAACATTCAAATTCTGCTATAGCCTATGGGTCGAGCATTTGACCGTAAATGTACGATTGCGGTATCGTACAGTTTAGCAGCTTGTCGAATCTTCTTAGAACTTTCGATAGATACCATGAGCCTTCAGTGACAGATTCGACGGTTGTATGTTTTTCTCTGCTTCGTCAAATCTTTGTCGTTCATGTCGAATGGTCTACCCAACACTGTCTCTATAATGTCAAATCTTTTCTCTTTATGTCGAATCTTTCCTCTCTATGTAGAATAATCTTGGACTAATAGAGTCAAGGTTAGGCACATAGGACCACAGGTTCAATAGACACAGATTGCTATTGTCAGCGTCATGTCAAATCTCCTATCTATATCGAACTGTAGTAGCAACGAAAGATCGTTGTCGGATCTTTCGGATTTCGGATTCTGAGGGGTCGTACACACGATCGGACATATCCAATGAAAGCGGTCCGCGGACCATTTCCATCGGATATGTCCGATCTGGAGTTTGATCCGATGGCGTGTACACACCATCGGATCAAATTCCCCGCCGGCGGACGGCGCGGTGACGTGGCGGTGACGCGGCGGTGACGTTGACGCCGCCACGTCACCGCTACGTCACGCACCAGGAAGTAAACACTTCCGTGCGCATGCGTCGGATCCATTCACAGGATACGACGCATGTGTGGGAGGATATGTCCGCTGGTTTACCGTACTAACCAGCAGACATATCCGACGGACAGGTTTGTAGCGGACAAATTTCAAAGCATGCTTTGAAATTTGTCCGATGGACAAATCTGTCCGCTAGCCCATACACACGATCGGAGATGTCTGCTGAAACGGTCCATCGGACCGTTTTTAGCGGACATATCCCCTCGTGTGTACGAGGCCTCAGAGTTAGTTTTTTGTTTGTTAAAACGATAACAAAAATACCAAAATTCGGACGAAAATTAATTTAGTCGAAAACTAATGCACATCTAGACGTCTACTAAAGGCTAGGTTCACATGTATGCGAATTTGATGCTTTTTTAACCTCTTCCTATTCGCATGACATGTGAAAGAACTTTTCTTTCTATTGTGCCTATTGTGCATATGTCCTGTGCAGCCAGAGTGTGGGATCAGTGCAAATTGAAAAAGAGTGCTGTCAGTTTTCTGCGCAGTAAGGTCCGGCTCAGGCTTCTTTGGGAACGCTTCTGCATTGCACGTCATTCAGTTGTGAACAGGAAAAAATCTTGAACTGATCTTAATGCTAACCTGACCTGATCCTGGTCAAAAACTGACCTAAAACGCTGAACAACTACTTTTTTTACAATTAGCTGTGAAAACGGAGCTTCAATTTATGTGTGAACCCAGCCTAAAAAAAGAGGATTTGACCAAGTAATAGAGCATGTTCAGAGACCAATGGAATAATCGGATCTGTAACTACTGTAAAGCCCTGTACACACGATCGGTTTGTCTGATGAAAAAAGACAGATGGACTGTTTTCATCTGTCAAACCGATCGTGTGTGGGCCCCATCGGTGAAAAAAAATAGAACATGTTTTACATTTTTCCTATGGATAAAAAAACGATAGAAAAAAATGATCGTCTGTGTTCATCGGTCAAAAATCCATGCATGCTCAGAATCAAGTCAATGCATGCTCGGAAGCATTGAACTTCATTTTTCTCAGCACGTCGTAGTGTTTTACATCACCGCATATGGACACGGTCGGGTTTTTGACCGATGGTGTGTAGGCAAGGCTGATGAAAGTCAGCTTCATCGGATATACGATGAAAAAATTCATCGGATTAGATTCCATCAGATATCCGATCGTGTGTACAGGGCTTTAGACTTCCTTCATCAATTTATCTAAAATAAAGCCTATTCGCGAACGAGTTACGTAAACGACGGAAAAAAAACGACGCTGTCCCAAAGTCCATACTTAACATTGCGTAGGCCGGACCGACGCTAAGTTAACCCACCATACAGCAGGGGTAACTTTACGCTTACGCAAACGACGTAAACTACGACGACGGGGCGCAAATACGTTTGGAAATAGGTGAATGTAGCTCATTTGCATATTCAACGCGGAAATCGACGGAAACGCCACCTAGCGGCCAGCGTAAATATGCAACTTCGATACAGATAGATAAGTGGCTTACGCCAGTCAGATCTAAGGCTAATCTATGCGTAACTGATTCTAAGAATCAGTCGCATAGATCCGACGCCACAAAAACAGAGATGAAAAACAGAGATACGACGGCGTATCTGGAGATACACCGTCGTTTTATTTCCTTTGAGAATCTGGCCCATACTGTTTTCTCTAAATGCAAATAAAATGAATGCACTTAAACACAAGTACCATTTAAAATGAGTACAGTCAGTACCATGTTTAGAAATGTCTTATAACACATGTATGTCATTGCCTGTGTGAATGAGGCCATAGGCAAAATTATGTCAATTTTATTTCTGATTTCACTTGGAGACAATAAAAAGTACAGTTGGAAAAGTCTTCAAAGCTGGCAATTTACATGTGCCAATTTGATAGTGTGATCAAAGTTTCAACACAGTTTTTTTGTCAAAATGGCAAAGCAATCAAAACATTAAAATAGTGGTTATGATTGTCCACAAGGTAATAAAACTGAAATTGCCCTAATTAAACCTGGTGGAAAAATGCAAATTTTTCCTATTAAATTGCCAGAACTTTTTCTGTTTCGATTTGATCTTTTAATACACTGTTGAAACTGTAAATTTATAGCATGATTTTTAATACACAATTGACTAAATTATGGTGGTCAATTGACCTCATTTATTGTCATAAATTGCGTGGTTTCCAGAAATTACTTTCAAATGGTATTTACGATATCTGGTTGATGGAAAGTGGTTCAAACTAACTAACAATAGCTATGCCTATGGCCATCTTAAAATGTATGTGTAGCCAAAAGTGTTTTTCTTAGTATTAGATTGTGTAGAGAAGGGTTAAACTCTTTTTTTTTTTTTTTTTAAGATATTTTTATTGAAAATTTTTACAAAACCAACAATACAACACATACAAAAACAAAACTTAAACAACACAGAACATACATCGGCAGTAGATTGCTCCTCAATTACTTCATACTACAGTATTATCAACAGCATAGTTATACAAAAGTCAAAAGTCAGAGTAGAAAGGTACATACAACAAAGTATAAAGGTAGCATTACCCCTTTGTGGGATTGCATATTAAGGCTACTCTAGCAAATGGAGACTGCACCACCAACACCCCTATTTACGGCTGTATAGGAGATAGGGTCAGGGGGGATAGCCAGCCACCTGCCCCAAATCTTATCAAAGGACTTATTTATTTTCCTAATTTCAAAAGTGAGCTTGTAAAGCGGGAGGGCGTCATTTACTAGTTTCAACCATAGGCCCCTTGTCGGGGTCGCCGCTCCCTTCCAGGTCAACAGGATGGATTTCTTAGCATAGAAATATAGGATTCGAAGCAATTTTTTGACCCAGGAGGGAACCGCGAGGTCACCAAAGACCCCCAACAGACAGTTTTTAGGGTCCAGTATATTGGGGAGTCCCAAGGCAGAGGATAGGAAGGATCCTATATCTCTCCAGAAGTCTCGTATAGCTGGGCAACTCCAAAAGCAGTGGATAAAATCAGCCACCTGCCCACATCCGCGGAAACAATCCGCTGAGGCCAGTATGCCCATTCTGTGCATCCTGGCCGGGGTCAAGTGCGATTGGTGAAAATGTTTTAGTTGGATCACCCTGTCCCTGGAGGCTATAACGGAGGTTTTAAAAGTATCACAGAACTCAGTCCAGTCATCTTCCGTCATGGTAATATCTAAGGATTCCCACTTGCTCTGCGCTGCCTTAAATCTAAGATTAGAGTTCACCGTTAAGGCTAAGTAATAGGTAGAAATGAGTTTTGTTCGGCCCGGGGAAAGCAAAAGCTTTTCTAGATCAGGAATCGCAAGTGGGTTGTTCAAGGAGCCAAACTGGGCACGCGCGGCATGTCTTAGTTGGTAATAAAAGAATAAATAATTTGGCGGAAGATTAAAGTCATCCCTCAACTGGGAAAAGGACTTAAAGGATCCCGGGGCATGTTTAAGAGTCACTGTTTTGAACAGGGACAGTTAAGTTTGCAGCACAGTCAGTCCCGGTCCTGGGGGGGTGCGCCCGCGGTAGACAATGTTGTGTAAGGTCTCGAACGATGTGACCATAGCCCCTTCAGTGGTAGTACACGCATTATTGGAGTCAGGATGTAACCAATCAAGAACATTTACCAGTTGGGAAGCTTGATAATAGAGGTAGAAGTCAGGGAAAGCCAGTCCTGCCAAATGAGAGTGTAGTCTAAGTGTTTCCAATGCTACTCTAGGGGCCTTACCGTTCCACAGGAATGTTATACAGATTGAGTCGATGCTCTTAAATAATGCTTTGGGGATTTTGCATGGGGAATTAGCTAGGACATACAGTAATTTAGGTAGGTATATCATTTTTAGGACATTGGCCCTTCCCATTAGATCTAGAGGTAAGTCTTTCCACTGTTTAGTCTGAGACTGCAGCTGTAGTAGCACAGGGCTCAGATTATTGGCAATGTACAGGGACATGGGTAACTGGACCACAACTCCCAGATATCTAAACGAGGTGGCCACCATCAATTTAGAGTCTGAATGAATGTGAGGAGTAGGTGATTGATCTATGGGATAGATAATGGATTTCTCCCAATTCACTCTGAATCCCGAGAAGTCCCCGAAGTCAGACACCATTTTCAACACATTAGCTAGTAAGTCCTGGGCATCTGCCAAATACACCAGTGTATCATCAGCATATAGCGAGATTCGCTCCTCTATACCATTGATGGGCAATCCCCTAAGAAGTGGTGAAATGCGTATCCTAATAGCGAGGGGTTCCATGGCCAAAGCGAAAAGCAGGGGTGACAGCGGACACCCCTGCCTGGTTCCCCTAGTAATTCGGAAGTTCTCCGTAATTTGTGAGTTGATCCGAATACGAGCAAGCGGCATGGTATAGAGGAGTCTAATCCAGGCGACCATACAGGGGCCAAAACCATACATCTGCAAGACCCGGAACAGGTATGGCCATTCCACACTGTCAAAGGCCTTGCAAGTGTCCAGGGACACCACGACCCGAGACGGGAGGCAGTCATGTACATATGACAAGTTATGAAACAGTCTACGTATGGACATTCTAGTTGACCTGCCCGGGATAAAGCCACCCTGATCACTCCCCACCAAGCGAGCAATCACTTTGTTCAGACGATTCGCCAGGGCCTTAGCCAGAATTTTGGCATCCACATTTATGAGGGATATAGGGCGGTATGAATCACACTTCAACGGGTCCTTTCTGGGTTTAAGGAGTAGAACAAACAGAGCTTCCCTCATCGAGGGGGGTAGCACCCCCTCCTTTAATGCTGCATTATAAGTCTTAAGTAGTAGAGGGGCAAGAAGATGCTGGAACTGCCTATACCATTCCACTGGGAACCCGTCCAATCCTGGTGATTTATGAGCCGGCATCTGTGAAATTGCAAGTGACAGCTCTTCCACAGACAGCGGCTCATCTAGTTCCTCCCTCATCCTGGCTGTCATTTTTGGAAGGGGTACCTGAGTCAAGTAGTCATCAAGCTGCGCGTCTGAGTAGTCAGCCCTGGAGGTATAAAGGTCACGGTAAAAGGAAAGAAAGGCCTCCGCTATATCCTGAGGGACATCACTAATGTGGTTTGCTGCGGTTAATATCCTAGGGATAGAGATAGGGGTACTTTCCGCTCTTGTAATATACGCGAGTAGGCGCCCCGCCTTGTTACCATGTTCAAATGTCTTCTGTGTAACATAGAGCATGCATTTTTTAGTCAGGTCTAACAGCCGAAGTTCGTACTTTCTACGATCATGGAGCCATGAGGCCAATGTATCTGCATTGGGACATTTAGAGTATTCAGCGTCTGATAACGCCATACCTTGTTCAAGTTCATTAGTCTGTATTTGATTGTTCTTACGCAATATACCCGTGATTGACATAAAGGATCCTCTCAGCACTGCCTTGGAGGCCTCCCAGGCATTGCTGATACCAGTTGAGTCCTGATTGAGGGTCCAATAGTCAACCATAGCTGTTTTACACTCAGCCTGTACTAGCTCGTCCTCGAGCCAATAGGAGTTCAACCTCCAGGCCCTGGGGCCTGACTTTGGCAGGAGGAGGAGACTGACCATTAGCGGAGCATGGTCTGATATACCTCTGGGTAGGTACGTGACCGAATGCACCAAAGACAATACATCCGATGGAGCAAATGCCATATCTATGCGTGAGTCCAATCAACAAATGAGGGGTATGGTCTGCCCCCACCCCGCAGGCGGTCCACACATGGGTCAAGCACAGCGTTAAAGTCACCGACAAAAAGTAGGGGGCCAGGAGACCTAGGTAAAAGCATTAGTGACAATTTAGAAAGAAACTTCCGGTGAAAACGGTGGGGGGATATATACATTCACCAACGTAAAAATTAAAAGAGCTATACGTAGAGTAAGTATAACAAAGCGACCCGCTGGATCTGTTTGTACACTCAGAGTCTCGGCCCCCAGAGTCTTAGCTATCAAGACCGAGACCCCTCTTGAGTAATTGGAGTAAGTGGCATGATACTGTGAAGCTAACCAGGGACGTTTAAGATATTTCAACGTAGGGCCCATAAGGTGCGTCTCCTGAAGACAGATAATATGAGGCTTGTGTTTTTTCAGATAGGAAAACATCAGGGACCGCTTGTGAGGTGAATTCAGCCCTCTAAGGGTTAAACTCTTTATTAGGTTATTTTTTGCTCTCTGTATCCTTCAAGGGAGATTTCCTCTCACTTCTTATCTTGAAAACACAACAGGAAGTTAAAGGAAAATCTTAACTGAGGGGAATTCCCATGAAATGTTTACTTTTGAACTCATGACATTTAAATTGTAGGATATTATCTTATGTTCTGTCGCAGTCACAATGGTGAAGTTGAGAGCATGTGCTCAGTGTCATATCCAGAGATTGTCTTTGGGAAATAGACGTATGAGTGCTGCCAGCGTTGTTGCAGAGGTTGAAGGGGTGGGGGGTCAGCCTGTCAGTGCTCAGACCATACGTCTCACGCTGCATCAAATCTGTCTGCCTGGCTTTCATCCCAGAAGGAAGCCTCTTCTAAAGATGAAGCACAAGAAAGCCCACAGACAGTTTGCTGAAGACAAGCAGACTAAGGAAATGAATATGTCCTGTGGTCTGATGAGACCAAGATAAACATATTTGGTTCACATGGTGTCAAGCGTTTGTGGCAGCAACCAGGTGAGGAGCACAAAGAAAAGTGTGTTTTGCTTACAATCAAGCATGGTGGTGTGATTGTTATGGTCTCATGCTGCCAGCACTGGGGAGATACAGTTTATTGAGGGAACCATGAATTCCAACAGGTACTGTGACATACTGAAGCAGAGCATGATCCCCTTCCTTCGGAGACTGGGACGTAGGGCAGTATTCTAACATAATAATGACCCTAAACACACCTCCAAGACAACCACTGCCTTGCTAAAGAAGCTGTGGGTAAAGGTGATGGACTGGCCAAGCATCTCTCCAGACCTAAACCCTGTTGAGCATCTGTGGGGCATCCTCAAATGGAAGGTGAGAGGAGTGCAAGGTCTCTAACATCCACCAGCTTCGTGATGTCTTCATGGAGGAGTGAAAGAGGAATCCAGTGGCAACCTGTGAAGCTCTGGTCAACTCTATGCCCAAGAGGGTTAAGGCAGTACTGGAAAAATAATGGTGGCCACACAAAATATTGACACTTTGGCCCCAATTTTGACATTTTCACTTGGGGGTGTACTCACTTTTGTTGCCAGCGGTTTAGACATTAATGGCTGTGTGTTGAGTTAACTCGAGGGGACAGTAAATTTACACTGTTATACAAGCTGTCTACTCACTAGTATACATTGTAGAAAAGTGTAATTTCTTCAGTGTTGTCACATGAAAAGATATAATTAAATATTTATAAAAATTGGAGGGGTGTACTAACTTTTGTAGGATGCTGTAAGTAAAACTCTTCCCTAGACAATACACAAAGAGCTTTTTTTATCAGGTTTTAAGCTTCTACATACATTAAAGATAATGCAAGTATTTGGTCAAGTATTTGGTCAAATGGTTAAAAATACAATACATTTATTAATTAGCATTAAGATTATGGTAAAAATAGTCAGTTTGAAAGTCAGTGACAGGCATACTTTACTAACCACAAACTACCTGATTGGTGCTTGTAATCTGACCAATCATCGCATTGCTAGTGATAACTGGTGGAATAAAAATTAAAGAATCACTGTCATGATAAATACAATATTCTGTATGTCATTTGTAGCGCTACCCCCGAAGGAGCCGCTGGTTGATTTCGGGGTCGGCGTATTAAGTTACCAATTATCCTTGTCTAGGGGTGAATACTTGTGGAAAGTGAATAAAGCGAGTGTCCAGACATCAGAGTGCGTTTTCAACGTTTTATTCCAAGGCCCAACATGGCCAACATCAACATGGCACACTATAGAGAAAGGTTGATGAGCGGAAGAAACTGCAGTATCAGGCCTTGGATATTATAGAGAGCAGCTTGCTCTCAGTACAGTCACACTTATTCGTCGCCACTCCCGTCACAGTGGGTAAAGTGCCCCGGACAGGCGTTTAACTTGAGCCTGGCAGCTGAAAGGTCACTTGCAATAGTCACTGGGAGGAATTAGGGCCTCTGCCACAGGCCTTAGGAATTTCCATACTTTTCAAAGGGGTAGAACTAATGGATCCTCCCAGTAAGTTACTTCTCTAGGGTCATCAGAGGACAGTTGAAGTGTATCTGTCATGTAGTGATGACCGGATCCCCGGTGGTTCGCCTAGGCCTCGAGGACAACCTCTGCCTTTGGTCTCCCGAGCCGAATTCCCCACCGTACAGCTCCCAGCTTAGGATCTGGGACCCAGCAGCCGCTGGGGCCTCCTTTCCGATGTCAGGGTGAAGCTCCGCTTGGTGCACAGCTTCGGCCAGAAAGGCCTCGGTGGTGGGGCCCATGGATGCGCGCACCCTGAAGGTGGATACCGCACCTGGAACGCGGGCCCCGCATAGAACGTCGACACGTTGCTCTCAGGCGTCTGCCACAGATATACTCGGCATGTTCAGAGGGAAAATCCTCCTTTGATTGGCTGCTGGGAGAAAGTGGGTCTGTCAGAACCCCTTCCAGCGCCAACTGTCACCCAGGGGTAAAACACCTCCCCTATGCAGAATGACCTAGAAAGCAGTTCTAAACTGACAGCAGCCTAAACTTAACCAATTTGTGAGTGGGAGCAACTTAACTCTCCTATTCCCCACTAACTTTAGCGTAATTCCCTGCCAAATAGGGGGGGGGGGGTGCTACACATTATTATATGCAAAGATAGTATTCAGTACACCAAGCCTTTTATTATTTTCTCCAAATTTACATGCTACTGACCAAGCTTTTCAGCCAGAGTGACAGTGTCAGGGGTGGGAACGGATTATAGCATTACCAGGGGTTAAGTGAGACGTTGTAGCATTATTTAATAAAAAACAAAAAAATAATAATAGATAAAACGTGATCATTCCAGGGCCGAGGGATATTTGGAGCGTCTGCAAATAAGATACATACTTGTGGTGAGAGGGCAATCTTGCATTTTGAAGAGGATTCAAGTCTATTTATAACAGCCTGCCATATAGGTTGCAGAAATGTACAGCTCCAAAATATGTGGAGGTAATTGCCTTCTTCGGGACATCCCCTAAAGCAGGAGGGAGAGACAGATGGATAGAATGTGTGGATTTTAGTGGGGGTCATATACCATCTAGTGAACAATTTCAGTGGGGATTCTCTAAAGGCAATGGCTATGTTGTTTTTACGCAAGTTATCCAGCATCTTGTACCAAGATTCTATGGGAAAGATACAGTCTAAATCTTTTTCCCAGTGGAGCATGGGGGAAGTTTTCGGAGGTTGTTGGGAATTATTTAAAAATTTGTATAATTGAGAGATAAGTCCTCTATCTCTGGGAGAGGTGATGCAAATTTGTTCAAAAGGAGTGCTAGGAGTAGAGAGTTCAATAGAGTAGTGTGTAGTATAGAAGTCACGTATCAAGTTGTAATGAGAAATTTCAGAATCTGGCAGTTTAAATTTGGCTTGAATCATAGGAAAGGAGGGAAACTTGTGATTTATCATCAAGGATTTAAGAGTAATCAGTTTGTTTCTGATCCAGTAATGATAGAACGTCACATTGGTATCGAAATAAGGGAACCTGGGATCTCCTAAATATGAGGCCAGTGGGGGGGTTGCAGATGATATGATGTATGTGCTATCCAATGGATGATAGCCTTGAACTGGAGATCGCATAACCTGCTGTGGTCCCAAGTCTTTTCCAGAATGGAGTCCATCAGACTCACTGAAAGGATCCATCATACGCTTTCTGATACTATGCAATCCTTTGACAAAAAATGGGTATACTGATCCCTCCCACTAGAATAACCTCCACTAAGAGACCCCCCCCCCCCCATGCCTATTAATCTCCCTATCTGTAGTCTTCACGCTTCTGTACTCCTTACATTACTTATTACCAATCAAATGATCTTCTGTTTGTAATTCCTGTACATTGCCATGCCATATTGTATAATATATTCTGTAAGTAATGCACTTCTGTTATGATTTAATCTTTCAATAAAGCTTTCGTAAACAAAAAAAAAACGTGATCATTCATTTCAAAGTATTCTCATCAGAGAGACTATGGAGATTCTTAAATTCTCTGAAAAATCTCTGTCAATGGACCTTTACTTGTGTATATCGAAGAGTAAAGGTGGAAAGTACCATATAAAACTGTCAAGACTGAAAGAATATGTGATTAAAAAGGGTTAGGGGGATTAAAATAATCACATGACACAGGGGGCAGAGCTTTCCTAAAGTGTTGTCGTCATGCAAATGTGCCTAGGACAGCTTGATGTCTAAATGTGGCCCTGACCAGTTTTAAGATAACACTGAAGCCTCTTATCCGCGTACACACGATCATTTTTTGTGATGAAAAAAAACGACGTTTCAAGTGATGAAACAAAACAACGTTTTTCAAACTTCATTTTCCAAAACGACGTTGCATACACACCATCGTTTTTCCAAAATGCTCTAGCAAAGCCTGGTGACATACACCACGTTCAACGGCACTCTGTTCCATTGAAGCTCCGTCTCATAAATTGCCTCTGAGCATGCGCGGCTTTAAAAACGTCGTTTTCAACATCGTTTTACCCACACACCATCACTTTTTATGACACAAAAAACGACATTTTGAAAAACGACACAAAAAATTCAAGCATGTTCGAATTTTTTTTTGGTCGTTTTTTTGAAGACATAAAACAACGTTTTGCCCACACACGGTGATTTTAAATGATGTTTTTGAAAACGTCGGTTTTTTTCATCACAAAAAATGATCGTGTGTACGCGGCATGACACACGACTGGTTTTCCCGGCAGGAAAAGTGCCAGAAGAGCTTTTGGCCGGGAAAACCGGACATGTGTATGCTTCATCGCAGTTTTCCCATCAGGAAAACAGCCGGGAATCCCACCGGGAAAATACAGAACCTGCTTTCTATTTTCACGGCTGGATTCCCAGTGTTTTTTTCCCGCCAGATCTACTACTTACCTATGGGATGGAGCCAGGGCCGCCATCAGGAATGATGGGGCCCCTTACACAGCTTCAGGCATGGGCCCCCTGGAGAACCGGGGGGGGGGGGGTGCTGCCGCCTGAAATTGAGAAGCGGGGGGGGGGGGGTTTGCTGCGAATATTGAGAAGCGGGGGGGAATATTATAAGAAAGGGGGTAGCCTCTGGGCCCTTTAATAAAGAGAAAAAATGTGTGTGTGTATATGTATGTGATATATATATATATATATATATATATATATATATTTTATATATATATATATATATATATATATATATTTTTTTTTAAAGGGTGGTTAATATCTGGGGCCCTGGGACCTCTGGCCCTTTAAAAAATAGAATTAAAATATATTAAAAAATATTTTTTTATCAAAAATAAATTTAAAAAAGAGGGGGTTGCAATCTGGGGCTCTGGGGGCCTCCGGGCCCTTGGGGACCTTCGGACCTCTACAAAAAAAAAAGAAAAAAAATTGTCCCTTTAATAAAAAATAAAAGAAAAATATATTAAAAAATATATATTTTTTTATAAAAAATAAATAAAAAAAGGAGGGGGTTGCCATCTGGGGCCCTGGGGGCCTCCGGGTCCCTGGGGACCTCTGGATTTTTTTTTTTTAGGGGGATCCCATCCGGGCCCCTGGGGACCCCCGGGCCCCTTACAGGTGTAATGCCTGTACCCCCCTGATGGCGGCCCTGGATGGAGCATACACACGCCCGGGATTCCCGGCCAAAGCTCCATGGCAGTTTTCCTGACGGGTTCTCGGCTTTCCCCTCGGTTTTCTTTACAGACTTTTTGCTGCTGAGAAAACCTAGCGTGTGTACAGGTCTTGAGGTTTGAATGCATTGAGCCTCTCTATCACTTTTATTGGACAGATATGTCTGCATATACTGTATGTGTGTAGAAAAAATATAAATGAAAGTCATATGAAATAAAAATAAAAAGTTTATATACTGAATATTATTATTGTAAATGTTAAATGCATGAAGTTATACAATATTTCTTTTGCTTTATCCACAATAAAAAGGAAAAGGTGTGGACATTTATGATTCTGTCCCCTATTTTGTAGGCGCTATAACTTTTGCGCAAACCAGTCGCTTATTGCGATTTTTTTTTTTTACCAAAAATATGTAGAAGAATACGTATTGCCCTAAACTAAGGAAAAAAAAAGATTTTTTTTTTCTAAAATTTGGATATTTATTATAGCAGCAAGTAAAAAATATTGGCCCAGATTCAGAGAGAATTAGATTCTCGTAGAGTATCAGAAATACACATACAATTTTTTACCTGGCTCTACGTGGAATCCAGGTAGATTTTGTCCAGTAAACGACGGCGGCGTAGTGTATTTCTCCCGTCGCAATCCATCTGCGCGAGTAGGGGGTGTGAAGCATTTAAAATAGGCGCGTTCCCGCGGCGCTCGAACTGCGCATGCTCCGTTCGCAAATTTCCCGCCGTGCATTGCGCGAAATCACGTCGTTACGTCGTAGTAGCGTCGTTTACGTGCATTCCTATTCCCGAACGAGTTACGTTAAAAAAAAAAAAATAATTTCAAATCGACGCGGGAACGACGGCCATACTTTACATGGGTAACGCACTGTTAGACCAGCAAAAAGCTCCTCTAACATTACGTAGCCAAAAAATGACGTAGGCGATTGCGAGGGACACTCGTACCTTCGTGGATCGCCGTAAAAACTAATTTGCATATACCGACGCATGAAAACTACGCGAACTCCTCCCAGCGGCCGCAAAAATATCGCAGCGTAGATCCGAAGGCTTACGAAGACGTAAGCCTCTCGGATCGAAGCCCGAAGCCGCCGTATCATGGTTTGAGGATTCAAACTAGTGATACGGCGCGCAAAATTTGAAATTACTCCTGTCTAACACCAGTTAGACAGGCGTAATTGCTCTGTGAATCTGGGCCATTGTATTTTTCTTTCAAAATTGTCGCCCATTTTTGTTTATAGCGCAAAAAACAACAACGCACAGGCGATCAAATACCACCAAAAGAAAGCTCTACTTGTGGGGAAAAAAGGACGTCAATTTTTTTGGGAGCCACGTCGCACGACCGCGCAATTGTCAGTTAAAGCGACGCAGTGCCGGAAGCTGAAATTTCACCTGGGCAGGAGGGGGGTATATGTGCCCAGTAAGCAAGTGGTTAATCATTTTTAAAATGAATCAGTTAACTATTATGTCTCTATACCCTGTAAACAGTCATTTCAGCCCAATTTTTTTTTCCTTTAGTGACCCTTTAATTAAGAAGACCTACTCTGGTCTTCTATTAAACATTAGAGAAATTACTCTCTGTCTACTCTTGCCTACAAGGTGGTGTTTTTTTGTAGATTCTTGTAGAAGGCCAGTGTGTAAGCTGGCGGCCCTATTATAGAGAACCCATTTTTTTATTTTTGCATTGGGACAAGTTGGAGTTTATGCCTACAACTTCCTCTTTTCAAAGGTAGTATACAGTTTGCAATGCCATCTCTGCTTGTGTTTTCATCTCTAGAACAGGGATGGCCTTACAAGTAAAAAAAAAACTAAAAACATTTAAAGAAATAGTATAAAATATTTGTGAATATGTACAGTGCAGAAAATAAGTATTTGAACACCCTGCTATTTTGCAAGTTCTCCCACTTGGAAATCATGGAGGGGTCTGAAATTGCCATCGTAGGTGCATGTCCACTGTGAGAGACATAATCAAAAAAAAAAAAAAATTCTGAAATCACAATGTATGATTTTTTAAACTATTTATTTGTATGATACAGCTGCAAAGAAGTATTTGAACACCTGTCTATCAGCTAGAATTCTGACCCTCAAAGACCTGTTAGTCTGCCTTTAAAATGTCCACCTCCATTCCATTTATTATCCTAAATTAGATGCACCTGTTTGAGGTCATTAGCTGCATAAAGACACCTGTCCACCCCATACAATCAGTAAGAATCCAACTACTAACATGGCCAAGACCAAAGAGCTGTCCAAAGACACTAGAGACAAAATTGTACACCTCCACAAGGCTGGAAAGGGCTACGGGGAAATTGCCAAGCAGCTTGGTGAAAAAAGGTCCACTGTTGGAGCAATCATTAGAAAATGGGAGAAGCTAAACATGACTATCAATCTCCCTCGGACTGGGGCTCCATGCAAAATCTCACCTCGTGGGGTCTCAATGATCCTAAGAAAGGTGAGAAATCAGCCCAGGACTACACGGGAGGAGCTGGTCAATGACCTGAAAAGAGCTGGGACCACCGTTTCCAAGGTTACTGTTGGTAATACACTAAGACGTCATGGTTTGAAATCATGCATGGCACGGAAGGTTCCCCTGCTTAAACCAGCACATGTCAAGGCCCGTCTTAAGTTTGCCAATGACCATTTGGATGATCCAGAGGAGTCATGGGAGAAAGTCATGTGGTCAGATGAGACCAAAATAGAACTTTTTGGTCATAATTCCACTAACCGTGTTTGGAGGAAGAAGAATGATGAGTACCATCCCAAGAACACCATCCCTACTGTGAAGCATGGGGGTGGTAGCATCATGCTTTGGGGGTGTTTTTCTGCACATGGGACAGGGCGACTGCACTGTATTAAGGAGAGGATGACCGGGGCCATGTATTGCGAGATTTTGGGCAACAACCTCCTTCCCTCAGTTAGAGCTTTGAAGATGGGTCGAGGCTGGGTCTTCCAACATGACAATGACCCGAAGCACACAGCCAGGATAACCAAGGAGTGGCTCTGTAAGAAGCATATCAAGGTTCTGGCGTGGCCTAGCCAGTCTCCAGACCTAAACCCAATAGAGAATCCTTGGAGGGAGCTCAAACTCTGTGTTTCTCAGCGACAGCCCAGAAACCTGACTGATCTAGAGAAGATCTGTGTGGAGGAGTGGGCCAAAATTCCTCCTCCAGTGTGTGCAAACCTGGTGAAAAACTACAAGAAACGTTTGACCTCTGTAATTGCAAACAAAGGCTACTGTACCAAATATTAACATTGATTTTCTCAGGTGTTCAAATACTTCTTTGCAGCTGTATCATACAAATAAATAGTTAAAAAAATCATACATTGTGATTTCTGGAATTTTTTTTTTTGATTATGTCTCTCACAGTGGACATGCACCTACGATGAACAATTTCAGACCCCTCCATGATTTCCAAGTGGGAGAACTTGCAAAATAGCAGGGTGTTCAAATACTTATTTTCCGCACTGTATATAATAAAATGTGTAAATAAATGTATATACTAGTCACAAACACAACCAACCGTCTATGACAGTCAATGTTTTCCCCCATACTGCCTCTCTGATATACTACATTTGCGTTGCCGCTTCTGACTATGTTTATTTCACTAGGACAGGGACAGCCTTACAAGGAAAACTCTAAATATAAATAATTCTGTGTGTGTGTAAATATTCTACAATTTGAGCTGTCCAGTCTCTTGCTTTTTTTCTATTCAGATCACTTTACTGGTAAAGTTATATTGTTTATTTTTTTTATAAATAGGTGACATGGAATAAAGGAATTTTAGTTTCTTGTTCACCAGATTCCAGTTAGAGAATTGCTGGTATTTGAGTTTAAATACATTTGGCTAGCACCCCAACCATCCTCCTTTGTATCACTAGCTCTCCAACTTCCCCTCTCCTCACTGGCAACGCAAGAATACTCCTCCTTCCCCTCATAGGCAGCATAACACTCCTCATGACTGCTAGCACCCCAATCCTACTCCTGCTCATCTTCAGCACCCCAAACCTACACTTCCTCCTTGTATTCCTCCTCTGCACGCTGCTGCCTTATGCCAATCCTCATGCTGGTGGAGGGCAAGAGTGGCCTTCTTTGGCAAATAATAGTGGCTAGGTACCTGACACTGACACCTAAAGGGGCATTTGACAAAGCTAGAATTAGGACACTTGGCACAGTTAATCTAACTACTTATAATCAGTTGGTGGGGTTATGACAGAATTAGCTAAAAGGAAGAAAGGGGTGCATGAGCAGCATTACCAAAAAGTGGCTGTTCTTGCCCTTTAGGGAGGAGTAGGGGGAAAAAAAGGGGCACATCAGCAGTCCAATATATTGTCCAGAAATCAGTTCAAAATGGTTGTTCTTCACCCTCATACAAAAGCAGAAGAAGAATGCATTAGCAGCCTAAAAAAATAATGGCTACTGTACTGTGGCACAATAGGCTTTGGTACATGCCCCCCATTGTAGTACTCCCTGTGCATTTTATTTATTTATTTTTTTGCCAATCCCTAGCCTAATAGCTTTGAAAATGGCCAGAACTGATTATCAAGATTTGCACCCCTATACTTCAATGGCGTTCAAATTTACTTTCAGAATTTCGGATATCACACTGGGTTTGTCAAACTTCCCTGTGAACCAAAGCCAGACACATTCACTCACACACATACCCATACACCACACTCCCTGGTGGTGGTTTAATATATTATGTTAGTGATATCTCCCACTTCCCACTTCACTGGGCTGTAATGTTATTTTTTTTATTTATTTTTTTACAGAGGCCAACAGATAAAAAGTTTGAGAAAAAATTGCCCTGAAATGTCATATTACTTCTGCACACCTAGTTGGCCTATTTGTTTTTGTTTGGTGGGTAGCAAAAATATATCAGAGGTTCAAGGTCTTTGTTTATTGGCAAGGATCTCTGAATTTCTTAATATGTCAGGCTTGTCAGCTGTCTATAATGTCTAATAACATGTTTAGCTGCTCATGTTTCTCATATTTGGCTGCATTTTCTTTCCATACAGGTTTCGTAAAATACAGATACCAATCATGCCAGAACCGTGAGTAAACATCAAAAATATTTTTTTCTCACCTCCAAGTTTTAGTCTGTCTATGCGTCAGTACCATTATAACAATGTGACAAAAGTCATTTCTGTTTTAATTACCATGATAACAATGTCACAGTCACACCATGTGTTTGTCAGGAATGTGTACAAAATTGTACAAAATCTTTTCCAACATGCACAGAAACACGCTGTCCTTTTAACAGATGTATTGATGTAATTGTTAATGGCTCCCACATGCTAATGTATGCGTTTTCACGTGTGCCAAACTGCATGTTGCCACAGCACCTTACACCTTGGAGTGATTTTGAAAAAGGGTTGGTAACTTATTTCACGCATTTCTCAAGCAAAGGACAGCCCATTGAAATTAATGGGCTGCCCTATACGCGCACAAATGCACACAAAATATGCAGAAATACATTGCAATCGAGTAAACCTAGCATAAGAAAAAAAAAATATATATATATTTTTTTTTAATGAAAATACTATTTTAAACAGCTAGCATTAAAATGAATGACTGATAGTGACATACAGTAAGAGAATAAATAGGTAACCAACTTCAGAGTGTTATTATTATTTCCAAGATTACCAAAAGTGGCAAATTAATTATTCAGCTGTTATTTGTTTCAGTGGCAACTGCATACACTGACCGAAGGGGGGTTGCTGCAAATTTCAGTGGGGAAAATAATTATTTGACCCCCTGCAGATTTTGTAGGTTTGAAATGAAGGGCCTATCATTTTTAACATAGGTGTATTTTAAACGATAAAGACAGAGGCCCAGATTCACGTACATCTGCGCATTATTGGACCGGCGTAGCGCACCGCCTTTACGTTAGACTTGCGCAATTTTGCCGCGTAATCACCCTATTCTCGTAGCTTTTGCGCAGGAAATTGCGCAAGCGTAACGTCTTTTCAGAGGCGTAAGGAGGAGTAATACAAATTGGGAAGGACGTGGGCGTGTTACATTGAAATGAGCCGTAACCCCATGCAAATGAAGGGCCGGCCGGCTCGCGCATGCGCGCTTGAAGGAGACCATGGTCAGCTCCGATGTGCGCATGCTCACAACTCGGGAGCGGCGCAATCAGTGAAATTGGAAATGGACTAGGGCAACTTTGTGAACTACGCAGACAGCATAAATAGACAGACACAAATGCACTTCCTTTGCAAAAGTACACCCCTTTGTATCCCTCCCTCTACAGCAAGGTGCTTTTGTTTGTTTGTGACGTGTCTTTGAGATATTTGGGGACTGTTTTGCAGAGTGATTTTTGTCTTTTATGTGTTTTCTTTGTTGTTATTTTGTTTAAATTATATTTTTGATGGGCATTTTTTATTTTTGCTCGTCGTTTATTTAATTTTTTTGGTTCTGTTTGTGTATGATTTTGGAATGTGGGGGTGATATTCCTGCGGGAAAAGGGGTGTCACCCTCATTTGTGGTGGAGAAGTGATCCCCAGGTCTGTGTGAATGGTGTATGAATGTACAGTGACATAATTGGAGCCGTGGCATGGCGTTGCAGCTCACAAGTCCTGCATGGTGGACTGGTGCCAATCCAATGTGATGAGGATGTGGTGTGTGTGTGCTAGGGACCACAGTGGTGTGCATGCATGCATTCTCATTGTGCCATGATTAATGTGTGTGTTTAACGTGCAAAGATGCATAATGTGAGCTGGCATGAGATGGGGTCATGAGATGGGGTACCAGTGCATATGCAGGATCACCTTGAAGGGAAAAGACAGGAGGATGTTAGTCATGCATGTGCCACTTGTGAGGTGTGCATCACGGGAGGGGATAGTCATGCCTGACTCCCATGTCACTCACCAACCAGCCAGCTGTCCCCATACATGTTCTATTCGAAATCTGTGGGGATGGGGCTCTGATTGTATATGTAGCTGTCATGGGTGTCATGGGTGGTGCCATGTGTTGGGCTGGTGATGTCCTCCTGCAAGTTTGTGGTAATTCCATGATGGCATGAGGGGTGAATCTGAAGATGCGAGACACCTCAGAATCACTCATGCCAAAGATGTCTATGCGTGTGTGATATATCAAGTGAAGAGTGAGGGGCTTGTATCAGATAAGAATATTGTATAAGATTAGATTAAATTGTAAATTTTATATAAGCAAATAAAAAAATAAAAAAAACATCTCCCGTGCCCTCCTTAGTGCCATCCTCCGTGCCCTCCTCCTTCTTTGTTCATCTAAAGTCAGTAGTATAGCTATGTGCGACGATGCCCCTGGCATGTTGGCATACAGATTGTTGTGCAACACGTGTGACTGCTGAACTCCTCACTAACAGTGTTGCTTTATCTGACAAGTAGACTTTTTTTCTTTTTTTAGACCAGCTTTTATCAGCTCTAATTTTAGACAGGACATTTTGCTGTTGCGCACACTGCGTCGCCTGCGCTGCCCCAACGTTGTTTTGTGGATCCCCGTAAGTCCCTCATTAGCATATTTGACTAGCAAATCAATGGTCTGTCTATCGCACTTTTGCGCGGAAGGATGCGCCAGTCTACCGAAATTACGCGGGACATTTTTTTTTTTTGCGTATCTCGTTCTGGGGATGCCGCGCAACGAAACGCATGCGCACATTTAGACTTACGCACGCGCATCTCCTGTTGCGCAGGCGTAATCGCTCTGTGAATCTGGGCCAGAATATCAACCAAAAATCAAAAAAAAAAAAACATGATACATATGTTATAGATTGAGTTGCAGTTCAGTAAGTAAAATAAGTATTTGAACCCCCACGCAAATTATGACTTAGTACTTGGTGAAGAAACCCTTGTTGGCAAGCACAGAGGTAAAATATTTCTTGTAGTTGGTTACCAGGTTTGCACACATCTCAGATGGGATTTTGGTCCATTCTTCTTTACAAATCTTCTGTAAATCCTTTAGGCCGCGCACACACGATCAGACATGTCCGATGAAACTTGTCCGACGGACCGTTTTCATCGGACCAGGCTGAAGTGGTCTGTTGGTCTGATGTGCGTACACACCATTGGACTAAAATCCCCTCGGACCAGAATGCGGTGACGTAGAACACAACACCGTGATGAAAAAACGAAGTTCAATGCTTCCAAGCATGCGTCGACTTGATTCTGAGCATGCGCGGGTTTTTGGTCCGATGATTTTGTGTACTAACCATTGAACCTGTCCGACGGACAGGTTTCCAGCGGACAGGTTTTCAGGCATGTTTTGAAACTTTGGTCCACTAGAAAACGGTCCGATAGGCCATACACACGATCGAACATGTCCGCTAAAACTGGTCTGTCAGTTTCAGTGGACATGTTCGATCTTGTATACGTGGCCTAAGGCTTCTTGGCTGTTGTTTGGAAACTTGACTTTTCAGCTTCTTCCATACATTTTCTATAGGATTAAGGTATGGAGACTGGCTAGACCACTCCATGATCTTAATGTGTTTCTTCTTGAGCCACTCTTTTGTTGCCTTGGCAGTATGTTTTGGGTCATTGTCATGGTGGAAGACCCGTCCACGACCCATCTTCAGTGTTCTGGCTGAGAGAAGAAGATTCTCACCCAAAATTTTACAATATATGGTCCTGTCTCTTGGCCCCTCAATGCAGCCTGTACTTGTTTTATTATTTTTATTTGAGTTTCAAATTTTAAGATGCAAAAACAGAGCCTATTGGGCACACCCAGGCTGGGCACATATACAATTCAATACAAACAAACAAAAAAAACAAGCATCCCCAAAAACGTATTCCAAGTGCCAAAATTGGCACCGAAACTAAACAACTTGCTCCATTAGCATTAGCTTGACTGTAGGGATGGTGGTCTTAGGCCGCGTACACACGATCAGACCAGTCTGATGAAACTGGTCTTAAGACCAGTTTCATCTGACCAATTCGATGGTGTGTATGGCCCATTGGACCGTTGTCCGTCATACCAAAGTTTTAAAACTTGCTTTAACATCTGTCCGACTGACACCTGTCCGTCAGACCAAAACGATGGTTAGTACACAAAAGCATCGGACCAAAAACCCACACATGCTCAGAATCAAGTCGACGCATGCTTGGAAGCATTGAACTTTGTTTTTTTAGCACGTCCGATGAAAACGGTTCATCGGACCATTCTCATCGGACCGGTCTGATCGTGTGTACGTGGCCTGAGAGTCATAGTCAGCATTTTTCTCAAACACGGCAAGTCGAGTTACTGTCAAAGAGCTTAATTTTGGTCTCATCTGACCACAGCACTTTCTCCCAATCCTTCTCTGAATCATTTAGATGTTTGTTGGCATACTTCGGACAGGCTTGTACATATGTCTTTATGAGGGGGAGGACCTTGTTGGCTCTGCAGGATTTCAATCCATGGTGGCATATTGTGTTACCAATAGTTTGATTGGTGACTGTGGTCTCAACTGCTCTGAGATCGTTCACAAGCGCCTGAAGTGTAGTCCTGGGCTGATTCCTCACTTTTCTCATGATCATCCTTACCCCATGAGGCAAAATCTTGCATGGCGCTCCAGACCGAGGGTGATTGATGGTTATTTGGTATTTCTTCCATTTGCAAATAATCTCAACAGTTGTCTCCTTGTCACCAAGCTTCTTTCTGATGGTCTTTCCAGCCTTGTACCGGTCTACAATCTTGTTACGGTCTACAATCTTGTCCCTGACATCCTTTGACAGCTCTTTGGTCTTGCCCATGATGATGGGTTTGAATGGAAGAAAGAGATTCTGTGAACGGGTGTCTTCTGTCGTTTGAAGCACCTTTTTAAATTGACAAAACCAATTTTCTACTAATCTACCACATGAGCACATACTGTAGCCGGTCTGTGGGAGACAGATTTATTGTGGGTTGGTAGGGGATCAAATAATTTTTATACTCACTGAACTTCAACTCAATTAATAACATTTGTATCATATGTTTTTTTCTGGATTTTTGGTTGATATTCTGTTTCTCTCTATTATTTAAAATACACCTATAAAAAAAATTACAGATGCTTAATTTCTTTGTAAGTGGGCAAACTTACAAAATCTGCAGGTGATCAAATATTTTCCCCCACTATAAATGGATTGACACCTTCCCAATTGCCCTCAAATGCCTCCCTGCGCGGCCGATTGACTGTTATCCTTCAGTACAGAGCACACAGTAGCACATTTACTTGGGAAAACAATGTCCTATGACTGCCACATCTTCTGTGTACTTTAATAGGTATGAGATCTGAATTGGTTGATCTGCTCTAAAGACCCTATGCTATAGACACCACAGTATACACAATGAAGTTGCCATACTTTATTTAATGAGGATTGATATGGAAATTCAGAGTCTAAGAAAGGCATAAGAAACAATTTTATTTATCACCTCTGACAGAGAGTTTGTTTTATTGCTGCTTGTGTCCATTGGGCAGGTATTTCCCCTTGCTTTCTGTAGAAACTGGGAAAAAATAAGGACACTAACCTTTTCTCGCTCCAAGGAAAGCTAAAAAAAAATGTGCTTGTGTTTGAACATGTTGCAGTTTAAGTTAAAAGCAAAGCTTTCACACTGCTGCCGACTGCAACTTCATGTATGAAAACTAGAACTTCCATGTCTTATATACCCAGGTGATCCTTTAGGCCTCTTTCACACTAGACGGACTCCGTCGCTATGGAGTCAGCCAGCAACCGCCAGCTCAGCGGGAGATCACTCTGCAGATGTCCGCTGAGCCGGCGGATGATAATTCCCTCTCTCCTCACTGAGCGGGGAGGGGCTGGTGCAGCGCCGCTGTCTCCTATGGAGAGATCTGAAGAAAACAGACCAAAAACATGAAACTATTGGGCAATTCAGCTAAAACATCTGTACTGAATTACTGTTATCTCATGTCTATGGATAGCTCCAGAAAGTGCAAAGATATCAGGGTGGAGAGAGGCAGTGGCGTATCTAGGGTATGGCAGCCATGGAAAGTGCCATGGGCGCCATATGAAGGGGGTGCTGTTGAGTGGCTGGGCAGCAAGGCACTTACCAGGGTCTGAGGATCTCTTCTTCCCTCCTCCCGAGCATAGGCAGGATCTCCATTTCAGCACCTTTGCTAATGGACAATGGCAGTGCTAACCTTGCAGCGTTCAGCCACAGCCCTCCCCTGTTCTGCCAGGCTCTCCCATTCCATCTGGTCCGATTGGCAGCACACAAAGAAGGAGGAACATCAGTTTCTCCCTCTCCTCTGTGAAAACTTTCATCACTTCCAGTATTGGTTCTGCCTTTGAGGGCAGAGGAGGGATCAGGGGTCTAATAAACCCCAGATTTCTCCATAAAGAGGATATGCCGCTACCCAAGGTATCACAAGGGATGATAAATATGACTAGTTTTGTTAGCCGTTTTTTTTGTTAAGGTTATCTGAAAGATGGGTTTCAAATGTTTTGACAGGGGCGCAGTTTTAGTGCTTGCCATAGGCGCTATTTTCACTAGATATGCCTCTGGAGAGAGGACCATATAGAGAAAAGCTAGGTGTATATTTTACTCAGAGATCTGATCATATTTGGGACAGTGTTTGATCCAGTAGGATTAAATTGACTCCATACAATTTGACAGTACATCATTTAAAGTGTTACTAAACCCACAACAGTAAAATCAATCTATACAGTATATGAAGTAAAGCATGCCTGTTATACGCACTGTGAAACCTAAGGGGTTAATCCTCTGCATTGTGTAAAAAGGCTGTTTGATCCTGACTTTGTCTCCTCCCCTTATTCCTCCAATCCATCTTCTGATAGTACAGAGCCTTGGGGGCAAGTTGCACATGCTCAGTTTTGTGTGTATTGCTTGAGGTTTTTTTTCTTGGGAAAGTGCATGTGACAAGCAAGGGCCAATCAGCACTGTCCAAAAAGAGGGTCAGGGGTCCTGCAACCTAATATGACAGTCAGAGGTGAATGAAAACTCCTCCTACAAGCTTTAACCAGTGCTCTGCTGGACACTGATAGAAGTCACCTGACTGCTCTAACTTCTGTTCAGAAAAGGTATTTAGCAGTTTATACTTACTAAAATTATTGCATTTCCAAGTTGTGTGTACTGTGGGAGACCAGATATATTAAATGCAGTAACACTTTAAACTTTAGGTTGAATTATGAAAACATTAAAATATTTTACAATCAAAATGTAGGAAAAAGTGATTGCATTAAAGGAGAAGTCCAGCCTGAGCTTTTTAGGCTGGGCTTCTCCTAAGGGTCACATGAGTGCAATTAGTTTTGCACGCCTATGACCTGTTTTCAGTGGAGAGCGGTCTGAATTCCGCTCTCTGCTGACGTCACTGAAATCAGTCGAGGCACCGCGTCATCACAACTTCCGAGTCGGGATCCGCCCGTTGTCTTGACTGATGGCAGCGCTCCAATGAGCATACAGGAGCAGGAGAGATGCTGACTGACAGGCAGCAGCTTTCTGCTTGGGGAGGAGTGAGTTCTCAGTGCAGAGACGCCGGGGGACAGCTGCAGCATCGGTGTAATGCTGCATCCACCTTGGTAAGTATGAATATAAAAAACGAAACAAAAAAAACACATACTTCTCTTTTAAGAAATTGTGGTAATGTGTGTGTGTTTTTTGGGCTACAGTATGTAGTTGCATAAAAACATAGAAGAAATGTAACAGAATAAAGTGAACCTCTCATGTACATTAGTGTGGCATCACAATCTGCAAAGGCGCTTTCATTAACATTTACTATTTACATAAAATATTAAATATTAAATACAATTACAATTTAATATTCAATATTTAATATTCAATATTTAATATTAATATTAAATATTAATATTAATATAAATTAATATAATATAAATTAATATAACTATAATTAATATAAATATTAATATTAATATTGAATATTAATATTAAATATTACATATTAAATACAATTACAATTACATATTAAATAATAATAATAATAAATAATAAATACATTTAACATTTAATATTTACTCTATGTTGATATTGTGTTTATCCATCATCCTTTTACAACTATTTTCAAACCTTGACAAAAATAATTAGGCAGCAATTTAAAATAAACTGTAAATGTGTTTAATAGGGTAAAAATTTGTTTTTATAAAAAGTAATTTATATTGGTTTTTATATTGT
This sequence comes from Rana kukunoris, assembly GCA_029574335.1. Lineage (NCBI taxonomy): Eukaryota > Metazoa > Chordata > Amphibia > Anura > Ranidae > Rana > Rana kukunoris. The sequence goes on from CM056050.1 coordinate 462,283,035, forward strand.
TATTGCTATTAAATGTAACATGTATAAATTTGTAAAATTTCTTTTTCTCATTGTGCATATGGCAACAAAACAGAGAGGTAAGGAACAATTTATAATCTTTAAACTACCCTGTCTTAACTTTGTGGCACTGCAAAAAAAATGATGCCATTATTTAGGAATGCACTTTGTGTGTTGTGGTCATACATGCATCAATAAACAAGGACTAACCTTAGATTTGAAGGTCTTCAATCATTTGCTTGAAAATTTCATTTTTACACAACAAAGAAGACAACCTATATGGCCGTAAATTTTTTGGATAATCTACCAAAACAGATCATATTTTTTCTATTAAATAATTTACTGATCAAAGCACTTATCCAAAAGATGCAATTGTTTTTTTCTCAAATATTATTATATCAAACAATCAATTGGTTGTATAACCAGCAGGATTTTTTTGCTTGATGGGTTGGGCAGGGATACTTAGAACCGGTTCACACTTCCGCGGCACAACTTCGGGGGCCACTCTGCAAGTCGACCTGAAGACGACTTCAGAGGCGATTAGCAAAATTACTTCTGTATAGAAATCAATACAAATCGCCCCGAGCCGCCCCCGAAGTTGTACAAGAACCTTTTTCTAAGTCGGAGCGACTTGCGTCGCTCCTTTTAGAACGGTTCTATTGCACAGAATGGGACGCGACTCGTCAGGCGGCTCAGCCGCCTGACGAGTCACCCCAGTGTGAACCGGCTCTTACTGATCTATATTTCTCCCAGCACCATTATCCAATTTGCCATTTTGTTACTATTCATATAGTAAGTCTCATTATACCCTGTAGCCTAACATTTTCTATGGCAGCTGACTTAACTAACCACCCAGTTTTAAACTACTGTATGTATTAGTTTACATCATAATAAATAGGCCTAAACCTAGTACTGCTAATCAGGGTTTAAAGTGGTATGAAACCCAAAAGGAAACAATGGTTGTAAACCTACTATAAAAAAAACCCCTGCAAAACAAAGACATAATGAAATATTCACCTTAGATCGAAGTTTCCATAGCGGTCCCCGTACACTGCTCCGGCCAGCGACATCGCTCCCGGAATTACTTCCGGTTATTGCCAGCTCCGGCTGTGATTGGGCGGAGCCGCAATAACGTCACTCCCACGCATGCGCACAGGAGCCGCCGGTAACAGCACACTAGCCAAAGCAACGTCACAAACGTGCCATTGCTTCAGTGCGCATGTGCTGATGACGTCAGCACATGCTCATACCGTGCAGGTTTAAGGCCGCGTACACACGAGGGGATATGTCCGCTGAAAACGGTCCGATGGACCGTTTCAGCAGACATCTCCGCTCGTGTGTATGGGCTAGCGGACAGATTTGTCCACCCGACAGATTTCAAAGCAAGCTTTGAAATCTATCCGGTGGGAATCTGTCCGCCCGACATGTCTGCTGGTTAGTACACTTACCAGCAGACATGTCGGCTCCCACCGCCGCCGCGCCGCTGCCGAATGGATTCGGCGCATGCGCGGAAGTGTTTTACTTCCTGGTGCGGTGACGTGGCGGTGACGCGGCGGCGTCAACGTCACCGCCGCGTCATCGCCACGTCACCGCGCCGTCCGGCGGCGGGGAATTTGATCCGATGGTGTGTACACGCCATCGGATCAAACTCCCGATCGGACATATCCGATGGAAATGGTCCGCGGACCGTTTTCATCGGATATATCCGATCGTGTGTATGGGGCCTAAGAGATATCCGGGGTAGCTACAGGTAAGCCTTATTTTAGGCTTACCTGTAGTAAAAAGTCTGTAAGGGTTTACAACCACTTTAAAGCGGAGTTCCACTCTCCTCTCCCCAGATTAACAATGCTGCTGTCCGAAGGTGCCTCCTGTGCTCCTTCATCAAGAGTGGGGGCTAACACAGATGTATATTACTGGCCAGATCACCAGGTGAAAACAGAGGGTTAAAGAACCCTAAAAAAAAACAATTAGGCCAAATTAAGGTTTGTAGAAGTGCAATTAAACCCTTTTGGTAAACTTGTACCTTTAGGTAAGCCTATAATAAGGTTTACCTGTAGGTACTGTAAATATCTTCTAAACTGTGCATTATTACACTGCATGCAACCTGTGACGTCACCAGCGCATGCCCTCTGAATGGATGGCAGGGCCGATCCGCCCTATAGGCTCACTATGCAAGCTACTTAGGGCCCCACAAAGTTGCGGAGGGCCCCCCAAATTACTAGAGGCCCCGCCTGGTGAGAAGTCATTTTTAGCCCCTCACCCCACTTCTCAACTCGTTGGCTGCATGGGAGAAGAGGTAAGAAGTCAGCACCCCCCACTTCTCACTTTAACCTCCCTGGCAGTATGATTCTTTCTGATTTTAGGTGCTGAAAGCGGTACCATTATTTGCAAGGAAATTTGGCGTTTTATACTGTAGGCCTGTAATTCTTAGGAATAACTCACTTAAATCTGACCAAACAAGAGTCTAATGGGCATCCCGGGTATGACATTTTTTTAAAAACAAAATTATAAATTATAATATAATAAATAATTATAAATAATTATAACAAATAATAATATAATTATAATAAAAATTATTTAATAATGTAATCAACTCAAAAACACTGAAATTTGCTCAGTTGCAGAATTGTCGCTGTCATTATTTTTTTTTTTATGACGAATTTTCCCACAAATCGCTATCGCTCAATTCTGCAAGTGATTCAAATTTATTATCGCTGTTTTCTAAAACCATTTTTGACATAAAGGGACACTTTTGGTTGCTATGGACAATCTACAGTTTGCAGGCAGAAAGAACTGTTTTTATTATATAAAAGGACACGCAGGGCACACGGCAGACCACTAGGGACAAGGGGGGTGTGTATTTTTTACATACAGTACTGTAATCTATAAGATTACAGTATACTATATGTACTGTGTTTGTTTACATTTTTTAATTTAGCGCCGTTCTCTGCTCCTGTGCGTCGTAAGGTCGCAGGGAACGGAGATCGACGGCACTCAGGGACACTGTGTGAATCGAGCGAGGACCCGCTCGATCACTCAGCGTGGATGCATCGCTGGATCCGGCAACAAGGTAAGCCAGCGCGCGCTGCAGGCTCTGCATAGCTACCCCGAGCGTGACTCAGGGTTACCGATAATGGCACAAAAAAAACACCCCGAGTCACGCTCGGGGATACAGCCAGGGGCGTTAATGTAAGATGTAGTTTCCGACAGCAGAACACCCCATCCCCCCGATTCTCAACTTTAATCTTTAGGGCCCTTTCACACTAGCGGACGAACGGTCCGCTCATTACAAGTCCGTTTACGGACTTGTAATGAGCCCCTATGGGAGCGGATCCGTTAGCGGATGATGCATCCGCTAACGTCCGCTAGATCCGCATCCGTTTTTGCGGACGGAAGTATGTCCTATTTTTCTTCCGTCCAGCCAAACGGATCGGATGCAAACGGACAGGCGGTGACCGCCCGCGTCCGCCGACAGCTGAGCGGAGACCCCCCCGCTGAGCTGACGGGCACACGGAGCGGACCGAAAAACGGTCCGCTCCGTGTGAAAGGACCCTAAATGTGACATTGTCACTGTCGGCAGCGCCCCCCCCTCTCAACTTTAATGTGACATGTCATTTTGCTTAGGAAGGTCAGGATCGGCACTGATGGACGGTATACATGTGCCAACCCATCAGAGATCTGATGATCTCAGAGATCGGGGGCATGCGCGGGAGTGATGTCATCGTGGTGCGGCCAGTCAGGCGGCTGGAGGATGTGAACCCAGAAGGATGACTGGGTGAAGATGGAAGAGTCTGTCAGTGGTGATAGCATGACATTGGAGGGCGTCATACTAAGGTAAGTATTTCATAATATGATAATATGCAATGTATACTAGCACATTATGCCTTTACCTTGCATGGTTTAGAAAAAAATCGCTTTAAGCTGCAATATATTACATTTTTGGTCTTGGTTTTAATACCACTTTAATTTTGGTTCCTTACATGGTAGATGTGACTAAAAGCATGTGACTGAAGGTAACACTGCGTACCAGAACTTTTGATTTCACTTGCTGCATATTTGCTCCATTTTATGGATTCAGAAAATACCAAATGTATATGAAAATGAGGAAAACAGCAGCTTCTAAAGGAGCCCAGCAATGGGCATATGGAAAAAAGGCTTCCTCTAACAAGGGAGACAGGGCTAAAGACTGTTCTTTGAAGATACCTTTTGTTGTAAATGCACTTACCCTTTTCTCTGTGTCTCTTTTATACAATCATTCATAAAAGTGCAAGCTAATATACATTAATGAGTGATGATTTATTAGTGTGTTTTTTTTCTGTCTTATAGAGGAAGTCAAAGATTTCAGCTTCACGTAAGCTAATGCTAAAGGTAAGCAATAATGTCAGTACAGCATTAGAAACAACAGCAGGAAAAAAGTTATATTTGGTTGGACACAGTTTTTTTTATGATATAGGCATGTATCTGGTATCATCTTAATGGTTTAAAAAATAGTCACTTAGAACATACCTTTTTTCAATAAAAAAAAAAAAACAGGTTTATACTTACCTGCTCTGTGCAATAGTATTGCAAAGAGTGCCCCAGAACCTCCTCCTCTGAGGTCTCCTGCCAGTGCTCTTGCCTCCTCTTCATCTTAGTTTTCCATCATAGGAAGTCCCACTGCATGGGAAAACTATTTTTTTTTGCCCAGAGTTGGGCCTTTATTGCTGCGTACACACGATAGGTTAGTCTGATGAAAATGGTCCGATGGAGGGAGCTGTGGTGGCTCAACGTGATTGGCACTGCGCTGACAAGCCATTCACCTCTGCAGCCAAGGGTTCGGATCCCGGGCTCGGCTACATGTGAATTGAGTTTGGTGGTCTCAGCCCGGCTCCCGGTGGGTGTGCTATGCAAGGTACGCCTGTGCTTAGTACGCCCACCCCCACAAAAAACCACCACACTTGCACGCACACAAAATTGGTTTAAAACACATGCACTTTGGCCATGCGGTCTCTTAAAATAAAGAGAGGCGAAGGACCTACGGGGCTGGCTGGGTGGGCTAGGCCCCCTCACTCCCTCATAGGGGGAGTCCCTCTGCCCCATTGGGGTCCCGTTGGGCCCCAGTTGGGCTCCCAAGAGGAGCAGGTAGGGCGGGGTGAGTGGGAGGCCCCCCTTCACACCCGCCATTGCCACCAGGGGCATGGAGAAGGATGGCGATTGCCTCCGGGGGGAGGGTCTGCCTACTCCCAACTCCTGCAGTCCGGCTCCTCTCTCTCGAGTTCACGCACAAAAATACACTTTAAAAAAAAAAAAAAAGAAAATGGTCCGATGGACTGTGTATTTTGTGCGTGAACTCAAGAGAGAGGAGCCGAACTGCAGGAGTTGGGAGTAGGCAGACCCTCCCCCCGGAGGCAATCGCCATCCTTCTCCATGCCCCTGGTGGCAATGGCGGGTGTGAGGGGGGGCCTCCCACTCACCCCGCCCTACCTGCTCCTCTTGGGAGCCCAACTGGGGCCCAACAGGACCCCAATAGGGCAGAGGGACTCCCCCTATGAGGGAGTGAGGGGGCCTAGCCCACCCAGCCAGCCCCGTAGGTCCTTCGCCTCTCTTTTATTTTAGGAGACCGCATGGCCAAAGTGCGTGTGTGTAAAACCAATTTTGTGCGCGTGTAAGTGTGGTGGCTTTTGTGGGGGGGTGGGCGTACTAAGCACAGGCGTACCTTGCATAGCACACCCACCGGGAGCCGGGCTGAGACCACCAAACTCAATTCACATGTAGCCGAGACCGGGATCCGAACCCTTGGCTGCAGAGGTGAACGGCTTGTCAGCGCAGTGCCAATCACGTTGAGCCACCACAGCTCCAGGCGATGGACTGTTTTCATCAGACCAAACCGATCGTGTGTGGGCCCCATTGGTTATTTATCCATAGGTTAAAAAAATAGGAACTTGTTTTAAAATTATCTGATGGATAAAAAACCTATAGAAAAAAAACGATCGTCTGTGGGTACGTCCATCGGTTAAAAAACCACGCATGCTCAGAATCAAGTCAACGCATGCTTGGAAGCATTGAACTTCATTTTTTTCAGCACATCGTTGTGTTTTACATCACCGCGTTCTGACATGATCGGTTTTTTAACTGATGGTGTGTAGGCACGACTGCAGTCAGCTTCATCGGATAACTGATGGAAAAATCCATCAGACCGTTTTCATCAGACTAACCTATCGTGTGTACAGGGCATAAGTAATGCTTGGATCTAGTTCAATCTTTAAAAAATCTTTAAAAAACATTTTCTTGACATCCTTAGTAATAATTACAAATGCTACTAACTGGTAACTTAAAGTGCAACAAATTTTCTCCAGGTCAGATAAACAATGCAACGATTTAAGCAACGTTTGTTGCAGAATCCTACCTTGTTCTTTTCTGTTGACATGTTGGGGTTGATGCACTAAAGGCAAATAGACTGTTCACTTTGCAAGTGCATTTTCCACAGAGCTTAATGAATGTGGTGAAATTTCATTTTGCAAAGAATACCCAATTACATGCAAGAATATGGTAAAAAAAAATATTTGCTTGCACATGATTGGATAATGGAAGCCAGCAGAACTTAATTTTATTCAAAGTGAATGGTCTTTTTGCTTGTAGTAAACCCATATGCATCCCCAGCAGACACTGCAGGACAAGGCTTGAGGATGATAGTGGTAGGATAACAATCAGACATGTCAGAGAAGGCCCATTTGCTACTGTTATTCCCCTAATAGACTAGCATGAGAGTTGTCTGTTCAGCACCTTCACTATAGGCCAAAAATGTATATTTACTGAAATGAAAGGGACTTGTGGCTAGCATAGATGCCTGAGGGTCGTTGGATTTATAGGCATGATCTGAATGTCCCATAGTATCTTTGGCAGCCTTAATAGGCATCGGTGCCCAGAATATAGATGTTGGAGTATTTATATATTTTTAACAAATAAAGGAGTTTAACCACTTAACCCCCGGACCATATTGCTGCCCAATGACCAGAGCACTTTTTGTAATTCGGCACTGCGTCGCTTTAACTGACAATTGCGCGGTCATGTTACGTGGCTCCCAAACAAAATTGGTTTCCTTTTTTTCCCACAAATAGAGCTTTCTTTTGGTGGTATTTAATCACCTCTGCGGTTTTAATTTTTTGCGCTATAAACATAAATATAGTGACAATTTTGAAAAAAAGCAATATTTTTTAAATTTTGCTGTAATAAATATCCCCCAAAAATATATAAAAAAAAACATTTTTTTTCCTCAGTTTAAGCCGATACGTATTCTTCTACATATAAATTGCAATTAGCATTATTGATTGGTTTGCGCAAAAGTTATAGCGTTTACAAAATAGGGGGTAGTTTTATGGCATTTTTATTTATATATATATTTTTTACTAGTAATGGTGGCGATCAGCGTTTTTTTCTTCAGTACTGCGACATTATGGCGGGCACTTCGGACACTTTTGACACATTTTTGGGACCATTGGCATTTTTATAGTGATCAGTGCTATAAAAATGCATTGGATTACTATAAAAATGCCGCACACACTCCCTAGTGGCCGCAAAGTAGCGGACGTATAGCTACGGGCTCTCGCCCAGCAGAGCCACCGTCCCGCAGTAATATGACGGCGGGCGGTCGGCATCTGGTTAAAATAAACCATCCCTGATTTCTGTAGCTACTTGCAACGTTAGATTATTTATTCTGAAAGATCTCCAAAAATCACAACAAAGACTAAAGTCACATTTCAATCAGTTTCCAACAATTTAGAACAGGGATAGAACTACGGCTGACAGCTGTTGCCAAACTACACGTCCCATGAGGCCTTGTAAGACTCTGACATTCACAGACATGACTAGGCATAATGGGAATTGTAGTTCCTGAACAACTGGAGGGCCATAGTTTAAAGACCCCTGATTTAGAAACATCTGCTGAATGTTGGTGCAGTACAAAATAATAGGTAAAAACTCCTAAAATTTTGGGCCCCTGTTGTGAAATTGAAGATTAATTTCTTCACAATGCCTAAAGCTACAGAGATGAATTAAGGCTTGTTTTAAAGTATATTTGCTGCTTGATTGGAATATGAAAAAAAGTCTGCACAGTCTAGGTATAGTTTTTTATTTAACTTCCACAAACTTTCTCAGACAGCTATTTCAAGGTGATGACCTGCCTTCTATAATGACATAATTAGCTAGTGTTGTAAAAAGAAAAAAACGGCTTCTTAGCATTTACCCTGAAGTACAATAGCTTAGTAGGTATCCCACCATTAATAGGAGACTCACTAGAGTAAATCAGCGCTGGGGCTGCCTAAAATGTAATATCTAGCTTTTGCAAAGCCTCTGGAAAATTCAGTGTATGTTTCATAAACAAGTAAGAAATAAGATCCTTAAAAGCTTTCTGTTCACAAACAATGTAAAGTCCACTTAGTCATAGGAACAGCCATAGAACGCTCTGGTAAATATAATGGGTAATATAACATTGCATCTGGGGGTATATTTCTTTTTTTTTTTTTTGTACCTTCTCAGAGTTTGATGCTGGCAAAGGCAATAGAAGCATGGGAACAAGACCATATGACAAGACAAGAGGAAAAGCAGAAATATCTTATTGAAAGGGTTCCACAAACTAACACACATGGTCTGGGACTGCCTGCCTTACAGGTATTTATTCTATCAGGATTTATACCAATACGCTCTCTGATTCTCTATTAAAAACAGCATTTGATGTCAGTGCTGACACTGAATTCTCTCCTTACACTATTATTGCAGGAGCTGTGCCGGGAACTTCATGAGAAAGTCGGCATTGTTGATGAGGAAAGATATGACATTGAAGCAAAAGTTATTCATAATACAAGAGAAGTACGTTATTGCTGTTGCTATTGATAGGGACATTATTACTCTAAATTGGAACCTTGCCACTTAGGGCTCTTAGAGAAGTCTATATAGTTGCTCAGTTATACCAACATTTTTAGAGGAAAATAATTATTTGACATTAACTTAAATACAAATGTATCTACAGGAACTATACCATATTTTAAAGCTATAATTCCCCTTAGTTAGAACATGAACAGTGTTGTGTTGTATGAACATTGTGTAGACCCTGAATAAATCTTTAAACACAGAAAAATGTTTATATATAAAATGTACCTCATTATAGATTCAAGACCTAAGAATGAAGGTGTTGGATCTGCGTGGCAAATTTAAGAGACCGCCACTTCGTAGAGTACGAGTTTCAGCCGATGCTATGCTCCGTGCTCTCCTGGGCTCAAAACACAAGGTCTCCATGGATTTGCGTGCCAACCTGAAATCTGTGAAGAAAGAGGATACTGAGAAGGTAATTGAAGAAAAATACACACATTGCTTGGCTTTAAGGCTTCATGCACACTAGATGCTCAAATGCTAAAAAAAAAACCCCACTAAAAACATGCTAATATTTAGCGTTTTTGCAGTGTTTAGGAGCGTTTTCAAGATGTCATTTAAACTGTATTTTTACAAGAGGAGTAAAGAATTGTCAACAGTTAGTTGCAGCAATGCTTTGGTATGGGAAAGCAGTCAGACGAGAAACCAAAAACCATATCAAATTTCCATATTGTCCCACTACAGACACTGGTATCACTTCGAGATTAACTAATACAATACAAGATAATATATAGGAGTCACTATACACCATATAAATTAAATAAGATCTCACAGTCTAACCCTCCGAATTGTTGGAGATGTGCAGACATTTCAGGAGATTTTATGCATATATTTTGGCGATGTCCAAAGATTGTGGTATTCTGGAGGGATGTTCTAAGAATAATTGCTATAGTAACATCAATAGTTCTGGAACAGGAGGCAGAGATATGTCTATTGGGATTGGTAAGGAAGAAGATTGTCCCGATGGAAAGGAGAATACAGGTGGCACTATTAATGTACTATGCTAGAAAGACGATAGTCCTAAATTGGAAAAAGGAAGAGGGCCCCTCGGTGGCACATTGGAAAAATCTAGTCAACGACTGTTTACCACTATACAGGGAGACATACAGTAATAGAGGACAGAGGGAGAAATGTAAGAGCGTTTGGGCAAGCTGGATAGAAAATCCTATGACAGCTTCAGGATAAATAGGACACAGGGGAAGGGTAAATGCACCAAGAAAGGAAGGGAAGGAATGTAAGAGGAATGTGTTAGATGGATGAATATATGGAAGGAATGTTAGAATGGTAGGAATATGGGATATATATGTATGTTTACTGTTTATTTTTTTTGTATGGAAATAAAAAAAAAATAATAAAGAGATTTTTAAAAATATATATATATTTAGCGTTTTTGCAGTGTTTAGCGTTTTCAAGATGTCATTTAAACTGTATTTTTACAAGAGGAGTAAAGAACTGTCAACAGTTAGTTGCAGCAATGCTTTGGTATGGGAAAGCAGTCAGCCGAGAAGCCAAATACCATATCAAATTTCCATATCAATATTCCCAAGCAATAAATGCCTGACAGATTCTAACCCCCACTCCTCACACCCTGCTGGGGGTCCTTGATCCCCCCCCCCCCCTCGCTGAGTGCCAACAATAACAAGCCTCTTGCTATGGAGGCACTCAAGCAGCCTTGTTCCCTTGAGTGGACATTGCAGATTTGTTTGACAACTTGTGTTTTTGTTTAATCCATAAAATATTTTTTTCTAGCAAAAACATTTGTAATAGGTCCTGACCAGTACGAAAACTGGATCTTGGGATAAAGAAAAAGCTGAGGAACAGGAACTAATGCCGAATGTTGTCACATGCTAGCAGAAACAGGAGGCAGAAACGTGGTCAGACAGGTAGAAGTTGGAAATGGGCAGACAGCACAAGTACAGATTTGTAAGACGAGATCGTAAAATGGGGCCAGGCCAAGGTCAGTATCACATGGACAGCAAATTAGCCAGAGGGAAAAGCAAGGTACAGGTCAGGTACCAGAGGGATCGAGGATTCGAGATCAGGTGTAGTCAGAAGACAGGTATAGCACAGGAACAAGCATTGTCTGGTTAAGGGTGGCAGGAGCTGATAACCACTCAGTATTGATCCTGAGTCTTACAGAGCTGGGTGCCAAGACCATTTAAATGTGCGTACAGTACGTGCACATGTAGTTGCGCGCACGGTACTAGGTTTGTGGACCAAGTCACCAATCCTAGTTTAAATACTCCTCAAGCTTTCCAATAAACCTTTTACCCAACAAAGCATTCCCTCTTTCATTCAGGTGCAAACCATCTATAGCGTACAGGTTGTACCCCAATGAAAAAATTAACCTTGTGCTATAGAAACCCAAATCCTTCCCTTCCCATGACAATACAAACCTGTCACTGGTTCTACTTCTAACCATTCTCAGTTGTACTAAAAAAGTGTTTTATTGGCTGCCTATGTCTGATTAGAAATAATGCTCTGCTAGACCTAGTAATCTCAAATTATGCAGATTTTCACTAATATCCTGTTCTCTGTTACCAATATTCAGGCTTTTCCACAGATTTTGTATGCAACAACATTTTATTTAATTTTTTAAAATAATAGAAGAAAGGATCCAAGGGACAATGGACACAGTATACATTCAAATAACACATATGCAATATAGTAAAACTGTAAATGAGGTAGGTAGGCACATGAGTATGAGGTGATAGCATTATAATAGTATTAGGGGTTTCCAGCAAGCACCGGTGGTGTATAGATTGGAGTGATATGAAGGTTGGAATTTCCCTAAATATCTGAGAATTCCCAACAGTGTGTACTTTTTGACAAGAAAAAAGGATTTTGAGAATCGTTAGGAAAGTGAAAGTTGAAGAAGGGTAAGGTAGAAGGGGAGGAAGGGAGAAAAGGCAGAGAGAACAAATGAGTGAGTAAGGGGTTGGGAAGAGGGAAGGGTTTTTTAGGGGAGGTACGGGGTGAAATTGAAGTATGTGAGTATGTTGTGCTGGTGAACCAACCACTCTGGAATGTTAGAATAAGTCAAATGTGGTAGCCTTGCCACAGATTTCCAAATGGTTTTAGGTCTAGGTTCTAAATGGACCATTACAAGACATTCAAGTTTCAGTATTAAAGCCACTTCACTGCAGCTTTGGTTGTATGTTTAGTCAGTGTCCTTGTGGAAGGTGGACTTTCACCCCAGTGGCAGGTATTCTGTAACCTGAAGAGGGTTTTACTGTAGAACTGTCTTCAGTTTTGACAAGTTTTCCAGTCTTTGCTGATAAGTAGCAGTATGCTGGAAGATGGTGTGCAGGACTGGAGGAGCTGTAGCAAACTGGAAGAGCTGGATGTAGGGTCAGGCAATGGGCAGGCAGGCCAGACATAGACAGCAGGCAGAGGAATGGCCAGGTCACAGAACAATGTTAACAATGGTGAATGGATCAGGCATGAGCAGAAGACAGAGACTGAATTTGGGGACAAGCCCAGGTTAGGGCAGGTAGCAGACAAGGATGGTCAAGATGAGACGTCAGGCACAGGAATCAGGAACACATTTACAGAACGCTGTAGACCAAATAGCAATGAGCCAGTGCTGAAGCCCTGTTTAATTAGTCCGTTTGATGCCAGTATTGGTGACAGGTGTGCGCATATGTAAGCCTGCGCACGTCTGTGAACATCTGCATGTATGTGCCTGAAAACTCCATCTGTAGTATGGACAAGCATTCCATGACACTCTGGCATTAAATCATGAATTGCAGAGGTAATCATTGGACTGAATATACAGTAGTCCAGCCCTCAAAAAATCCACTTGCCTGCTCGATGGGGATTTTGAGAGGGGGCGAGTGTTGGCTGCCTGGGAGCAGGGGGGGGGGGCGAGCACCGCCGTAGGCCCGAGTTGTATTGCCTTTGTCCCAACGATCGTAGGGGACGAGAGAGCCACCGATGCCTGTCTGATTAGAGCGCTGGGGAACATGACAGCCTTCCCTCTTGTCTGGGCAATTTGATAGACATATCACCGTCCAATCCTGGCGGCTCTCCCCTCTCATCCCTTACGATGGCTGGAACACAGGCTGAAACTGGGGGGGGGGACACAGGCTGAAACTGGGGGGGACACAGGTTGAAACTGGGGGGGGAAACACTGGCTGAACCTGAGGGGGGGACACAGGCTAAAACTGAGGGGGGGACACATGCTGAAACTGGGGGGGGGGACACAGGCTGAAATGGGGGGGGGGACACAGGCTGAAACTGGGGGGGGGGGGAGACACAGGCTGAAACTGGGAGGGGGACACAGGCTGAAACTGGGGACACAGGCTGCACTGGCGGACACAGGCTGCACTGGCGGACACATGCAGGCTGCATTTTTCAGTATGGATAAAGTTGTTAATATTTAAGTGTAATTTCATTAGATAATATATGAGGGTGTGTTTAGGGGCGGGATTAGGGGCAGGACAGGGCAACTGGTGGCGAGTAACCCTTGAGGCCTGGCTAGTAGCTCAGGACTTGAAATTTTGAGCCCTGCAGTAGTCTACCCAAGAGTATAATTTATTTTGCAATTTCAGAATAGTCTTTTAAAGAGGCTACCAAATCTTCTATACAGTACGTCCGACTACATTTATCCTTCTTTTTCCAGAGGATGGGGGGTCCAAACCTTGGCTGCGTTAAGTAGTATTATTTTTATGTTTAATAATGGATATAATATAAAACAAGGGTGAGCTGGAGTATTTTTTAACATTTGGTATATTATATACACACAATCGGATTTTACATCGGAAAAACCTTGGATGGTTTTTCAAACAGATTTCCGATCTAACTTGGCGGCTTACATACATACGGTCACACAAAAGTTCTCTGAACTTTCGACCGTCAAGAATGCGTGACGTACAACACTACGACAAGCCGAGAAAATTAAGTTCATTGCTTCCGAGCATGCGTCGAAATGGCTACAAACGATCAGATTTTCTGATAAGAATTTTTTTTCCGTCTGAAAATTTGAGAACCAGCTCTCAATTTTTTGTTGGCGGAAATTCCGACAGCAAAAGTCTGATGGAGCATACACACGGTCGGAATTTACGTTCAAAAGCTCACATCCGACTTTTGCTGTCGGAATTTCCGACCGTGTGTACGGGGCATAACTGGTTCTCTAGATCCTCCTCCAGGACATGTTTTGATAGCTTCTTTATCTTTGTGGTGGTTTTTAAATGTATTCTAAACAATAAAGTCTTTACATGGCACTTTCTTTACACACAGGTAGACTTAGGCCTCGTACACACGATCGGACATATCCGATGAAAACGGTCCGCGGACCATTTCCATCGGATATGTCCGATCGGGAGTTTGATCCGATGGCGTGTACACACCATCGGATCAAATTCCCCGCCGCCGGACGGCGCGGTGACGCGGCGGTGACGTTGACGCCGCCGCGTCATCGCCACGTCACCGCACCAGGAAGTAAAACACTTCCGCGCATGCGCCGAATCCATTCGGCGGCGGCGCGGCGGCGGTGGGGGATGACATGTCTGCTGGTAAGTGTACTAACCAGCAGACATGTCGGGCGGACAGATTCCCACCGTATGGATTTCAAAGCATGCTTTGAAATCTGTCGGGTGGAGAAATCTGTCCGCTAGCCCATACACACGAGCGGAGATGTCTGCTGAAACGGTCCATCGGACCGTTTTCAGCGGACATATCCCCTCGTGTGTACGCGGCCTAAGAGTCAGTTCACACTGCAGCGGCACGACTTCGGAGGCGACTTTGCAAGTCGTCCTGAGGACGACTTCAGAGGCGATTTGCAAAATGACTTCTGTATAGAAGTCAATGCAGGTCGCCCCGAGCCGCCCCCGAACCCGTACAAGAACCTTTTTCTAAGTCGGAGCAACTTGCGTCGCTCCTATTAGAACGGTTCCATTGCATTGAATGAGACACGACTCAAGTCGCCCCAGTGTGAACCGGCTCAAAGGGTGAATATCAACGCAATCAAGACTTTTCATTTTTTTTTTTTGTAAACAATTTGGAAGAATGTGTACATTGTTCCACTTTAAAATTAGGTATTATTTTGTATAGATTAGTAACATAAAATCCCTGTTTTATTTTGTTTCATCATACATTGTCCTGTATTTTCAATTTGCTCCTGGGTAGCAACTTATTTCTAACAACAACCTGCATATATGATTGATCTCTGATCATTGCCTGGTTTAAATTTTGTTCCAATATGCTTTTGCATTCTCCAGTTATTTATATACCAATATGACAAAGTTATTGTTCTATGCAATATACTTGCTGGAGATAGACAATAGTAGCTGTGTTTAATGACTGTATAAAATGTTCTCACCTTTCAGGAGCGCCCTGTAGAAGTCAGTGACTGGCGTAAGAATGTAGAGGCCATGTCAGGTATGGAAGGCAGAAAGAAAATGTTTGATGCAGCAAAATCCCCAACGTCACAATAAGAGGTATGCATTGTAACTGTTTATAATGTTATCTACTTATGGTAGCATAGTGGGGTGTAAAAAAGAATATTTAAAAAAATATATAGATGTATTCAGTGGAGGCCCAACAAATTCTATATGGTATTTTAATTTAATGTATACAGTTGTAAGAAAAAGTATGTGAACCCCTTTGGAATGATATGGATTTCTGTACAAATTGGTCAAAAAATGTGATCTGATCTTCATCTAATTCACAACAATCACAGTCTGCTTAAACTAATAACACACAAAGTAAGAGTCGGTTCACACTGCGGCGGCAAGACTTCGGGGGCGACTCGGCAAGTCGTCCTGAAGACGACTTCAGAGGCGATTAGCAAAATGACTTCTGTATAGAAGTCAATGCAAATCGCCCCGAGCCGCTCCCGAAGTCGTACAAGAACCTTTTTCTAAGTCGGAGCAACTTGTGTCGCTCCTATTAGAACGGTTCTCGTGAATAGAATGGGACGCGACCTGTCAGGCGGCTGAGTCGCCTGACGAGTGGCCCCAGCGTGAGCCGGCTCTAAAGTAAAAATTAAATGTTACCAAGTTTATATTGAACACGCCATGTAAACATTCACAGTCCAGGTGGAAAAAGTATGTGAATCCTTGGATTTAATAACTGGTTGAACCTCCTTTGGCAGCAATAACTTCAACCAAACGTTTCCTGTAGTTGCAGATCAGACGTGCACAGCAGTCAGGAGTAATGCCGTGTACACACGATCGTTTTTTGGGCATGAAAAAAAAAACTTTTTTCAGCATGTAGAAAAAACGATGTTTTTCCAACTTCATCAATAAAAACCATGTTGCCCACACACTATAGTTTTTCTATAGTTTTTCAAAAAATGATGAACAAAGCGCGGTGACGTACAACACCTTTGACCATTCCTCTTTATAGAACTATGTTTCAGTTCAACAATATTCTTGGGATGTCTGGTGTGAATCGCTTTCTTGAGGTCATGCCACAGCATCTCAATCGGGTTGAGGTCAGGACTCACAACTGGCCACTCCAGAAGGCATATTTTCTTCTGTTTAAGCCATTCTGTTGTTGATTTACTTCTATGCTTTGGGTCGTTGTCCTGTTGCAACACCCATCTTCTGTTGAGCTTCAGCTGGTGGACAGATGGCCTTAAGTTCTCCTTGCAAACTTCTTGCAACTGTAAATGCATTTCCCTATTTACATGTGTTTTATACAACTTAAATTAGGAGATGCATGTCTATAATTCTCTTAAGGTCCAAAGAAATAATATATGTTTCCACAATGTGTATGCATATACTAAATATATTGCGGGGTGCATTGTATTAGCGTTACATAAAAAGGATACAAATAGTGGGTGTAAAGAAAGTAACATTTAAATGTGAAGTTATAATCTTGTTTTAAATGTATAACTAGTAGTTTTATTATAAGAAATAAAAAACCTTTGTTGTTGCTCAGTCAGTACGTCTAACACAGGAGAGGAGAAGAGCACAGAGGACCAGATTCTCAAAAGAGATCCGACAGTGTATCTCAAGATACACCGTCGTATCTCTGTTTTTTGGCCCGGGTATCTATGCGTGGGATTCCTAGAATCACTTACGCATAGATACGGCGTAGATCCGACAGGTGTAAGACACTTACACCGTCGGATCTTAGATGTAATTCTTCTCTGGCCGCTAGGTGGCGTTTACGTCGATTTCTCATTTGCTTATACAAATGAGAAAGATACGCCGATTCCCGAACGTTTTTACGCCGCCTCGTCGTCGTTTACGTTGTTTCCGTAAGCGTAAACCTACCCCTGCTATATGAGGGGTAAGTTTCTGAAGGTCCATCGTATGCCATGTTAAGTATGGCGTCAGGACAGCGTCGTCTTTTTCCGTCGTTTACGTCGTTTTAATAAGTCGTTCGCGAATAGCGCTTTACGTCAATGACGCTTACGTCGGCTTCATTGATGTTTTCCGTCGTGAGCTGGAGCATGCGCACTGGGCTATTTGTATGGCAGGTGCAATGCGCAGTTCGATCGTCGCGGGGGCGCGCTTAATTTAAATACAAGCCGCCCCCTTTGAATTACGCGGCCTTACGCCGGGCCATTTACACTACGCCGCCGCAAATTACGGAGCAAGTGCTTTGAGAATACGGCACTTGCTCCAGTAAGTTGCGGCAGCGTAGTGTAAATGGCATACGCTACGCCGCCGCGGATTCTACGTGAATCTGGCCCAGAGTGTTGATCTCATCAGTGTGCTGCTGTTTCTTCATCACCCATTTAGCAGGTTGGGGTGGATACCAGAACAGGCTATATTTCAATACTACAGTGCATTTACAAGAAAGGTTTTATGTGGAACTTATTGTGCTTTCTGGTTGGGGTTCCTGAATTTAGTCCAGGAACTGACTCCGCTATCTGACAGGGGTCCTTTAATTCACTGTTATAATGTAGATCTAGATAAAAGAGCACAAAAAAAGGATAGAAACCTAGAATATAATTATTGATTTTTCGTGAACGACTATAACATCAACACATGATTGCTATATTTATATATATATATATATATATATATATATATATATATATATATATATATATATATATATATATATATATTTATACGATCTCTTCTGCATTTTTTTTTTCAGGATCAGGTGAAAATCTACTTCAACTCATGTCACTTTGCTTTTCTATCCGCAACATTATTTTCCAGATTTTTCCCTGCAGCTGAAGCTGCTGTGTCAATTTCCAGTGGCTTTGACTTTAAAAACACCTCAATAAATGTATATCTGTGTCTGTCACGTTTTTACTTGGTCTAATATGTTACTTAGAAACTCGATCATCGACAAAACAAAGCAAATTATATTTTTGAATCGGGTTCTCTGAATATTTCTGATTGTAGAGGAAGATTAAATTAGGTTAGTTTTTCTAAATATTCTATTAGAAAGCCCTAAGGTACCCTGTGGGTGTTTAAAGGCTACTATATACACACACTAAATAGATTTTTTTAGTTAAAAAACTTTAATTGTTAACTTTAAAATTGTTGTATCTTTGCATCTGATCATAATATGGATATAGACTGAACATGACCATGGGACTCAAGATTATATTAGGAATAATACAATGTCTTGTACACTTTATCTTGGTTATTTACTGAGCCCTCTATACTCCAGTATCACATTGACTGTTAGGCCCCTTTCACACTGGGGCATTTTCGAGCGTTTTTCAGGCACCTTGGCGTTAAAAAAAAGCCTGTAAAGCGCTTGAAAGAAGCCTCATCTGCAACCCCAATGTGAAAGCCTGAGTGCTTTCAGAGCCCTTTCACACTGCCAGCACCCGAAAAACGCTGGTAAAGCACCGCTAAGACCCTAACATTTTAGGGCTTTTTTGCAGTGCCTCAGTGTGAAAGGGCAAGGTGCTTTAAATCCATTTCAATGGAGAGGGGCGTTTTTGGAGCGTTTTTTTTCCGTGCCCAAAAGCTGCTCCAAAGATGCTGCTTGCAGGACTATTTTCAAAGCCCCGCCAGTGCAACGCCTCAGTGTGAAAGAACAAGGCGTTTTTACAGCGCTTTCAATTCATTTCAATGGAGAGGGGCGTTTTCGGAGTGTTTTTTCAGCGCCCAAAAGCTGCTCCAAAGAGTCCATTGAGATTCAAAGACAACTTTTAGCAAACTGTATGTAGGCTAAAGCCCTGTTCACACACACACAGTAAAAAGTCCGCTGAGAAAACCGATGGGAGAGCCGAGAACCCGGCAGGAAAACTGTATGCTCCATCAGCACTGCCTCGCAGTGTCTCCCATAAGTAAGTAGTAGATCTGGCCTAAAAAAAGGTTCTCTATTTTCCCGCCGGTGCATTGCCATGAAATGAGATTTGCCATGGAATGAGATGGTCCGCCTCCATCACATTCTATTGGCTCACTCATGTCACGTGACATATTTAAACGTCAAGTATTGACGCAAACATCAGTCACAGCTAGGCTATCATAGGGAGAGGATCTCCTCTCCCTGTGATTGCCCGATAGCGCTGTCAGCAGCGTGCCTCCCGCCAGCGCTAAGTACACCCCGCGCCCGCGATAGCGCTGTCAGCAGCGTGCCTCCCGCCAGCGCTAAGTACACCCCGCGCCCGCAGCTCTTCCCCATCCCCCATGCTCGCAGCTCTACTCCCCCATTAAGGCTCATGGAACGGGGCTCATGGAACGGGGCGAGTCTACGCTATTAGCGTAGACCTAGCATTGGCTACGTTAGTAGCGTAAACCTGCGCATGCGCAGTATTTACAACATCTGCCCAGTAGTAGACTCGCCCCGTTCCATGAGCCCCGTTCCATGAGCCTTAACGGGGGATTAAAGCTGCGAGCATGGGGGACGGGGAAGAGCTGCGGGCGCGGGGTGTACTTAGCGCTGGCGGGAGGCACGCTGCTGACAGCGCTATCGGGCAATCACAGGGAGAGGAGATCCTCTCCCTATGATAGCCTAGCTGTGACTGATGTTTGCGTCAATACTTGACGTTTAAATATGTCACGTGACATGAGTGAGCCAATAGAATGTGATGGAGGCGGACCATCTCATTCCATGGCAAATCTCATTTCATGGCAATGCACCGGGATTCCCGGCTGTTTTCCTGATGGGAAAACTGCGAGGAAGTATACACACGTCCGGTTTTCCCAGCCAAAAGCTCCCCTGGCAGTGTGTAGGAGGCTAAAGAACATATATATTCCAGCCATGGTCCCGGTTAATCAGACTACAAAGATCTAATATGTAGAAAAGATTGGCTAAACCACACAAGTGTTTTACCCCTAATTTTCCGTTTTATTGGCTTTTCAAAATAACAAACACAGTAATCTACAGGTTGGATGAAAAGGTTAGTGCAACAAAACATTTATGGTATAATGTACATTTTGTATAGAGATGTACACATCAGAGGAATTTGGTCTTAAAAGAGGGACATGCTACTAGGAAGCTAAGCATTACTCAGAGTACTGGAAGCACAGTACACTCAGAACAAAGTACCTGAAGCACAGTACACTCAGAAAAGAGTACCTGAAGCACAGTACACTCAGACAAAGTACCTGAAGCACAGTACACTCAGACAAAGTACCTGAAGCACAGTACACTCAGACAAAGTACCTGAAGCACAGTACACTCAGAACAAAGTACCTGAAGCAGAGTACACTCAGAACAAAGTACCTGAAGCACAGTACACTCAGAACAAAGTACCTGAAGCACAGTACACTCAGAACAAAGTACCTGAAGCACAGTACACTCAGACAAGGTACCTGAAGCACAGTACACTCAGACAAAGTACCCGAAGCACAGTACACTCAGACAAAGTACCTGAAGCACAGTACACTCAGACAAAGTACCTGAAGCACAGTACACTCAGACAAAGTACCTGAAGCACAGTACACTCAGAACAAAGTACCTGAAGCACAGTACACTCAGACAAAGTACCTGAAGCACAGTACACTCAGAACAAAGTACCTGAAGCACAGTACACTCAGACAAAGTACCTGAAGCACAGTACACTCAGAACAAAGTACCTGAAGCACAGAACACTCAGAACAAAGTACCTGAAGCACAGTACACTCAGAACAAAGTACCTGAAGCACAGTACACTCAGAACAAAGTACCTGAAGCACAGTACACTCAGAACAAAGTACCTGAAGCACATTACACTCAGAACAAAGTACCTGAAGCACAGTACACTCAGAACAAAGTACCTGAAGCACAGTACACTCAGACAAAGTACCTGAAGCACAGTACACTCAGAACAGAGTACCTAAAGCAGAGTACACTCAGAACAAAGTACCTGAAGCACAGTACACTCAGACAAAGTACCTGAAGCACAGTACACTCAGACAAAGTACCTGAAGCACAGTACACTCAGAACAAAGTACCTGAAGCACAGTACACTCAGAACAGAGTACTTGAATCACAGTACACTCAGAGCATGGTACCTGGAGCACAATACAGTCAGAACAAAGTGCCTGAAGCACAGTACACTCAGAACAGAGTACTTGAAGCACAGTACACTCAGAACAAGGTACCTGAAGCACAGTACACTCAGAACAAGGTACCTGAAGCACAGTACACTCAGAACAAAGTACCTGAAGCACAGTACACTCAGAACAAAGTACCTGAAGCACAGTACACTCAGACAAAGTACCTGAAGCACAGTACACTCAGAACAGAGTACCTAAAGCAGAGTACACTCAGAACAAAGTACCTGAAGCACAGTACACTCAGACAAAGTACCTGAAGCACAGTACACTCAGAACAAAGTACCTGAAGCACAGTACACTCAGAACAGAGTACTTGAATCACAGTACACTCAGAGCATGGTACCTGGAGCACAATACAGTCATAACAAAGTGCCTGAAGCACAGTACACTCAGAACAGAGTACTTGAAGCACAGTACACTCAGAACAAGGTACCTGAAGCACAGTACACTCAGAACAAGGTACCTGAAGCACAGTACACTCAGAACAAAGTACCTGAAGCACAGTACACTCAGAACAAAGTACCTGAAGCACAGTACACTCAGACAAAGTACCTGAAGCACAGTACACTCAGAACAGAGTACCTAAAGCAGAGTACACTCAGAACAAAGTACCTGAAGCACAGTACACTCAGACAAAGTACCTGAAGCACAGTACACTCAGAACAAAGTACCTGAAGCACAGTACACTCAGAACAGAGTACTTGAATCACAGTACACTCAGAGCATGGTACCTGGAGCACAATACAGTCAGAACAAAGTGCCTGAAGCACAGTACACTCAGAACAGAGTACTTGAAGCACAGTACACTCAGAACAAGGTACCTGACGCACAGTACACTCAGAACAAAGTACTTGAAGCAGAGTACACTCAGAACAGAGTACTTGAATCACAGTACACTCAGAGCATGGTACCTGGAGCACAATACAGTCAGAACAAAGTGCCTGAAGCACAGTACACTCAGAACAGAGTACTTGAAGCACAGTACACTCAGAACAAAGTACCTGAAGCACAGTACACTCAGAACAAAGTACCTGAAGCACAGTACACTCAGACAAAGTACCTGAAGCACAGTACACTCAGAACAGAGTACCTAAAGCAGAGTACACTCAGAACAAAGTACCTGAAGCACAGTACACTCAGACAAAGTACCTGAAGCACAGTACACTCAGAACAAAGTACCTGAAGCACAGTACACTCAGAACAAAGTATCTGAAGCACAGTACACTCAGAACAAAGTACCTGAAGCACAGTACACTCAGACAAAGTACCTGAAGCACAATACACTCAGAACAAAGTGCCTGAAGCACAGTACACTCAGTCAAAGTACCTGAAGCACAGTACACTCAGACAAAGTACCTGAAGCACAGTACACTCAGAACAAAGTACCTGAAGCACAGTACACTCAGAACAAAGTACCTGAAGCACATTACACTCAGAACAAAGTACCTGAAGCACAGTACACTCAGAACAAAGTACCTGAAGCACAGTACACTCAGAACAAAGTACCTGAAGCACAGTACACTCAGACAAAGTACCTGAAACACAGTACACTCAGAACAGAGTACCTAAAGCAGAGTACACTCAGAACAAAGTACCTGAAGCACAGTACACTCAGACAAAGTACCTGAAGCACAGTACACTCAGAACAAAGTACCTGAAGCACAGTACACTCAGAACAGAGTACTTGAATCACAGTACACTCAGAGCATGGTACCTGGAGCACAATACAGTCAGAACAAAGTGCCTGAAGCACAGTACACTCAGAACAGAGTACTTGAAGCACAGTACACTCAGAACAAAGTACCTGAAGCACAGTACACTCAGAACAAAGTACTTGAAGCAGAGTACACTCAGAACAGAGTACTTGAATCACAGTACACTCAGAGCATGGTACCTGGAGCACAATACAGTCAGAACAAAGTGCCTGAAGCACAGTACACTCAGAACAGAGTACTTGAAGCACAGTACATTTAGAACAAAGTACCTGAAGCACAGTACACTCAGAACAAAGTACCTGAAGCACAGTACACTCAGACAAAGTACCTGAAGCACAGTACACTCAGAACAGAGTACCTAAAGCAGAGTACACTCAGACAAAGTACCTGAAGCACAGTACACTCAGACAAAGTACCTGAAGCACAGTACACTCAGAACAGAGTACTTGAAGCACAGTACACTCAGAACAAAGTACCTGAAGCACAGTACACTCAGAACAAAGTATCTGAAGCACAGTGCACTCAGAACAGAGTACCTAAAGCACAGTACACTCAGAAAAGAGTACCTGAAGCACAGTACACCCAGAACAGAGTACCTGAAGCACAGTACACTCAGAACAAAGTACCTGAAGCACAGTACACTCAGAACAAAGTACCTAAAGCACAGTACACTCAGACAAAGTACCTGAAGCACAGTACACTCAGAACAGAGTACCTGAAGCACAGTACACTCAGAACAAAGTACCTGAAGCACGGTACACTCAGACAAAGTACCTGAAGCACAGTACACTCAGAACAGAGTACTTGAAGCACAGTACATTTAGAACAAAGTACCTGAAGCACAGTACACTCAGAACAGAGTACCTGAAGCACAGTACACTCAGACAAAGTACCTGAAGCACAGTACACTCAGAACAAAGTACCTGAAGCACAGTAAACTCAGAACAGAGTACCTGAAGCACAGTACACTCAGAACAAATTACCTGAAGCACAGTAAACTCAGACAAAGTACCTGAAGCACAGTACACTCAGACAAAGTACCTGAAGCACAGTACACTCAGAACAAAGTACCTGAAGCACAGTAAACTCAGACAAAGTACCTGAAGCACAGTACACTCCGAACAAAGTACCTGAAGCACAGTACACTCAGAACAAAGTACCTGAAGCACAGTACACTCAAACAGAGTACCTGAAGCACAGTACACTCAGACAAAGTACCTGAAGCACAGTACACTCAGAACAAAGTACCTGAAGCACAGTACACTCAGACAAAGTACCTGAAGCACAGTACATTCAGAACAGAGTACTTAAAGCACAGTACATTTAGAACAGAGTACCTGAAGCACAGTACACCCAGACAAAGTACCTGAAGCACAGTACACTCAGAACAAAGTACCTGAAGCACAGTACACTCAGAACAGAGTACCTGAAGCACAGCACACTCAGAACCAAGTACCTGAAGCACAGTACACTCAGACAAAGTACCTGAAGCACAGTACACTCAGACAAAGTACCTGAAGCACAGTACACTCAGAACAAAGTACCTGAAGCACAGTACACTCAGACAAAGTGCCTGAAGCACAATACACTCAGAACAAAGTGCCTGAAGCACAGTACACTCAGAACAAAGTACCTGAAGCACAGTACACTCAGAAAAAGTACCTGAAGCACAGTACACTCAGACAAAGTACCTGAAGCACAGTACAGTCAGAACAAAGTACCTGAAGCACAGTAAACTCAGACAAAGTACCTGAAGCACAGTACACTCCGAACAAAGTACCTGAAGCACAGTACACTCAGACAAAGTACCCGAAGCACAGTACATTCAGAACAGAGTACTTGAAGCACAGTACATTTAGAATAAAGTACCTGAAGCACAGAACACTCAGAACAGAGTACCTGAAGCACAGTACACCCAGACAAAGTACCTGAAGCACAGTACACTCAGAACAAAGTACCTGAAGCACAGTACACTCAGACAAAGTACCTGAAGCACAGTACACTCAGAACAAAGTACCTGAAGCACAGTACACTCAGAACAGAGTACTTGAATCACAGTACACTCAGAGCATGGTACCTGGAGCACAATACAGTCAGAACAAAGTGCCTGAAGCACAGTACACTCAGAACAGAGTACTTGAAGCACAGTACACTCAGAACAAAGTACCTGAAGCACAGTACACTCAGAACAAAGTACTTGAAGCAGAGTACACTCAGAACAGAGTACTTGAATCACAGTACACTCAGAGCATGGTACCTGGAGCACAATACAGTCAGAACAAAGTGCCTGAAGCACAGTACACTCAGAACAGAGTACTTGAAGCACAGTACATTTAGAACAAAGTACCTGAAGCACAGTACACTCAGAACAAAGTACCTGAAGCACAGTACACTCAGACAAAGTACCTGAAGCACAGTACACTCAGAACAGAGTACCTAAAGCAGAGTACACTCAGACAAAGTACCTGAAGCACAGTACACTCAGACAAAGTACCTGAAGCACAGTACACTCAGAACAGAGTACTTGAAGCACAGTACACTCAGAACAAAGTACCTGAAGCACAGTACACTCAGAACAAAGTATCTGAAGCACAGTGCACTCAGAACAGAGTACCTAAAGCACAGTACACTCAGAAAAGAGTACCTGAAGCACAGTACACCCAGAACAGAGTACCTGAAGCACAGTACACTCAGAACAAAGTACCCGAAGCACAGTACACTCAGAACAAAGTACCTAAAGCACAGTACACTCAGACAAAGTACCTGAAGCACAGTACACTCAGAACAGAGTACCTGAAGCACAGTACACTCAGAACAAAGTACCTGAAGCACGGTACACTCAGACAAAGTACCTGAAGCACAGTACACTCAGAACAGAGTACTTGAAGCACAGTACATTTAGAACAAAGTACCTGAAGCACAGTACACTCAGAACAGAGTACCTG
This sequence comes from Rana kukunoris, assembly GCA_029574335.1. Lineage (NCBI taxonomy): Eukaryota > Metazoa > Chordata > Amphibia > Anura > Ranidae > Rana > Rana kukunoris. The sequence goes on from CM056050.1 coordinate 462,309,006, forward strand.
AAGCACAGTACACTCAGACAAAGTACCTGAAGCACAGTACACTCAGAACAAAGTACCTGAAGCACAGTAAACTCAGAACAGAGTACCTGAAGCACAGTACACTCAGAACAAATTACCTGAAGCACAGTAAACTCAGACAAAGTACCTGAAGCACAGTACACTCAGACAAAGTACCTGAAGCACAGTACACTCAGAACAAAGTACCTGAAGCACAGTAAACTCAGACAAAGTACCTGAAGCACAGTACACTCCGAACAAAGTACCTGAACCACAGTACACTCAGAACAAAGTACCTGAAGCACAGTACACTCAAACAGAGTACCTGAAGCACAGTACACTCAGACAAAGTACCTGAAGCACAGTACACTCAGAACAAAGTACCTGAAGCACAGTACACTCAGACAAAGTACCCGAAGCACAGTACATTCAGAACAGAGTACTTAAAGCACAGTACATTTAGAACAAAGTACCTGAAGCACAGAACACTCAGAACAGAGTACCTGAAGCACAGTACACCCAGACAAAGTACCTGAAGCACAGTACACTCAGAACAAAGTACCTGAAGCACAGTACACTCAGAACAGAGTACCTGAAGCACAGCACACTCAGAACCAAGTACCTGAAGCACAGTACACTCAGACAAAGTACCTGAAGCACAGTACACTCAGACAAAGTACCTGAAGCACAGTACACTCAGAACAAAGTACCTGAAGCACAGTACACTCAGACAAAGTGCCTGAAGCACAATACACTCAGAACAAAGTGCCTGAAGCACAGTACACTCAGAACAAAGTACCTGAAGCACAGTACACTCAGAAAAAGTACCTGAAGCACAGTACACTCAGACAAAGTACCTGAAGCACAGTACAGTCAGAACAAAGTACCTGAAGCACAGTAAACTCAGACAAAGTACCTGAAGCACAGTACACTCCGAACAAAGTACCTGAAGCACAGTACACTCAGACAAAGTACCCGAAGCACAGTACATTCAGAACAGAGTACTTGAAGCACAGTACATTTAGAATAAAGTACCTGAAGCACAGAACACTCAGAACAGAGTACCTGAAGCACAGTACACCCAGACAAAGTACCTGAAGCACAGTACACTCAGAACAAAGTACCTGAAGCACAGTACACTCAGAACAGAGTACCTGAAGCACAGTACACTCAGAACCAAGTACCTGAAGCACAGTACACTCAGACAAAGTACCTGAAGCACAGTACACTCATACAAAGTACCTGAAGCACAGTACACTCATACAAAGTACCTGAAGCACAGTACACTCGGAACAAAGTACCTGAAGCACAGTAAACTCAGACAAAGTACCTGAAGCACAGTACACTCAGAACAAAGTACCTGAAGCACAGTACACTCAGAACAAAGTACCTGAAGCACAGTACACTCAAACAGAGTACCTGAAGCAAAGTACACTCAGACAAAGTACCTGAAGCACAGTACACTCAGAACAAAGTACCTGAAGCACAGTACACTCAGACAAAGTACCTGAAGCACAGTACATTCAGAACAGAGTACCTGAAGCACAGTACACTCAGAACAAAGTACCTGAAGCACAGTACACTCAGACAAAGTACCTGAAGCACAATACACTCAGAACAAAGTGCCTGAAGCACAGTGCACTCAGAACAAAGTGCCTGAAGCACAGTGCACTCAGAACAAAGTACCTGAAGCAAAGTACACTCAGACAAAGTACCTGAAGCACAGTACACTCAGAACAAAGTACCTGAAGCACAGTACACTCAGAACAAAGTACCTGAAGCACAGTACACTCAGACAAACTACCTGAAGCACAGTACACTCAGAACAGAGTACCTAAAGCAGAGTACACTCAGAACAAAGTACCTGAAGCACAGTACACTCAGAACAAAGTACCTGAAGCACAGTACACCCAGACAAAGTACCTGAAGCACAGTACACTCAGAACAAAGTACCTGAAGCACAGTACACTCAGAACAGAGTACCTGAAGCACAGTACACTCAGAACAAAGTACCTGAAGCACAGTACACTCAGAACAAAGTACCTGAAGCACAGTACACTCAGACAAAGTACCTGAAGCACAGTACACTCAGAACAGAGTACCTAAAGCAGAGTACACTCAGACAAAGTACCTGAAGCACAGTACACTCAGAACAAAGTACCTGAAGCACAGTACACTCAGAACAGAGTACTTGAATCACAGTACACTCAGAGCATGGTACCTGGAGCACAATACAGTCAAAACAAAGTGCCTGAAGCACAGTACACTCAGAACAGAGTACTTGAAGCACATTACACTCAGACAAAGTACCTGAAGCACAGTACACTCCGAACAAAGTACCTGAAGCACAGTACACTCAGACAAAGTACCTGAAGCACAGTACACTCAGAACAAAGTACCTGAAGCACAGTACACTCAGAACAGAGTACTTGAAGCACAGTACACTCAGAACAAAGTACCTGAAGCACAGTACACTCAGAACAAAGTACCTGAAGCACAGTACACTCAGAACAGAGTACCTAAAGCACAGTACACTCAGAAAAGAGTACATGAAGCACAGTACAAAGTACCTGGCCAGTCAGTCTTCTATTGATGGAATATCTGTTGCTTCTAGGAGGTTGGACGCTAGGCAAAGCAAAGGGCACAACATTTAGTGACTATACTCCATGTACAGAATAAACTTGGAAGTAGCCATTAGTGAGCAAATGGTAGTAATGGAAGCACAGTACACTCAGACAAAGTACCTGAAGCACAGTACACTCAGAACAGAGTACCTAAAGCAGAGTACACTCAGAACAAAGTACCTGAAGCACAATACACTCAGACAAAGTACCTGAAGCACAGTACACTCAGAACAAAGTACCTGAAGCACAGTACACTCAGAACAAAGTACCTGAAGCACAGTACACTCAGAACAAAGTACCTGAAGCACAGTACACTCAGAACAGAGTACCTGAAGCACAGTACACTCAGAACAAAGTACCTGAAGCACAGTACACTCAGAACAGAGTACCTGAAGCACAGTACACTCAGACAAAGTACCTGAAGCACAGTACACTCAGAACAGAGTACCTGAAGCACAGTACACTCAGAACAAAGTACCTGAAGCACAGTACACTCAGACAAAGTACCTGAAGCACAGTACACTCAGAACAGAGTACTTGAAGCACAGTACACTCAGAACAAAGTACCTGAAGCACAGTACACTCAGAACAAAGTACCTGAAGCACAGTACACTCAGAACAGAGTACCTAAAGCACAGTACACTCAGAAAAGAGTACCTGAAGCACAGTACAAAGTACCTGGCCAGTCAGTCTTCTATTGATGGCATATCTGTTGCTTCTAGGAGGTTGAACACTAGGCAAAGCAAAGGGCACAACTCGGAAGTAGCCATCAGTGAGCAAATGGTAGTAATGGAAGCACAGTACACTCAGACAAAGTACCTGAAGCACAGTACACTCAGAACAGAGTACTTGAAGCACAGTACACTCAGAACAAAGTACCTGAAGCACAGTACACTCAGAACAAAGTACCTGAAGCACAGTACACCCAGAACAGAGTACCTAAAGCACAGTACACTCAGAAAAGAGTACCTGAAGCACAGTACAAAGTACCTGGCCAGTCAGTCTTCTATTGATGGCATATCTGTTGCTTCTAGGAAGTTGAACACTAGGCAAAGCAAAGGGCACAACTCGGAAGTAGCCATCAGTGAGCAAATGGTAGTAATGGAAGCACAGTACACTCAGACAAAGTACCTGAAGCACAGTACACTCAGAACAGAGTACCTAAAGCAGAGTACACTCAGAACAAAGTACCTGAAGCAAAGTACACTCAGACAAAGAACCTGAAGCACAGTACACTCAGAACAAAGTACCTGAAGCACAGTACACTCAGAACAAAGTACCTGAAGCACAGTACACTCAGAACAAAGTACCTGAAGCACAGTACACTCAGACAAAGTACCTGAAGCACAGTACACTCAGAACAGAGTACCTGAAGCACAGTACACTCAGAACAAAGTACCTGAAGCACAGTACACTCAGAACAAAGTACCTGAAGCACAGTACACTCAGACAAAGTACCTGAAGCACAGTACACTCAGAACAGAGTTCCTGAAGCACAGTACACTCAGAACAAAGTACCTGAAGCACAGTACACTCAGAACAATTTCCCAGTATGCATTGTGGCACGTCCAGTAATTCACACCTCCTTGAACTCTCTAACACGTAGAGAGTATCGTGCCGCACAGATGAAGTTCCCAGGAGGGGGCGAGCACATCACTGACCACCACAGTAAAGCCTCCCTTCACGGTGGTGAGTAACAATCAGACAAGCAGGAATTGAACAGAACAGAGAAGAAATAGAGCAACTTCTGAGCAAAAACCAACAATGAGGAAGTGAAAAGAGGAAAGTCTGCAGGTAAAGGATGCTTATTATGAAAAAAAAAACATTTTCCTTTACAAATTATGGATTGGCACTACATACAAATTACAACGGCACCTTCCTTGCTTTCACTGATGCAAACTGGTCTATGATCTGTTCAAAGTCAGTTTTTTCTGTTTCTTCTCTTTCTACACTCAGCAGAGCAAGATCACAGAGTCTGTCTTGAGCCATGGAGGCTCTCAAATACGAAAGTATTAGTTTTAACTTGCTAAATGATCTCTCAGGCCATGTACACAAGACCGAGGTTCTCGCTGGAAACCAGCGAGAACCTCGCTGGAAGCTGCATTCCAGCGAGGACCTCGGCCGTGTGTACACTCTCGGCGAGCTTCCCGTCGGGAAGCCCGTCGAGCAGAAATAGAGAGCACGCTCTCTATTTGCTCGACGGCCCGCCTGGAAGAATGGCTGGTTGCCATTCCCGACGGGCGGGTCGCCGATTTCGACGGCCGGCAGGGAACCTCGACGGGCGGAACGATGTGTTCTGCCCGTCGAGGTTCTCTGCCGTGTGTACACGGCCTCACAGCTGGCGATGGAAACTGCAATAGTTAGCATTATCTGAATAGCTATGCAAAGATTGGGGAAGACACTCTCATCTCCATATTGAACAATAAATTTGAGAAGCTCTTTAGGTCTTGTTATTTTCATGTTGGCACGACTTAATACAGTAGCAACATTCTGCAATCCAAAATTTTTTCATATAGCTGCTGTTCATCAACATCAGAGCTGTAGAAGTCCGCCAAATTTTCACACTTCCTTTTTAGGTCGTTATTGTAGGCACCGGAACACAGTCCCCCAACATCGAGAAGGAACCCAAACTTGGCGTCAGTGTCATGCAAACGGGTGAACCTTTCATCCATTTCTCTGTGAAGGCGGTCAAGTGTTCCCTTCATGACTCTTTCCTTCTCTTCCTTGGCTAATAACCCAACATCTCTTAAGTTCTCACCAGGCATTCTTTTCTTTCTTTTCTCTGACGTCTTTCTACTTCAATATTCCAGTGACTCACTGACTAAAACTTCTCTGTCATCATCAAAATGATCTCGGAGGGCTTTCAAATCCAGGGCAGGATCGTGAAAGTTCATGCTAGGATCCTGCAGCCTCTTTTGAATACGGTCAATGCGAATAAGTACTTTGTTCCAAAATCCTAGCAAAGTCAGAAAATCGTAACTCAACATGCGGTTACACAGCTGTCTTGCATCACTTCTTGTTTCACTAGTCTCATTTTCATTGTCTGTCATTGTCTTGGAGAACTTGAACTATCTCCTCAAAGTAGTTGTTGACAGGCTTCACTGCTTCTATCCTTGCACTCCACCTTGTTTCAGACTCTGATTTAAAGCGGATGGCCCATTAAAAAAATATATTAAAAGCCAGCAGCTACAAATACTGCAGCTGATGACTTTTAATATTAGGACACTTACCTGTCCTGGAGTCCAGCAGCGTCCGCAGTAGAGGACGAGCGATCGCTCTTCACCCTGCTGCTCCCCCCTCCATCCACATTGAGGGAACCAGGAAGTGAAGCGCTCCGGCTTCACTGCCCGGTTCCCTACCGCGAATGCGCGATTCTAATAAACATGTAGCAGGTGCAGGGGACTCCACGGAAGGTGTCAAACAACTTGTTCCAGGCTTTTCAAAGAAGGCCATGAAGAACTTGCTTGACTTCTTGGCTTCCTCCACCTCCAACTTTCGTCTCTTCCGTCCCTCAGCCCCACTTTCCTTCTTCTTTGTCAAGAAAGCTTTCATGCTTTTGCAATACACCTGAACATTGATAGAAGTGGGCTGTCAGGGCTGGTGCTCTCCACTTCTGTCACTTGGCTCTCCAATTTTTTTCTTTAGTAATTTTAAAGAAGAACACATACACAAGATACTCAACGACTTACATTTCACTGACAATGACCCATACACATGCTCTCAGATACACATGCTGACTGTGGCACACACACACACAATGGCCCGCTGATGATGCCAACTCACACTCATTAAAATACATTGGTGCACACAGTAAATCATACAAAAACAATGACACACACTAACACACAATCAAGGGACAGAGAGGGACACTGGTGACAGATGGAGAGGGACGCAGTGTGATGAGGACAGAGAGGATTGTTGACGTCCTAGGTGAAACCTAATTTTTCCAACCCCCCTGGCTCCAGTAATATCAGCACCCATAAATGCGGTAACAGCACCCATAAATACAGCTTTACCAGCACCAATAAATGTAGTAACATCAGCACCCATAATTGCAGTAACATCAGCACCCATAAATGCAGTAACATCAGCACCCAAAAATGCGGCTTTACCAGCACCAATAAATGCAGTAACATCAGCACCCATAATTGCAGTAACATCAGCACCCATAAATGCGGCTTTACCAGCACCAATAAATGCAGTAACATCAGCACCCATAATTGCAGTAACATCAGCACCCATAAATGTGGCCTCACCAGCATCCATAAATGCGGCCGTTCCAGAACTGACGTTCCAGGTGAAACCTAATTTTTCCAACCCCCCTGGCTCCAGTAATATCAGCACCCATAAATGCGGTAACAGCACCCATAAATGCAGCTTTACCAGCACCAATAAATGCAGTAACATCAGCACCCATAATTGCAGTAACATCAGCACCCATAAATGCAGTAACATCAGCACCCAAAAATGCGGCTTTACCAGCACCAATAAATGCAGTAACATCAGCACCCATAATTGCAGTAACATCAGCCCCCTTAAATGCGGCTTTACCAACACCAATAAATGCAGTAACATCAGCACCCATAATTGCAGTAACATCAGCACCCATAAATGTGGCCTCACCAGCATCCATAAATGCGGCCGTTCCAGAACTCGAAAATACAGTAACATCAGCACCCATAAATGCAGTAACATCAGCACCCAGAAATGCAGTAACATCAGCACCCAGAAATGCAGTAACATCAGCACCCAGAAATGCAGTAACATCAGCACCCATAAATGCAGTAACATCAGCACCCATAAATGCGGCTTTACCAGCACCAATAAATGCAGTAACATCAGCACCCATAATTGCAGTAACATCAGCACCCATAAATGCGGCTTTACCAGCACCAATAAATGCAGTAACATCAGCACCCATAATTGCAGTAACATCAGCACCCATAAATGCGGCCTCACCAGCATCCATAAATGCGGCCGTTCCAGAACTCAAAAATACAGTAACATCAGCACCCATAAATGCAGTAACATCAGCACCCATAAATGCAGTAACATCAGCACCCATAAATGAAGTAAAATCAGCACCCATAAATTCGGCCTCACCAGCATCCATAAATGCGGCCGTTCCAGAACTCAAAAATACAGTAACATCAGCGCCCATAAATGCAGTAACATCAGCACCCATAAATGCAGTAACATCAGCACCCATAAATGCAGTAACATCAGCACCCATAAATGAAGTAAAATCAGCACCCATAAATTAAGTAAAATCAGCACCCATAAATGCGGCCTTACCAGAACCCATAAATGCAGTAACATCAGCACCCATAAATGCGGCTTTACCAGAACCCATATATACAGTAACATCCGCACCCATATATACTGTACAGTAACATCCACACCCATAAATACACTAACATCTACACCCATAAATACAGTAACATCCACACCCATAAATACAGTAACATCAGCACCCATAAATAAAGAGGAATCGTGCGGTGTATGGGCACTTAGCAGGAGGGAGAGATTGGCCTCCATGGGGACGCATCATGCGGTGTACGGGCACAGCACTGGGCAGAAAGGCAGAGTGGAACGGAACATCAGAGACAGTGACTGTGCGCAGTGGAACACAGACAGGTCACACTCACTGGCAGGAATGCGCAGCGGTGCAGGGGATGTTTCCTCATAATGGATACAGTCCTCCGCCACTGCTGCTCCAGCTCCTCTGACAATGTACAGGGGGAGAGAGGGAGTAGGATCACCAGCGGCCCTGTCCGCTTAGCACACACGCACAATCGCACATGATGATGACTTAAGGCCTCTTTTACGCTGGGGGGGTGGGGTCGTCGGTGGTAAAGTGCTGCTATTTTTAACTGTGCTTTACCATCTTTTTTGTGGCGCTGTTTAGCCGCTAGCGGGGCGCTTTTAACCCCCGCTAGCAGCCGAGAAAGGGTTAAAAAAAACGCCTGCAAAGCACCGCTTTGATTTTAATGGGCAGGGGCACTTTAACCACTTAAGACCCGGACCAATACGCTGGCAAATGACCCAAGGGGTTTTTGCGATTCGGCACTGCGTCGCTTTAACAGACAATTGCGCGGTCGTGCGACGTGGCTCCCAAACAAAATTTGCGTCCTTTTTTTCCCACAAATAGAGCTTTCTTTTGGTGGTATTTGATCACCTCTGCGGTTTTTATTTTTTGCGCTATAAACAAAAATAGAGCGACAATTTAAAAAAAAATGCAATATTTTTTACTTTTTGCTATAATAAATATCCCCCAAAAATATATAAAAAAAATTTTTTTTCCTCAGTTTAGGCCGATACGTATTCTTCTACATATTTTTGGTAAAAAAAATCGCAATAAGCGTTTATCGGTTGGTTTTCGCAAAATTTATAGCGTTTACAAAATAAGGGATAGTTTTATTGCATTTTTATTAATTATTTTTTTTTTTACTACTAATAGCGGCGATCAGCGATTTTTTTCGTGACTGCGACAATATGGCGGACACTTCGGACAATTTTGACACATTTTTGGGACAATTGTCATTTTCACAGCAAAAAATGCATTTAAATTGCATTGTTTACTGTGGAAATGACAGTTGCAGTTTGGGAGTTAACCACAGGTGGCGCTGTAGGGAATGTGTGCCCTAATGTGTGTGTTTACAACTGTAGGGGGGTGTGGCTGTAGGTGTGACGTCATCGATCGTGTCCCCCTATTACAGGGATGACGCGATCGATGCTCCGGCCACAGAGAAGCACGGGGAAGCCGTGTGTACACACGGCTCTCCCCGTTCTTCCGCTCCAGGGACGGATCGCCGCACTGCAGCGGCGATCGGGTCCGCGAATCCCGCGGTCCCGGAGCTTCGGACCGGGTCGCGGGCGCGCGCCCGCGGGCGCGCGCCCGCGACTCACGGCTAGGTACTAAAACCAACGTATATATACGTTGATGTGCCCAGCCGTGCCATTCTGCCGACGTATATGTGCAGGAGGCGGTCCTTAAGTGGTTAAGAGCCACTTCTACAGCGCCTCAAAGATGCTGCTTGCAGGACATTTTTTAATGTCTTGTCAACGCACTGCTCCAGTGTAAAAGCCCTCTGGCTTTTTTTGCACAGGAGTGAATGGAGCCGCTCTTTCAGGGCGCTTTACAGTTGCTACAGTGCTACAAAATAGAGCACTCGAATGTGAAAGGCCGAGGACTTTAACACTGGAGCGGTTGGCAGGACATTAAAAAAAGTCCTGCGAGCTGCATCTTTAAGGCGCTGTAACTGTAAGAACAGTGTACACACTGATTCAAACGTGCCCCTGCTCATTAAAACCAATGGGCAGCGTCGCTGAACCGCCAGCAATGCACCACTGCAGCTGCCCTTTGCGGGCGGTTTTAACTCTTTTTGGGCTGCTAGTGTTTGTGCTGGCAGGACGCTCAAAGTCCTGTCAGCCACATCTTTGAGGCACCCTGCTAGTGGCTGAATAGCGCTGCAAAAAACGTCAGTCACGCGCTGCTAAAATAGCGGCGCTTTACCGCCAATGGCGCAACGCCCCAGTGCATAGCCATAGATATCCTAAATAAAGTGATTTCTGCAAGTAGTACCTGCACAAATCACTTTATTTATATCTATGGCTATGCAGAATTATAATTTGCTATCATCATGAAAAAAGTCATCATGTGCTGGGCACAAACAGAAGCATGCAGCCAATCCAATATAGTGTTTAATATGAATTAAATAAATTATAATTCTGCATAGCCATAGATATAAATAAAGTGATTTGTGCAGGTACTACTTGCAGAAATCACTTTATTTAGGATATCTATGGCTATGCAGAATTCTAATTTATTAATTCCATATATTAAGCACTATATTTGGTTGGTACACATCATTATATTGTACACATTGATGAAGCAGCATGTGTGATGTGAGTGTGACTGTTTGGAATACCGTAACTGCTGCAGTCCTGCCTGGCTGTGGTTTCCACTAGAGTCTCCTCTGGCTCTGAGTAGGAACTAAGTCTCCTCCACACTCGAGTCTCCACTGTCAGGCCGCGTACACACGACCAAATACATCTGTTCAAATCGGTCTGGAAGACCGATTTGAACAGATTTGTCTGCTGGGATGTATTGGTTTGATCGTGTACACACGATCAAACCAAAATCCCCGCCGGCAGACAACGTGCTGACGTGGCGGTGATGTGGCGGTGACGTTGACGCCGCCACGTCACCGCACCAGGAAGTAAAACACTTCCGCGCATGCGTCGAATCCATTCGATGCATGTGCGAGCAGATATGTCTGCTGGTTAGCGTACTAACCAGAAGACATGTCGGAGGGACGGATTCCCAGGCCAAATCTCTCTGTCCGCCCGTATACACGATCAAATCTGTCTGCTGAAACGGTCTGGCAGACCGTTTCCAGCAGACAGATTTGATTGTGTGTACGCGGCCTCAGACTAGACAGTTCTTCTTCTCCCCCTCACCTCACAAGTGACGACAGTGACGTTGCCAACACGTTGGCGCTCGGGAGATGCTGCGCAGAGGGGGGTAGGCGGAGCCTAAGATGGAGCAAGTCATTCTGCAAGTTAGCAGAATGACAATCTGGGTAAAACCATTTAAAGAAGAGCCTGCGGTTCGTGCCTGCCCCTCTCCTACTGTCCTCCTACATGCCAGCCAGCATAACAGACAGTATTTTTTAAGGAATTGCCGTGCCACCGACAACACAGGGGATATAGTGCAGAATGTGGCCACAGAACAGGTGGGAATTTTTTTTTGTGAGTGGTTTTTTTTCCGCCCCCCCTCCCATGGCGCCTATGGCACGTGCCATGGCTGCCATAGCTTGGATACGCCACTGTGTGTATCCCTAGTAAAATGTATTCAAATTCGCAACAAAAAGTGATAACTAGAAAATGCATTTCCTGCAGAAAATGTGTGGGAATGCTGAATAGCTGAATTGCTAAGCCTGCACCAAAGCCATTCACCATAACCACCACACTATCTTTAGGGCATACAAGCAGTGTTCCTTCAGTACTTATAAAGCCTCTTTTTGATCATTAAAGGAGTTGTAAAGGTAAAACAAATTTTCCCTAGATAGCTTCCTTTACCTTAGTGCAGTCCTCTTTCACTTACCTCATCCTTTGATTTTGCTGATTATTTCTTCTGAGAAATCCTCACTTCCTGTTCTTCTGTCTGTAACTCCACACAGTAATGCAAGGCTGTTTCCCTGGTGTGGAGAAAGCCTCTTGAGGGGGGAGGGGGTGAGCAGGACACCCACTAACACACAGATTCCTTCTCTATCTGCAAAGTAGAGTGTCCTGACTTGCCTGGTCGCCCCTCCCCCTCAAGAGGTTTTCTCCACACCAGGTAAGTGAAGGAGGACTGCACTGAGGTAAAATAAGCTATTTTGTGAACGTATCGGTATAAAATTTGTGTTGGGCATGTCAGCGATTTAAAAAAGAGGTTCTTTGTGCGTTTTGCTGCAAAATTTATAGAATTTTTTACATGACAGTCAATGGAAGAAAATTTGGAACTCTTGTCATTTAGAAGCTCCAGCAACCAAAAGTAAAAGGTGTATCACAAAACTGAGCACATTGCCTGAAACCAGACAAAAATACCTACGTTTTGATATATAAATTGTGTATGACAAGTAGATCTTGTGGGCGTGAGAGCAATTTGTTCCCCCTTTATAAAGATTTTTTTTATTTTATTTCTCTGCTCTAATGATGTCATCATCCACTCTACCCCAGCCCCATAGAAACACTGTTTAATCGATAACATTTTCTGAAAAAATCAACTTAAACTGCTTTTTCACAAAAACTGTAAAAGATATCAAACTAACAAGTCATAGCTGGATAGCTGAATATTTTGTGAACGTTTTAAAGTTTGAAACGTTTTAAAGTAGGTGAAAGTATGAAGAAGCTGAAACTTTTTTAAAGATTTGAAACATGTTCTAATTGACTTCAATGTTAAAAAAAGTGTCTAAAAGCGTAATATTTTAAAAAGTATAAATAATACAAAAAAAGTTTAAGAAGTCCCATCATTAGCTGAACGAGATGAACATTTTAAAAGTTGAATGGTCTTAATAGCTGAAAGTATGCAGAAGTTACGCAGAGCCAAAAAACTTACGGAAATAAAATTAAGAATAATAAAAAAAAACGAATATCAATACTGGGAATCCTTGTTATAGCATTCCCACTAATAATTAATGTGCTACTATACATTACACAGCATATAGCAGTCAGTGAATAGTAGACCTACCAACCTCCCAGGATCCTGTGTCTCCTGCTCGGCAGCACCTATTAAGAGCAGTGGTGCAGGACAGATCTCAACAGGTAAGTTCAAACAAACAACAATGAGTAACTGGAGTGATCCCAGGGACACATGACCGCTACCTCTCCCAGCATCCCACCCCTCTCCTCCTACCTCTGCTCCCTCCGCCAATCACTCTCCCGGCAGCAAATGGGAGAGAACAGAGCACATTGTTCCTCTCCCTCCCTCCTGTACTGCAAGGAACTATGGGTATTGTAGTCCAGAGGGGCAGGATTGCCTGGAGCTACAAAGTGTAATGATTACACTGGTGAGGCTGCATTGATGGGCACTGATGAGGCTGCATTGATGGACACTGATCGGGCTGCATTAATGGACACTGGTGAGGCTGCATTGATTGCTTTGGTGAGGCTCCACTGATAGACACTGACAAGGCTTCACTGATGGGCACTGATGAGGCTGTGCTGATGAGTACTGTTGAGTATAATCACGGTCGCTGATATAAATCACGGGGCCCCGTACAGCCTACCTGACGGGGCCCCCTTCAGCTCCACCCCTGGTCCCTCCTTCAGCTTCACCCCTGGCCCCTCCCCAGATGCCATATTGTGCTGCACAGTGCCACCCATGCCATGCCACCCCAGTGTTTACAGGCATTTCACAAAAGTTACTACATTTTTAGGTCCAAATTTCAGTATTTAGGCTACAAACAAGTACGCTAGGCAAATAGCAATGTGATTTAAGGTAAGAAAATATACTTTTGTTATTTTCGGTATAATAAGGGCAAATTATTTAGTCACATCACCCCATGCCTCCATCCCCCTGTGCCACCAACACCCCCTGTCTTCACCCCTCCTGCAGTGCCTCCAACACCCCCTGCCTCCATTGCCCTCTGCGGGGGGGGTGGCCCGTTTTTACAAAATTGTCCGTAAAAATATGGACGGTTGGCAACACTGTGCCGCCCGCCAATGCCATATTGTGCTGCAGACAGTGCCACCCATGCCATCAATGGCATAATGCTATTGGCAGCATGGGTAGCACTGTCTGCAGCACATTATGGCATGGGTGGCACTGTCACTGTCTCTGCAGGCAGCACATGCATTATGGGCCATAACGCATGTTATGCCATAACGCATGTGCTACCTGCAGACAGTGCCACCCATGCCGCTAATGCCATATTGTGCTGCAGACAGTGCCACCCATGCTATATTGTGCTGCAGACAATGCCACCAATGCAATATTGTGCTGCAGACAGTGCCACCCATGCCGTAATGTGCTGCAGACAGTGGCATCCATGACGCTAATGCCATAACGCACATGCTCCCTGCTGACAGTGCCACCCATGCTACCAATGCCATATTGTGCTGCAGACACTGCCACCCATGCCTCCAATGGCATAATGCACATGCGTTATGGCATTAGCGTCATGGGTGGCACTGTCTGCAGCACATTACGGCATTGGTGGCATGGCATGGCTGGCACTGTCTCTGCAGGCAGCACATGCGTTATGGGCAGACAGAGCCACCCATGCCAATCTTGCCATAATGTATAGTCTATACAGTATAGATGCTACTTGCAGTAGTAGTAGGAGATCTTGAAGCCCCCCCCCCCCCCAAGCACACACCTGTGTAATTTTTAGCTGCCTGGTCCCAAGGAGTCACTTCTTCCCTGATGGCTGCTGCTGCCTGGACTTGAGGGTCAGTTAGATGGGATGCCTCTGTCAACATCCTCTGCTGCCGCTGCTCGCCTGAGTCGCCCTGTCGCCTCACTGCTACTCAGGGCTGGGCTGGGACAAAAATTTGGCCCTGGACTTCATCCAGACTGGCCCACTTTGACAGGTCTCTCCCATGGCGGCCGGACAACTCCCGCACCCCCCCCCCCCCGGCCACCCGCACCCCCTCTCCCTCTTCACTAGCCACTAGCTGTTCTACTTTATTAGAGTAGAATGGCTGTTACTGGTACTCTTATAGGCAGTACCAGTGGGGAAGCTAGACATTATTTCACCTGGGGCAAAGAATCAGTTTGGTGCCCCCCCCCCTTATGGGACAAGATTAGGCAGAAGTGAGAAACTCCCAGGCCATAGCTGTTGAGTCAACTGTCTGTCCCCTCCCCTCCATGCTCCTCTGTCATCCCCCTGCTCCTCTGGTCCTCCCCCTGTTCCTATGTCACCCCGCCCCCACTTCTCTGTTCATCCCCCATGCTCCTCTGTCATCCCCCTGCTCCTCCCCTTGCTCCTCTGGTCCTTCCTCTGCTTCTCTGTCCCCCCCCCTAGGTGAGTGCTGTAGGTAGGGAGAGGAGGTGAGCGCTGTGGAAAGGGAGAGACAGAGGAGCGGAGGAGTGCGGCGGTCCGCTGTCACTGAAGCCGGCCCATTGAGCCATCAGCCCACCAGGAAACTCCCTGTAGTCCCAATGGCCTGCTGCTACTTCTCACGTGGAGGGACTCAGAGACAGGAAGGCATCACTCCGTCTCCGCGGCGCCAGGAGAACGGCACTACATATACGACGCGCTGGCCAGACTTGAGCCAGCACTAGGAGCAGGCGCGGTAGAGGTATTATTCCACGCCCGAAATACACAAAATAGTCCCTTTTCTGCCGACAGCCCGCCACCATACTGCAATTAGCGATCAGGGAAAAAAAATTAAAATCTAAACGGGGGTTTGTGGAGAGATGTAGGCGGGTTGGCCTTGCGCCAGATCGACGTTTAGGCACATGGTTGGAGGATTTTTTTTTGCATTAACTTACTTTTCTGATCAGGTTGCCGGGCCCCCCTGCTGGCCAGGCCCGGTACAACAGGGCCAGTTGTACTGGCCTATCAGCGGCTAATGAGGGAGTGTCATGCCCCCCCCCCCCGGGGACGGTATCTGAAGGATGCAGCCAGGGAAGATGTCAAGATGCTGCTGGATGGATCTAATGGGTGCAAGATGTGTGTGTGGGCAGGGCCAGTGCTCCTGCTAGGCAGCTGTGGGGCACAGCTATGGCCACTGACTCCCTCATTAGCGTGGCTGGGGAACATGAGGGGCCCTACACAGGGCTGGGGCTCGGACTAACTCTCCAGAGAAAGCAGCAGCTGTGAAGGAAATTCCATCACAGCTTCTGCAGAGGAGGTCAGCAGCAGCTCAGCTTGCGAGGAGGGCGATAGCAGAGGAGGCAGGCACAAGGCCAGCTGGGGAGGTGGAGGAGAAGGGCATAAGGACAGCTGGGGAGGTGGAAGAGAAGGGCACAAGAACAACTGGGGAGGTCGAGGAGGAGGGCACGAGGACAGCTGGGGAGGTGGAGGAGGAGGGCATAAGGACAGCTGGGGAGGTGGAAGAGGAGGGCATGAGGACAGCTGGGGAGGTGGAAGAGGAGGGCACAAGAACAGCTGGGGAGGTGGAGGAGGAGGGCACAAGGACAGCTGGGGTGATGGAGGAGGAGGGCACAAAGACAGCTGGGGAGGAGGAGGAGGCACGAGGACAGCTGGGGAGGAGGAGGAGGAGGTCACAAGGACAGCTGGGGAGGTGGAGGAGGAGGGCATGAGGACAGCTGGGGAGGTGGAAGAGGAGGGCACAAGAACAGCTGGGGAGGTGGAGGAGGGCACAAGGATAGCTGGGGAGGTGGAGGAAAAGGGCATGAGAACAGCTGGGGAGGTGAAAGAGGTGGGCACAAGAACAGCTGGGGAGGTGGAGGAGGAGGGCACGAGGACAGTTGGGGTGGTGGAGGAGGAGGGCACGAGAACAGCTGGGGAGGTGGAGGAGGAGGCACGAGGACAGCTGGGGAGGTGGGCACAAGGACAGCTGGGAAGATGTAGGAGGAGGAGGGCATGAGGGCAGCTGGGGTGGTGGAGGAGGAGGGCATGAGGACAGCTGGGGAGGTGGGCAGGAGGACAGCTGGGGAGGTGGGCACGAGGACAGCTGGGGAGGTGGGCACGAGGACAGCTGGGGAGGTGGGCACGAGGACAGCTGGGGAGGTGGGCACGAGGACAGCTGCGGAGGTGGGCACGAGGACAGCTGCAGAGGTGGGCACGAGGACAGCTGCGGAGGTGGGCACGAGGACAGCTGGGGAAGGTGGCCATCATGTCTCTGGATGTGGCTGATGCCCCAGTGAGTGCGCTCTGATACTGTTTTATTCACCCGTGACCAAGTCTTACGAAGACGAAACGTTGGGAGGAGACGTTCCCACGTCACCACATCCAGACGGAAGGACGCACGCGTACCATCCAGCCGGCCGGCACTTTGTTTGTTTTTAAATGCCCTACTGATTCTTATCCTTGTAAGTGCAACCTTTAACTTTTCTTACATTAAATATCATTCGATTTTACACTATGTGCGGTTTTATATTACATGGTATCACCAACACTGTCATCGGTTGATGTCCTATGGTTGCTGAATCACGATCCCTTCTCTGAGTGCCTGACACTACCCTGTGGGGTCCAGATCTGGTAAGGGTCAGTGTGTGCAAAGGTGGTGGGTCCGCACTATTCCCTCCCCCGGTCGCTAGACTGTTCCACACGGGTGTAGTGCTTTCAGTTTCCCTAAGGTTTTACACTATGCGAGTTTTTTTGTTTTTTTCTTTGTGTGTTTTTATGTCGCTGAGATCCTGCGGCTCCAGATCTGTGCAAGTGATCGATATCCAGGAGATTGACACATCTACAACAGCTTGAGACTTCCCTTCTCTTCTGTGTATTTACAGGTTAAAAAGACAGAGACATTTATACTCATCTGTTTTTTTTCATCACATTGACTATTTTTTAACACAATATAGACTTTGCTTTTTCTTCTCCCTGCTCATCAGGTGGAGTATATTTTTTAAGTTCACCTATTTTATTACTTGTGTGGCTTTATCAGTTGACGTTTTTTTTCACTGACATTATATCTATACTGCGGCATCAATGTACATGGTTACCTAATAGTAATTTTGGTGGACCTATACTTGTATCCACACTTGCATGGTACTCATTATAATTGATTGACCGTATGCGTTTACAGGTTATTCACTTTTGTTTAACATTCACAGCACGTCCTGTGCCCTTCATGGGATATACATTCACGATTAGCGCGATTCCAACCCTTTCTATACTATTGTTTTATGTTGTATAACATTTTTGAGTCGCAGCTGTCACTTGTTATGTTTTTTTGGGTATGCGCAAAATTTATTTCCTTTTATGTTTTATTCACCTGCACGCCCTAGGCAAGACTAATGACAACCTGTCATTAGTCATGCCTAGGGCACAAAATAGTCAAGCACCCTAGGCGTGTGGGTCACTGGGCTGTGGACAACTCAGGACAGCCCAGCTACGCTACTATACTTAAATGATATGCTATAGCTATGTCCAACACCCTGTCATTACAGGAGCACAGAGTGCCAGGCACAAACATAAAATATCCCTCCCTGTAACTGGGCAGCAGACACCATTCCAGCCCCCCTCCCCCCTCTCTTATCACATCAACTCACCAGCTCAGGCGGCAGAGGATACCCAGGCTCTGCCATCGCAATACGCCACTCCCGCTCGTTACCGTACCAGCTTAGGGTGGGGGGTGGGCTCAGGTACACCAGGAAAGCAGCTTGGGAGTCCAGGGAGTGTCTGCATCCAGAGTACAGTGAGTGAGCAGAAGCCGCGTTGCCTATATGGGAGAAGAGTGACAGGGCCGGCCAGGCTGAGCAGCGCAGTGAGAGTGGAAGAGGGGGGGGGGACAAACACACACAGGCCAGGCTAGCGCGGCGCTGCGGCTATGGCGCCAGAGCTGTTCCTGCTGAAAAAAACTGTCAAACGGAATCGTGGCTTTCACTGCCCTTTGGATGGTGTCACCCCTCTAGTGGGTGTCACCCTGGTGCGGACCCCCGCACCCCCTAGCAACGCCTCTGGTTGTGGCACCCCAGGTAAAAATTTGTATTAATGTGTATAACAAAGCCAAGGAAAGATGGAAACATCTCCAAAAGGCATCAAATTAGAGATTAGACATTCTTATAACATATAAAAAAAAAGTTAGATTTTATTCCCATCATTTACACTTTCAAAATGACAGAAAACAAAAAATGGCGCCTGCAAAAGTTTGGGCACCCTGCAGAATTTATAGCATGCACTGCCCCCTTTGCAAAGCTGAGACATGCCAGTGTCATGGATTGTTCTCAATCATCGTCTGGGAAAACCAGGTGATGTCAATCTCAAAGGTTTTAAATGCTCAGACTCATCTGACCTTGCCCCAACAATCAGCACCATGGGTTCTTCTAAGCAGTTGTCTAGAACTGAAACTGAAAATAGTTGACGCTCACAATGCTGGAGAAGGCTATAAGAAGATAGCAAAGCGATGTCAATATCTTCTGTTCAGAATGTAATTAAGATATGGCAGTCATCAGGAACAGTGGAAGTTAAAGCAAGATCTGGAAGACCAAAAAAAATATCAGACAGAACAGCTCGCAGGATTGTGAGAAAAGCAATTCAAAACCCACGTTTGACTGCACGATCCCTCCAGAAAGATCTGGCAGACACTGGAGTTGTGGTACACTATTCCACTATAAAGAGATACTTGTACAAATATGGACAAATATAGTCATCAGAAGAAAACCTCTTCTACGTCCTCACCACAAAAATCAGTGTTGCAAATGAACATATAGACAAGCCTGATGCATTTTGGAAACAAGTTCTGTGGACCGATGAGGTTAAAATAGAACTTTTTGGCCGGAATGAGCAAAGGTACGTTTGGAGAAGAAAGAGCACAGAATTTAATGAAAAGAACCTCTGTCCAACTGTTAAAGGGGTAGTTCCCCCAAAAACCTTTTTTTTAACATTTATTCAGGCTCGTTATGTCAAGGGGAATCAGGTTTTTTTTTTTTTAGAAATGAAGCAGTACTTACCGTTTTAGAGATGCATCGTCTCTGACGCTTCCGGGTATGGGCTCCGACTATAGGCGTGCCTATTTGATTGACAGGCTTCCGAGGTCGCATACATCGCGTCACGATTTTCCGAAAGTAGCCGAACGACGGTGCGCAGGCGCAGTATAGAGCCGCACCGTCGCTCGGCTTCTTTCGGCTACTCGTGACGCGATGTATGCGACCGTCGGAAGCCTGTCAATCAAATAGGCATGCCCAGACCAGACGATCATACCCGGAAGCGACGGAGACGATGCATCTGTAAAAACGGTAAGTATTGCTTCGTTTCTAATAAAAAACCACCCGATTCCCCTTGACATAACGAGCCTCAATCAATGTTAAAAAAAGGTTTTTGGGGGAATTACCCCTTTAAGCATGGGGGTGGATCAATCATGCTTTGGGGTTGTATTTCACGAGTAGAAGGAAAAATGGATTCAATAAAATTTCAGCAAAATTTTGGATGGTAACTTGATGCCATCTGTGAAAAAACTGAAGTTAAAGAGAGGATGGCTTCTACAAATGGATAATGATCCTAAACACACCTCAAAATCCACAGGGGATTACATCAAGAGGCATAAACTGAAGGTTTTGCTATGACCTTCACAATCTCCTGACCTCAACATAATTGAAAATCTATGGATAGACCTTAAAAGAGCAGTGCGTGACAGGCAGCCCAGATATCTCAAAGAACTGGAAGACTTTTGTATGAAAGAATGGGCAAAGATACCTCAAACACGAATTGGAAGACTCTTGGCTGGCTACAAAAAGCATTTACAAGCTGTAAAACTTGGCAAAGGGGGCAGTACAAGATATTAACTCTGCAGGGTGCCCAAACTTTTGCAGACGCCATTTTTTTGTTTTCTGTAATTTTGAAAAAGTGTAAATGATGGAAATAAAATCTAACTTTTTTGACATATTATAAGAATGTCTAATCTGTAATTTGATGCCTTTTGGAGATTTTTCCATCTTCCCTTGGCTTCGTTATGCACATTAATACAAATTTTTACCTGGGGTGCCCAAACTTTCGATCCCCACTGTATGCGCTTAGGTGTAGGCTGAGCTGCTGCCTCCCAAAGTGGCTCCAATGAAGGAGCAACAGTTGAAGAATAATAGATTGATAAATAAGTAGGTGGCGCTGCCCGTCACCTAAAGAGTGAACCTGCAACGGTGAGTCACACTTCTCAGGTGAAAGTGCAAGTGCTAGACAAAGGTTAATGTGTATCAGTGATAGAAATACTGTATTAGTTGATTATAAACTCATATAAACTTTAGTGTTCTTATCCTAATGTACTTATAAATTAATGTACTTTTAAAGTCAGCAGCTACTAACAGTGTAGCTGCTGACTTTTAATAAGGACACTTACATGTCCTACTTGCCCGTTGCAGGTCCCGCGCCGTCATTCACACTAGAGGAAACAGGCAGTGAAGCCTTACGGCTTCACTGCCCATTTCCTACTGCGCCTGCGTGAGTCTCGTGCCGGCTTGTGAATGGGCAGCTGCTCTCTGAGACCACACACAGTTCCCAGAAAGCAGCGCGCCCCATTCACTAGGAGAAGAAGAAGAAAACATACCGCGGTTGCGGAAGAGGCAGATTACGGACTTTCGCATAGCAACAGGTATTTCAGGTGAGTATACTTTTTTTTCACATTTTTTTAAATAATTTTTTTAGGATTTTTGGCCAAATGTTTTTTTTCCTGGGGGGAACTCCACTTTAATAGGTGTTTTTAGCACTTATTTCCTGGGGTGTGCACATGTATACCAAGCACACAATACTGGGCATTTTCACCTCCTTCCTGCCCCGGTCAATTTTCAGCTTTCAGCACTGTCACGCTTTGAATGACAATTGCGCGGCAATGTGGCTCCCAAACAAAATTGACGTCCTTTTTTCCCACAAATAGAGCTTTCTTTTGGTGGTGATTGATCATCTCTGCATGTTTTATTTTTTGCGCTATAAAAAAAAAAAGAGCGACAATTTTGAAAAAAAAAAAATGCTATATTTTTTACTTTTTGCTATAATATATATCCCAATTTTTTTCCAATTTTTTTTCTCAGTTTAGGCCAATATGTATTCTTTTACATTTATTTGGTAAAAAATAAATCGCAATAGGTGCATAGTGATTGGTTTGCGCAAAAGTTATAGCGCCTACAAAATAGGGCATAGATTTATGACATTTTTTTTCATTATAATTTTTTTTTACTAGTAATGGCGGCGTTCAGCGATTTTTGTCAGGACTGCGATATTGCGGCAAACAGTTGGGACACTTTTGACACTATTTTGGGACCATTCACATTTATACAGTGAACAGTGCTAAATATGCACTGTTACTGTATAAATGTGACTGGCATTGAAGGGGGTAACACTAGGGGGCAATCAAGGGGTTAAATGTGTTCCCTATTGAGTGATTCCAACTGTGGGGGGAGAGGACCGACTGGGGGAGGTGACCGATCGGTGTCCCTATGTACAAGGGAGACACCGTTGGTCTCCTCTCCCTAAGAGGACGTGGATTTCTGTGTTTACACACAAAGATCCACTTCCCTGGCTCTATAACTGCTCTATAACTGCTGATTGCGGGTACCCGACGGTCATCGCAGCCACCTTCTGGACATCATATGATAATACGTTGGTATTGAAGTGGTTAAAATGAAATGTAGTGGTCCCCCTGAAGAACCTGCTGGAAATTACCCAGGTCCCCTTTCCTGGTAGGTTTCCCCACAGCCAGGCACAGGTTCACATTCACTTTTTGGCTCAATAACAGGTCTAGGGCTGTTCTCTTCGTTGTGTTTATTTTTGGAGTAACTAGGATAAGGTTGAGGGAATTGAGTGAGATACTTCAAAAAGAGAACTATGTACATGTTGAGGACAGTAAACGCCTTTCTGTAACGCTAAAGCAGAAGTCCTTGCAATAGCAGCAACACAGAAGCCTCTAAGATCTCTCAGCAGTCTGTACTGTTTCTCTGTAATACCAGACTAGATGTGCAGATGAAAGCCCATCAGTCAGCTCTCTGTAGCTTCATCATTCAGGCCCTCTGTTCGCCCACCTTAGGCCTCACGATAAGCAAGCACATGGCAGCACTGCCCAGAGGGCAGCAAGCCCTTCAGGCTGTAATCCTCTCAAGGAAGGAAATGACCCAGCAGCTCTGTGATTCTCAGCAACCTTCAGGGCCACCCTTCCTGAGATTGGCAAGGGCTGTATAAATATTCATACAAAAAAGGAAGCCACTGCCCCCACCTATAATGCCTTGTACACACAAGCAGAATTTCCGACGGAAAAAGTCAGATGGGATCTTTTCATCGGATATTCCATCCTTGTGTATGCCCCATCTAACTTTTTTCGTCGAAAATTCCAACGGAAGTACATAGAGAACATGTTTTTAATTTTTCCGTAGGAAAAAAATTTGAGCGGAAATTCCAATCGTCTGTATGCTTTTCCGACTAAATAAACACCACACATGCTCTGAAACAATTTGATGCATGCTCGGAAGCATGGAACTTCATTTTCTCGGCTCATCGTAGTGTTTTATGTCACAGCGTTCTTGACTGTCGGATATTAGTGTAACCGTGTGTATGCAAGACAGCTTGCGCGGAATTCCATCGGAACTCAATCGGAAAAACCTTAATGCCTCGTACACATAGGAAAACTGTCATGTTTTTTTTTGGTCTGGAAAACCGGCCATGTGTATGCTCCCTAGCAGTTTTCCCGAAAGAAAAACTGTGAGGAAAAAAAATGTGAACGTTTTTTTGTCGCAGTTTTCCTATGGGGAAACACTGCTGTGGAGCATACACACGACTGGTTTTCCTGACCTCTCAGGAAAACCGGGCATGTGTACACAGGGAAAAGTGACCAAGCCGGTTCTCGGGTTTCCCCTCGAGTTTCCCGGCGGTCTTTTGACCGCCGAGAAACCCAACCGTGTGTACAAGGCATCAGAGTTTTTTTCTAATGGAAAACCGGTCTTGTGTACAAGGCATAACTGGCCATTACAGCAAGCAGCATTGGAAGGCAACATATATTAAAAAAAGATAAAAAATAAAAAAGATAAAAAATAAAAGAGCCAAGGATAAATCCAAAGAAAACTCCAAGCTCACTTACCGACCAGCCCGCGGATAACAAAATTGACCTGTCTAAAAGTATGCAGTAAGTATTCATGCTTTTCACATTGCTCCATGCCTATGTTCCAGAGGAATATCCTGTGCTCTGGAAAGCAGAAGAAGCAATCAAACCAGCAGCAGCTCAAACACTGAACAGACCTAACTATTCAAATACAGCTGCACTGTTTACAGTGAGCACAACTAAATTTACCTAGCAAAACGATTGCAGCCACACTGGTTACAGAGAAGCAAACTAAATTAGCAAAAAAAAAAAACACTCCATTATACCGGTGATATGGCTAGATTAAGGGCTCTTGCACACAGGCCGCCTGAGCCAGGCCAGTATAACGCCCAGTGTATTTTTACCACCTTAGTAGTCCAGGTGCATACAGCCATATAATTACCCTAAATGAATGAAAATGTTCTGCTTATTCATATGCTATACTTGTGTTTACTATAGCACTGCCATATACATGAGTACAGTGGTGCACATCCTTCTTCTTAATGGTAGGATGCATGCTGCCCTTGGGCTGCCCTAACAATGAGCTCCTCTTATTTGCTCCCTTTTGGTCTGCTAAATATACCATTGAAAGTTTTTTGCTATAGCTGTTCTTAAAATTGAAAAAAATAAATAAAAATACCTGGTGATCCTGCCAGGAATCTTGTGACCTGATAACTGTGCTCTGCCTGTACACAAAGGGAAAACATAGAGATGAGGTGAGGTCTGCGTTCTTTTGTTAATCATCTTGGAAATGCATCTCTCTGCATGATGAATACAGATGTACTTCTTTATCGCAAGTATAATATCTGCAGATGTGCAAAAGTAATTTTTATTCAAGACATTTGTCTTTACAAAACATGGTAATCAATGAGAATACATTTCCGTTTCTTCATTTTTAATTAACATGCAGTGACATATGACTTTCTCCTTCCTTTTTAGTCATACTTTTCCAATTCCTTATCATCTCTGCCTCCCTTCCCCCAAGTTTCTTCTGTTGAAGAGAAGGTGTAAAGAACACAGACGTTAAATATTAACCAAAGCTGACTTCAGAACTCGCTCTAGGGGGTAGACAACAAAGCCATATTCCGCAATGGCATATACGGGCATACAGTACTTAATGTAAAAGAGTAGAAGCGTATTATACTATATTACATAACAGCATATTATTTATAGTGTGATGAAATCTGGTAAGATTTATATACACAGTGCATCTAGAAAGTAATCACGGCGCTTCACTTTTTCCACATTTTACAGCCTTATTCCAAAATTGATTAAATTCATTATTTTCCTCAAAATTCTACAAACAATACCCCATAATGACAATGTGAAAGAAGTTTGTTTGAAGTCTTCAAGTAATCAAGTATTCATAAGTATTCACAGCCTTTGTTCAATACATTGTTGAAGCACCTTTGGCACCAATTACAGCCTCAAGTCTTTTTGAGTATGATGCTACAAGCTTGGCACACCCATTTTTGGGCAGTTTCTCCCATTCTTTTATGCAGGGCCTCTCAAGCTCCATCAGGTTGGATGGGGAGCGTCGGTGCACAGCCATTTTAAGATCTTTTCAGAGATGTTCAGTCAGGTTCAAGCTTGGGCTCTGGCTGGGTCACTCAAGGACATTCACAGAATTGTCCCATAGCCACTCCTTTGTTATCTTGGCTGTGTGCACTGCTTGGGATCATTGTCCTGTTGGAAGATGAACCTTTGTCCCAGTCTGAGGTCCAGAGCCCTCTGGAGCAGGTTTCCAGCAAGGATGTCTCTGTACAGTGCTGCATTCATCTTTCCCTTGATTCTGACTAGTCTCCCAGTTCATGCCACTGAAAAACATCCCCACAGCACGATACTGCCACCACCATGCTTCACTGTAGGGATGGTTTTGGCCAGGTGATGAGCAGTGCCTGGTTTCCTCTAAACATAACGCTTTCCATTCAGGCCAAAGAGTTCAATCTTTGTTTCATTAGACCAGAGAATTTTGTTTCTCATGGTCTCAGAATTCTTCAGGTGCCTTTTGGCAAACTACAGCCGGGCTAGCATGTGCCTTTTACTGAGGAGTGGCCTCCATCTGGCCACTCTACCATACAGGCCTGATTGGTGGAGTTCTGCAGAGATGGATGTTTTTTTTTCTGGAAGGTTCTTCTCTCTCCACAGAGAAACGCTGGAGCTCTGTCAGAGTGGCCATCGGGGTCACATCCCTGACTAAGGCCGTTCTCCCCTGATCACTCAATTTGGCATGGGCGGCATGCTTTAGGAAGAGGCCTGTTGGTTCCAAACCTCTTCTTTATGGATGATGGAGGCCACTGTGTTTATAGGGACCTTCAATCAGTGGTGGAATTATAGGGGTGCTGAGGTCGCCATGGTGACCGGGCCCCTTGCTGGAGGGGGCCCCGAGGGCCCCCTGTATACAGTGCTTCAAAAGAAGGAGCACAGACAAGTTCCCCGATCCCAAGCCGAACTGTAATCGGCACTGTGCGGGGAGCTCGTCACAGTCATTACAAACTGAAAGCAAAGTGTGTGCTCTTTGTCTCCCCCTACAGTGCAGTACCCGGCAGGAAGAGCTGCTAAGGTAAAAGACTGCCGTTTTTTATCTACTGTGTGTGTGTGTGTGTTTGCATGCCATATATGTATGAATGTGTGTGTGCATGTGAATATGTATGTATGTATGTATGTGAGTGTCCATGTATTGAGACTCAGACTGCAGTGGTTGCTATAGTATACTAAAGTAAAAGTATACAGAGCAAACTTTGTCTGCAGGCATGAAACATACAGCCACAGCACCTGTGATCATCATTATCATGCTGATAATTACACTGTACTTCATGTGACTGTAGTGTATATAGGCTATATACAGTACAGTCACATGAAGTACAGTGTAATTATCAGCATGATAATGATGATCACAGGTGCTGTGGCTGTATGTTTCATGGCTGTAGACAGTGTTTGCACTGTATACTTTTACTCCAGGCTTTTTTTCCGCAGAAATGTGGCACTTCTGAAATCTGCACTCTGTACGTAGCACACCCGGGACTCTGTACGTAGCACACCCGGGACTCTGTACGTAGCACACCCGGGACTCTGCACGTAGCACACCCGGGACTCTGCACGTAGCACACCCGGGACTCTGCACGTAGCACACCCGGGACTCTGCACGTAGCACACCCGGGACTCTGCACGTAGCACACCCGGGACTCTGCACGTAGCACACCCGGGACTCTGCACGTAGCACACCCGGGACTCTGCACGTAGCACACCCGGGACTCTGTACGTAGCACACCCGGGACTCTGTACGTAGCACACCCGGGACTCTGTACGTAGCACACCCTGGACTCTGTACGTAGCACACCCTGGACTCTGTACGTAGCACACCCTGGACTCTGTACGTAGCACACCCTGGACTCTGTACGTAGCACACCCTGGACTCTGTACGTAGCACACCCTGGACTCTGCATGTAGCACACCCTGGACTCTGCAAGTAGCACACCCTGGACTCTGTAAGTAGCAGACCCTGGACTCTGTAAGTAGCACACCCTGGACTCTGCACGTAGCACACCCTGGACTCTGCACGTAGCACACCCTGAACTCTGCACGTAGCACACCCTGGACTCTGCATGTAGCACACCCTGGACTCTGCAGGTAGCACACCCTGCACACCCCGGACTCTGTACGTAGCACACCCCGGACTCTGTACGTTGCACACCCCGGACTCTGTATGTAGCACACCCCGGACTCTGTACGTAGCACACCCCGGACTCTGTACGTAGCACACCCCGGACTCTGTACGTAGCACACCCTGGACTCTGCACG
This sequence comes from Rana kukunoris, assembly GCA_029574335.1. Classification (NCBI taxonomy): domain Eukaryota; kingdom Metazoa; phylum Chordata; class Amphibia; order Anura; family Ranidae; genus Rana; species Rana kukunoris. The sequence goes on from CM056050.1 coordinate 462,336,605, forward strand.
TAGCACACCCCGGACTCTGTACGAAGCACACCCCGGACTCTGTATGAAGCACACCCCGGACTCTGTATGAAGCACACCCCGGACTCTGTACATAGCACACCTTGAACTCTGCATGTAACACACCTTTAACTAATGGCGGAGCCGTTGCGACTGGGCCCTGTAATTCCGCCAAGTCTGCCCGTTTGAGGTGCCCGACTGCCGCCTGCCAGTGTGAGGGGTCCACCTGACTGTCATGCCACTGTGGAGGGGGGGCCCTTCATGATTTCTTGCACCGGGGCCCTGAAGTCTCTAGTTACGCCACTGCCTTCAATGCTGCAGAAATGTTTAAGTACCCTTCCCCAGATTTGTGCCTTGATACATTCCTGTCTTGGGGTTCTACAAACAATTCCTTGGACTTCATGGCTTGGTTTGTGCTCTGATATGCACTGTTAACTGTGGGACCTTATAGACAGGTTATTGCCTTTCCAAATCATGTCCAATCAACTAAATTTACCACAGGGGGACTCCGATCAAGTTGTGGAGACATCTCAAGGATGATAAGTGGAAACAGGATGGACCTGAGCTCAATTGTAAGTGTCATGACAAAGGCTGTGAATACTTGTATGTGTATGATTTTTTCGTTTAAAATTTTTAATAAATTTGCAAAGATTTCAAACAAACTTATTTCACATTGTCATTATAGGGTATTGTTTGTAGGATTTGGAGGAAAATAATAAATGTAATCCATTTTGAAATAAGGCTGTAACATAACAACATGTGGAAAAAGTAAAGCACTGTGATTTCATTCCGGATGCTTTTTATATAGGCACCAGATTTGTACTTACAGTACATACAGTGCTGTTTGGAACAATAAATTAAATCCTTTGTGCCTTTTGATTATCTGATGTTATGCATAGTGTCATTTTGGGGTACCTGTGATTCCCCAGATCATAATGCATGTCAGTAAAAACCAAATCAATATTTGGTGTGACCACACTTTGCCTTCAAAACAGCATCAGTTCTTCTAGGTACACTTAGCCCTAGTTCAAATTGATACAATTTGGCATGTGATGTGACATGTCAAATCGCATGCCAAATTGTCAGCAATTGTCAGTAATGGCACCGTCCGAATTTGCGGCGCATCACCGATGCGATTTTGGGGTGTGATTTCCATTGACATCTGGCAGAAACCCGCACAGATGTCTCTGAAATCGCCCAGAAAATTGGGACTGACATGCAGAAATTAAATTGTGCAAGTTCAGCTGAACTTGCACAATTTTATTGCCGCAGTCAGTGTGAACCAGGGCAGGTAGGTTGTTCCAAACATCTTGGAGAACTAATCACAGATCTTCTATGGATGTAGGCTGCCTCAAAACCTTCTGTCTCTTCTGCCAATTGGGGTCCCTTCTTGGCAGAAATACAAGTTGGAAAATATACAAGTTGGAAAATATATGAATATTTGTTTCCTGCCAGTAGAATAGGGACATCTTTTGTTGTTGAGGTTATGCATACCAGAGATCATGTTGATTTTTTAACAAATACTTTTGTATCAATAAAAACAATTTTTCTATATATATTTTTGTATTGGTCTGACCTTCTTTTGCTGCCTTGAAGCCCAAGGGAGCATCCTTTTTTTGTTTTGTTTTGATGTTTTGAACCTGACCAAATCTCCAACTCCATTTGCAGAAATGCAGCCCCAAAGAAACCTCCACCATGCTTCACTGTTGCTTGTAGACACTAATGCCGCATACACACGGTCGTTTTTTGCGATGAAAAAAAACGACGTTTTTTAAAACGTCATTTAAATTGATCGTGTGTGGGCAAAACGTCGTTTTTTGTCTTCAAAAAAACGACCAAAAAAAAATTCCAACATGCTTGAATTTTTTGTGTCGTTTTTCAAAACGTCGTTTTTTGTTTCACAAAAAGTCACCGTGTGTAGCAAAAACGTCGTTTAAAACGACGTTGTTCAACCCGCGCATGCCCAGAAGCTAGTTATGAAGCGAGCTTCAATGGAAAAGAGTGGTGAACGTAACCTCGCTTTTTGTGAAAAAAACAATGGTGTGTAGGCAATATCGTCTTTGAAAAGTGACGTTTCAAAAACGTCGTTTTTTACTTCACAGAAAACGTCGTTTTTTTTCATCACAAAAAATGATCGTGTGTACGCGGCATAAGGCCTCGTACACACGATGTAATTTTTCCGCTGGAAATGGTCCGACGGACCATTTCAGCCGAAAAATCTGCTCGTCTGTAGCGGCAAACGGACGGATTCGGACTGTTTTCTCCAGCGGAAATTTTCCAAAGCATGCTTTGAAACTTTTCCGCCGGACACATGTCCGTCGGATATGTCCGCTGGTCAGTACACTCACCAGCGGACATATCCTCCCGCGCAAGCGGCGTATGGATGCGACGCATGCGTGGAAGTTGTTTACTTCCTGGTGCGGTGACGTGGCGGCGTCAACGTCACCGCCACGTCACCGCGCTGTCTGCCGGTGGGGATTTTGATCCGATGGTGTGTACACGCCATCGGACCAAAATAGCCCGGCGGACATATCCGATGCAAACGGTCCGAGGACCGTTTGCATCGGATATGTCCGTCCGTGTGTACGAGGCCTAAGGGTACTTTCACACTGAGGCTCTTGGTGCCCTGGCGGTAAAGAGCTGCTATTTTTAGCGGCGTTTTACTGACGTGTTTTCCGCAATTTTCAGGCGCTAGCGGGGAGATTTTAACCCCCGCTAGCGGCTGAAAAAGGGTTATTTCTGCCCGCAAAAACGCGGCTTTGCAGCGTTTTTTGGGCGGTTTGGAGGTGCTACCCCATTGATTTCAATGGGCAGGGGCGCTATAGGAGCGGTATTTTTACTGCTTCTACCACGCCTCAAAGATGTGGCTAGCAGTACTTTTTTAGCATCCCGCCAGCACCACGCTCCAGTGTAGAAGCCCTCAGGCTTTGACACCGGTTAGAAAGGAGCGGCTCTTTCAGGGCGCATTACAGGCACTATTGTTAGCGCAATAGCGCCTCAGTGTGAAAGTTGCCTTATTGTACCTCTCTCCAGCCCTGTGGCAAATAAACTGCCTCCTGCTACAGCAAATATTATCATGCATAGCTGAGTCGCTTAGCCTTGTTTCCACGTCGAAGGTATGGCTTTTTGTTTCTAATTGTTCCATGAAGACCACTTCTAGACAGACTTTTCCAGACAGAACATGGGTGTACCTGGGTCCCACTGGCTGATCATCTAATGATCACCAATTGATGATCATTGGCACCTGCTTTGTATAATTGGTTAATCATACACCTGACTTTAATCCTACAAAATCCCTGACTCTGCAAGTTTACAAAGGTGCAAGTGAAAGAAATTATGTTGGTTTGAAGCCAAAGGGTAGTCACACCAAATATTGATTTGATTACATTTTTTCTTCTGTTCGCTCACTTTGCATTTTGTAAATAGTTATTTTTTTTGCAATTTAAAATAATTAAATAATGCATTCTTACTTTACAACATTTCTTCACACCCACCTAAAACGTTTGCACAGTAATGAAAATAATGTTATGCAGAACTTCAAGTAGAATTTTAGTAAAATAAATAAAAAGCTAGTGCTTTTTGAAGTCATTCACACTGCCTGCAGAGCTTGGGCAGTACAATGTACTCTCTTAGCATCTGTATGATGCAAAACATTGATGAACATAGATACTGTATTTACCACCTATATGACTTGTACATTGTATATATAGGAAACAACACTTTCTTTCCATTAGACAAGGATGTTTAGTCAACCTTCCAATGCCTAAATCTCCATAGTTGGTCTTTTTAATTGGCATACTACTACTAAAACAATTACGGTTGACCTCTGATCTTTATGCCTGGAGATTATTAATTCTTGAGCCAGTAAGGAAAAGTTGTCAATATTCCAATATGATATCGGGACAAGTGAAGTGGATAACATATTGGTATGAGGGACTTGGTGGTGGATACAGGCAGTCCCTGGATGTTATGAACATCAAAGCTACAAACAACTTCTACTTATGTACATAGTGTCACTGCCTGCTGCTTGCGCTCCACACTGGTCTCAGATGCCACCCTACTCTGTACCCACTACTATTGGGAGTATGCCCTGTACTTGTACCTGATAGCAGTAAAAATGGTATCATCAAGTTACTTGACTCCCATGGCAAAGGACTAACCAATGAAGACCTTATGGAACTAGAGCAGCAGATGATAGCATTTAGGGAAGAAAACAGGACCAGAAAAAACATCCTCTCCCAAGATTGTTTATGGTTGTACTGTACAGTATTTGAAAAAGTTTAATCATCTACATGCATCGGCATAAAGCAAACATATATATTGGTATTTGATATATTTTTGTATAGTAAATGGTCTTAAGATGGGGACATGGCTATTGTAGTATTCATTTCTGATATTTAGTTTTATTGACACCCTCTGTCCCTTTTTGCATTTTTTAAAAACTTGTGGGTGGGGCCAACTCGGTGCATATGGGGCCTTTTTACTCTCTCTTAAGGTCCTTTCACAGGGGAGGTCCAACTGGCGGACTTCGCTTTGCTCAGCGGGGGATCGATGGTCCCCGCTGAGCAGGCAGATGACAGGTGCATCTCTGCTTACTGTGAGAGCCTTGCTCTCCTCTATGGGGAGATCGGATGAAAACCGACCGCCTGTTACTTTTCATCCGATCCCATACAATCTTATCCGCCAGATAGATTGATAACAGAGGGCCAGATTCTCAATGAAGTTACGTCGGCGTATCTCGAGATACGCCGCGTAACTTCTAGGATGTGCCGGCGTATCTTTTTTCTGTATTCAGAAAGCAAGATACGCCGGAATTTTGCTTAGATCCGACCGGCGTAAGTCTCTTTCGCCGTCGTATCTTAGTTGCATATTTACGCTGGCCACTAGGTGGCGCTTCCGTCGATTTACGCGTTGGATATGCAAATGAGCTAGATACGCCGATTCACGAATGTACTTGCGCCCGGCGCTTTTTTTACGTCGTTTGCGTAAGCGTATGTCCGGCGTAACGTTATTCCTGCTCTATGAGGCATAGCCAATGTTAGGTATGGACGTCGGATCAGGACCAAATTTTTCAAGTTTTCCGTCGTTTGCGTAAGTCATCCGTGAATGGGGCTGTGCGTAAATTACGCTCACATCGAAAGCATTGAGTAGTTGCGGCGTAATTTGGAGCATGCACACTGGGTTACGTCCACGGATGGCGCATGCGTCGTTCGATAAAAGCGTCAATTACATGGGGTCACGAGTATTTTACATAAAACACGCCCACCTCTTGCACATTTGACTTAGGCGCGCTTACGCCCGCACATTTACGCTACGCCGCCGTAACTTAGGATGCAAGTGCTTTGTGAATACGACACTTGCCTCTCTAAGTTGCGGAGGCGGAGCGTAAAGAAGATATGCTACGCCCGCACAAAGATACGCCTCTGTACGAGAATCTACCCCAGAGTCACCATCCATTTGGATTTTATGGACAGGATCGGATAGCAGCGGGTTTCAGCAGACATGTCATCGCTGACATCCGCTGTGCCATAGAAGTGAAGGGAGGCTCTGATGAGGCCCCCCTGTAAAACTGACAGGTGGACTTGATCAGAAAGCTTATGTGAAAGGGGCCTTACTCTGGACTCTCCAGGGTATGCACTTGCTAATGCCTAGGACTAGAGATGGGCGAATGACAGGTGGCCCCGCTCCTTGCTTATATAAGAAATGCCACAGCGCAAAGCAGGCAGACAGTGGGAGGCCTTCGAGGATGTGCAGCATTTTGTTTTGTTCTTTGGGTCTGGCGGGTGTCATAATTGACGATTGATTTACATTGAGGGACACTCTTTTTTAATAAAGGACTTTTTAAAATACTGTTTATTGTGGTTTTTACTTTTTTACACTTTTTTGGTGAACGGGTAGCCGGTACGATGCACCCGCTACCCATTCACATAGGTGGGCAGGATCTGGGGGCCCTTTGTTAAAGGGGGCTTCCAGAATCTGATAAGCCCCACCGCCCGCAGACTGACAACCACAGCTCATCAACGTCCCCTCCCCTTATCTTCTCATCTCGGTTAAGGTTCTGGTATTGATTTAGGGGGGACCCCACACCATTTAAAAAAAAATACTTGAGGTTCCACTAAAATCCACACCAGACCCAAAGGGCCTGGTATGGATGAACATGGGGCTTTTTTACTCTCATGTTTTATGCATGAGATGTAGCATGTTTTATGCATGATACAGATGCGCCACTTTACAGGCACATAATGGAGACCCCCAAGGAACTATATTTAAAGGATTTTTTCTTTCTTTTTTGTTTGTTGCACTTTAAGCATAATTAAAATCACTGTTCCTGAAAAAAAAACGACTGTTTAAAAAAAAAAAAAATCTTGATACATGTCCCCCAGGGCAGTACCCAGATCCCCATACCCCTTTTATGGCCACTTGCATTATACTTGCATATAAGCCTTCATAATTTGATTCTTCTTGTTCGGCTCCTATAGACTTCACTTTGGTTCGAGTTAGAACATTTCCTCTGTTTGGGAGTTCTGCTGCGGACCGAACAGGGAGGTGTTTGGCCCATCCCTGATATAATTGCCTATTCTAGGATCACAGTGACAAATAAATAGGTTAATTAGAAGATTAAAGCGGTTTGTTATTTTTATTTATTTATTTTTACCACACTACATCATAGCTTAGTATTCTGATCACCACTTTTCAATTTAATGAACTTTTATAACTTTTTTTAAACAGTTTTTAACTGGGTCTCTAATTCAGTGTTAATAGTTTTAGAAACATGCAAGCTCACTCCATTCAAGACACATTTTTCAGCCTAGGAGGGACGTTATGTGGCCCCATCTTATGGATTAGATCTCACATCCTGTTCTAGTTACAGGATTTGCAGTTGTAGAAGATGGGTTAACTCTCAAATGGCAACTGAGACAGAAACACAAATATGATGGAAGTTTATGCCCTACCCTAATGTATTTTAATAAATAATAATTTGTTGTTATGTTTGTTTTTTCAGAAACAAACTTTGTTGTTACAGAAGTTAGAGAGAATTCCCCTTACTTCCCTTAATGATGTCATTGGGAAAGAAAGTGAAGGAATATCTCCAATAGGGGCACAGACAGCAACAAAGCAGTTATATACCAGCTCCCCGATTTTCAAAACTAAAAATAAAGTTCTGGCTGGACATCTGATTTATTTAATGTTTTTGTCAGAACTTTGTCTAGACTATAGAAACATACATTGGTAGTAAGCAAGTTTGATAGCAGATAATCATTACTATTGAAACTTTGCAAAGTTATCTGCACATTTAAGTTGGTGCTGCATTGCATTGCAGTGTGCTTGGTACAGTACAAGTGCACCACACCTGTCAAACTTGGCAGTATAGATAAAGTGAAGATTACATCTCCCATACACATTTGGAGGGACAAAAGAAAACAAAGCAAACAACGTTAAAGTGGGCCATCTGATATATTTTTCATGTTAACTGCATGCATGTGTAGCACCCCCTGGTACTTCTAAAGGCAATATGAAACCTCCAGAGGCAGAGAGGGAGGTAGCATTTACCCCAGGGCTGAGTCCATGGCTATAATGGGGGAGTTTTGACAAAGAAATGGGTGGCAGTCACTTTTGTTCTTTTCAAAGCTTTAAACTTGGAAATAAGGTAATATGGGAGAGGGTTAGGGGTCTCAGATACCACCAGTGGATCACTTACTGACTCCTCGGATTCAAATGAAGTACATCTTGATAGTATCAGGACCTTTATGGTAACCCGGTAACACTGCTGTAGCGCCCCGCTCCCAATGACTGAGACGCTATTCTAAATTTAGAGGGTGTCTGAGCCAATAGTGGGCTCAGACTTTGTTTATTTCCATTAAAATTAGCCTCTGTTTCGGCTATGGCTGTGTTTAATAGGATTTTCTATTGTTGTCTGTAGGTGGCGTTACCACCTCAGGCCAATGTTGCAACACAAGCAAACCATAGTGTATTGGGTAACCCTTCTCGGCAGCAGCCCAGTGGGAGTGGTGTCCCGATGTGCATGTCAGGAAAGGGTACTTAAGGGGCAGATGCCGTTTTTTGGGGTCCTGCACCTTGTGGCCCTCCTGGTGCGAGGTGCGTGTGTGTGATTCCAGCCCCTTGACCACGTTGGTCCGAGGCTGCATCTCTATGGAACAACCTCTGGTCCGCTGTAGGGAAGAAGTGATGCTGTCCACAGAGGTCCCTCTGGGTATAGCTGAATGGCTCTCTGCTGAGTAGGCCGCGAATCATAGTAGCTCACTGTCACACAGACCTCTTGTTGGCAGAGTCAAATCCCAAAAGAGCGATGTAGGCCCCAGCCATCCCTTTTATATCCTCTCCTAGCAGTCTGTTCTGTCTTCAGCATTCTGGTAGTTGTAGTTCAGATCAGTCCTGCTCGCATTGAAACATCCGCATTCTGAACTACACATACCACAATGCTTTGCTCTACGTTTTGCCCAAAAAAAAGGAAATATGACACATGGAGTCCAGCCAACACTAGCGGGAGACAACTCCACATTAATAACACTGTACAATGTCTCTGAATTGCAGGCATAATAGCCAGCTCCTGGCTACATTCTCCCCCCACTTGAATTCTTTGGCCCCCAAAGAGACAGACATTACACTTTATAAACTTTATGGGAAGAAAAGGTTATTAACAAGTTCATAATGACATCAACCACAATCTAAGTTCAACAACAATTGGCACACCTCTGGGTTTCGCTGGAATCATTTATATAAACTTTCAGTTAATTCAAAATCAGTTTTTATACAGGCCAGGGAAATTGTTGTGTCCACCCACTGGTGTCAGAGGTCAGAGCTGAGTTCCCCCCTACCCAATTGACAGTAGACGGATTAGGAACTTGCCTTTCAATAGTATGAATCATGTCATCAGAGTTCTCTACTAAAGTATCATAAGTGATTCTCCTTGGAGGTTGTATATTTTGTCTCAACCGGACAGGGGAATTTTTCTGCTGGCCTCCTGGCATGATCAGGACTGCATTAATCCAGGGGGAGATCAGTAGCTGTAGACTCAGAACTTGGCCGTGGAGGCAGAAGATAATTTTCCTCAACAAGTTCGGATATGGGTATTTGACACCCTCCGTTTTCTTCACCCACACAGGGAACTTAAGCCTCTGAAGGACAATCTGGTTCAGGCAATAGCAAGGGTTCATCAACAAAACTGATCAGATCCCTTGTTTATTTCTCAGAAATTGGATTGAACTCTCAACCTTGAACTGATCAACCTTCCTAAACCATGGAAGAATTCGTATTGTTTTAGTTGGTTTCAGTGGCGGCTGGTGCTCAAAATTTTTGGGGGGGCGCAAAGGAAAAAAAAATTGCAGTCTCACTGTGCCCTAAACGCAGCCACTGTGCCATGCTATCAAACGCAGCCACTGTGTCATCAATTTGCACCACTGTGCCATGCCATCAAATGCAGCCACTGTTCCATCAATTCGCACCACTGTGCCATGCTATTAAACCAGCCACTGTGCCATCAATTGTCACCACTGTTCCATGCCATTAAACCAGCCACTGTCCCATCAATTGTCACCACGGTGCCATGCCATTAAACCAGTCACTGTGCCATCAATTGTCACCACTGTTCCATGCCATTAAACCAGCCACTGTGCCATCAATTGTCACCACGGTGCCATGCCATTAAACCAGCCACTGTGCCATCAATTGTCACCACGGTGTGCATGCCATTAAACCAGCCACTGTGCCATCAATTGTCACCATGGTTCCATGCCATTAAACCAGCCACTGTGCCATCAATTGTCACCACGGTGCCATGCCATTAAACCAGCCACTGTGCCATAAATTGTCACCACGGTGCCATGCCATTAAACCAGCCACTGTGCCATCAATTGTCACCACTGTTCCATGCCATTAAACCAGCCACTGTACCATCAATTGTCACCACTGTTCCATGCCATTAAACCAGCCACTGTGCCATCCATTGTCACCACTATGCCATGCCATTTAACCAGCCACTGTGCCATCAATTGTCACCACGGTTTCATGCCATTAAACCAGCCACTGTGCCATCAATTGTCACCACGGTGCCATGCCATTAAACCAGCCACTGTGCCATCTATTGTCACCACTGTGCCCATGGTCTCCGCTGTGCCAATTGTCCCCACTGTGCCCTGTAAATTGCTCTCAACCCCCACCCCCGCCCGACACTTACCTTTACTGTAGTCAGGCATCCACGTCCCACGATGTCTTCTTCCGCCCTCGATGACTGACAGGCGTCTTAGCCAATCAGGTTACCGGTAGCCAGAACCGGCCAACCTGATTGGCTGAGACGCCTGTCATCTTATCCAAGGGGCGTACAGTCTGTGCGCTCCGAGAATAAGCTTCCGGGACCCGAGGGCTGTACTGGGAAAGCCTATCAGAGCTGTTGGCTATGATTGACATTTCCCTCCAGCCAACCAGCTGGCGTTATTCAGATGGCCGGACATGAGCGCCGACCATCTGAATAACAGCGGCAGCGGCGATAATAACATAGATTCGTGCAATGCATGAATCTATTTTATTAGACTCAGTGGCGGTGAGAGCCAGAGGGGGCGGCGCTCCAGCGCCCTCTATGGACAAACCGCCATTGGTTGGTTCTCCTCCTCCTCTTACATCCGTAGTTCCTGCATCAGTCTCAGTTTCTGTAAGCTACATCCAGTAATGCACTTCCGCATCATCTTCTGTTTCCTCATCATCTTCTTCCTCATCATCCTCTTCTTCCTCTGGTAATACAGTGGGAGTAGGAGCTTTGGGTGGAGTTGTCTTTGGAGGAGATGAAGTGGGTGCTTAAGGCACCCTGACTGCATCAGACAATGGAAGCAGATGGTTTCAATGCCACATCTTCAAGGGCCCTTGCTTTCTTTCAGGTCTGATTTGGTAGACTGGTAGCCTAGGAAGCTGTTTACAAATGACGTATGGTTGTGGTCGCAATCGATGAGCCAGCTTATGTTTCCCTGGTACCCCTAGGTTCTTTAGCAACACACGATCTCCAGGCCGCAAGTCATGCACTCTAACCTAAGGCCTCATACACACGGACGTTTTAACATCGGCTTTTTTTAGCTTTTTTTGCTGCTTAACCGCTTGCTGACCACCTAACGCACTTATACGTCAGCAGAATGGCTCATGTGGACAAAGCAACATACCTGTAGGTTGCTTGGAAAATCCTGCATACTCGATGTCCGCCGGTGTCTAGCGATTGTGTCAAGGATCGGCAGAACAGGAAGATGCCTTTGTAAACAAGATATTTTCCTGTTCTGCCTAGTGACAGGACACTGAACTACTGCTCCCTATGATCAGCAGCAGTGACCAATGTAATTTCACTGGTAGCCCAGCCCCCACACAGTTAGAATCACTCCCTAGGACACACTTACCACCAAAAGAAAACTCTATTTGTGGGAAAAAAAAGGCTTAAATTGTTTGGGTAGTACGTCGCACGAGCGTGCAATTGTCAGTTAAAGCGACGCAGTGCTGAATTGCAAAAAGAGCTCTGGTCAGGAAGGGGGTAAATTCTTCTGGTGCTGACGTGGTTAAGAACGGCACTCCTAGTGGCATGGGGCCCTCGGTCACTGCCCGAATGAATGAATGGTCAGTCCGCCCCTGAGTATATCCCTTATTTTATGCATGCTAAAATTCTGTCAGTTTTGGTAGCTGCAGCTTGACATTGCATGCTATTGCTCAATCTGTCATCTACCAGGGCCCCCAGATCTTTCTCCATCCTTGATTCCCCCCATCGTTTTTTTGCCCCCAAGTGCATTACTTTACATTTCTCCACATTAAACATAATTTGCCCACTCCATTATTTTGTTCAGGTCTTGCTGTAAAATTTCTATATCTTAATGTGAAGTTATTGCCCTGCTGAATTTTGTGTCGTCAACAAAAACTGAGATTGAGCTATTTATCCTGTCCTCCATATCATTTATGAATAAATTGAATAGAATTGGTGCCAAGACAGATATCATTTTTATTTTTATGTATGCCCTGTAAGTAGGCACTACTGTATCACAGAATTCACAGAGCCTGTCTTATGAACTACAGAGGTACTGAGAGGAGGAGTTTCAGGAGGTGGAGTCAGTATAGAAATCACTGCTTTCAGGCAGCAAGCTACCATGGGATATACATACCTCCCAACTTTTTGAGATGGAAATGAGGGACACCTATCAGCAAAAGCATGCAGGCATAGGACACACCCCTTGCCACGCCTCTTTAAAGGAGAATTGTACAAAAAAAATCAAGATTGGTTAAACCCACAAGGGCTTTTTTTACCACTACTATTTCTTTATATTGGCTTTTGGAATTTACAAATGCAGCAATTTAGAAATCAGATGAAAGTTTTAGCACTGGAAAACACTTTTGGAATGATAAAAAGTGCATTTTATATACAACTATATGGATCAGACCAAAATGAGGGACAAATAAGAAGGAATGAGGGACAGAGGGACATTGCTCCAAATCAGGGACAGTTGGGAGCTATGGGATATCTAGTCATTGGAAACTGAAAGTAAACAGCAGAGAATAAGCTGGAAAGCATTCACAAGATCCAGGAAGTTGTGGAAAGAGAGCAGAACTAACCACATGAAAGAAGATTTTTTAAGTGAGCTTATATTGGATTGTCATATATACCGTATTTATCGGGGTATTGCGCGCTCCGGCGTATAGCGCGCACTCCTAAAGTGGACCCGCATTCCTGTGGAAATTTTTTTTGTACGTACAGTTTTGGTGTCTTGCGCGGTGTCCATCAGCGGCCTCGTCGGGTCCGGCGTCCCGTTTGCGGCTTCGGGTGTCCTCTTCGTCGGGTCCGGTGTCCTTCTGCGGCGTCCTCCCCGCTCGATCCCCGCTTTCCCGCACCGGGTTTGAATACTGCGCCTGCCTATACCGAGCGCAGTACACTCGTGTATAGTCGGGCAGGCTCGGCTACTCTCGCGCTCACTTCCTGTACGTCCAGGACGTGAGCGCGAGAGGAGCCGAGTCTGCCCGACTATACACGAGTGTACTGCGCTCGGTATATGCAGGCGCAGTATTCAAACTCGGCGCGGGAAAGCGGGTATCGGCGTATATCGCGCACCCACGATTTTGCCCTGGATTTTCAGGGCAAAAAAGTGTGCGGTATACGTCGATAAATACGGTAACTATTGTTTGTATTGTTATTACAAAGATAAAGAACTCCTTAACTGCTTCCCAATTTCACCGGACACAGCCGATGACTGATCCCTGTATCGGCCCACTGTTGGTACCATGTGACTGCCCTAACCAATCACAGCAGTGTACTTGACATTTGTAAACAATGGATGGCTTACTTTCAAGCCATCCATTGTATACAATTGTGTTGCAAGCTTTGATTGGTCAGTGTTATAACCTGGTACAGACTGGGCCAAGCACAGCTAATCACAACAAAACAAACTGAATGAATCTATTTAATTCAGTAAAATGCTTGAAAAAATAAATAAATACTGAACACTTCCCTAGAGTAGTATAATGTTACTATGGTAACATTATATTGCTTTGGTCAAAGTGTCTAAAAAAAAAAAACTTAAAGGGGTTGTAAAGGTAAACACATTTTTTCCCTAAATGGCTTCCTTTACCTCAGTGCAGTCCTCCTTCACTTACCTCATCCTTCGATTTTGCTATTAAATGTCCTTATTTCTTCTGAGAAATCCTCACTTCCTGTTCTTCTGTCTGTAATGCAAGGCTTTCTACCTGGTGTGGAGAAAGCCTCTTGAGGGGGCGAGTAGGCAAGTCAGGACACTCTCTACTTTGCAGATAGAGAAAGGAGCTGTGTGTTAGTGGGCGTCCTGATACTCCTGCTCACCCCTCCCCCTTTTGGCGGCCGAAAAGTGCAACTTTTTGGGCGCCCCACTAGCGGCCAAAAAGCGCAACTTTTTGGGCGCCCCACTAGAGGCCGTAAAGCACCGATAAACCAACGGTAAAGCACCACTAAAACTAGCTAACTTTACAGCTAATGCGGCCCATTGGCAGTGTGAAAGGGGTCTTAAAGGAGGGTGCCGCTCCAATATAGCACTAAAAAAGGGCAAAAAAACACCCCAGAAACATGACGTGGTAGTATCGCTCATGTGTGAACTATTCCTAAGCAGAAAGGCATAGAAACTGCTGTCTTAAGCCTCATACACACGATCAGACTTCCATCTGACTTTTCCATGGATTTTGGTCCGAAGAGGCGTCGGCCGAGAACTTGGTATGCATACACACGGCAGAACTATTTCAGCCAACAAACACGAACGTAGTGACGTAGTAGACGTACTACGTGGTTTTTCTGCACTTTAGCGCCACCCTTTGGGCAACTTCTGCTAATGTTGTCTTACGGTTAGCATTTGTTCTGAGCATGCATGTTTGTACTTTGGATTTTAGTCCAATGGACTTGTGTACACACGATCGGATGATCCGACGTAACACATTTGTTGTCGGAAAATTTGAGAGCATGCACAGCGAACATTTGTTTTTGGAAATTCGGACAACAATTAAATAAAACACAATCCGTCGGACCATTGTTGTCGGAAAATCCAATCGTGTGTAATTGGCCTTTATGTCAGCGTATACAATCCACTGAGCACAGAGAAATTAGATTTGTAACTGATCCACTTTAAGAACCCTTTCACACTGGGGTGTTTTTCATGTGCTTTAGGGCTAACGCGGCCGCCTTGGCCCCAGTGTGAAAGGGGTCAGTGTGTAACTGATCCACTTTAAGAACCCTTTCACACTGGGGTGTTTTTCATGTGCTTTAGGACTAACGCGACCGCCTTGGCCCCAGTGTGAAAGGGGTCGCCCCTGTTGCAGATTCACACACAGCCACCTAGAACAGCTTATTCGTTTGGTGTATTGGGGGTTATTTACTAAAGGCAAATCAACTTTGCACTACAAATGTAAAGTTCACTTAAAATTGCACTGAAAGTACACTTGGAAGTGCAGTCGCTGTAGATATGAGGGGGACATGCAAAGAAAATCAAAAACAGCATTTTAGCTTGCACATGATTGGATGAAAAAATAAGCAGAGCTTCCCCTCAGTTCAGATCTACCCCTCAGATCTACAGCGACTGCACTTCCAAGTGCGCTTTCAGTGCAATTTCAAGTGCACTTTGCAATACATTGACAATACCTATAACAAAGTAATTTGCTTGATTTACACTTAAAAATCAACACAGCATGAAATTATTGCCCCCTGATATTTACTGGCAGTTAAAAAAAATCACAGGTTTTTACAAACTGTCAGTAAATTTACTGGCGGTCGGCAACCCTGGTAGAAACCAATGAGCTTCTAGATTTTATTGATTTGTCACCAAAACTGTACACTTTATCACAAATCAGTCCTGGTGTGTAACACAGCACACACACACACACACACACACACACACACACACACAGAGCTATGACAATGGGACAGGCCAGGTACTGTACAAGGTGCACTCCTTCCTTCCTCCCTCCCACTATTTGGGCAGTGACTTTTTGTCACATGATTCATCATATTCAAGGTGTCCATGTGAACCAGGAAGACAGGTGTATGCGTACAGACAGCAGCTTGTGGACATGTCGATCAGCCGGGGAAACTGGTCTAATCTCTCCAGGTACTGGGTTAACTATTCACAGGTTACCATAGGCACATATTTCTAAGTGGGTACAAGATCTCTGCAGAGGAACTCAAATCTGTCAGTTTCTCTGTAAACAAATCATCCCAACTCTGCATCTGATATGCTAGATCCTTCAATAGATTATGTCATTTTACAGCCTAAGAAGAACCCCTTAGGGGTTTACAAGTAAATACTGTTTTCTAGATAAAAATCCAAACTGTAACGTGTTCGCTGTCACCAAGAGATTTGCTGAGACGTTCCGCTGTCCTGAGAAAAGCCTTCGGCTTTTTTTTATCACTGTCTGTCGCGCTGCATGCGGTTAGGTATTCCAAACTATGTTTGTCTGCTTCTCCACTCCCAAGCTGCCGATCCTGCCTGATATTCTTGTTTTAACTTTGTAAGGATTTGTATTTGTTGTAGAGCTATTTGTGAAATGCTTCAATCCTCTATATTTAAAGGGGGTTGTAAGGGTAATTTTTTTTCCTAAATAGCTTCCTTTACCTCAGTGCAGTCCTCCTTCACTTACCTCATCCTTCGATTTTGCTTTTAAATGTCCTTATTTCTTCTGAGAAATCCTCACTTCCTGTTCTTCTGTCTGTAACTACACACATTAATGCAAGGCTTTCTCCCTGGTGTGCAGTGTCATGCTCGACCCCTCCCCTGGACTACGGGAGAGTCAGGATGCCCACTAACACACAGCTCCTTTCTATATCTGCAACATAGAGAGCGTTCTGGCTCTCCTGTAGTCGAAGGGAAGGGGCGAGCACGAGACTCCATACCAGGGAGAAAGCCTCGCATTACTGTGTGTAGTTACAGACAGAACAGAACAGGAAGTGAGGATTTCTCAGAAGAAATAAGGACATTTAAAAGCAAAATGGAAGGATGAGGTAAGTGAAGAAGGTAAAGGAAGCTATTTAGGAAAAAAAATTGTACCTTTACAACCCCTTTTTAAGTATTAGAGATCATCTTTCTGTCATTTATTAAAGGGGTTGTAAAGGATTTTTTTTTCCTAAATAGCTTCCTTTACCTTAGTGCAGTCCTCCTTTACTTACCTCATCCTTCCATTTTGCTTTTAAATGTCTTTATTTCCTCTGAGAAATCCTCACTTCCTGTTCTTCTGTCTGTAACTACACACAGTAATGCAAGGCTTTCTCCCTTGTGTGGAGAAAGCCTCTTGAGGGGGGAGGGGGTGAGCAGGCAAGTCAGGATGCTATCTACTTTGCAGATAAAGGAGCTGTGTTTTAGTGGGCGTCCTGACACTCACACTTACCTCATCCTTCCATTTTGCTATTAAATGTCCTTATTTCTTCTGAGAAATCCTCACTTCCTGTTCTTCTGTCTGTAACTACACACTGTAATAGGAGGCTTTCTTCCTGCTGTGAAGAAAGCCTCTTGAGGGGCGAGTGTCAGGACGCCCACTAAAACACAGCTCCTTTATCAAAGTAGATAGCGTCCTGACTTGCCTGCTCACCCCCTCCCCCCTCAAGAGGCTTTCTTCACACCAGGAAGAAAGCCTCCTATTACAGTGTGTAGTTACAGACAGAAGAACAGGAAGTGAGGATTTCTCAGAAGAAATAAGGACATTTAATAGCAAAATGGAAGGATGAGGTAAGTGAAGGAGGACTGCACTAAGGTAAAGGAAGCTATTTAGGGGGAAAACAAATTGTACCTTTACAACCCCTTTTTAAGTATTAGAGATCATCTTTCTGTCATTTATTAAACATCTATGGTGTTGCCTTCCTAGTTAGATACAAGAAGTAGCCAAATCAGATAAGTAGAGGAATCAGTATGTTTGCGTAAACAATTATAAACACAAAATATGAGCAAGAAAGGTCTACCATGTATATATTGTACGCTTCATATATTCAGCAACCCTTTGAACAGTTTAGAAAACAAAGTGTAAAATGCAACATACAAGGTCCTAAAGCAGTATCAGCCCCATGGGCGCGATTTTACAGGTCAAATCGTAGCCTATTGCCGGCAATAGGAGCGTCCCAATCGGTGCGACGCCGACTTTGCCGATTTGCAAAATTAGTTTCTGCACTACTTTTGGCGACTTTGGGGGGCGATTTTAATAGACATCCATGAATGAACACGCACAGATGTCTTTTAAGTCGCCCAAACGCCCCCCCCCCCCCCCCCCCCCCGCGAAGTCAGACTTTCAGATGAACTCACACGATTTCAACGCTGTGTTCAGTGTGAATGAGGGCTTATACCCAAAAGCAAACTTGTATTATATTGCAGCTTATGCCTTGTACACACGATCGGAATTCCCGATGGAAAAAGACGCGTTTAGCCCCATCTGAGTTTTTTCATTGGATATTCTGATGAATTCCGTCAGAGTTTAGATATAGATCATATTTTTTTTACTCCAATAGAATTTCGTCTGAATTTTGATGTGATTTGGCCAGGCAAAAGCCCGATCATATGTACAAGACATTAGATGTGATCGCTGCATTTTTTTTCTTTATGCTTTTTTTCTTCTATGTTCATCTGGTGATCCAGCCAGCAAGTCCGTTGTTTTTCACAAGCTCGTGCTCTCTAGCAGAATGTGTCAGTTTACAGGGATGAGATCAACTATTTAACATGGGAAAGGATGATTAAAATGATAAGTTTTCATTTATTCATGTAAAACCTCTATCCCAAAAGGAAAAAATATTGTTTGCTGTAACTACTTGTAAATTAGCTGGAGTTTGGCTTCAATTCTTTAGTGTTTTTAAGGCACTGATGCGAGTTCATAACGAATATAATGCGTCAAAAACATTCTAAATTCGCATCGTCATCCATAAAGTCATTGTTTTCGTTTACATACATGCGTTGTGATTCCTCTACGAATGCGATGCGCTAAAAAAAAAGGGTCTTGTGCGAGTTTACAGCGTTACGCTGCAAATTTTGGCTGCATAGACATCAATGTAAATCGTTCTGGAATCGCATTGATAGTTCACATATGTGCGAATTCCAGCACACTACTCTTTACATTATGATTCCATTGGCTAGAACAGGGGTCTCCAAACATTCTAAATAAAGAGCCAGTTTATTGTCCTTCAGACTCTTCGAGGGCCGGACTTTGGCCAGTGGGGGTGGAAATTTTTGGCATCAATGGGACTAAACATCTGGTATTAGGGGGAGGAATAGTGCACCATCGTGGGTATCATAGGGAGGAATAGCACTCCATTGTCGGTGTCAGATGGCAGAATAGTGTCTCGTATCAGTGGGAGGATTAGTGCCCCAAGGGCATCCAGCCCTCGGGCACAGTTTGGAGACCACTGGGCTGGAATATCAATCGCAGAATGTCCAACTCCTGAAATTCATGGTAAATTTGCAGTAAAATCGCACCTCACACAGGACCAAAAAACTGAACAAATTTGTAGCTCAGCAGTGTGAACCGAGCCTAAATCTGCTATTACATTTAAAACTAAAATCTAAAAATTTGCAGCATGCGCACTGGGATACATCCACAGATGGCGCAAGCGCAGTTTAAAAAAACATCAAAAACGTGGGGTCATGATTGATTTGCATGACACACGCCCACCTCATCCACATTTGATTTACGCGAGCTTACGCCGGCCTATTTACACTACGCCACCGCAAATTACGGAGTAAGTGCTTGGAGAATACGGCACTTGCGTCTCTAAGTTGCGGCGGCGTAGTTGAAATAGGATACGCTACGCCCCGCCTCCAGGTACGTGAATCTGGCCCTCAGAAGGTAAACTGATGTAGCCACCACATGTAGTGATTGTTAAGCTGCAATATAATACATTTTTGGTTTTGGATGTAATACCGCTTTAAGCTGGCCATACACCGTAAGATTTATTTCCTTCAGCCTGCAGGCTAAAAAAAAAAAAAAAATCATCTAACAGATTGTTCCATTCTGCTTTACAGCACAGATGGATGAATCCTCCTGCTGGGCTATAGTATTCATACAACCAGCCCTGGTGGCTGTCAGAAAATCTGAACAGCAGCTGCATGTGATTGGATGCAGCCGCTGTTACTCTGACAATTTTTCATCCAGCTCCTTAAATGTTTCAATCCCTGTGTGGGAGGCGGTTCATTGACAGGGCCAAATTTCAGTGGGGTAATCCCGACCTGGATGAAATTCAGTGTATGGTACACTGAAACTGAAAATGTCTCAGGCCCTGTACACACAATCAGACATGTCTGATGAGATTTGTCTGACGGACCGTTTTCATCAGACAAATCTGAACTTGTCTGATGTGCGTACACACCATCGGACCAAAATCCGATCAGACCAGATCGCGGTGACGTAGAACACAACGACGTGATGAAAAAACAAAGTTCAATGCTTCCAAGCATACGTCGACTTGATTCTGAGCATGCGCAGGTTTTTGGTCCGATCAGGGGCGGACTGACCATTGAGTCACTCGGGCACTGCCCGAGGGCCCCATGCCACTAGGGGGCCCCATCGGGGTTGCCAGGCTCAGTAAAACCAGGGACTGTATGTAAAAATCTGTGTTTTTTTTACATCTGTCCCTGATATGTCCAAAACTGAAATGCTTTTGATGTGAAACTCCTGAGATTTTTGCTGCCCTGTCTCTGCACTGCCTCCTGGCGTGGTGGCCATCAGTAAGCCCAGGGGCCCCATAATCTTCTATTGCCCGGGGGCCCCATGAGTTGTCAGTCCGCCCCTGGGTCCGATGCTTTTGTGTACTAACCATCGAACCTGTCCGACAGACATGTTCCATCAGACAGGTTTTAAAGCATGTTTTAAAACTTTGGTCCGATGGAAAACGGTCCGATAGGCCGTACACACCATCGAACTGGTCCGATGAAACCGGTCTGCAGACCAGTTTCATCGGACATGTCCGATCGTGTGTACGCGGCCTCAGTGTACGTAATTTCTTCACATTAAAGGACAAGTACGAAGGGTATAACATGTAACTGTACAGAACCTACCAGTGTCCCAACCTCCCCTATGATAGTGTGCAGGGTTTCTCTCCCTGCACTTGCTGTCACAATTTGTCACTTCGCCCACGGAATCTGCATAAATGAAGTACAAGTCCCATCTGCATCGTGGTAGACAGCTTGTTCTCAATGAATTGCGAGGGTGCTGGTAAGTGCTTTTGTAGTTCACTGACACTTCCTCCAGCTTTCTAACAGAAGGACCATATAAAGGTATGGGCTGAAAGCTGTAGGCAGTGTCTGCAGGAGCCTGGCATTGCACCCGTAATCGACTAAACTTGGTGAACTTCACCTCAAAAGCTCACAGTACCTTTGATCTTGCAACCGTATTGAGGGCGGTTTACAAAGTTGCTAATGTTCACCCTAAAAATGCATATGGGTATTCACGTCAATTACCCAATCATGTGAAAAGCAATTTCCAGCGTGCTAGGAAGATCTAATTATGTGCAGATGTTTTACATACAATTGGATAATTGAAGTGCATATTAGGCTTCATTCACACTTGTGCAACTTGTCATGCAACTTTGGACACTTAAGTCTCACCCCGTGTTTTTCAATAACAACTCGTGAAGTTGCAGCGAGTTTAAAAAAGTTCCTGCACTACTTTGGTCTGACTTTTATGTGATTTGAGTGCCATAGACTGCAATGTCAACCCTCAAAAGTTGCATTAAAGTCTCACCTGAATGTTATACATGCAGCAGTTGTCCATTATCAATGGTCAAAGCCAAAGTCGCATCCAGGTTGTAACCATCCAAAGTTGCACTCCACAATAGCATGACATTGGAGTCATACAAGTGTGAATGGAGCCTCGCACAATTCTTTTAGTGGCTATTCTCAACTCCTTTGGTAAATTAGCCTCCCGTGTCAGAACTTCCATCCACCATAAAGAAATCTACAGTGGGTATCTCTGACCACTGAGGGTGTCTCTTTAAAATCGGAGTGTCTTGGAATATTGGAAGAACATGATAGGAAGGAAGTTTTAAACCAGAATCTACAGAGATCAACTAAGATAATTATCGAGGGGCACTAGGAACCAAAAAAGTAGCAGCAACTGTACATGCAAGCTATTTTTGCATTGGAATACGAGAATGGGCTACTCCTACAATTTTTGAGGTAAATTGGCCCTTGCCACCAAAAAAGCAATTTATTACACAAACATGACAAGAAATTCAGAACTTATTTTTAAGGAACTGTGCCTCTAGGACACATATGTCAAAAACAAGGCTCGTGGGCTGAATGTGGCCCTCGTGCCCAGTTTTGCAGCTAAAACATGGCGGAACTTTATTCCCCAACTCAAGGTCTCTCACGCCGTTTCCGCTCCCTGCTGCCCCTGTAAATGCAGAAGACTTCTGTGTTTACAAGGGACAACTTTGCCCTCAGTGGCTTCCAGATCTAACAGATTCCTGCACGTACTCACAGTGGGGCACGGTAGGGACAGATCTCCAGGATCCGCCTACACAGGGAGGTGCTAGAGCCAAATACACAAGTAGTGGAGCGACCTACACAGGGAGGTACTGGAGCTGGGGTAGGTAGGAGAAAGAGATGCAAAGAAGCTTTGTAGGGAGGTTGGGATAGCAAACTGTGGATAGTGCACACCTAAACCATGCACTCTGTACACAACATGAATGCTTCACTCTGTACATAACGCACTCCTGAACTCTGCTCTCTGTACGTAGCGTAGTCCTGAACTCTGCAAGTAATGCATGCCTGAACCCTGCACCCTGTACGCAGCTCACCCCAGATACAACCACCCCAACCGAAGGCAGCCATGCTACTGATGTGGTCCGTGATGAAATTGCATTTAACACCCCTGCTCTAGGATTACTATCACCTGTGAACTCTCACGATTCAGTTTCTGATTGGTACCTGTGTGTGGGTAGGGCAACTGCTTGGCAGTAGTTTAAGTGGGCCAGACGCGACACCATCATCCACAACACAAGGTATAGAAAAGACCAGCCCAGAGGCCTGGGGGTTCCTCAACATTTGATGTATGTAGCTTCCAGATAGATGGATTGTACCTCGCAGTGGGAAAAGGAGTGACACACCCTCAAACATAGGAGGGGGGCCAGGAATGTGCCCACCACCAAGGTCAGAGTGCAACCTAGAATTTCATAGATTATGGAGCCTGGAACAGTATGTATGGCTGGCACCACCATGCATTACCAGCATGCACATGCCTGGTCCCCCTCCAATGTTTGAGGGTGTGTTTGATTTTATGCTTGATATATTTGTCCTACTTTCTCTTGGTATCGCAAAGTCCCCTGGTTTATCTCTCCAGTTCCCTTGTGGATTTTGGCACTTAATTTTGGGGCTGATACCAGACAGTGGTTTGTTTTAGCTGCACAACTGACAGACAGCATGGGGTAAGACTTGTCATGTGACTGTGATATCCAAAGCCACACAGGTGTCAATGGGGTATTAGGCCCACTCTTGGCTTCACCCTCCTGAGGCAGTCATCCATTCAATTATCCTCTTCTGGCAATGGTCCAAGAGGCAAGGACAAAAGCCAATTTTTTCAGAAGGTCTCCTCAAATATTTATATATAAATATATCCTCCCCCAGCAGGCACCACTGGGAATAAACCTCTTATGCCTTGTACACACGATCGGATTTTCAGACGAGCCCCATCTGACTTTTTTCCGTCGGAGTTTAGAAATAGAAGATGTTTTTTTTTTTTTCGATGGAAATTCCAATCGTCTGTGTGGAACTCCGACGGAGAAAAAAAACACGCATGCTCAGAATCAAGTTGACGCATGCTCAGAAGCATTGAACTTAATTTTTCTCGGCTCGTCGTCGTGTTTTACATCACCGCGTTTTGGACGGTCGGAATTTGGTCTGACAGTGTGTATGCAAGAGAGCTTGAACGGAATTCAGACGTAAAATTCCATTGGATTTTATCCCATCGAATTCCGATTGTGTGTACGGGGCATTAGTAGTAAGCCAAATTGCCAAATTGTCTCCCTGGCCAACTACTAAAGGTTTATTGCCAATGGTGCCTGCTGGGGGGAGGATATATTTGGGGTAACCTTACCGAAGGGTCTTATACATTTTGTATCTTCTTGCTCCATTGCCAGGGACACTCCCCAAAAGCAGACAAATGATAACATAGAAAAAAACGAAAGTAGAACTACAATTTGGTGCTCAGACTGACTAAAGCCTAGCAACAACACTAAATTTGAGCTAGGGACACTACTGCTTAAAGCAGGGTTTCTACACCTATGCAAGGTATTGGGGCATCCATTGGGGGGGGGGGTGCTTATTTTTTTTGCCTGTAGTACTGTGGAGACTGCAGGCACATGAAATAATGCATCTGTCACCTAGCGCAGGTCAAAAATGTCACATGTGCTCAGCTACTGATAGGCAAAGTGCTCAGAAGTGCTTTGCTGGAAGCAATCAAAATTCTTTGACCCAAGATACCTGAAAGACAACTTTTACAAAATTGCTCTATGGCCACATACACCTTTTGAACTTTTATTTATTGGGTGTTTCCAAAGCATGTACAGTACTAGCAAGGCAGCCATCGCAAATTTTGGTGCCCCTTACACAGCTTTAGGCAGGGCCCATCTGGAGCAAAGAACCAGAGGGGGGCCGGCCGGCCTGTAAGGGCCCTGGGCCCTGGGGACTATTGTAGTACAAGGCCCTGTCTGACTGCATACAGATTAAAACTCTTAGGTCGCGTACACACAACCGTTTTCATCGGACATGTCTCCAGGGATCTTTTGGTCTGATGGTGTGTACACACGATCAAACCAAAATCCCCGCGGACAGACAGCGCGGTGACGTGGCGGTGACGTTGACGCCGCGACGTCCGCAAACCAGGAAGTAAAATGCTTCCACGCATGCGTCAAATCCAATCGACGCATGTGGGGGATTTCGGTCCGCTGGTTAGGCGTACTAACCAGCGGACATGTGCGACGGACAGGTTTCCAGCGGATACGTTTTAAAGCATGTTTTAAAACTTTTGTCCGCTGGGAACGTGTCTGCTAGGCCGTACACACGATCGGATATGTCTGCTGAAACTGGTCTGCGGACCAGTTTCAGCGGACATGTTCGATCGTGTGTACGCGGCCTTAAAGGGGTTGTTAACGAACTTCTGACAGTGACCGGCCCCCTAGCCCCCCGTTTTACTCACCTGAGCCCTGTAATTCCCATGGTGGAAACGTGCTCTTCCTCTCTGCCCGAAGTTCTCGGTTCTTGATTGGATAGATTGATAGCAGTGCAGCCATTGGCTCCCACTATTGTCAATCAAATCCAATGACATGGGCGCTGAGGGGCAGGGCCGAGTGTGGCATTCTGTGTCTTTGGACGCAAATGCTGGACTCGAGAGCGTGGCTGCAAGGTAACCCCCCGGCAGAGCGTGTGTATGGTGTCTTACTCTGGTACAAATGAGACTAGACTGAGGAGGGGAAAACATGGAGTAAGGGAGATGGGGTAAAAATAAGGCATGGATAGGCAGAGTGTTCAGAAGAAGAGGACAACAAAGTATACCAGTATAGAAGGCTTATATTCTCTCTATGGAACGGGAAAAGTTAAGAATCTTAGGACATTTTTGTGAAGCCTTTTATATTTTTTAAATTTGAGCCACAATGTTTGACTAACATAACCTTATTACAGCCGGGAGAACTTTAGGAGGACACAGTTGTGTCATTGTAATTGGCTTTTTAACTTTTGTACCCGTTATTTTTGCTGAATTACGGACCAGCGTGCCTCCACGTTTGTTCTACAGTCTTTTTGTTAGCCAATAAGTGATATCGTCCTACTAATTTTGTTAATGGCTAATGATACAACACCCAACCTCTGCTCTTGTTTGTTTAACATAAACATGTTCCCACTGTTCCAGTTAAGGGTAGGTGGCATGCCAATTAATTAGTTTCATCTATTAAGCATGGATTAGGAATTCGTTGCTATAAAATAGGAAGTAATTTAGCATTCCAATACATTGACTGGAAATGTAATAATAGCAACAGATCCTGGGAAATACAGCTGTTGCTACCAGCTGCTTTTTGTAACAGATATCTTGTAAACAGAACATTAAAATGCAGGCTGAATGTTACATCAGTAATATCTGATAATTATAACACTGCTATGGTTTATTTTGCTTTTCAGACTAATTTAATATGAAAATAACAGTAGTCTGAATACACTAACATTACGGTTTAATTATTGCTTTTAGTATAAACCATTATAAAGGGAACGTCGCAATGAAAAAAAAGCATTTGTTGGTTTAACCAATCATATGTTAAATATTATTCCTTCGTCATCCACATAACTGGCGGCGCAGCGAGGGGGATGCCTATTTGCCTATTTTGTGCCTATTTTGTGCTAAAAGGTGTCCAACTTCCTCACCTTCCTACTTTCTGTCTTTTTGCACAAAACTGTTGTTATTCTGCTGTTTGTATGATTACTAGACATGTGCACACTGAAATATTTTGTTTTTCGAAATTTATTTCATTTAAAACATACATTCGTCCGAAAATCCAAATTAAAGGAACACTAAAGTTAAAAAAAAAATGTTTGTAAAATAACAAACATGTTGTACTTACCTCCACTGTGCAGCTCGTTTCGCACAGAGTGTCCCCGAGCCCTGTCTTCTGGGGTCCCTTGGCAGCTGTCTCGGCTCTTCCTCGCAAGAGCTTTCTACCTTCATGAGAGCGAGCTTACATTGTGGAAAACTATTGCAGGTGCGCTCCTGTGATACAGCAGCAGGCATAGTCGCCGACTGTATCACTCGGCCCTGCCCCCCCCGATGCGCCGCGTCATCGGATGTGATTGACAGCAGTGCCAGCCAATGGCTGCGCTGCTATCAATCTGTCCAGCCTAGCCAATCAACGGCCAGGCTGGGAACCGAAGAGGATCACAGGGACGCGTGCAGGACTTTCGAGGGGTGAGGTAAGTAAAACGGGGGTTCGGGGGGTGGTACCATCGGATGTTTTTTCACCTTAAGGCCGGAATCACACTTGTGCGGTGTGAATTTCAGCTCTCTTATCTTTGCAGAGAGATTACAGAAGTGTTCAGCAGATTAGCTCCGTTTTAGCTGCGAATTTGGAGACCTGGGAGGAGTTACAGGGGAGAGGAGAGTGGGGGAGAAATGTATTGAGCTGAATGAGAGAAATTCCTGAAGAGAAACAAACACATCTGCGAATCAGCTGCGTACCCATAGAAGATAATGGGCCTGAATTCGCACCTGAGCCGCACCGCAAGGCATAAAATACGCACACATTTTTTCTGCAATGCGCAGTGCGAATGCATCGCACATATGTGAACCAGCCTTATTGAAAACAATGTATTTAGAAATGTTCTGCGTATTGGATTCGGTTTAAGCCGCAACCAATTCGCATAGGTGTGAATCTGGCCTAATGCATAGGATGCATTAAGGTGAATTTTTTTTTACCTTTACAACCCCTTTAAGTAAGGTCGAATCTGTCGTTGAAGGCTTATGGTGTCTGTCGAATGTTCGAAGAAGATTCGACGGAGCAGCTAAACTGTACGACGCCGCAATTGTACATTTCCAGTCGAATGTTTCACCTACAAGCTATAGAAGAATTCTAATGTTGTATGACACTAGTAATAATTATATTTCTAAATTATTATCACTAGTCAACCAACATTTAAATTCTTCTATAGCCTATGGGCCGAGCATTTGACCGGAAATGTACGATTGTGGCTTCGTACAGTTTAGCTGCTTGTCGAATCTTCTTAGAAGTTTCGACAGACACCATAAGCATTCAATGACAGATTCAA
Organism: Rana kukunoris; assembly: GCA_029574335.1. Classification (NCBI taxonomy): domain Eukaryota; kingdom Metazoa; phylum Chordata; class Amphibia; order Anura; family Ranidae; genus Rana; species Rana kukunoris. The sequence goes on from CM056050.1 coordinate 462,363,862, forward strand.
CGTTTGTATGTTTTTCGCTGTTTTGTCAAATCTTCGTCATTCATGTCAAATGGTCTACCCCAACACTGTCTCTATAATGTCAAATCTTTTCTCTCTATGTCGAATCTTTCCTCTCTATGTAGAAGAATCTTGGACTAATAGAGGTTAGTCACATTCGACCGCAGATTCGATAGACACAGATTGCTATTGTCATGTCGAATCTCCTATCTATATGGAACTGTTGTAGCAACAAAAACGAAAATAAAGCATTTTTTACGTTGGATCTTTCGGATTTCGGATTCTGCGATCTTGTTTTCGTTTGTTAAAATAATAACCAAAATACCAGAAATTCAGACGAAAATGCATTCGAACGAAAACGAATGCACATGTCTAATGTTTACCCTTAGGCCTTGTACACACGAGGGAATAAATCCGCTGATAATGGTCCGACGGACCATTTCAGCCGAAAAATCCCCTCGTCTGTAGGGGCAAACGGACAGTTTTGACCGGATTTCTCCAGCGGAAAAGTTTCAAAGCATGCTTTGGAACTTTTCCGCTGGAGAGCTGCCCGTCGGATATGTCCGCTGGTTAGTACGGCAAACCAGCGGACATATCTGCCCGCACATGCGTCGTATCCTGTGAATGGATCCGACGCATGCGCGCGGAAGTGTTTACTTCCTGGTGCGGTGACGTGGCGGTGACGTGGCGGCGTCAACGTCACCGCGCTGTCCGCCGGCGGGGAATTTGATCCGATGGTGTGTACATTTTTTTGACTGGTACCTGCTCCCACTTCCTCAGTTCTTGCCTAGGTGAAAATTATATCTATTTGGGATACCTTTTCCCTTGCCCACAGCCTCCTGGGACACAAACCTAGAGATGCTTAGCTCTGTACTTCTGGATTTAGAGCCATTAATCACTGGCCAGAGAAGACGCTAACTGAGCACAGCCTGTGCTCAATTGGCTTCAACAGAATGCAGTGATGAGATTAGGGACAGATCCCTCATTTAGGCTCCATTCACATTTGCAAATGAGACCATTAGCGATTACATGTGGGAGAGCCAGCAAGGGGTTTCCATGATTAGCTGTGGGCAGCAGCTCTATTAAAAGCAATGAGAGGCTCCTGTAGCTAACTGCCATCACATGTAATCACTCAGGGAGTGATTATCTGCAAATCATTGACCTTGGATACAGACTGCCTGTCACCTGCACTGTGCTATCACATAGGTTTATTGATAACAATACATTTTATGTTAAAAAAAAAAAAAGTTTAACAAAATAAAAAGTTTAATAAAATAAATGAAAAAAGCAAACATTTTTGAAAGTACCCGATCACCACATACAATGCAAGTACTTGAGCAAAAATAAAACCAACTGTGCCACACATATTAGGTATCACTGTACATACCAGTATGATTTTGGGTCCATTATTCACTGTAAACTCTAAATGAATTACCTGTAAGCCCACGTTCATATTGGGCAGATTTGACATGTAACTTGTCAAATCGGAGCCTATTGCCGGCAACTGCACGTCCGAATCGGTGCGTTGCCAACTTTGCTGATTCCCAAAACTAGTTCCTGCACTACTTTTGGCGACTGCAGGGGAAATTTCAATAGACGTCTGTGCATGAACCCGCACAGTTGTCTCTCAAGTCGCACAATTTCAAACCTGCAGTCAGCGCCAACCTAGGCTAGAGGTTTTTAAAATGTCACCTATGAACAGTTTAAGGTACCATTTTTTTTGCAATATCATGAGCATACACAATTTTACAGCTTGACATATTTTTTATTTATTTACTCAAGCAGCCTTATCTTTAAAATTTGACCAAAAGTTGGTTATTAAATTTGTGTGCACTAAAATCATTGTGAGTATTTTTTTACTTAAAGTATAAATTTGATAAACAGTAGAACAGATATTTTGTGACATAAAATTTGTCAATTGCCCCCATTTTTTCGACATAAAATATATAATCATTTTGGGGTTTAAGGAATCTTCAGCCCTGCATTTTAACATGTGTGCAAAAAAAAAAAAAAAAGAGTCAGGCAGCAAAACTGGTTGGGGATTTAAGTGTTTGTGCTAATGATGCCAGAAAAGTTAGTATGGAATGGAGTTTAGTAACCCGCCTATGGCACTTGCTTTTGTGGCCCTAGGGCTACATTTAGTCTGGATTTACACTGTAGCAATGTGGGAACCAGCGTGATTCCAGTGCCGCTTCCCGCAACGCATCGCTCCCACAGGCAGTTCACACTGCCCTCTGCGAACTGCTGTGGGTGTAAATATACCTACCTTTTTTGTGCAAATTCAATGCAGGTTCAGCCTACAACTGTATGGCTGAACTCGCATTGCACAGACATCGCATGTGATCAGCATACGATGCCTGTGTTCACTAAAGTGTGAACCCGGGCTCACACTGGCAATTTAGCCCAGTGCAAATTAGAGCGGCAGAAATCTTCTGATTCTTGCTGCTGCTGTGAGCGGCTAGCTGCCTTGAATATAATGACAGCTTGTCCAGTGGCCGCAGCTATTCTTGGCTTCCTGCACGGCCAGCAATCACCTGCAGCGATCACAGTTGGACTTACTTTTGCCTTGTTTCCACTGAGCGGAACGGTTTGGGTCAGTACAGTTAAACGGTTAAAATGGACCAGTCTATTCTGGTGAGCGTTTCCACTGCAAGTCGGACCGTCAGGGGCCATACAGGGTTTCGAAAAAATGCCTTTTCTATGGCCCCTACATCTGAAGCAGGACCCAGAATGGTGCGGTACGGTTTGGTTTTATGGCACACTTTCATAATGAAAACACCCAAAATAGCATACTGTACCGAACCGTACCAAACCGATCCGCTCAGTGGAAACAAGGCATTTGTGTGCCGAATAGTTGTGGCCGCCGGGATCCTGTTATTATAGTGAACAGGACCGGCTTTCATAGCTAAACACTCACAGCAGTAATGAGAAGATTTCTGCCGCTGCAATTTGCAGCAAGCTAAAATTGCGACATGCGAGTAAGACCACTCGTAACCCACCCCTGCTCATTGGAATGCATGGAGCGCTTGAAAAGTGAATAGGAAGCACAGCAACGCGGGCAGGTTTAATCATTTGTTCGACCTCTAGCGATGGTTAAAAGTGCCCCGCTAGTGGACGAAAAGCGCCGTTAAACAAGAGTAAAGCGCCCCCAGTGCGAAAAAGCTCTAAATAGCAATGAAAACTGAAGAAATTGGACAATGTTTGTATCAGTTGCCAAAAAAAGTATCTAATTCAGTATCATAAATAAATATCTCAGATGTTTGCTTAACATTCTTTCCCAGCCAGAAGATATATATCTGCTAATTAAATAATTTACTTGCATAAAATTACAAGGTACTAGTTAATATGTTAAGACGAATGCTATGTAGGTTATTTTCGTAATTACACATGTAAAATATGAGTCATCACATAACTTTACCATATAAATTATGTAAGTGGATGCATTTTGCTGCATGAAAATAGTATGAATATGCCCTAAAAGTTAAGCAAAATACAAAATTATGAGCTACTGGAACTGGAACAAAAAGATGGCGCAGCCAATGTTAAGTATGGACGTCGGAACCACGTTTACCAAATTTTACGTTGTTTGCGTAACTCGTCCGTGAATGGGGCTGGACGTAAATTATGTTCACGTCGTTTTCAATGACTCTTTGCGACGTCATTCGGAGCATGCACACTGGGATACGTTCACGGCTGGCGCATGCACAGTTTAAAAAAAAACGTCATTTACGTGGGGTCACACTTATTTTAAATAAAACGCGCCCACATCAAACACATTTGAATTTGGCGGGCTTACGTCGGCCCATTTACGTTACGCCGCCGTAAATTAGCTTTGTGAATATAGCACTTGCCTCTCCAATTTACGGCGGCGTAGCGTATCTGAGATACGCTACGCCCGCATAACATTACGCCGATCTACCTGAATCTGGCCCATTGTTTTTTAAGATATGCAGTAAATCAAGGCAAAACTTTTTGTTTACCTTTGGATAGAGTGAAGAGGGATTAGAACATCTGTTTTTATTGCTGCCTGTGCCCCCATTAGGGATACTCACCCTCTCTATTTGTCCTAATCCCATTATCATTGAAAGTGAAACGAAAAGAAAATCACAAATTTTGGGTTCGGAATAAAGGGGAAATCCTCCAATTGGGACAGTAGTTCTAGTGACCAGGGGGGGCCCCAAGGCATTCCCTTAATTTGAAGGGATTTCCTCTCACTTCCTGTTTTGACTATGGGACAGGAAGTGAAGGGAAATCTCCCCATTATAACTTTCCCTTACTCTATCCAATAAGAAAAAAAAGTTGTGCCTATAGTTCTGCTTTAAGCCCTGCTTACATTATTAAAAACGACAAAAAACAATTTTACTTTAATGAGGCAATTCGAAAAGTGATCTAAGTCTTAACTAGCACTTACTTGTAATAGATGATTTGTCTCTGTGGTTTACTAAAAATTTGATTCTGTAATATAAGCCTGATTGCATCCTAAATCATTTTAATTAGTACAATGAAGGAAATATAAACTGAGGTCATTCTTTTGAAATATGCAGTTACAAGATTTTAAAAATTCACAAAATGTTGCTTTTTTAAATCATGTACATGTGTTGCATTTTATACACACTAGGTAAATTGTATATAATGCTAAGTTTTCAACAATAATATGGGTAAAATAAAATTTAACCCAAACATAAAACAAATTTGAAGTGACGCAAAACGATATCGTTATTCTCCAAAAAGAATACATACACATCTACAATTTATTGGCTCTATAATCTATTTTGAATTTCTCACTGTGTTTTTCTGCCTTCTTGTAAAATCCCCTATGAGCTTTTAAACCTCTCTTTTTCCCCCCTTAATTCCATTTGTTTGGAACAAGCAATGCATGTTAGTTGGGCACTGCTTTATGAACATACAAATCCTGTGGTCCATAGTTTATAGTCCATCTCAGGTGTGAGAAAGAGAGGATGGCTATGTCTCTACATACAGTGGGACCATGGAGGATGAATGTACCTCATCCCTAACAGGAAGTCTCACCAACAAAAAAACAAACAAATGGAATTTGGTGATTTGGAGAAGGCTGAGGACAATAGCCAAGACAAAAACTTTTTTTTTAGTTAAAGCGGTTGTAAACCCGCATATACATTTTTTTTTTTACACCTGCAAGGCAAAAGTCATAATGAGCTAATATGCACCGCATATTAGCTCATTATGAAATACTTACCTCGGAACTATGAGAAGTGACATACCTGGTCTTTCGGGTATCGCTGCTCCAGCGCTGTGATTGGCTGGAGCGGCGATGACGTCAGATCGCTGTATAAATGTCAAATGTCAATGGTCCCAAAAAAGTGTCAAAAGTATCTGGTCTTTCGGGTATCGCTGCTCCAGCGCTGTGATTGGCTGGAGCGGCGATGACGTCAGATCGCTGTATAAATGTCAAATGTCAATGGTCCCAAAAAAGTGTCAAAAGTATCTGATCTGTTCGCCGCAATGTCGCAGTCCCGCTAAAAATCGCTGATCACAGCCACTATTAAAGAAAAATAATAATAAAAATGCCATAAATATATCCCCTATTTTGTAGACGCTATAACTTTTGCACAAACCAATCAATATACGCTTATTGCGATTTTTTTTTTACCAAAAATATGTAGAAGAATACATATTGGCTAAACTGATGAAGAAATGTATGTGACTTTTTTGGGCTATTTACTATAGCAAAAAATAGATTTTATTTTTTTTTTCAAAATTGACGATATTTTTTTGTTTATAGCACAAAAAATCTAAATCGTAGAGGTGATCAAATAGCACCAAAAGAAAGCTCTATTTATGGGGAAAAAAGGACAAACATTTTGTTTGTGCACAATGTCGCACTGGCCAGTTAAACGACACAGTGCCGTATTGCAAAAAATGGCCTGGTCATTAAGGGGCTAAATCTTTTCAGTCCTTAAGTGGTCAAGTCACCTTTGCCTTGCTGTGGGATGCATAGTCATTGTAGATAAATGCCTTTTAACATGACATGTGGAAGACCATACCTATCTTCCCTGACACTCTATGTCAGCCATTCTCAACCAGGGTTCCGTGGAACCCTAGGGTTCCTCCAGAGGTGGCTAGGGGTTCCTTGAGCTGTGGCTGATTTACCTTCTGTTTGATGGTGCCTACATAGTTCTGAGCCAATTCCACTTGGAGGAGCCAGTGCTATTACACCAATGATCTTCATAGTTCTCTGTAAGGGGGGCATTCTTACCACTACTTTAAAAAAGGGCATTCTTCTTACTGACCACCAAAGTAATGAGCATTGTTCCCACTGACCCCCAATAAATGGGTTTTATCAGGGGTTCCCGGAGACCTGAGAAATATTTTTAGGGCTCCCCATCGGTAAAAAGGTTGAGAAAGGCTGCTCTATGTGAAGAAAAGTGCGTGCGGATAAAAGAGTTCCAATGTTGTGCAAATGGTAATGCTGGTTTCTAGAGCACATCCTTTCCTCATAAATAGTATGAGGCGTGCTTGTGACCTACCTTCCCCAACCCATAAAATAATTCATAAAAAGATTGCTGCATGTACTTTCAAGCAAACCTTTGCTCAAATGTTCTTAAGAAACTGTGGTGGTGTAATAAACAAAAAACAAAAAAACAAATAAGCACATGATGTCCAGTTGAAACACACTAAGGCCCCTTTCACACTGAGGAGTTTTTCAGGCGGTTTAGCGCTAAAAATGGTGCCTAAATATCACCACCGCACCTCACGCCCCAGTCTGAAAGGGGCATAATTGGGTAGCAGGGTGTTGGGCATGGTGGGGGTTATTTACTAAAGGCAAATCCACTTTGCACTACAAGTTCAAACTACAGGTGCAAAGTGGACTTGAAATTGCACTGAAAGTGCACTTTGAAGTGCAGTTGCTGTAGATCCAAGGGGGACATGTACGGAAAATGAAAAACTCAATTTTTGCATGCACATGATTGGATAATAAAATCAGCAGAGCTTCCCCTCATTTCAGAACTTCCCCTCAGATCTACAGAGACTGCACTTCCAAGTGCACCGCAGTGTACTTGTAGTGCCGAATGGATTTTCCTTTAGTAAATCAACCCCAGGGTGTTCACACCTGCTTGTTTTATGTGTGCTTTATGTGCGTTACGCTAAAAAGAAATCATGCTTGCTACATCTTTGATTTGCTTTCATCAAAACACAATATATATATAGTTTAATGGTAACACATCTAAACTGCATTTAAAACGTACTGTGCAGATGTGAAGCCTAAGCCTAGGTTCACACTTGCGCAATGCGGTTTCTGCATCGCATTTTTTCCCCCGCAGGCAGTTCACACTGCCCTCAGAGAACCACTGAGGGTGTCAATAGAATATTAATGACACTGATAGATCACAGTGCAAATTGTGAACTTGCATAGGTGAGAACACCCATGCGATTCCGATTCCAGTGCAGGATCGCAAGGTGTTCCAATCAGAGTCCCCCTTTACAGCAGATGCTCCCTTACATTTTATCATAAATCACAATAAAATTGCCCACCTTAATTTTTTCCTATAACGTTATGTGAATGTCATGCTCCGACTCCTCTGTGTAATGCGCAGGGCCGACAACAAGGCTGAATTCCATAGAGATCCCTTCCCACCAGCCACATATTACATTATTAACATTAGGTTTCAGGACCTCATAGTTACATACAGTAGTATGTAAGGTTGAATAAAGACAATAGTCCATCCATTTCGACCTATGTAGAAAACAAGAGAAAACATTTATTTAAATTGTGATTAAAGAGGAGTTCCACCCAAAAATGGAACTTCCTCTTAATCCACTCCTCACCCCCATACATGCCACATTTGGCATGTAATTTTTTTTGGGAGGGAGTGGGGGCTTCAGTAGGAGTGGGACTTCCTGTCCCACTTCCTGCTTCCGCCGAGGGGCTGATAAGGCGAGAGGTGTAATCGCCTTATTTCAGCCCCTCCTTGTAGGCGATGGCCTAGGACACTGACAGGTCCTAGGCAATCGCCTGTCCAATCAGCGACGAGCCACGCCGCGCGCGCATGCGCAGTGCGGCTCGCGCATGCGCAGTGGGTGCCCGGCCGTGAAGCCGAAGGCTGTCACGGCTGGGTGCCCACAGTCGGGATGGAGACGCCGACTGGGGAGGGGGGGAGAGGAGCGGAGCCCCGGTCGGCGCATCGCTGGAACGCAGGAGCAGGTAAGTGAGTGTTTATTAAAAGCCAGCAGCTACACTTTTTGTAGCTGCTGACTTTTAATAAACACATTTTTTGGCTGGAACACCCCTTTAATGTTAAACTGTATGCAGCACAATAGGGAGCAGAGGGGAGGCAGCATCTAAAAGGTGGGCCGCCTGAATCTAAACTAAGGACCTTTTTTTTTCTTTCGTAATTTTTTCATTGTTAGTTGGTTTTGGACTTTAATAGTTTATTCAAATGATCGCAAAGAAACTATTTTTTTTCTTGTATCATTATCAAGTGAATAAACAATATGAACATCTCCAGGATTTGTTCCACCATACTGTAGTACCTCAGCCAGATAATTACCTCATAGTACATACAGAGCAACCTTTGCACCTGGCCACACCCATCCTCTCTACCGTGTAGCAACCTGCCTCAGAATTCTGGGGACACTGGAAAGCAGCTATAGGAAAAATGTATTCATCTTGCTGTACTGCTAGGCAATGGGAAACAGCAGCAGTGAAACAGATTTCTATTATAGTTCACAGCTTCATTCATAAATGTATTCTCAGAAATAGCACTGCACCATCTTTTAAATACCGTTTTTAAATTGTATATTTTGAGGAAAAAACAATCTCAGATTCTTGCTTAACTTTCTCAGATCTTAAGCCCTGATTCACACTGGTGCGCTTTGACATGCGATTTGACGTGTCAAATCGGCGACATTTGCCGGCAATGGCACTGTCCTAATCTGTGCAACGCCGCATTTGAGGCACTGCACTGATTTCAAAAAGTAGTTTCTGTACTATTTTTTACGATTTCGGGCTGCGATTTACATTCATGTCTGTGCAGAAACCTGCACAGATGTCTCTAAAATGCAGGCGAAATCGGGACTGACATGCGGGAGTGAAATCATGTGAGTTCAGCTGAACTCGCACGGCTTCATTCCCGCAGCTCCGGGTGAACCTGGGCTGAGACCCCTTTCACACTGCGGCCGCATTACTGCTAAAGAGCTGCTCGTTTTAGCGGAGCTTTTCGGTCGATAGCGGGCACTTTTAACCCCAAAGAAGGGGGTTAAAAGCGCCCGTGTTGTGGCACTTCCGAAGTGCTTTTCAGGCGCTGCCCACTAATTTCAATATGCGGGGCATTTTGGGAGCGCTACATACAGTGCTCCCAAACCGCCCCAAAGATTCTGCTTGCAGGATTTTTTCCTAACGCCCCGCAAGTGCACTGCCTCAGTGAGAAAAATCACACTGAAATTAATTGGAGACGGATCTGAAAGCAGTTGTATTGTCTTCATTGGAAAATGCACTGCATTCAGATCTCTAAGCAAAAATACAAAAACCTACATCTGAGGACTTGCTCATACATGTATACCATTAAAAAAACGATCATGACAATTTTTATGCAATAAAAACCTGATCTATTTACTGATAATTATGCAGGAACTTTTGTTCCTCGTCTTAACCACTTCAGCCCCGGACCATATTGCTGTCCAAAGACCAGAGCACTTTTTGAGATTCGGCACTGCGTCGATTTAACTGACAATTGCGCGGTCGTGCGACGTGGCTCCCAAACAAAATTGGCGTCCTTTTTTTCCCACAAATAGAGCTTTCTTTTGGTGGTATTTGATCATCTCTGCGGTTTTTATTTTTTGCGCTATAAACAAAAACAGAGCGACTATTTTGAAAAAAATGCAATATTTTTTACTTTTTTCTATAATAAATATCCTCAAAAATATATAAAAAAAAATATTTTTTCCTCAGTTTAGGCCGATACGTATTCTTCTACATATTTTTCGTAAAAAAAATCGCAATTAGCGTTTATTGATTGGTTTGCGCAAAAGTTATAGCGTTTACAAAATAGGGGGTAGTTTTATGGCATTTTTATTATTATTTTTTTTTTACTAGTAATGGCGGCGATCAGCGTTTTTTTTCGGTACTGCGATATTATGGCGGACACTTCGGACACTTTTGACACATTTTTGGGACCATTGGCATTTTTTTAGCGATCAATGCTATAAAAATGCATTGGATTACTATAAAAATGCCATTGGCAGTGAAGGGGTTAACACTAGGGGGCGGGGAAGGGGTTAAGTGTGTTCCTATTTGTGTTCTAACTGTATGGGGGGGTGGACTCACTAGGGGGAATCACTGATCTTCTGTTCATACATTGTATGAACAGAAAATCAGCGTTTCTCCCGCTGACAGGAACGAGCGCTGTGTGTTTTCACACACAGCTCCCGTTCCCCGCTCTGTAACGAGCGATCGCGTGTGCCCGGCGGCGATCGCGCCCGCCGGGCACACGCACGGGACTCAGGGGCGAGCGGGGGGCGCGCGCGCGGGCCGCCGGCGGCGCGCACGCGCCCCCTAGTGGCCGCGAAAGGCGCGACGTAGAGCTACGGGCTCTCGCGCACCCGTGCCGACCTGCCGCCGTATAACTGCGGCGGCTGGTCGGCAAGTGGTTAAAGATCAGTAAAATGTTTATGACATTTGTAATGGCCGTGTGAACGAGGCCCTAGTCTATGGTTACACTGAATCCGACATTGAAATTGTTGGACTCTACTTAAAGCTGCACGATTTCAAACCCTATGTCAGTGCGACTTCAGGTGTGACTAGGAAGACATCTGTGTGACCTAAGGCACAGATGTCTATGCAAGTAGCACCTGAACTTGCAAAAACTAGTGCAGGAACTACCTTCAAAATCGGTGTGACTCGCACAGATTTGACCGCTTCCATTGCGGACAATAGGGTGCGACTTGTCATGCAATTTGAAACTCAATCAAATGCATGACAAGTCAAGTCGCACTGATGAACCCATAGTAATTTAAGTCAGGGGTGTCAAACTCTATTTCCTTGCGGACCGCATCTACATTATGGTTGCCCTCAAAGGGCAGTTTGTATCTGTTAACCTAGATGTCCACAGCATTCCACCCCCCCCCCCCTTACATCAGAAGTAAAGCAGAGCCCCCCACCTTCTCTTACATCACAGTGCACCCCCTTATCTTGTGCTGCTGCCAGGAAGAAGATGTGGGTGGGGCTGGGAAGCAGAAAATGCAGGAGGACCAGAGGAGGGCTGGAATTAACTTAAAGGAGTTGTAAAGGAAAAAATTTATTTTGCTGAAATGACTGTTTACAGGGTACAGAGACATAATAGTTAAAGCGACACTAAAGTCAGGATTTTTTTTTTTTAAAACAACACACATGTTATACTTACCTCCACTGTGCAGTTCGTTTTGCACAGAGTGGCCCAGAAAGCTGTCTTCTGGGGTCCCTCGGCGGCTGTCTAGGCTCCTCATCGCAAAAGCTTTCCATCTTCATGCGAGGGCGCTCGCACGGTGGAAAGCTTTTGCGAGCGCGCTCCCGTGATACAGCGGCGGCCATAGCCGCCGACTGTATCACTCGGCTTCGCCCCCCGGTGCGCCGCGTCATCCGCTGTGATTGACAGCAGCGCCAGCCAATGGCTGCGCTGCTATCAATCTGCCCAGCCTAGCCAATCAACGGCCAGGCTGGGAACCGAAGAGGATGACGTGGACGCCCCCGGGAGTTTCGAACCGTCAGGTAAGTAAAACGGGGACTCGGGGAGGGAGGGGGCGGTGCTGTGAGATGTTTTTTTTACCTTAATGCATAGGATGCATTAAGGTAAAAAAACGTTTACCTTTACAACCCCTTTAACTGATTCCTTTTAAAAATGATTAAAAATAGATACAAATCAATCATATAATGTGCCTGCAGTTTCCAGCGAGAACCTCGGCCGTGTGTACGCTCTCGGCGAGCATCGCGTCGGGAATGCCGTCGAGCAGAAATAGAGAGCATGTTCTCTATTTGCTCAACGGCCCGCCTGGATGAATGGCTGGTTGCCTTTCCCGACGGGCGGGTCGCCGAATCTGACGGCCGGCAGAGAACCTCGACGGGCGGAACGATGTGTTCTGCCCGTCGAGGTTCTCTGCCGTGTGTACGCGGCTTCAGTTTAGTTTCTCATCTAGTTTCATGCTTGTTTGAAGTACAGAGACACAGAGCCAATACAGGGCAGTGTTTGTTTTTAAAATAAAACTGATTGGATCTGAGGGGTTTTAGACACACAGTAATCACACTTCCTTGATTAGAGACCACAGAGAGAAGCTTCCAGTACTTTTTTCATAAGGAAACAGACAACCATGAAGTGTGCAGAACAGAGACGGATTACAGCAAAAATGAACAATGAGGACATGAAACCAGGACTGCATTAGCTAAAAAAAAACAAAAACTTTAGTGACCCTTTAATGCTGAGACCAGGGGAGGCGGAGACGTAGGGGTGCTGCAGCTGCACAGGAGGTGCAGGATCTGAAAGAGGAGTTCTGCCCTCCTGTCTGCTGCCAACTGCTGAAACAAGGTGGAGGTGGGGACGGGGGAGCCGCAACTGCAAGAGACGTACAAGGGGCCACATAAAATGGCCTGGATGGCTGGATTTGGCCCGGGGTCTTGTGTTTGACACGTGATTTAGGTGATCTTTTTTTAGTAGATTATTTGCATTTGATAGATCATATGTCCAATCGATATTTTCAGTGAGCTGCAAAGGTTTAGAACAATACCATGTGTTTTGCATTGTTCAATATTATTTGATTAAAGATGAATTGTTTGCGATTGCTTGCCTAAATCGATCATACATCGCTACGCGTATGGCTCCCTTAGCGCTCGTCTTTCTCTATCTGTAACCTGGCTCAGGTTTTTTTTAGATAATGTTGCTGACTTTGGCTTTGATATTGATACCTCTGGAATCAATTCTTGTAACATGGACATCACGCTAGTTTATGGCAAACAGAAAGTATACGAAATTTACAAAACATATATAAAACATTTCTGGGCATTAAGAAAAATAAATAAATAAACATTCAATAGTTTTTTAAAAGGACCTTATAAAAAACTATTGAATGTTTATTTATTTATTTATACCATAAAAGTATGTGAAAACGCACATAGAAAAGTGTGAATCCAGGTTTTTGGTTTTCGTTTTGTGCCAAAAGTTTACATTTGCAGCCAGTGGGGGGAATATAAAAATAGGCACAGTTTTACAACCCCCCGACTTAACCACTTAAGACCCGGATCAAAATGCAGGTAAATGACCAGGCCCCTTTTTGCGATTCGGCACTGCGTCGCTTTCACAGACAATTGCGCGGTCGTGCGACGTGGCTCCCAAACAAAATTTGCGTCCTTTTCTTCCCACAAATAGAGCTTTCTTTTGGTGGTATTTGATCGCCTCTGCGATTTTTATTTTTTGCGCTATATACAAAAATAGAGCGACATTTTGGAAAAAAAATCAATATTTTTTACTTTTTGTTAAAGAAAAAATCAAATAAACTAAATTTTAGTCAAACATTTAGGCCAAAATGTATTTAGCCATATGTCTTTAGTAAAAAAAAATCGCAATAAAAAAAAATTAGCTACTAGCGGGAACAGCGACACTAATACAGCGATCAGAAAAATGATCGCTTAGTGACGCTGGCAATAGGGAGTGAAAGGGTTAACTAGGGTGGTGATCAAGGGGTTAAAACTGTATTAGGGGGGGTACGGGGGCTACCCTGGACCTAACACTAACTGCCTGTCACACTGACACTAATTTCAGTGATCATACATATGATCACTGTATTCAGTGACACTGTGACAGGGGGGAGGGGGTGGGGGGCGTCAATCGCGGGGGTTAAATGTGCCTATGTGTCTGTTTGTCAGTGTAGTGTACACTTACTGTGAGATGTGATCTCTCCTCAGCGGTGGTTGAAAAAAACGCAGATGGAGAGATCACATCACTTCCTCCTTCCTGTGTTTACACAGGAGGAGGAAGTGACACACGGGGGGAGCGCGCGCATTGGCTGAGAGCGATCTGGAGGGGGCGGACAAAAACAAACCGCCGCCCCCTCGTCCCGGATCGCTCCCACGGCAAAACGGACCGTCGCATGTACCGGAGGGGGTCCCGATCTGACCCCCGACCCACGGCAAGGCAGGCACGTATATATACGTTGATGTGCCTGCCTGTGCCATTTTGCTGACGTAAATGTACATGCGGCGGTCCGCAACCAGTTAACCTATGGATGGACCTTAAAGCGGAGGTTCATCCTAAAATAAAAAAACAATAGCCAAAAAGGCTACAAGAATGTAGACAAAAAAATACACTTACCAGAAGCGGCTGTTGCTAGGCAGATCTCCTAATCTAGCACTTACTTGTCCGCAGTGGTCTTCTTTCTTCTCCTCCTCGCGCTGTCTCCTGGGAAATGAGGAGCAGTGTCTTCTGGGACCTTGTGTGTCCCCCAGGAGACATCTGCCTATTCACATAGCGCCGCGCGGCTCGAGCATGCGCAGTAGGGAATCAGGCAGTGAAGTCTCAACACTTCACTTCCTGATTCCCTCACTGGGGATGGCGGTGGGGCAGCCAAAATTGCTCGGCTTTGGCTTCCAACATCGCAGGCACCCTGGACAGATAAGTGTCCTAATTAAAAGTCAGCAGCTACAGAGTTTGTAGCTGCTGACTTTAATTTATTTCTTTTTTAAGCTGGTCCTCCGCTTTAAAGAATCTGGAGGTTGGAGGAATTTAATGGAGGTGTAGGGACTCAGGGGGAGGGAGAGGAGGGTAGAGGAAGGGGGTTTCACCCCTCCCCCCCCTTTTTTTTGTTAAGGGAGTAGTTGGGGATGGGGAGAATAATTGTATAGACTAGGGGCCAGATTCAGGAAAGAGATACGACGGCATATCTTCATGGAATCAGTTACGCATAGATTTCCATTAGATCCGACTTGCGTAAGTCTCTTACGCAGTCGAATCTTATTTTCATATTTAGGCTGGACACTAGGTGGCGTTCCTGTCTAAAATATGCAAATGAGCCTATTCACCGATTCCCGAACGTACGTAGAAATATGGTGAAATTAAGATTATGAAGTGATGTTGAAGGGGGTTTAATGGGGAGGGTAAAATAGTGAGAGGGGGGAAAAGTGGTGAGTTGGGGGGGGGGGGGGGTGGAGTAGAAATAGTTAGGGGTTAAATATGATCAAGTACATTTTTACTTGGGAGAGAAATGCCTGTTTTTGTTTGTTCTTTTGTTGTTTATTATGTATGTGCAATATAAAACCCAATAAAACATTAAAGTGGATGTAAACCCCAATTTTTTTTTTATTTTTTATGTCACAATGTAGAGTATAAGACTAACTATCACTGTGCCCAGTCTTGCCACGCAGAGTTAATCCAGCTCTGATCAATCCTCTTTTATTGTTCACTGAAAATTAATAGACATCCAGATAAAAACCTGTCTAAATAAAAAGTCAGTTTCTCTCTTCTTGCTTGATTACATATCTAGCCTGGACATGTTTATCATATGTTAAGTTATGTTTATCATAATATGAAGTGATCCAAAGTATAAAAAGTGAAAAATCCACCCCTCCCCCACATAACAAATCCTGGTAATATACAATGAACTTTGGATCACCTCATATTATGATAAACATAACATAACATATGATAAACACGTCCAAGCTAGATATGTAAATAACCTGTCACTCAAAGCAAGAAGAGAGAAACTGACTTTTTATTTAGACAGGTTTTTATCTGGAAGTCTATTCATTTTCACTGAACAATAAAAGAGGATTGATCAGAGCTGGATTAACTCTGTGTAGCAAGACTGGGCACAGATGATAGGAAATCTTATACTCTACATTGTGACATAAAAAAATAAAAACAATTGGGGTTTACATCCACTTTAAGTGAAAAAAAATGCTACCAGGGGTGGCACATTGACTCCCAGCTGCCTATCAACTGCCCACTGAAAAGTTATCCAACATGGATTGCTTTTCAGACAGTCACACGTGTAAAAGAGCCCATATAGAAATGTTTTTACATGCTATAGAACAAATTGCACACATAGTCATAGCGTTGGCAGCTCCGATGGCTGCCTCCCCTAACACAGACTGCTACGCCTCTGAAAACAAGTAGAGCTGGAGGAGCAATACATTCATGCTAATAGCAGCGTGCAGAAAGTGAGTCAGACAGTTGTCTCTCACACTTGATTAGAACAGACACCACAAAGATAAGATGAATAATTCTAAAGTGGACACCACCCACAGAAAATGACAGAAGTGCTGGATGTTGCTCCATTTCTCCGGCATAGTGAGGAGTTTATTTAGGGTGTGACAACTCCTGGATGTATTCCCAATGTCACACAGAGCTCTTTGTTCCAAGCACAAGCAATAAAAATCCCTATTATTATCACAAAAAGGCTGACAGAACAGGTCTTCTGTGTGATTTGTAGGGCAGGGTTATTTTCAAAATTGTTGCAGCTGTTTCAAAGGGACTTCATTCTGTGTCACCCTGTGGGTGGAAATGCTGTGCATTAAATGATGGACATTCATTAAGTGTCTGAATGCTTTGTACTTACGCCACATTTTTTTTAAGACACATTTTTGCAGATTGTGTTAATACTCTGATTTTTTTTTTTGGAGTACACACGAGTTTTTGCAGTTTGGATTAGAAGACAAGAGAAAGGGATGGCAGTTTACACCTGACGTAATTTCCAACCCTTCTTTAGGGCCTGTGTCGACGGGGTATTCTTCACTTCAAGCGGGTTTTGCATTCATATGGCAAAGTCTATGGGGAAGCAAAACTTCCTTGAAGCAGCTCAAATACAGGTTAGAAAGAATTTAACCGCAAGTCATATAGAACTTTTAACTGAAACAAGCCCAAAGTCCACCGACACTGTTTTATTACTGTGTATGACACGATTGAAGAACTTACTTATAGTGAAACTTCACCTAAAAAGACTCGTCCTCCCCATCCTCTACCTCTTTTGGAGGTTTTTTCTTTTGGAGAGCGGATATCTAGTTTTGCCTAGGCCAGGGGTGCCCAACCTTTTGAAGAGCGAGGGCCACTTAAGCAACTTTGTAACCAGCCGCGGGCCACAATGAGCGGAGCGGATGGATGACAGATCACGGCTACTCTATAGGCCCTCTGATTCGCCGAGATGGAAGGGGAAAATGTTTTTCGGATTGTAGGTAGGCGGGTGTAAATGGACATCTGTTGCTCTGTAGAGGTGAATTGAGGGTCCCATTTGGTCGAGCTGATTGTGTGAAAAGGGCCCAAGACTGCTTTCACACTGATGTGCTGCATTTTACCTATACTGTGAGTGCAGCTGTGTCTATCTGGCGGGCTAGCTAAACTTTGCCACAGACTACACCTGTGCCAAAAGCCAGCACTGTAGAGGAAGCATTAGCTTATGGGGCTCTGCTCCGCAGCCACTTTCTTCCTCTACCACCAGCTTCACATCACAACACTGATGCTGTGTATGACAGGTAGGAGACCTGTGATCTTTGCTTGCCAACCCGCCATTCCAGAGCAGGAGGTCGCGGGCCACATCAGAGGGCTCCACGGGCCACATGTGGCCCCCCGGGGCCACTGGTTGGCCACCCCTGGCCTAGGCAATCCCAGTGGATGTGCATTCCCCCCTCCAATGACCACAATCACTTGGGACGCGTCACAGGGGTCCCAGGGGGCTGAAGGTCCTTTCATAAAGTGCAGCGCCACTCACACATGCGCAGTGGGGAGCTGGCTCTGAAGCCACAAGGGGTCACAGCTGGGTTCCCACAGTAAATATGTTGGTGCCGGAAACCCCAAATACCAACAAAGAACTGGCCTGGGTGAGGACAGCGCTGGATACCTGGACAGGTAAGTGTCCTTTTATTAAAAGCCAGTAGCTATGGTATTTGTAGCTGCTGACTTTTATTTATTTAATTATTTATTTTTCAGACTAAAGAACCTCTTTATCCACCTCAATATCATGCTATAGCCGAAAGACTCTCTCCTTAGAGCACAGCTGATCACAGATCAAGGTGAAGGGCCAACCACAGCAGTCCATGTGTCCAATAACCGGCAAAGCTGTCAGCACACAGGTCATCAGTGCCCTGATTATCAGTGCAGCACCATTGGTGCAGATTAGTGCAGCTTATCAGTGCCCCCTATCAGTACCCCTAAATCAGTGCCCATCAGTGTGGGCTTATCAGTGCATCCTCATCAGTGCCTATCAGTGCCACCTCATTAGTGCACATTAGTGCAGCCTCATCAGTGCCGCCTCATTAGTGCACATCAGTTCAGCCTATCAGTGCCCATTAGTGCAGCCACATCAGCACACAATATTGAAGAAGAAAAATTACTTATTTGCAAAATTTTATAACAGAAACTAAGAAAAAAACATTTTTTTTATTAAAAGTGTCCCTTTTATTAAAAGTGCCCTTTTTCATTTGTTCAGCATTAAATAAAAAACCCAGTGGTGATTAAATACCACCAAAAAAAGCTCTAGCTATCTCAAAAAATTATTAACATTTTTATATGGGAACAGTGTTGCATGACTGCGCAATTGTCATTCAACATGTGACAGCACTGAAAGCTAAAAATTGGCCTGGGCAGGAAGGGATGAAAGTCCTGTATTGCAGTGGTTAATGGATCACAAACTGCAATCACAGGAGTTCAAAGTGAGGGGAAATTTTCCCTATGGACACACATACAACAGTGAAATTGTGACAGAGGTCCTAACCTTTTCCCCCAAACAACCTAAAACTACTGTAACATAGAACTGTTATTCAGAAAATATGACACATAATATTTAGTTTCTAAAAAAAAATTGTATAAAAATAAACCTTATGGCCTCAATCACACAACTGTCAAAATGGCACCTTGGGCTACCATGAACAAATGACAGGGGTACAAGGGGCTATTTGTACATGGTCCTTAATGGTGCTGAAGTGGCAGATCATGATGGGGGATTGTCAAGGTACTGTACAGGAAGTATGGGTAGTTTAGGGTTCTGGATGCACAAGCTGACAAGTAGTTATTTCTTTAAACTAAAAATATTTTTTCAGCTTTGGATAAAATAGAGAAAAGTTAAAATCTCATATCACGTCTGTATTTCTCCCTTTGTCCCTTCTGGGAGATTCACCCTATTTGTTCTGGTGGAAATTAAGGAAAATCTGAAATTTTGAGCTGTCAGTGGATCAGGAAAAGAGAAGTAATCACATAGGGGGGCATCTGTTCAGGGGACAAGCTGTCTAAAGCCCCATACACACGGTCGGACTTTTGGCCAGCCAACTTCAAAATCTGCAACTTTTCAAATTTGTCCGATCGTGTGTACGCTCCATCGGACCAACTTTTTCTGGTTTCATCAGACAAAAAGTTGGGTCTGCGAACGGACCAACTTTTCAGCAACAAAGTCCGATGGTGCCTTGTGTGACCGTGTGTACAGCAATCCAACCAACTTTTTGAAGAAAGTGCAAATACGCATGCTCAGAACCAATGTTAAAAACAACCAACAATAGCAGAAGTTAACCAAAGGGTGGCGGTAAAGAGCAGAAAAGAGCAGAAAAACCATGTGATGATGGGAAAGTTTTAGAAAAGTTTGCAGAAAAGTCTGACTGTGTGTATGCTATGGGTGTGACCGGACAAATCAATTAGGACAAAAATCCAAGGGAAATTTTATTGGATGTCCTACCGTGTGTACGAGCCTTTAGAGATGATTTCCCTTATTTTGAATAGATCTCCTCTCATTTTCTGTTGTTTCTTGAGCCAGGAAATAAAGGAAAGATCTCTTCAACGTCAGGGATTTTAACCTTTTAAGCCCTGTACACACGCTCGGTTTTCTCGGCGGTAAAAGGTAGAAAGAAATACGAGGGGAAAGCCGAGAACCTGGCAGGAAAACTGCCATGGAGCTTTGGTTGGGAATTCCGGCCGTGTGTATGCTCCATCAGCACTGCCTCGCAGTCTTTCTTATAGGTAAGTAGTAGATATGACGGGAAAAAAAACGCCGGGAATCCAGACGGGGAAAATAGAAAGCAGGTTCTGTATTTTCCCGGTGGGATTCCCGGCTGTTTTCCTGATGGGAAAACTGCGAGGAAGCATACAAACATCCGGTTTTCCCAGCCAAAGGCTCTCCTGGCAGTTTTCCTGCCGGGAAAACCAGTCGTGTGTACGGAGCTTCACACTTCAACTTGTTACATGAGGTGGGCAAAAGGAAAACTTATCCTTTAATATGATTTTCGTTTTTTCAATCTTGTACACTCGGCATCACACGTGGGTCTGTATGCAAATAAAAGATAAATAGGGACAAAGCTTGTCAAACCACATTTGTTGGTGGATATGTTGCCTTTATGCTGCTACCTGAGATGTATGCATGAGCACGTATCTCTCTCACACACACATAGTTACATCTACTGTGGGAAGATAACTGGGTTGTCTAACTTGATTTGTGGATGCATCAGTGTGATTGCGTATGTGCATATTCATAAATAACAAGGTATCATTTCATCATTAAACCAGGCCCAATGTCACTGTGAATAATCCTTTGTGTTGTATCAACAGGTAGGCAATTTGAGTTTAGTAATGTAACATTTATCTGAATGTACAGTTCTAAAGCTGAGCTGTAAAGTTTTGAGGATGACACAAATATTAATTTTCACAAAGTCTGCTGCTTTAATGATTTTAGATCTTTTTGTCAGCTGTTACTATGGTATACTGAAGTATAGTTACAAGCATTTCATAAGTGTCAAAGGCTTTTATTGACAAATACATTAGGTTTATGCAGTTAGTCAATATTTGCAGTGTTGACCCTTCTTTTTCAAGACCTCTGCAATTCGCCTTGGCAGGCTATCAACTTCTGGGCCACATCTGACTGATGGAAGCCCATTCTTGCCTAATCAATACTTGGAGTTTGTCAGAATTTGTGTTTTTTTTTTGTTCACCCTCCTCTTGAGGATTGACCACAGGTTCACAGGTTGAGGACATAAAATTTCAAAGTTTTGTTCCCACAACTCACTTAGGCTGGGTTCACACTACGATTTTCCCGTCCGTCAGCCGCATACGATTTATATGAAAAAACGTATGCGGCTGAAACGGATTGAACCGTACGCAAACGTATGCGTTTATAAAACGTATACGGTTTCAAAAGTGCGTACGGTTCCATCCGGTTTTGATTAAAAAAACGCATACGTTTTTGGAATTAGTGTCATTTAATAAATAAAGATTTTCTTGTTTTGAAAATGTGCATGTGCAGACGAAAAACGCATACGGTTTATACGTATGGAACCGCACATATGTGCGTTTTCCATTGACTTTAATGTTAAAAAAAACGTATGCGTTTGCCATACGGTTTCAAAAACTGACTCAAAACCATGGTCAAACACGGTTTTGCGTACTGTTAAAAAACGTTTTGCCAGCAAATCGTACGCACCCGGATGCATACGATTTGCAATGCATTGTCTATGTATGCGTTTTCCCGTACGGGCCCGTACGTTTTCAAAACTGAAATCGTATGCGTCTGACGGACGGGAAAATCGTAGTGTGAACCCAGCCTAAGTTATCACTTTTGCCTTATGACAAGGTGCGCCATCATGCCGAAAAAGGCATTGTTCATCAATAAACTGTTCTTGGATGGTTGGAAGAAGTTGCTCTAGGAGGATGTTTTTGTACTAATCTTTATTCATGGCTGTGTTCCTGGGCAAAATTGTGAGTGAGGCCACTCCCTTGGCTGAGAAGCAACCTCACATTTGTATGGTCCCAGGATGCTTTACTGTTGGCATGACACAGGTCTGATGCTAGCGTTCACTTTTTCTTCTCCAGACAAGGTTTTTCTGGATGCTCCAAACAATCAGAAAGGGGATTCATCAGACAAAATGACTTTACCCCAGTCCTCAGCAGTCCAATCACTGTACCTTTTGCAGAATATCAGTCTGTCCATGATGTTTTTCCTGGAGAGAAGTGGATTCTTTGCTGCCCTTCTTGACACATGACTATCCTCCAAAAGCCTCACTGTGGGTGCAGAGGCACTCACACCTGCCTGCTGCTATTCCTTATTAGTGTTGAGCAGAATATGCCATATTCGATTTCGCGATATATCTCGAATATATAGTCGAATATTCGAGATATATTCGTTAAATGCGAATATTCGCGATATTTTTTGGAAATGAAATAATTGCGAAATTTCGAGAAATGCGGAATGGAGCACTCTGATTGGCTCAGAATATTCGTGATATATTACAATACAAAATAATTGCGAATATTCGGCAAATGCGGAAGGAGCACTCTGATTGGCTCAGAATATTCGTGATATTTTATAATACAAAATAATTGCGAAATTTCGAGAAATGCGGAATGGAGCACTCTGATTGGCTCAGAATATTTGTGATATTTTATAATACAAAATAATTGCGAAATTTCGAGAAATGCGGAATGGAGCACTCTGATTGGCTCAGAATATTCGTGATATATTACAATACAAAATAATTGCGAATATTCGGCAAATGCGGAAGGAGCACTCTGATTGGCTCAGAATATTCTTGATATTTTATCGTAATTTCGCAAAAATGCGAATGAGAAATTGATTGCGGAATTTCGACAGTAACACTATGAAATCGAATATATGTGTTATTTTAGCTAAAAACAATATTGCGAATTTCTCGAAAATAATCGCGCGATATCGCTATTGCCGAATAATCGCATTGCGATTTTTCGGCAATATAAAATGATCGCTGCAGCTACTCGGCCCAAGGTCTCTAATCATACCAGCAATGCTTTTAGACGTCGATGGGGATCTCTAGGATGTGATCTATTCTAAAAAAAAAATTGAAAAAATACGAATATTCGAAATAGCGAATATTCACCGCGAAATTCGGAATATATCGCGAATACTCGAATATGCCATATTCGAGCCGAATATTCGCAATACGAATATTCGTGAGCAACACTATTCCTTATCAAGCTCTGCACTGGTGATTCCCCGATCCCGCAGCTGAATCAACTGTAGGAGACATTCCTGGCGCTTGCCCTGAAGCCTTCTTCATAAATGCAGTGAAAATGTGTTTTTTTTTTGTTTGTGTTTTTAGATTAAGTTTATTTTTATGGCGAAGAGGAACTTTGCATTTACGGTAATTGCAATTCATTTGATCACTCATCATCACCTTCTGAATATATGGAATTTGCCACCTTAAAAATTGAGGTAGTGGACTTTCTGAAAATGTATATTTGCGTCATTCTCAAAACTTTTGGCCATGGCTGTATGCAGACAATGTAGACCTATACACTCAAAAAATTTTGAGCAAAAAGAACTGAGGACAATGACGAATGAATATGTGGCCGCCTATAAATTACAAGGATGGGCTTCTGTTATGAAAGTAATTAGATAGTATTGGTAAAGAAATACTTGGTTGACTTGTTTGTTTGCATGTTTTTTTCTGTATGAATTATGTCTTTACCATTACAGTTCAATGCTTGTCACCACTCCTGCACTAAATCACACTCTTCATGTGGAGCAGTAGTCATCTGTGGGATGTACGTGTTCATTATATGAAAGATAATGATAAAGCAAGCCTCAGAGACGCTGTAGTTTACTCGAGGCTATTTATCTGTGCAAATACACATGCAGCACAAACAGGGCAGGACTTAGGGTGGTGGGGTCCCCTGGGTTTGAGTGTTGAAGGGGCCCCCTGGAGATCATATTTGTTGAGTGGGGGGGTGCGCATTAAAGTTGTTGAGGGGGGGCGGGTGACTCTCACCTGTGCACGGAATGTGTCGGCTCTCTTCCCTACAGCAGACATCCACACACCGCTCCGGTTCCTCCTGGGGGGGTTTTGCAGTTGTTGAGCGAGGGGGGAGTGCCTCTCACCTGTGCCGACAGCCGGGGCAACAGACTGTCATTAGCCCGGCTGTCGGCTTTCTTCCATTCAGCAGCCACAGTCCTCCACACACTGCTCCGGTTCCTCCTGCTTCCGTCCTGCTTCCTCTTGCAGTGCGGGACTGCGGGAAGAAGTGGTCTGTGCGGGAAAGTCCCGCAGAATCCGTGCTTGTTGGGAGGTATGCGCAGGGCCGCCATCA
Source organism: Rana kukunoris (assembly GCA_029574335.1). Lineage (NCBI taxonomy): Eukaryota > Metazoa > Chordata > Amphibia > Anura > Ranidae > Rana > Rana kukunoris. The sequence continues at coordinate 462,387,885 of CM056050.1, forward strand.
GGAATTTTGGGGCCCCTTACACAGCTTAAGGCATGGGCCCCCTGGAGCAGAGAACCAGGGGGGCCCTTTAATAAAAAAATAAATAAAAAAGGGAGGTTGCCATCCGGGGCCCTGGGGACCTCTGGGCCTTTTAATAATATATATAGATATATAAAAATGAAAAAAAAATTATAAAAAAAAGGGGGGGTTGCCATCCGGGGGCCCTGGAGACCTCTGGGCCCTTTAATAATAATAAAAATATATATATAAAAAAATATATATATATATTAAAAAAAGGGGGGGGGTTGCCATCCGGGGCCCTGGAGACCTCTGGGCCCTTTAATAATAATAATAATAATAATAATAATAAAATAAATAAATAAATATATATATATATATATATATATATATATATATATATATATATATATATATTATATTATAAACATATATATATTTTTAAAAATAAATAAAAAAAGTTTTTTTCTTTTCTTTTTTAGAGGGTTGCCATCCGGGGGCCCCCTATTGGGCGGGGCCCATGGGCTTGAGCCCAGTCAAGCCCAATGATAAGTCCGGCCCTGAGCACAAAGAATGAAAAAAAAAAGTATATTTAAATGCTAAATGTAATATCAAACAGAAGACAACACACCAAGGCATATCTATTAAGAGCAGGAGAATTTGTCTGCCTAGCCCTAGATTACCTGCCATGCTGTCAGTTTACTGCATATGCCACTTTTGGGGAAGTTATACACTTCAAACAAACACAAAGAAAAATTCCCAGCTTAACTTTGCAACCAGCCTGCAATAAACCAAACTGTCCTGTCCAACAGTTCACCTTCAAAACAGGGGATAAGTTTGCACACATTTGCAAATATGTGCGTAAGCTGCAGAGGCCGCGATAAGGCACCCCAGTATTATCTGCGGTCAATACATTTTGAGAGCCTCCATAATAGAAGCGCATATATAGTAATGGATAGATTGAGGGCAGGTTTGAAGAATTTACCCCCTTCCTTACGAGAGCACTTTTTGCGATTCGGCACTGCGTCGATTTAACTGACAATTGTGCGGTCGTGCAAGACGTGGCTCCCAAACAAAATCGACTGCCTTTTTTTCCCACAAATAGAGCTTTCTTTTGGTGGTATTTGATCACCTCTACGGTTTTTATATTTTTTGCTATAAACAAAAATAGAGCGACAATTTTGAAAAAAAAGAAAATCAATATTTTTCGCTATAACAAAGTGCTTCAAACTGTTATCTGGGTGTTTTTTGGTTCTTTACAAATGTGTTTTTTTTTTTTTGTGAGCATGTTGGCAGTTCTGTTTTGCTATGCTGTTGCTCACCCTTCAGTGTATTGCTTGAATATAAATCCAATGTCATGTTCTGTATAGTTAAGGTAACAGAAATGTTGACTTACCTATTCATTCTTCATCTTGGAGTACAGTACAAGATACAGACCCCTCCCATCCGAGTCTTGATCACTCCTTTTTGCCTGCTAAAAAACGGGCCCTAGAATTTTTTTAGCTCATTTCCAATCACCTGAAGATAGCCAACATATAAATGTTAATCTATAAGTCCTGTGTCTTGTACTGTACTGTACTGCAAGATGTTACATTTTTGACTTTGAGTTCAGTTATATTTTCAGGCTCGGTTCACACCTAATGCCAATGCAGCTCCCAGCAGGGGTCCAGTGAGTCCTGGTTCACCGTTTCAGGTCCGATTTCAGCCTGAATTTTGGGCTGAATTCAGGCCTGAAACAGACCAAAAGCCGCACAGGGCTCCTGTGCACCCGAGCTGCATCAGAGATATGTGAACCAGCTCCATAGAGGTCTGGTCACAATTAGGGCCGAAACAACTAATCGATTAATCAACAACTAATCGATTATGTAATTAATTCGATCACAATTTTCATAATCGATTAATCGGCCAGTAACATAATGGGGTTAAAAAAAATAAAAAATTAGCCCTTTATAGTACAAAAAAGTAAATCGCTACTGTAAATATTACTTTCACTGTCCCACAGTAAATAAATGAACCCCATACAGTAGCGATTATTTGCTCTTTTTGTACTTATTTTTTTTTTTTTAACCCCCCCATTATGTTACTAAACATCTCAGGCCTGGGTCACACCTCTGTTTTTTGGTGATTTTTGCAGAAACACACTACAGTTCATGTCCATGTTTTCCTATTTTTTTTTCAGCTGCTGCGTATTTGGAAAGGGCAAAAACTTTTTTACGCAAAACGGTGCTACTTTTTTTGGTTTAATATACTTCAAATAACAATTTTTTTATTTATGTAAAACAGTTCACAGAATATAATTAAATGCAGGCGATAAAAGACCAAAGCAAACACTTATCCAGGAATACAATTATTTCCCTTGCCCTAAATGGGTAGAGGGGGAGATAAGCTTCCGGCCACTAGGGCCCAATTCTAAGGCCTCATACACATGATCAAATCTGTCTGCTGGAAACGGTCTGCTAGACCGTTTCAGCAGACAGATTCGATCGTGTGTACGGGCAAACAGACGGATTTGGCCACCCGACAGATTTCAAAGCATGCTTTAAAATCTGTCGGTTGGGAACCCGTCCGCCCGACATGTCTGCTGGTCAGTACGCTAACCAGCAGACATGTCTTCTCGCACACGCGCCGAATGGTTTCGACGCATGCGCGGGAGTGTTTTACTTCCTGGTGCGGTGACGTGGCGGCGTCAACGTCACCGCCACGTCACCGACACGTTAGTGCGCTGTCTGCTGCCGGGGATTTTGGTTTGCTCGTGTGTACACGCGAGCAAACCAAAATGCCAGCAGACAGATTTGTTCAAATCGGTCGGACAGACCGTTTTGAACAAATCTATTTACTCGTGTGTACGAGGCCTAAGAGCTAGCTTTTCTAACAGTCATGTCAACAAACTATGTCAACAAACTATGCTTATCGAACCAACAGTGACACCAAAACAGCAGGTTGTATAATAGGAGAGGGGAGTCAAGAAGAAAGAAGAAGGAGGAAAGAAAGAGAGAGGGGATTTAAGTTACCGCGTTTGCTACCTCGTCCGCCCCCGGCGTATCCTCCCGCCGATGCCACTCACTCCAGACCTCGTTGTGAGCGTCCATGCCATTGCGTATCCTAGCCGTAATTCGCTCCATCAACTCCATGTCCTTGACCCTAGCGTAAAGGGCTTCTTGGGATGGGGGTGTGGATTTTTTCCAATTGAGGGCTATCAAGCATCTAGCTGCTGTAAATATATGCCTAAGTCGTTTTTTGTACGGCTTGGCCAATCGGGGTTGAGAGATGCCTAGCAAAAATAGTTTAGGGAATAGGGGGATTGGCGTCTCAAAGAGATGGGTAAGCAGTTGTTGCGTAGACTGCCAAAACGGGGTAATAAGGGGGCATGCCCAGTAGATGTGGAAGAGAGAGCCTCTGTCCTGATGGCAGCGCCAACATCGGTCAGAGGTGGAGGGAAATATTTTGTGGAGTATGTCTGGGGTTTGGTACCAAAAAAACAGGACCTCATATGATTTTTTTTTATACAAGTTACATAGGGATGATTTAGCAGCCTGCCTCCAGACGGCCTGCCAGGCCTCCATCGGCAGTGACTCTCCTAGCTCCCTCTCCCACCTCAGCATATACGTGTGCTTCCCCCGCCCCGGCCAATCATACGCATTCAGCAGCCGGTAGATGTCTGTGATCAACCCTCATCTGTGGCGCCCCTCTAGGACAATACGTTCAAATGGGGACGGTTGTGAAAATTGGAGCCTTGGAGCTATTGTCTGGGCATAATGTCTTATTTGTAAATGGCTATAAAATACCTGTCTGGGCAGATCATGTTTCGCCTGGAGCTCCGAGAATGTTAGCCGCCTGCGGGACCTAGGGTCTACCAAGTGTCCTAAATGGAATAAGTCCCGGGAGGCCCAGGGCCAAGACGTCTGGTGAGCTAGGCTGTCCGGTATTTTGGGATTGCAGACAAAAGAATTCAGCAAGGAGCACTCGGACTTGAGCGCTATCTCTCGGGACATCTTGCGCCAGAGCCCTCGGAGTAAAGACATCGAGCCTAGCAAACGGTCAGGCTCCACCTTCACATCTGCATCCTACAGGAGGCTATTTGGATGGATCGGGGCTAGCCATATTTTTTTTATTTCCGTCCACTTATTAAAGGACCTCTGGGGGAACCAGGAGACTATTGCACGTAGCTGAGTAGCTTGGTAATATCTAATGAGGTTAGGGAAAGCCAGACCCCCTATGTTTCTTGTGGTTCCAGACAAATTTCAGCATGTCACTCTGGAGTCTGCGGAGGTGGGCATACGGGGTCAGGATGGGTAGCGTCTGGAACAGGTAAAGGAGTTTGGGAAGGATGATCATTTTGATGGCCGCCACTCGGCCTAGGAGCGAGATATGATGTGCCTTCCACTTTTGAAGAAGGCCTCTGACCGTCCGGTATAGGGGGGGGAAGTTGGCCTGGTAAAGGGAGCCGAAGGATGGTGTGATATGGACCCCCAGGTATTTGAGGGATGAACCCTCCCAGGTATAAGGGAAGTTCGACTGCAGGTGTTGGACCTCAGCCTCCGGGATGTTAATTGGAAGGGCCGCTGACTTTGAAGAGTTCGTGTTGTATCGCAACAGTGACGCGTATTTGTTTAGTTCAACAAGAAGGTTAGGTAGGGAGATTCTGGGTTGGGTCAGGGTGAGAATAATGTCGTCCGCGAAAAGAGACGTCTTAAATTCCTTTCCCCGCACGAGATACCCCTAATGTCCGGATTTCCCCTATGGAGGCTGCCAGGGGTTCCACACATAGGGCAAAGAGCAAGGGCGAGAGTGGGCATCCCTGGCGCGTGCCGTTAGCTACCTGGAAGGGGGAGGATGTGGCAAAAGGGGTTTTAACTTGGGAGGTTGGGTTTGAGTAGAGGTGCTGTACCGCCCGTAGGATAGTCCCTTGAACCCCATGTGGCGCAAGGTGGCAAACATAAAGGGCCAACTCAGGCGATCGAAGGCCTTTTCCGCGTCTAGACTCAGTATCAGGGCTTCCGTCCCATCTCTGTTGGCTACATCGATCAGGTCAATGACCTTCCTGGTATTATCTCCTGCCTGACGCAGCAGTACAAATCCCACCTGGTCCTTGTGGATTAGGGAGGGGAGGAAAGCATTCAGCCTGACCGAGAGAAGTTTTGTGAATATTTTGAGGTCTGAGTTCAATAGGGCTATGGGCCTGTATCTGGCGCAGGAGGCTGGATCTTTATCCGGTTTCGGTATGAGGGTCAAAAAAGATCCCTGCATATCGCTCGGGATTGGGGTCTGGTGGAGAAAGGCATTAAATAGTGCGGTCATGTGGGGGCTGAGTAGTGGGAGAAAGGCCTTATAGTACTCGTAGGGTAACCCGTCAGGGCCAGGGGATTTATGGGCTGGGAGGCCCTTCACTGTTGCTGCTATCTCTTCCGCTGATATGGGAGCGTTCAGGCCCTGCAGATCCGCCACCTGGAGTCGGGGTAGACCTGCCTGCTCTAGGTATTGAGTCATGCGGGCCGTCAGGTCAAGGGAGGGAGGGTCATGTGGAACTTCCGGTTTGTTGTACAGGTCGGTATTGTAGTCCGCAAAGGCTCCTGCTATGTCCCGGGGGTGTGTCAGAAGGTCGCCTCCCCTGTTCTTTATCTGGTGTGGGGTAGAGGCAAGGGCTCGATCCACCAGTTTCCTGGCTAGGAGAGCTTGCGCCTTGTTGCCCTTGTCATAGTAAAGTTGCTTAAGGCGGATCAGTGCCTTCTCTACTTTACCTAAAGCGAGGTCCCGAAGTGTCGCGCGCGTTTGGACAATCTGTTTAAGGAGTGCAGTGGACAGGGTCAGTAGGAGCTTAGCTTCAAAAGCCTTCAGCTGCTCTTCCGCCAGTGCCTTAGGGGCATCGGCGTCCCTCTTCATGGCCGAAGAAAGGGCCATGCATCTCCCCCTAAGGACCGCCTTGTGGGCGGCCCACAGGGTGGAGGCGGAGACGGGTTTAATATACTTCAATGGAGAAACTGCAGAAAAGCATGTAGTGTGTTTTTGCGGCAATTTGCATTTTGTAATCTGCCCAACAACAAATTGGGCCAAATTTTTTTTTAAATGCCCATTTTTTTTAAGGCTATTATCCGATTAATCGATTAATCGAAACAATAATCGGCCAACTAATCGATTATGAAAATAATCGTTAGTTGCAGCCCTAGTCACAATCTCCTGCTATTTACGAATTGTAAATTTGCAATAGTGTGAACTTGACCTAAAGCGGTGTTACATTCAAAAGTGGAACTTCCACTTTAAGACCTCCTCCCCAGCTCCTGATGGTGAAACAGAGCTTTTGGAGAGGAGGCAGGTACTTGATTTTTAAAGGTACCCACAGCCATTTCTGTTCCGGTCCCCTTAGGTGATCGGGAGGGGGGGGATAACTTCTACTTCAGAAGTCTTCAGGGACACAGCACAGGTCCTAGAAGACTTCGGAACCAATCACAGAGCGTGGCCCTGCTCACACATGCGCAGTGGGCACCCGGTTGTGAAGCCACAAGCTGTCACAGCCGAGTGCCCATAGTAATGATGCAGCCACCGCCGAGGGAGGAGAGAGGAAGAAAACTGTTGGGGTGAGTGCATCGCTGGACCGTAGGACAGGTAAGTGTCTGTTTATTAAAAGTCAGCAGCTACAGTTTTTGTAGCTGCTGCCTTTTAATAAACAAACAAATGATTGGAACTCCGCTTTAAGTGCCAAACTCAACACAAAATGATCTGTGTTATTTTAGAGAGAACACGGAAGGGCTCATGACAGGTTTTTATTGTGGTCTTTGTCTTTATTGTGGAGATTTCCAGACTTCCTGTCAGGAAGTGAAAGCTTTCTATGGTGTATACAGAAAAAAACAAAGACACATGTTTAGTAGATAAGGGAAGAACATTTGGCAATGACATCATTGTTGTCTGTGCCTTTGTGTCCTAGTAGAAACTGCACATTCATTTCTTTTATTGGCATCACACAGACAAAAATAAAGGGAAAATCTCAGCAATAGAATTTACAGATAGAAAAAAAACCTCACAAAAGTGTTAAGCATTTGGGAGGTGCCTTAGTGTGGTGTTAATGTCTAATGCCGCGTACACACGATCATTTTTTGTGATGAAAAAAACGACGTTTTCTGTGAAGTAAAAAATGAAGTTTTTGAAACGTCACTTTTCACGTCACTTACTGGGGCAAGAATTCCTGTATACGCCATGTCGCTTTGAACATTAATTCTTACAGGTTTGTATACCCCTTATTACTATATAGTATTGTCACTCGAAGCTTGAAACTGTACATGTGCTTCTTTGGATTGTGTGTTTTTGGTGCCTATAGATTTCAATGGGTGCTTTCACTCAGGTGTATGTGCATTAACCTCCCAGTAAATACTTTTCAGTGTATACATATTATTTCACTTGGTACCATTTTCTAAAATATAAGAATTTACCCCTTAGTGTTTATTATATTTGAAATAACCACTCAGTGACCTGCCTCAACTACATGTGCCTTAAATACTCTATTCTTCAAGTGTATATATAAATGTGTAATATCCAAAGACATGGGCCGAGATTCAGAAAGCTTTTACGGCAGCGTATCTTCAAATACGCCGCCGTAATTTCAAATCTGCGCCATCGCATCTTTTGTGCCGGCAATTCAGAAAGGCAGTTACGCCTGAATTTTTCCAAGATGCGCCCGACGTAAGTCTCTTACGCCATCGTATCTTGTGTGTATATTTACGCTGGCCGCTAGGGGCGCTTCCGTAGTTTTTCGTGTTGAATATGCAAATGACCTAGATATGCCGATTCAGAAACGTACTTGCGCCCGGCGTATTACTATACGCTGTTTACGTAAGGCGTACGACCGGTGTAAAGTTACCCCTGCTATATGAGGCGCAGCCAATGTTAAGTATGGACGTCGGAACAGCCGTCAAATTTTACGTTGTTTACGTCGTTTGCGTAAGTCGTATGCGAATAGGGCTGTGCGTAAGTTACGTTCACGTCGTAGGCAGTGTTCGGCGTATCTTAGGCATTCTATCCGACGTGATTCTGAGCATGCGCACTGGGTTACGTCCACGGACGGCGCATGCGCCGTTCGTTCGGTCATGCATCTACATGGGTTCACACTTCATTATCATACAACACGCCCCCTACCTGCCTACTTTGAAATACGCTGGCTTACACCGACCCATTTACGCTACGCCGCTGTAACTTAGGGCGCAAGTTGTTTCTGAATACGGTGCTCGCCTCTTTAAGTTACGGCGGCGTAGCGCATATGAGATGCGTTACACCCCCCTAAAAATACGCCAGTCTTTCTGAATCCCGCCCATTGTTTTTACACACTTTTTGATACACTCTAGAAGTGCTGAAACCTCTGTAAGATTTGAATTGTTGTTGGGTCCCCCATTATGGAGGATCACCGTCTCTATTTGACCTGAACGTTTTTATCAGGGACATAACGTGATGGAAAATTTGAAATTTCACAGTTCTCATCCCTACAGGAAATGAGGGAACATCTGTTCCAATGACAGCTGTCTAAGAGAAGATATGAGAGCAAATACAATAAAAAAAAGGAGGGGGGCAGGTTATCCCATCTAAAGCCGAAAAAAAAAAATATATATTTTACACACACAGCATTTGCTTTGTTCCTCAAAATGCCAGAACTCTTGGCAGGAAAAAAAAACGTTTAAAAACATACACAAACCTGTGTATTGCACACGCATGTAGGTGCATTTGGGCACAGCAAGCGTTATCGAAATCAATTGCCCAAAATATTAATTTAGACGTGTTTAGGTTACTTCACCGTTTTTTCTGCTCTTCAGCTCCTCTCCTGAATGCGTTTTTTTTTTTTCATCCTGCAAATGCGCTGAACTCTAGGAAAACACTATGCTGAGGCACATACAACTGCTCTGAGGAGATTCAGCTGTGCGTGTGGTGGTTTTGACCTTGCCACTAATTGATGTTGCTTTATGGGCTGTCTGGCACTGATGGTAAAGACAGGCATCTTAGAATACACAAGTTTATATTTATCGGTGCTCATGGTATACTGTGACTGGCATTGTTTGGTACATTTGGTAAGTTGTACTTTTGAAAAGTACAATAAAGCTGTGGCCTTGCCCTATTTCCAACTTAATCAGCTTCCGTGTCCTTTTGGGGGGGGGGCAAGGTATTGGTTTATTAATGGGTCATAAATTAGCCTATGCTTCTCAGCGGTCAAGGTTAGCCATGGGAGTCTCTCAACTCCAAGCCACACTATTGCTAATATAGGCAGGGAAAAGCAACAGGTTCAGTAAATTGTGACTATCCTCCCTTATGCCTTCACTCCCCCACTGCTTTGTTGGCTGTCTGGAGTTAAAATGAAATACCCTGTTGTGGGCAGGGCCACTCGTCGTGAATGTGCAGGTACCATTTGCTGTACATGCACTCACCAATGCAGGGGACCATGGTCATGTGAAACATGGCAAACATTATGGTGGTTCCCGGACTTACAGATAAGCTGTGTCACTGTGTGCAGCAATAAAATTACAGAGTTTCTCTGAAAATAGTGTCCCATGTCAATACTCATTGTTGCCTGATGTATGTTGCATTTAGGTGGGACATCGCTGAGCCCGTTTCCTCTCCACCAGTCCATCAAACCTCTGTTGCCTCACTCCCAGTAACTGAATGGGGTCCCGCCATGCACTTAGCGCAGACCTCATGCGTTCACTTGTTAACTCCTATCTTCCCATACCAAGTGGCCCATAAAAGTGCTTCAGTTTACATAGTTACATAGTAAGTGAGGTTGAATAAGACACAAGTCCATCAAGTCAAAGACCTACCTAGAAATTGAAGATCTTCTCAATTGCGAGATCGGAAGAAGAAGGATTAGTTGAGATCAGAATGTACTGAGGATGAGTGTTGGAAGCGAGGGAGAGGATGTGGCGGTTGGTGTTAGATTGCGTTTCAGAATTAGTAATCTCTCTCAACTATCTTTGATATGTGCTTCGATTGACTTTAATTGAGGAATCAAAGAGACCAGGCAGAATAAAGTGGACTGAACAATGACTGCAGTCAATCAGTTGCTGACAGATATGGGTGCCGGCTGCCAGAATACAGTACCCAACAACCGGATTTCTTCCATTAGCCAGGATCTATAAATATCTTTACATGATTGGCCAGCTTTAAAAGTCATCCTTTTGACATGATGCTGATTCTGGTGATATTAAGGTTGGAGGCTGATTACTGATGTACATTCCACGTAAATAAGGTGAAGTCGTAATCACTTTGAATACCAAATCCTATACAGTGGAAAATAGGAATTTTCTTTGCAGATGATTACAGTACACACATCACGACTTAGCTAAGATTTTTATATTCTTTAGTACCTCAATCGCATTGCATTCAGATTAGTTATAATTTACTGGTTATTTAAAGTGAACCTAAACTCCAAAGGAAGTATTTGCTGTGAATTTGTAACACCTAGAAGTGTTAGTATTCTGGAAATTTTATAGAATTTTTCTGAAATTACTCTTGAAAATGGCAGTGCACTTCCTTCTATGTGAGTGTGTCTAGGCACTCCTGTGCCTGCAGCATTCCCAAAGAACAAGATCTAAGGCACTGAGATCTGGTGATGTCACTACCTTGCTGCTCATCATTCTTGCTGGAGGCTAGGCATAGAAAGTCCATCATGGAGAAAATATCAGCTTCAGTGAGGCAATAGTGGTAACTAGTTTGTTGCCCTCTATCTGCCTTTTTTGGGGAGCACAATTTTGCACAGAACAGCCCAGATCCTCTTTTTTTTTGGTCCCCTGCTGGTGGTCCTGGTTCCCCCCCACCAAGTGCCCCCAATAGCAAGCCTCTTGCTTCCGAGCTGCGCTCCTGTGAATGGACAGTGTCCATTCACACACAGAGCAGGGCTCGTCCCACCCCTATTCTCTCCTTATTGGTTCATTGGCTGTGATTGACAGCAGCAAGCGCCAATAGCTCCTGCTGCTGTATGAGTCAATGAGGAGAGAGAGTCCTGGGAAAGCCACTGGATCAAGACGGGGGTCAGGCAAGTATAAGAGGGGGGGCTGAGGGCTGTTTTTTTTGCTTTAAAGGGTTTGTAAAGGATTTTTTTTTATTTAAAATAAGTAACAAACATGTTATACTTACCTCCACTGTGCAGCTCGTTTTGCACAGAGTGGCCCCGATCCACGTCTTCTGGGGTCCCTTGGTGGCCTCTGGTCCTCCCCGCAAGAACACCACACATTCATGCAAGTGGAGTCCTTGAGGGCGGGCTCCCGTCATATAGCCGAAGGCCATAGCCGCCGAACTGTATCACTCGGCCCACCCCTCGACGCACCGTGTCATCGGTTGTGACTGACAGCAGCGCGAGCCAATGGCTGCGCTGCTTCAATCGACCAATAAATGAGCCGGGAAGACAGCCAAGATGCCAACGCGTTCACAGTGCGAGGCTTTCGAGGGGTCAGGTTGGTAAACGGGGGGGGGGGGGGGGGGTTGGGGAGGCCGGTATTCTGCATAGAATGCATTAAGGTGAAAAAACGTTTACCTTTAGAACCCCTTTAATGCATAGAAAGCATTAAGGTAAAAAACCTTCTGCCTTTAGAACCACTTTAACCAATCATATTTTATGTTATTGTAGCCATTCAGTGTTGTAATTTCCAATTTGCAAGAATGAAACAGTATATCTTGATATTAACAACTTGTCTTCCAAAGGGCATTTATAAACAGCATGGTAGACTAGGGGCCAGATTCTCATAGAATTTCGCTTGCGTATCGTAAGCCATTTGCACTACGCCGCCGCATCGTACTAGAGCAGGTGCCGTATTCCCTAACCATTTGCTCCGTCGTTTGCGTTGGCGTAGCGAAAATGGCCCAGCGTAAGCCCGCGTAATTCAAACGAGGCGGCTTGTATTTAAATGAAGCGCGCCCCCGTGTCGAACGAACTGCGCATGCGCCGGCCGGGGAAAAAGCCCAGTGCGCATGCTCCAGCGCACGTCGGAAAGCGTTGTTGAAACCGACGTCAAAACGACGTGAGCGTCATTTACGCAACTCCCTATTCGCGAATGAGTTAGTAAAACGACGGAAGCGACGGAAAAAGCCGACGCTGACCCGACGCTATACTTAACATGGCATCCGACGGCACCCGACGGCATCCGACGGAACATCGTAAGGTTACTCCACATCAAAGCTGGGGTAACCTTACGCGGACGAAAACGACGTACGCGACGACGGGGCAGCGTAAAAATAATAGGGAATCGGCGTGCTAGCCTCATTTGCATAGGCAAATGAGAAAACAACGTAAAGGCCACCTAGTGGCCGGAGTTGTCATTACATCTACGATCCGCAAGAGTAATTGTATTACACTTGTCGGATGTAGAAGCGTATCTATGCCAAAGTGATGCTAAGAATCACTCGCATAGATACGAGTCAAAAAAAAGGCGATACGACGGGGTATCTGAGATACTCCGTCGTAACGCCGCTGAGAATCTGGCCCTAGGTGTTAAAGCAAGTTCACGGCGAGTGCAAAAAATGTTTTATTGTACGTTCCAATCTAAATTTAGTAGACTGTACACTACAGGTGGTTTTGTAACATTTGTGTCCATATTATTGCATGGTCAGTCTACACATACCTGTTGGCCTGAATGGTTTCTGAAAATGCTACAAAAAAGAAAGCAAATCTATTTCTAACAATCAAATCTGCCTAGAGCTATTTAAAACTTTTCAATGTATCAATTCAGTGTTTGTTTTTACAATCACATCCAATAAATACACTTATTATTCTATTTGAGCCCACACATGCTAAAGATTTAAAAGAACAGATCTACCGTATTTATCGGCGTATACTGCGCACTTTTTTGCCCTTAAAATCAGGGCAAAATTGTGGGTGCGTGATATACGCTGATACTCGCTTCCCGCGCTGTGTTTGAGCTTTGCCGCCAACATATACCGAGCGCAGTACACTCGGGTACAGTCGGCCAGGCTCGGCTCCCCTCGCGGTAATGCATGAGGAGCCGAGCGTGCCCGAGTGTATTTCGCTCGGTATATGTCGGCGGCGATGTTCAAACACAGCTTCAGAGACAGCGCGGGAGAAGCGGGAAGGACACCACGAAGGCCGCAGGCGAACGCCGGACCGGACAAGGCGGCCGATGGACGCCGGGCAAGACACCAAAACTGTACGTAATAAAAAAATAAAAATTCAGGAATTGCGCGCAATAGGCAGATAAATACGGTAAATGTAAAAGATTTAGCTCCATGTTTAAGAATCATACAGGCATTTTCTAGTTTAGAATAATTATTACTATATTTGTATCATTTATTCTCTAATATACTATTATTATTATGCAGGATTTTTATAGCGCCAACAGTTTGTGCAGCGCTTTACAACATTATATACCCAATAACACCCGCTATTCAGTAGCCCTTTCATCTTTATTTTTACTACTGAGTATAAAACAGATGACTAATTTATAGCTTTACATCAAAACAGACAGCCAAAATAATAACAGTCAATATTAATGTCTGATAGACTTTAATTAGTTATGAGGAATTTACCAAAAACATCTTTAATGACTTTGATGCTATCATAAAAATGTCCACGGGTCCCACATAAATAATCCCTGATAATTTGGCTGTATAGCGTTTTCCTTCATTGTAGTTCTATGTAAAATACCTGGATTGACACATAGCCAACATTGCCCATTGGTCAGTCTGAAATCTGACGCACTCCTAGGTCCTATATGTTCCAGAAATGAGTTAGAAGCCCAACACCCAGACATGAGTATCAGCATATTATTTAAAGACTGGTCTATACATTCTTAAGTTGGGTTGGTCATCTGATTATTTTTGTTGGACTGTCTTTTTTCCTGATTAGCCATAAGTACACTTAAAGCTGAAGTCTGAGATAAGCAAATAATGTCTAAGTATAAGAGTATTGTGTATTCCTATTAAAGTCTTGGGGTGCTTTGTGTTTTCCGTCTAGATCTGGGAAGTAATTCAGAGTAAAAATAGAATTTTGTGCAGGAGCTTCCTGTAATCAAGACCACTTCTGCTCATTTAAAAGTCAACAGATACAAAAAGTGTAGCTGCTGACCCTCAATAATCAGACACTCACCTGTCCCACGGTTCAGCAATGTGGGTGCGCTCCTCCCCGCTTCTCCCCACCTCCTCTCCTCGGCGCTGAGATTGTTACTGTGGGCCAGGGCTGTCTTAATGAGTGGGCACACCTGGGCACTGCCCAGGGGCCCCAGCTGCATGGGGGGCCTGCACTTTCCCCAAAGCAGCTTGTCCTTGAGCCCACGCTGACCCAAAATTGGAGTGCTGGGGATATGCCTGGGGTGTAGAGGGGTCATATTGATGGGGAGGCATCAATCTAGCATATATATTCAATGCACAGGACAGCTTTGTTACTTTATGTATGTAGTATTTTCCCACAGTTTTTTTTGCTGTACAGAATGATTGTTCATGTAGTTAATGCGGAGCTCCACCCAAAAGGGGAAGCTCTTTGTCTACCTCCTACCTACTTGATGTCCGTTTACCTGCACTCCATTGTAGGGGCCCCAGAGCATTACTTTGCCCAGGGGCCCATGATGCTATTAAGATGGCCCTACTGTGGGTGCCTGGCATGCTCGCTGTGATTGGCTGGGCAATTTTCTGGGACCTTTGAAGTGTGGCCCAGAAAAATGCAGGGAAGGAGGGGGAGAGGTGATCTTCCTTATGGCGTTGCGGTACCAGGGAGAAAGTGGGATCTGGGTGCCTGTAATAACAGTGTACCCGCTCCTCGCCCAAAAAAAATGACACGCCAAATGGGTCACCTACACTTAAAGCGGAAGTTACATTTTTGGTTGGAACTTCGCTTTAAACAGAGTAACTGGTCTTGTATCCGTTCTCTCCTTTAGTTTACTGCAATCAGCAAGTAGTGGGTGGGGCCTGCTGGGTTCCTCCCACAACTCTGCTCTCTGCCTAGGCAATGTACAGGACAGTGATTATGTTACTGTTACTTTTACAAGGTAATCACTGGGTTTTGCACACAAAGCAGGTTTTTATCTTTTGTGGCTTTTGAGGAATGTATTTATATGAACATTTTTGTGCCTGGAGTTCAGATTTAATGTAGAACTAAACTTTCTTAACCACTTGCTTACCAACCCTATAGCAGTTTTACTACTATAGGGCAGCAGCTGTGCGCCGGATCATATATATATATATATATATATATATACTTATACATGCCTGAAAGGGGTGCGCGTGCACCTCTGGGGTGCCGCTTCTGCTGTGACTATTCACAGCAAAAGCTGATCTGCGGGTAGCGTGCCCTTGAAGTCCTCCAGTACCTGCCGATTGTTGGTAAACAACACAGAATGGCGATCTGCCTGTGTTTCCCCACTTCCTGATTGGCCGGGGGGAGAAGTAGGAAGACAATAGTGAATTTTAATTTGCTATTGTCACACAAGTGGGTGGGCTTGGGGCGCAGTGCCCACCCTTTTTTAAGCCAATTAGAGACTAAGGCTCTAATCATGTGCTTTAAAAAAAAACATTGGAATTCATGCATCCGGTGCCCTGCAGGTAGATTAGGGGGCCAGAAGCATGGATGGGGGGGGGGGGGCGGCACCCCTGCGCCCTGCATTATGGGCCACTACTGCCTAAAACTGTCAGATTTAAATGGCGCCAGCAGAAGGAAAGATGTTAAACAGAAAGTGAGAAAGGTAAGTATTAAATGTCTTCTACCGTGTGGTTTTTCATGTTTTACTGTATTGACAAGATTGCTTTAGGGGTTCGGGTTTAGATAAACGTTAAAGTGGATGTAAAGCCTTACATATACCCAGTGAAGTGACTATCTTCAGATGATACACAGAGATGAAACAAATCCTCCTACATAAGTTGTGCCTGCTTATCTGCAGCCATCTTTTCTATATATCAGTATATACATCTGCAGCCATCTTTTCTATACATCAGTTCTACCCAGCTTGTCTGAGCTTCAAGAGGCGGGGATCTAATGACACTGCACCGCTCAGGAAAGAGAGCTGAGTGTAATCTGAGACCTGAACAGATGGAAAAACACACCCCTCTCTACACAATCTCATAGAGAAACATGGTCAGCTGAGACTGTCAGTTACAGGCTGTGTGCTAGAGGCCCCTTCCCTGGCCCATCCATTACTTGGAGTTTGCACAACTTGTGAAAAATTACTCATTAAGATGAACCAGACAGCATACAGATATCACTCTCAGTGCTTTGGATTGAGGCAAATACAGACTATATAATGATATGCTTTGTTCGTTTTTTCATGTGAGAGGTTTAAAACCACTTTAAAAGAACGGCATAGTGAATGCATACTTTGAGTTACTATCACAATCTTAATCCTAAAGAGGAGCTCCAGGCTCCCCCCCCCCCCAAAAAAAAATTTTGTTGTAGTTGCTGACTTTTTATAGCGAAGCTTTCCCTTTTGGGTGGAGCTCCCCTTTAACTTGTTTTATGTAACTTTTACATTCTTACATTGTGGATCTTCCATTTTCTTATTGCATTACATGAAGAGATTTGTAGATTAGCCTGTAGAGGAGACAGAGTAGATTAGCTGCTATAATGACCTAATTGTTGATCTCAGCCTCTCAGGAAATGTATTGTTTTTAATGACGTAGCCGTCTTACAGACTTGCATTGCGAGAAGTAATAAAGCACAATCATTATAGTTGATTTTCAAAAGTAGTAAAGCCAGTTCATTTTGGGAAGTACATTTTCACGTTGGAAGGGAGTTTTTTTTAGTTGTTGTTCCTCCTGTGGTAGAATTTAGTTTTGCACATTTTATTGTGATTTTTATTTTTATTTTATTTTTTTACAACTTAGATTTGCACATTTATTGTGAATTTTATTTTTTTCACACATAAATAGGCTTGGAGTGGGAAGCCTTCCTAAAGCCACACATAAATTATATAACATTAAAATAATTCCCCCCCCCCCCTTTTTTTTCTCTCTCACATAAATAGGCTTGGGACAAGAAACTCTTGTAAAGCAACACATAAATTTATAACACTAAAATAAATCCCCCCTCCCCCCTTTTTTTTGTTCTGTCTCCGGGGTCTCTTTCCCTCCTCCCCCCTTGTATTCTTCTGTTATATCTTTGTCATTAGAGCTCTCTTTCAATGTATCCCCCCCCCCTTAATAGTTCGATTCATAATATAGGTTTGGTTATATTTTGTGATGGGTTAGTGGATCAGATTTTATGAAGGGGTAAGGCTGCGTACACACGATCAGACCGGTCCGATGAAACTGGTCTGGAGACCAGTTTCATCGGACCAATTCGATGGTGTGTACGGCCTATCGGACCGTTGTCCGTCGGACCAAAGTTTTAAAACTTGCTTTAAAATCTGTCCGACGGACACCTGTCTGTCAGACCGATTCGATGGTTAGTACGCCAAAGCATCGGACCAAAAACCTGCGCATGCTCAGACTCAAGTCGACGCATGCTTTGAAGCATTGAACTTCCCTTTTCAGCACGACGGTGTGTTCTACGTCACAGCGTTCTGGTCTGATCGGATTTTTGGTCCGATGGTGTGTACGCACATCAGACCATCAGACCACTTCAGCCTGGTCCGATGAAAATGGTCTGTTGGACCAGTTTCATCGGACCAGTCTGATCGTGTGTACGTGGCCTTATATTGAGACCATACACGTCTGTCTGTCTATGTTGTGTTTTAAGTATTTATGTACTGTGATTTTTGTAATGAAAACATTTTTAATAAAGAGACATTTAAAAAAAAAAAAGAAAGGGAGTTTTCACTTAGTTTAGTGAATGAGATGAAGTTGCGCTGACTTAAGTCATCTAATCTTGTGCATGAAAAAATTATGAATTTTTTCATTTGTCTTGCACATGATTGAGCATTTTTTGCAAAGTTGATTTCTACCACATCAACTACGCCACTATAACTGAAAACTACTATGCAAAGTGAAAATTCATTTTGCAAATTGAACATGTTTTAATCCTTTAGAAAGTCAGCCATACTGTGTAGCACTGCAATGTGCGGCGTAGGACTTGCAATCAATCAATAGCTTGTTTTTAAACATTAACAGACATTGATAAGAATATTTTATGCCAACCCGATCCCATCTAAAATTACATTACCATAACATTTCTAGTGTGAGAATACATTTTTTCAAACAAAAGTCAAATGCTAGTCTATGAGAATAATTGTAATCATGGACTGGTTTCTTGTTTTTTAAGACCACTATTATGATTCTTAAAGGCAGTATTCACATTGGCGCAGAGATCCTTACAGCATGCAAAAGCTGTTTGGATCATCATGGAGCTGTATGCAGGCAGCTTATGTTAGTCCATTTAGTGGCTGTATGGACTCATCCATCCTTACAATATGGGTCCAGTAAGCTCTGTTTTTTAAATGCAGTAAAAAAAAAAATGAATAGACATGGAAGTAAATATGACTAAGCACCAATAAGGCCCCTTTTACACGGGCAGACCATTTAGTTTTTTTAGGCGGACCTGAATGGACGCTCCTTGCACCTCTTTGGAGCGATGGATCTCAACGGTGACATGTTCGCTGACATCTGACCCGCTCCTATCTGTCAAAGTGTGACAGATGGAAACCCTATTTTCCATCCGTCTGGCGGATCTGGTGAAAACGGACTCTACTGTCCATCTTCATGCGATCCCCTATAGAGGAGAGCGGCGCTCTGACAGGTCACTCCCTGCACAGTGTGAAAAAACAGTCCTGTCATCTGCCTGCTTAGCAGGGATCGATGGAGCGATCCCGGATGAGCAAAACGGAGCCCATACACAGACACGGACTGTGTATAAGGGCCCTTAAGTTAAAAAGCGTTAGCTGTGCTGTATTTGTACCCCCCATTTCTGTATGGATTGTTGTTTTTCTATTATCGATCAATAAAGGTGATTTTACGGGAGTGCGGCCATCCAGATTTTTCACTATATCCATTCCTTTCTACTTTACTTCATCTGTTCATGAATCTTTGCTTATTGGTCCAGACACAGTGCTTGTGCAAGTGGTCTAACAATGAAAAATATCTACCTACGCAAACAAGCATATATATAATAGATAATACACTAACCAGAGTATAGTCAGCCCCCAAATTTTCCACTCGCCTACTCGCATTTTGCGAGTGGAAAATGAGGGCTGGCGAGGAGCTGGGCTGCCTGGGAGTGGGGGGGGGGGGGGTGAGCTCCGCTGTCATGCAGTGTTGATTGGGAGCTGTTCTCCTGATGGAGGAGAGCATGGAGTTATAGGAGAGCAGTGGGATTACCGAGCGGTATAGCACACTGTAACAGCTTATGTTGAAACTGTCTCCGCTCTGTTCACTCTCACACAGCCTCGCCTCCTCCTAACCCCGCGCCTGTGATAGACAGAATGCGGGGATGCATTCTGTCTATCACAGGCGCGGGGTCAGGAGGAGGCAGGGCTGGACTGGGAAACACATTTGGCCCTGGACTTCATCCAGACTGGCCCACTTTGACATGTTTCTCCTATGGTGGCCGGACAACTCCCGCTCCCCCCCGGTCATCCAAGCCCCCTCTCCCCCTTCGTTAGCCACTAGCCGTTTTTACTTTATTAGAGTAGGCAGTACCAGTGGGGAAGCTAGACATTATTTCACCCAGGGCAAGGAATATGTTTGGTGCCCCCCCTTATGGTACAAGTTTAGGCAGAAGTGAGAAACTCCCAGGCCATAGCTGTTGAGTCAGCTGTCTGTCCCCTCCCCCATGCTCCTCTGTCGTCCCCCCTGTTCCTCTGGTCCTCCCCCTGAGTCTCTGTTCCCCCTAGGTGAGCTCTGCAGGGAGGGAGAGACAGAGGAGCGGAGGGGGGCAGCGGTCCACTGTCACTGAAGCTGGCCCACTGAGCCATCGGCCCACCGGGAAACTCCCTGTAGTCCCAATGACCAGTCCATCCCTGGGAGGAGGCGGGGCTGTGTGTGATGGCGAGCAGAGCAGAGACAATTGTAATGCAAGCGTGCTATACCACTCTGTGATCCCGTGGCTCTCCGCTAACTCCAGTCATGATCCGGCTGCCCTCACCCTTCCTCCACCCTGGCGAGGCTGCAATTGGGGCACAGTGAGGCTTCAATTTGGGGCACAGTGAGTCTGCAATTTGGGGCACAGTGAGGCTACAATGGGGGCACAGTGAGGCTGCAATGTGGGCACAGTAAGGCTGCAATGGGGGCACAGTGAGGCTACAATGGGGGCAGAGTGAGGCTGCAATGGGGGCACAGTAAGGCTGCAATGGGGGCACAGTGAGGCTGCAATGTGGGCACAGTAAGGATGCAATGTGGGGCACGGTGAGGCTGCAATGGTGGGCACGGTGAGGCTGCATTGGTTGGCGCAGTGAGGCTGCAATGAAGGGCACGTTGAGGCTACAATGAAGATCACGTAAGGCTGCAATGGGGGCATGCTGAGGCTGCAATTGTGGGCACGGTGAGGCTGCAATGGTGGGCAAGGTGAGGCTGAGTTGATGGACACAATTCATGCTGTATTGATGGGCATAGGTGAGGCTGTTGGGAACTGATAAAGTTGTTGTTATTTTTTATTTTTGTAACTTAATTCTCCATAAAACATTTAGGTGTAATTTCATGAGACAATTTAGGTGTGATTAGGGGTGGGGCAACTGGTGGCGAGTAACCCTTGAGGCCTGGCCAGTAGCTCAGGACTTGAAATTGTGAGCCCTGGTATAGTATTCATTAAGTGCCAACTCTTTAGAGCCTGATCATCATGTTTTATATTACATTGCAGTAATGAAACATGTTTTGATGACTCTTTTGGCTTAGACAGATTTAATATGTCTCTTTGCTTGGACAAAGTTCTAATGGCGACCATTAGTATCAAATGCAAATGTGACATGAAGCTAGAATCGGCATCTTGATAAGCAAATGCTACATGGATAATATGATTAAACAGCTAAAAGCACCTGCTTCAAGCAGTAAATGTTTCACAATTCCTTGTACAAGTGTAATACTTAATGGCTGATAAATACCATAAAGTGATAAGAAATGTCCAAAGATTATTGGACGTCATTAACTGTATGTTAAAACCTGGATAGAAATTCTAGGACAGTTATACACCCACTGTCTGTGTGTGAGCATAGACATAAGTTAGTGGCTGGATTATAAGGTTCAAGTGGTTGTCTGGACTTTATATCTCACCTGAACGGCACCTACATTTTGCTTTTGGGTCCCTGTATTATAGGTATGGGTGGTTCAGGCTGGCACAAATGAAGGCCTGAAATGACTGCACTTTCTATCTCTAGCAGATAAATAGATAACTGTCATACAGGAATGTCAGGGGCATGTACCTACGCAAACGTGTACATACACATTAAATGTTTTAATAACCTTCCTTCTAAGTTTTGTAATTAGGCATGCACATATAGACAGCTGTAATTTATTTTAGTATATATTTGTGCTTCTTCTTTAACCACTTTAGCCCCGGACCATATTGCTGTCCAAAGACCAGAGCACTTTTTGTGATTCGGCACTGCGTCGCTTTAACTGACAATTGCGCGGTCGTGCAAAGGGGTTCCCAAACAAAATTGGCGTCCTTTTTTCCCCACAAACAGAGCTTTCTTTTGGTGGTATTTGATCATCTCTGCGGTTTTTATTTTTTGCGCTATAAACAAAAATAGAGCGACTATTTTGAAAAAAATGCAATATTTTTTACATTTTGCTATAATAAAAATCCCAAAAAAGATATAAAAAAACATTTTTTTTCCTCAGTTTAGGCCGATACGTATTCTTCTACATATTTTTCATAAAAAAAATCGCAATTAGCGTTTATTAATTGGTTTGCGCAAAATTTATAGCGTTTACAAAAAAGGGGGTCGTTTTATGGCATTTTTATTATAATTTTTTTTTACTAGTAATGGTGGCGATCAGCGTTTTTTTTTCGGTACTGCGATATTATGGCGGACACATCGGACACTTTTGACACATTTTTGGGACCATTGGCATTTTTATAGCGATCAATGCTATAAAAATGCATTGTATTACTATAAAAATGCCATTGGGGGGACTAGGGGGCACAGAAGGGGTTAAGTGTGGTCCTGGTGTGTTCTAACTGTATGGGGGGGGTGGCCTCACTAGGGGAAATCACTGATCTTCTGTCCATACATTGTATGGACAGAAGATCAGCATTTCCCCCGCTGACAGGAACAAGAGGTATGTGTTTAAACACATACCTCCCGTTCCCCGCTCTGTAACGAGCAATCGCGGGTGCCCGGCGGCGATCGTACCCACCAGGCACGGCGCAGGCGGCGCGCGCGCGCTTCAGACAAGCTGCTAAAGGGAGGACGTAGAGCTACATGCTCCCGCGTAGCAGTGCCACCGTCCCGCAGTAATATGACGGCGGGCGGTCAGCAATCAGTTAACCATTTCCATACTGGGCACTTAAACACCCTCCTGACCAGACCAATTTTCAGCTTTCAGCGCTCTCACACTTTGAATGACAATTACTCAGTCATGCAACACTGTACCCAAATTATTTTTTTGTCCTTTTTTTTCCCACAAATAGAGCTTTCTTTTGGTGGTATTTGATCACCTCTGCGGTTTTTATTTTTTGCGCTATTAATGAAAAAAGACCGAAAATTTGGGAAAAAAATGTTTTTTTTCTTCGTTTCTGTGATAAAATTTAGCAAATTATTAATTTCTCTTCATAAATTTCGGCCACAATTTATACTGCTACATGTCTTTGATAAAAATAACCCAAAGTTTTTGGAATTTTTTTGGTCTGTGTGAAAGTCTACAAGCTATGGTGCAAATCATTAAAAATGATCACATCTGATCACACCTGATGTACTGAAGGCCTCTCTCATTTCTTGAGACCCTAACAAGCCAGGAAAGTACAAATGCCCACAGATGGCACTGATGAGGCGGCACATATGGCACTGAGGTGGCACAGATGGCACTGAGGCGGCACAGATGGCACTGAGATGGGTACTGATGTGCTCCGATGAGGCCTGTGTACTGGTGGACACAGGTGGCCATTAATGAGGCGGCACAGATGGCACTAATTAGGCAGCACAGATGGCACTGAGATGGGTACTGATGAGATGGGTACTGATGTGCACTGATTGACTGTGGCACAGGTGGGCACTGATGAGGTGGGCACTGATGAGGTTGCACAGATGGGCACTGATGAGGTGGGACAGGTGGGCACTGATTGCAGATGGGCACTGGGCACAGGTGGTACTGGTGGCACAGGTGGGCACTGATGGGCACAGTGGTACTGATGGACACGGTGGTACTGATGGGCACAGTGGTACTGGTGGGCGCACGGTGGCACAGGTGGGCACGATGGGCACAGGTGGGCACGATGGGCACAGGTGGGCACAGTGGTACTGGTGGGCACAGTGGTACTGGTGGGCACAGGTGGGCACGGTGGTACTGGTGGGCACACAGTGGTACTGGTGGGCACACGGTGGTACTGGTGGGTACTGGTGGGCACAGTGGTACTGGTGGGCACAGGTGGGCACACAGTGGTACTGGTGGGCACACAGTGGTACTGGTGGGCACACTGTGGTACTGGTGGGCACAGTGGTACTGGTGGGCACTGGTGGTCCGGGTGGGCACAGGTGGTCCTGGGGGGCACTGGTGGTCCTGGGGAGCACTGTGGTACTGGGGGGCACAGATGGTCCTGGGGGGCACAGGTGGTCCTGGGGGGGCACTGTGGTACTGGGGGGCACAGATGGTCCTGGGGGCACAGATGGTACTGGGGGCACAGATGGTACTGGGGGCACTGCTTGTTTACTTCCCCCCCACAGCGCTGTAGCTCCGTTCGCTCTCCCTCCTCACACGCGCTGTCTGTGTGAGGAGGGAGAGTCGGCAATGAGAGATGATCTCATATGTTTACATATGAGATCATCTCTCATTGGCCGCACAGATCACGCTGTAAATAGCCGCTGTGATTGGCTATTTACCGCGATCTGTGTTTGGCTGTGTCCGAGGTACACGGCCAGCACAGGAGTTCCCCGCTGCGTGCTCGGGAGCGTGCGTGGGGAACACCAAAAGGGGCGGCCGTAAAAACACGGCCAGTCAGGGATTCAGGGCTGCGCTGCGGCCGCACAAAGTCGTACGGCCGTCAGCAGGTGGTTAATAAGCCAGTGCAGTGACTGTGCTTCACCCTTTCTTTTATCTCAGTGTTAAGGCCCGTACACACGATTGGTTTATCCAACGGGAATTGTGTGATGACAGGCTGTTGTCGGAAAATCCGTCCGTTTGTACGCTCCATCAGACAATTGTTGTCAGATTTTCTGCGGACAAATGTGGGATAGCACGCTTTAAAATGATCTGCCAATGTGTGTTGTCGGATTATCCGATCGCATGTACACTAGTCCTTTGGACAAAACTCCAGATTACAAACAAGCAATGTTTAGCATTAGGCCGCGTACACACGATCGGTCAAATCGATCAGAACGGTCTGATGGACCGTTTTCATCAGACCAAACCGATCGTGTGTGGGCGCCATCGGTTATTTATCCATCGGTTAAAAAAAAGCAATTGCGCGGTCGTGCGACGTAGCTCCCAAACAAAATTGACGTCCTTTTTCCCACAAATAGAGCTTTCTTTTGGTGGTATTTGATCATCTCTGCGGTTTTTATTTTTTGCCTAATTAACCAAAAAAAGAGCGACAGTTTTCAAAAAATTATTTTTTACTTTTTGCTAAAATAAATATCCCATTTCTTTTTTTTTTTCTTAGTTTAGGCCGATACGTATTCTTCTACATATTTTTGGCAAAAAAAATCGCAATAAGCGTATAGTGATTGGTTCGCGCAAAAGTTATAGCGCCTACAAAATACGTGATAAGAATTATGACATTTTTTTAAATTTATTTTTTTACTAGTAATGGCGGCGATCTGTGATTTTTATTGGGACTACGACATTATGGCGGACACATCGGACACTTTTGACACATTTTTGGGACCATTAACATTTATACAGCGATTTGTGCTATAAATATGCACTGATTACTGTATAAATGTGACTGGCAGGGAAGGAGTTAACACTAGGGGGCGAGGAATGGGTTAAATGTGTTCCCTAGGAGTGATTCTTACTGTGGGGGGAGGGGACTGACTGAGGGAGGTGACCACAAATCCACGTCCTTGGCTGTGTAACGGCCGATCACAGGTACCTGGCGGACATCGCGGCCACCAGGCACGCGCATCGGCAGTTCAGTGATGCGGCGGGCTCGCGCTCCACCCAGTGGACGGAGGAGCCGAGGACATCAATAGACCTCCTCCCGGCATTGTAGAGCCACCTTGTGGCCGTCAAAGTACAATGGCCTAAATACGAAGTGGTTAAAAAAAAAAGGAGCATGTTCCTTGTCAACATATTTGCATGCAGCACAGCTGATTGGCCCACAGTCCTTCCCCTCTCTGTCCCAGTTTGAGTGCTGCTGTATAGGGGGTTACAAGAGGCTGTTATCAAGTTACAATAATTTACACTACCTGCATTTAAAACAATATATTTCATGATCTCTTTATTATAAAACATAGCTGCATTAATTTGTACAGTATATGTTCTATCTGGTATTGTGCTTTAATATTTATTCTCAGCAGTAATTCAGGAAGAATGTTGAATGTACTATTTGACATGCACATAATCTTTATAGTGAACACCTACAAGCTGAAGTTGCATCACACATTAGGTATTCGTAAATTACAAAACCAGCTCAAAATCTGTGCTTGCTGAAAATAGCTTCACTTAAAGCTTAGTATGATTAATTGGCAATAAATAGGTGTATGTGATGAAAGGTATTCTGTTTTCATTGTTCCACAAGAGATTAAAAAAAACAGAGATGTTGTATGGTGTGGATTTTCGGGATTATTTCTTGTCCATCAAAAACTTTGGAACTGAGCTATTTTGACAAAAGCTTGTGTGGCTCAGTCATTCATTCCTATTTCAGTCTACCAAGAGCCAAATTATAACTTGTACCTGTTGGTTGACAGATGGGTCTATACCAGTGGCTCTCAACCTTTCTAGTGCCGTGACCCCTTGAAAAAATTTCCCAATTTGTGGGGACCCCTAACAGTAAAATTATTTTCGGAGCGTGGGTTGTCAGCACCCAAGGCAACAGACTTTTAGCGCTCCTTGAGTCCCTTCCACTACACATTTTAGGATGTGCCACTCTTTCTCTTTGTTCTTCTTTCTTTGCCTTTTATCACTCTATCCTAATTTCTTGCTTTTCCCCCCCCATCCCTCTCTCTAGCTGTCTTTCTTGTTCTTTCTCTCTCTTCTTCTTTGTTCCTCCCCCTCTATTCTCTATTTTTATTCTTTCTTGTATTCCTTGTTGAGGGGGTGGGTGGAATGGGAAGAGTAGCAGTGCTGGGGGAGTTCTGATCATCCCATTTAGGTGTTCTTGATCAAATCTGCTGATCTGAGAACTGTAGTGAGGACTTTTAATGGCAAATATAATCACAGGCAATGTAACTCACTGTGTCTCTGGCCTTGTGGTGTCTCGCAGCAGTGACCCCTATGCTGAAATCAGGAGATAGGGTCTCCTCCAGCCCCTCCCACTTCACATTCCTCACCAGTCAGCTGACCTCTAGTCTCCACCCCCATCCATGCCGTGAACTGGGCAACTGCGAATAGGCTTAGTGGGCGGCCGTAAAAAGGCTGAGAGAGTGGTGCGCGCTTTAGGAACAGCCCAGGGTTTGGTGACCCCTGGCAAATCGTAATTAGATTCCCGAGGGGGTCCCGACCCCCAGGTTGAGAACCACTGGTCTATACGGTGTTCTTGTATAGCAGACTGTATTGAGAACCAGTGTTTAAAAACAACTGAACGCCAGAGGGAGTACCAGGAACTATAAGTTACAATTCCTCTTCCTCTAATAACCACTTTAGTGTTTTTCAACAGATAAACAGTGTAATAATGGATAAAGTACACTGGTAATCATGTGATTATGTCATTCTTTATTTTTTTGCTTGGTCTGGAAAGAACCGAGAAAGCTTATAGTGAAAATAAAAGCAGTATTCCTTTTTTAGTATACGATTATAATATAAAGGTTATACCTAATAGAAAAGTAAAAAAGACTAAAACAACTACACAGCGGGGTAGATTAACTAAAGATGGAGAGTGCAACATCTGGTGCAGCTCTGCTTAGGAACCAGTCAGCTTTCAGGTTTTATTGGCTGATTGGCTGCACCCAGGGGCGTTGCTACGTGGCAAAAAGAACAGGGGCTTCAGCCCAAATTCGGCACAGAGGGGAGGGCGGTCCGGGGTGGTCATGGTGTGTTTTTTTTTTTTTTTTGGCTGGGCAGTGGGGTTGTGCTGCCGAGGGTAAGCTCACTTGCTGCTTGGCTTACCAGTGCCCATCAGTGACCACTAAACTCACCTACCTGACACACTGACCTACCTGACATACATACACTCACCTCACCTACCTGACATACATAGACCTACCTGACATACACTGACTTCACCTACCTGACATACACTAATTTCACCTACCTGACATACATACACTGACCTCACCTACCTGACATACATGGACCTACCTGACATACACTGACTTCACCTACCTGACATACATACACTGACCTCACCTACCTGACATACATGTGCAAGTGTACTGCTTACCGGCGCCATCTTGTGCCTCTCATCCCGGCGGCGCGCCCATCATGTGTCACGGCAGGCAGCCAGCCAGCCAGAAAGGAGGAGGAGAGCCGCCCGAGCCGGGATCTTCCACTAATGTGGCTTGTAATTTTAATTGCCGCCTTCTGGAGCCTGCGGCGCCTATAATGGAAGTCACACGTCCCGCGGTCCCGGCATTGGACCTGTGGGACGTCCATCATAGGTGCTGCAGGCTCCAGAAGGTAGGACTTGCAATATCATTCGGCCACACATTTGGCGCCGTTTGCAATCATAGCAGTCCCGGTTCGGCGGCGGTGCTAGTGGCTGACAATTGGATGCTGCATTCCTGACACTCTGGGCTTTTCAGGGACACTTTTGGGGCTCCAGCCCCCCTAGCCACACCCTCCCAACGCCCCTGGCTGCACCAGATTCCGAGTGCACTAGTTTTAGTAAATCTCCCCCTTAGGGGTTGATTTGCTAAAGCTGGAGAGTGCAAAATCTGTAGCAGCTCTGCAGAGTACAAGCATTCCCCACTTTTAAGTACACAATGGGGTTTACTAAAGCTGGAAAGTGAAACATAAGTCTCACTTCTGCATATAAACCAATGAGCTTCCAGGTTTTATTACCAAAGCTTAATTGAACAAGCTGGGGTTAGAAGCTCATTGGTTTCTATGCAGAAGTGAGTATAATTTGGCACTTTTCAACTTAGTAAAAGGGCAAAATTAGTAAATAAACCTCATTGTGTACTTAAAAGTGGGGTATGCCTGTAAACAGTCTGCTTCCAGTTTTTTTGTCAAAGCTTAATTTAACAAACTGAAGTTGGAAGCTACTGTAATTGGCTACCATGCATAGCTGTACCAGATTTTGCACTCTGTAGTTGTAGTAAATCAAACCCAACGGCTACCGACTAAATAACAATTATAACTAATTATACTATGGGAACGAGCAGTAATGTTTAAATATTTTGTGAATGCAGTCTTTTGTAGACAAAAATGTATTTGTTACAAAAATGTCATTTTCTATTGGGCACTTGGGGGCAGATTCACAAAGACGTAATATTCCGCTGCGTAATCGAAATACGGTACGCTGCCGTATTTCACCAGACTCTACACCGAATTCAGGTAGTTTTTTTGCGCGTACGCTATTGTGTCGTATTTTTTTTCCGCCGCGCAATCGAAATACGTGAATAGGGGGCGTGAAGCATTTAAATTAAGCGCGTCCCCGCGACGATCGAACTGCGCATGCTCTGTTCAGGAATTTCCCGCCGTGCATTGCGCGAAATCACGTCGTGACGTCATTCGTTGTTTGAGTAGCGGCGTTTACGAACTTTCCTATTCCCGGACGACTTACGTTAAAAATAATAAAAGACATCGGAAAACGTTGAAATTCGACGCGGGAACGACGGCCATACTTAACATGGGCTGTCTAATATTAGAGCAGCAAAAAGCTGGTATAGTGAAACGGAAAAAAAAGATGACTAAAGGTGCCGTAAGAGATTGCGTTTAAAGTGCGAAATTTTGTGGATTGCAGGCAAAAGCTCATTAGCATACCCTGACGGCGAAAAACAACAGGAAGTCCGCCCAGTGGCCGCAATTTTCTTGCAGCGTAGATCTGAAGGCGTACTAACACGTAATACAGTCGAAATGAAGCCCGCAGGTGTCTTTTCATGGTTTGAGGATTTCGACTAGCGTAAAAACGCCCGTAAGTCGAAATTACTCCAGTCTAACAACATTTACACAGGCGTAATCGCTTTGTGAATCTAGGCCTTGGTGTCTAAAAGTCTAGAATTCCCTGTTAGCAATCTTGTGAGTTGTGTAAAGCTTTTATTAGCATAAACAGAAATTTACTAGCTGTTATTATGGATTGTTTTATATGAGCAAGCTTGTGAATCTTCATTCTGTTTAATCCTTTGTACTGTCAGGATGGCCCAGCAGTGGATTGAAGATGATGAAGAGGAAATAGTACGAGAAAGAAGGAGAAGAAATCGGGAAGGATCAACCACAACCAAAGTAATGGAAGTGTTTCCTGAGGCAAACAGGCAAGTTTATCACAGCTTCTTGCAGATCAGACCCAAAAATATCTAGCAGACATCAAAGGTTGTTTAGTAAGTTAGCCAGGGCCGTCTTTAATATGGTTTGGGCCCTGGGCAAACATTTTTTTTGGGCCCCCCCTCCAGCATATTTTGGGCCTGGCTGGTTCACATGTATGTGTTTTGGCGGCCCTCATTTGTGCAGGCACAGCAGCCCATTGATTTGAATGGGCTGCCATGCCTTTGTTTCCTGCAGAAAAAAGGTTCATTCAGCATTTTAAAAATCAGCTACCTTGAAATCCATTCTACTTTTGCACCATGCTACTTACCTGCAGTTCTTGCACACACAAACGCACTGTGTTTTTAAAAGCATGACCTAAACGTCTAAAAATGCAGCAAGTTTGACAGTGCAGGAACTGCAGATAAGTCACAGCAGACAGCAGAATGGACAGACAGTGCTGTATTTCAGTGCTTGATGGGCATAGGTGTGCCGTGTGTGCAGCCTATTACATGAGGCATGCGCTTTTCTTTGCAGGAAATGCAGGCATGGCCGCCCATTCAAATGTGGGCCGCCAAAACACATACATGTGAACCAGTCAGGCCCAAAATAAGCCCATCAAGCAGTTAAATACAGACAGTAATGCCATGTGCTCTGAGGCCTTACTCAGCCTGGACTGCAGGTCTGCTCTGTGACTTAAAGAGTTCCTCTATTTTACACATGGCATGGCATGGTGTCCCATGGTGCTAAAGCAGAATGGACAGACGGTGCTGTGACCCCATGCCATGCCATGTGTAAAATACAGGAACTTTTTAAAACACTGACCAGACCTGCAGTGAATCATCAAATATTATAAAGACTTTGGGCACACTCTACAGAAAACTTGTATTTACAATATAGCAAACAGTGACATACCTTGAGGAGCAGGACATGAAGAAGTCAGCCTCGGGAAGAACAAACTGGGGATGTTATAAAATCACATTCTAATTCACTTTTATATACAAGCAGCACCCAGTGGCAGGAAGGGAGAAGTGCACGTCTAAAGGGAAGCCAGGGATGCTGTACATTTTAAAACACTGGGAAGGGAAGCAGTACTGTCACCTGGCTGCGTGCCGCTGATGATTTTCAGCCTGATTTGTGGGCAGCACAGGGGCTTAACGGGCAGCAGGGCCACCATCAGGAATCATGGGGCCCCTTACACAGCTTCAGGCATGGGCCCCCTGGAGCAGAGAACGGGGGGGTGCTGCCCCTTTAAATTGAGAAGCGGGGGGGGGGGGGCGGGGCTGCCGCGAATTTAGAAGCGGGAGGCCCTTTACAAAAAAAAGATTTAATAAAGAAAAATATATATAAAAAAAGGGGTGTAGCCATCCGGGGCCCTGGGGACCTCTGGGCCCTTTAATAAAAAGAAAAAAAGAAATAAAAAATATATTATTTTTTTTTTAAAAAGGGGGTTGCCATCTGGGGACCTCTGGGCCCTTTAATATTTTTTTTTTATAAAAATAAATTACAAAAAAAGGGGGGTTGCCTTCCGGGACCTCTGGACCCTTTAATAAAAAATAAAATAAAAAAAATATATTAAAAATAAACATTTATAAAAAAAAAAGTGGGGTTGCCATCCAGGGGACCTCTGAGCCCTTTAATTATATATATATATATATATATATATATATATATATATATTAAATAAAAAGAAAAAAAAGAAATAAAATATAAAAAAAAATTATAAAAAAAAGGGGGGTTGCCATCCAGGGCCCTGGGGAACTCTGGGTCCTTTAATAATAATGACATTATTAGTTTTTTTTTTTTATAAAACAAGTTTTTTTATAAAAAAAGGGGGGTTGTCATCTGGGGCCCTGGGGAACTACGGGCCCCTGGGGACCTCCAGACCTCTAAAAAAAATTGTCCCTTTAATAAAAAATTTATTAAAAATATATAAAATAAATATATTTTTTTTATTTAAAAATAAATAAAAAAAGGGGGTTGTCATCTGGGGCCCTGGGGGCCTCCGGGTCCCTGGGGACCCCTAAAAAAAAATGGCCCTTTAATAAAAAATAAACATATATTAAAAAAAAATTGGCCCTTTAATAAAAAATAAAATAAAAATATATAAAATAAATATATTTTTTTATTTAAAAATAAATAAAAAAAGGGGGTTGTCATCTGGGGCCCTGGGGGCCTCCGGGTCCCTGGGGACCCCTAAAAAAAATGGCCCTTTAATAAAAAATAAACATATATTAAAAAAAAATTGGCCCTTTAATAAAAAATAAAATAAAAATATATAAAATAAATATATTTTTTTATTTAAAAATAAATAAAAAAAGGGGGTTGTCATCTGGGGCCCTGGGGGCCTCCGGGCCCCTGGGGACCTCCGAACCCCTAAAAAAAATAAAAAAAAATATATATTTTTTTTTTCAAAGGGGGTTGCTTTGGGCCCCCAACAGTGACAGGGCCCTGGGCAGCTGCCCCTGTTTGCCCTATGGTAGAGACGGCCCTGAAGTTAGCCCAAGTGTGATTACTTCGTTTTGAGTTGACATCAGATTTACTCTTTGCTGGTCTTGGTTTACCTTGTTAAGACATAAAAATGTATCTATGCCATGACCTGTCACTGTTAACTTTGTGTAAGACTGTGATGCATTCTTCATATGCATAATCCAGTAAGCAGCATTTTATACCATAAAGGAGGAAATGATCACCCTTTTTAGAAGCACAAAGCCATGTAAATGACCAACATCCACTCTTAACTGATTATTTAATTTTGAGAGGGCTTGATTCTTAAAAGAAAACCTGTAGCAGGAGGAGTAAAAAGGATGCCATTGCCCATATCATTCTGAGGACACCTGTTTAGTTTATAGCTTTACCGATGTGGAATACACACTCTGGGGAAGTCATAAAGGGTACCGTACCACAGTCGGGTACATGAATCTGTCAATGCCAGCACTGAGGTCCACGGGCCGGATTCAGATACATTTGCGTAATTTTAGAGCAGCGTGGGGGAAGCTTCTTTACGCTACGCCGCTGCAACTTAGAGAGGCAAGTGCTGTATTCACAAAGCACTTGCGTCCTAAGTTACGGCGGCGTATCGTAAATGGGCCGGCGTAAGCCCGCGTAATTCAAAGTAGGTGGAAGGTGGGCATGATACATGTTAATGACCCGTGACCCCATGTAAATGAGGTGCCGAACGAATGGCGCATGCGCCGTCCGTGGACGTATCCCAGTGCGCATCCTCTGAATCACATCGCAAATACGCAATGCTTTCGACGTGAACGTAACTTACGCGTAGCCCTATTTGCGTACGACTTAGGCAAACGACATAAACAACGGAAAATTTGACGCGGGTCCAAAGTCCATACTTAACATTGCCTGCGCCTCATATAGCAGGGGTAACTTTACGCCGGTCATACGCCTTACGTAAACAACGTATATCAATGCCCCGGGCGCAACTACGTTTCTAAATCGGCATATCTAGCTTATTTGCATATTTTTTATGGGAACGTCTAATGCGTCCAGCGTAACTATGCCCCATGATACGCCGGCGTAGGCAAGTTACGCCGGACGACTGAAGCCATGTTTTTCAGCGTATCTTGCTTTCAGAATCAGCGTAAAGATGCGACGGCGCACATTTGAATTTAAGGCGGCGTATCAGGAGATACGCCGGCGTAGATTCTTTCTGAATCCGGCCCCTAGTGTCTATACTGGACACATTCCTTAATGTGCTTTTTTACTCCCTGGGCACTGCATCTATCACACAGACAGGTACATGGCTGAGGGTTTTATACTAGGGGTGGATGGGACCTGATGAGGAACTGAGAGACTGGTTGCCTATCAAGTCTGTTTTACTTTTGATTGGCAGTAAATGGCAGTGGATGGAACCACAGCTGCTATTTAGTCAAATAGTGGCTTTTAAATCCACCCAATGTCGTGCCCTGTCAATTACAGGGAATGTAGACCTAATGGGGAACCCTAATGGGTTCCCTGCCCACCCAAGCAAGTGCAGTGCCCATGAATTTGAGTTTTTGGGTGGAAGAACTCTGAGAGATTAGTTTCTCATCAGGTCCATCTTGCCTGGGATTGAAGATTGTCTCTGGACAGCCGTCTTTGGACAGAAAAGTAATAACCAAAAAAAAAACCTCCCCACCTGTACACCAATTTTGAGTTGGCCCTAATTGCCACCAGTTTGCTATTCTATGGACTGTCTGTAATTGTTTTAAAAATGGGCTCCCCTTGCAGGTTTAAGTGTATTAGTGTGCACCACACACTAACCTGTACAAGGAGCTCTCCAGCACAGTTCTGCCATGGCCCCTCGACACTGCCATCTTCACTCAGTCTTCCTTCAGGGTTTGCGGGCTCCAGTTGTATGAATGGCTGGGGCCATGATGATGTCAATCCCGCAGCTCCGACACAGAGCTCTGAAGATCCGACACAGTATGGATGTTGTGTGAATATCTCATAAACAGTGCAAGTTTAGGAGATATTCACTGTACATACAGGTAAGCCTTATTGTAGGTTTACCTGTAGGTACAAGTTCAAAAGTGAAGTATAATTCCACTTTAAAGTGGTCATACAACCAGAAAAGTAATGTTACTGCTTGATTGAAAATCCCTGAGGCCCCGTACACACGGCCGAGGTTCTCGCTGAAAATCAGCGAGAACCTCGCTGGAATGCACATTCCAGCGAGGACCTCAGCCGTGTGTACGGTCTCGGCGAGCTTCCCGTCGGGAAGCCCGTCGAGCCGAAATAGAGAGCACGCTCTCTATTTTCTCGACGGCCCGCCTGGAAGAATGGCTGGTTGCCATTCCCGACGGGCGGGTCGCCGAATCCGACGGCCGGGAGAGAACCTCGACGGGCGGAACGATGTGTTCTGCCCGTCGAGGTTCTCTGCCGTGTGTACGGCACCTAACTGTTTATACCTGTTATTGTAAAATGAAAAATGTTATCTCTGAGTTACATTTACATTTGTTCTGTTTTGAGTCTTCTATCCTTGCATCACTGTTCCAGTTCACAGCCAGCTGTAAGTCCCAAGGAAAAGAAGGAGTTATTAAATAAAGAGGAACCGGAAAACTTCCAAGCTCAAAATGAAGAAAAGGCTGAAACGCCTAAGCAACACAATGAAGACAACAAGCTAACCAGCACTGGAGTACACAAGATCAAGGTATCTACTACTGAGGCAAAGGAGGAAAAACAACCAAAGAGTGCTACACAAGAGAAACAAAAGTTGACAATTACAAAAGAAGAAAACCAGAACCATGGTACAAGTAATAATATCCTGAATCCAACAGAAAGCATAACATCTAATAGCCAAAAGCAAAGTATCTCATCTAAAAGTCAACAGTGTTTAGAGCCTGAAAGCGTAAAAGGAACATTACACAACAATCAGAATGTAAGAAGACTTAACCAAAAATTTAGTAACTGGAAAGAAGAGGACCACACAGTAAAGGTCCAGAAGGCACAGCCTCAAAAAAACAGCTCTCAATCCTACAAAAGTCTCGAAGAGGAGAAAACAGAGATACCAGATAGTAAGGTAATTAAACTACAGCTAACTTCACAGGGGTCTTCATTAAAAGCCACAGAAAGCTATAAACAGAAAAGCATAGACATAACTTAAAGCGGAGCTCCAGCCGCAATTTTTTTTTTTTTAAAGTCGGCAGCTACTAACAGTGTAGCTGCTGACTTTAAATAAGGACACTTACCTTGTCCTACTTGCCCGCGCTGATGGCCCCCCCGATGCCGGTCACACGATCGCTCCGGGTCCCGCGCCGCCATCCACACTATGGGAAACAGTACGGCTTCACTGCCCATTTCCTACTGCGCCTGCGTGAGTCTCACGCTGGCTTGTGAATGGGCGCGCTGCTCTCTGAGAACACACACAGTTCCCAGAAAGCAGCGCGCCCCATTCACAAGGAGAAGGACAAGAAGAAAAGGCACCGCGGAGTGGAAGAGGCAGATTACGGACTTCCGCATAGCAACAGGTATTTCGGGTGAGTATTTTTTTTTTTTCAGGTTTTTTTTATTATTTTTTTTTAAACAATATGGGAAAATGTTGTTTTCCTGGGTGGAGCTCCGCTTTAACTCAAAATGATAAAATATTATGTTTTATACTCATATTTTGTTTTTGTTGTATTAGGCACAAGACCAGCCAACACAAGGAAAGAATTCCACTGGTCCAATCAGTGACCCAGTGAGTACTACACCTTCAGAACCACAAATTGAAACAAACACATCATCCAGTCATGGGAGTCAGTCCAAGTACAAGACTCAGGTGTTTGTTAGGTATGTACATCTATTACTACTTCTGTATAATTATGCTATGTTCTTCTGTCTGTGATCATGTCCTGACAGAATAAAACTAGTTCTCGTTAAAATGTGATCTACACCAAAACCTTTTTTTTTTTTACATATTGGACAGCGTGGGGAGGGATTAGAACCCCTGTTAGGTTGTAGTTATCTTAGAATTTGTTTTAGGGCTCGTTTACACTTGCTTCGACTTCAATACACATTATTGCCTACCACTTCAACATACTTTCTTAATGTGTTTTTGATGGTTCTGCAATGCTTCTGTGATACTTCGGTGTTACTTCAATGCTGCTTCAGTGGTGCTTAGATGATTCTTCAGTGGTACTTTTTTGAAGCTCTAATGAAGCTTGGCAGATGCCTTGTGTGTATGTTGATATCTCATACCTGCAATTTCTGCAAACCAAAGCTAAAGCTAAATAAAAGCCTCTCAAAAGCTGCAGGTGCTTCAAGTGAGCTTTGTCATAGACTTCTTTGGAGGCTTTGTAGAAGCTTTGAAGCACCATTAAAGCAGCATGGGGTATAATTTTTGAAGCAAAGCAACACAAACACAAGGTGTATACAGAACTGTAAGCTAACCATTTTATTTAGTGACAGGTATTTTGACTGGCGTTCAGAGAGCTTTAAAAAAACATGTCTAAAGCCATCTTTTGAAGAAGATTTCATCTTACTTGCTAACCCAAGGAAAACCTTTTCCTTTCATAGGAAGTAAACTCCACAATAGCATCACAGACAGAAGTGTATTTTTTTAAAGTTACCAAAAGGAATTCTAAAACATCTTTTTAGTTTTCTTTTGTTGACTATTTTCCTTTTGCAGAATTTCTGACAATTCCTGTCTGGTAAAAGGCTGTCCCAAGAACAGGAAGTGATGGAAAAATATTTCAAATAGAGCCTTGGATAGCAGTAAAACCTGGCTAGGGCTCTAACCCTACCCCACACTATTCAAAACAAGAAAAAGTTTTAGGTTATAGTTGCACTTTAAGGGCCAGATATAGTTGCACTTTAAGGGCCAGATTCTAAGCCGCGCTACGACGGGGTATCTCAGATACCCCGTCGTATTGCAGTTTTTTCCCCTGTGTATCTATGCGTGTGATTCCTAGAATCACTTACGCATAAATACAGGTGAAGATCCGACAAGTGTAAAACAATTACACTGTCGGATCGTAGATGTAATGACATCAGCGGCCGCTAGGTGGCCTGTATGTTGTTTTCTCATTTGCCTATGCAAATGAGCCTAATACGCCGATTCCCGAACGCTTTTACGCCGCCCCCGCCGTAGTTTACGTTGTTTTCTTACGCGTAAAGTTACCCCTGCTAATATGTGGAGTAACCTTACGAAGTGCCGTCGGATGCTGTCGGATGCCATGTTAAGTATGGCCTCGGGACCGCGTCGTGTTGTGCGTCGTTTACGTCGTTTGCGTATGTCGATTCTCAATGGGGCTGGCGTACGCTACGATTACGTTGTTTACATTGAGAAAATGTGACGTCCTTTGGAGCATGCGCACTTGGATTTCGTCGCGGCCGGCGCATGCGCAGTTCAATCGGCACGGGGGTGCGCTTAATTTAAATACAAGCCGCCCCCTTCGATTTACGCGGGGATACGCCGGGCCATTTACGCTACGCCGCCGCAAACTACAGAGCAAGTGCTTTGGGAATAAAGCACTTGCTCTAGTACGATGCGGCGGAGTAGTGTAAATGGCTAACGCTACGCCGCCGGAATTATATGAGAATCTGGCCCTAAGTCTATTCTGAATGATGAAATATTACTCCATTTTAGTAGCTCTGCCACTTGGCTGTATCTAGGAAAAGTGACTTGCTAATTCAAATATTGTACATTTTAGGTTAAACTTTTTTGTCAGTGTATAGGGGAGTGATTGCAATATGCATAAGGTATGTTGCTGCAACGCTATTATAGTTTAAGCTCTAGTCTTATTAGTACTTTCAACATAATGTTGCACGCTAGCACTTTATGACAGACTTTCCTGTACAAGGAGCCCTCCAGTGCAGTGCTGTCACGGCTAATTGGCACTGCCATCTTCACCTGGTCTTCCTTGGGGTTTGCAGGCTCCGGCTGTATGAATGGCTCGGGTCATGATGATGTCACTCCCGCAGCTCCGACACTCTGAAGGGGTGACACAGTATGCGTCGTTACCTGCTGCATGTTGTGTGAATATCTCATAAACAGAGTTTAGTAGATATTCACTATACCTACAGTTAAGGCTTATTATAGGTTTACCTGTAGGTACAAATTCAAAAGTGGAGTTTAGTTCCACTTTAAAGTGGCCATACCGCCAGAAAAATTATGTTACTGCTTTGTTGAATTCTCCTGAAGCCTCGTACACACGACCGGTTTTCCTGGCAGGAAAACTGCCAGGAATTTTTTTCCCCAGAAAACCAGGCGCGTGTTTGCTTCCTCGCAGTTTTCCCATCAGGAAAACAGCCGGGAATCCCGGCGGGAAAAAAGAGAACCTGCTTTCTAGTTTCCTGTCGGGATTCCCGGAGTTTTCTTCCCGCCAGATCTACTACTTACCCATGGGAAACACTGCGAGGCAGTGCCGATGGAGCATACACATGGCCGGGTTCCCGGCCAAAGATTCATGGCAGTTTTCCTGACGCATTCTCAGCTCTCCCCTCGGCTTTCTCGGCTGACTTTTTACCGACCTGTTATTGTAAAATGATAAAGGTTATCTCTGAGTTACATTTACATTTGTTCCCATTTTAAGTCTTCTATCTTTGCATCACTGCTTCAGTTCACAGCCAGTTTCTTCAGCTGTAAGTCCCAAGGAAAAGAAGGAGTTATTAAATAAAAAGGAACCGAAAAACTTCCAAGCTCAAAATGAAGAAAAGGCTGAAACACCTAACCAACACAATGAAGACAACAAGCTAACCAGCACTGGAGTAGACAAGATCAAGGTATCTACTAATGAGACACAGGAGGAAAAACAACCAAAGTGTGCTACACAAGAGAAACAAAAGGTGACAAGTATAAAAGAAGAAAACCAGAACCATGGTACAAGTAATAATATCCTGAATCAAACAGAAAGCATAACATCTAATAGCCAAAAGCAAAGTATCTCATCTAAAAATCAACAGTGTTTAGAGCCTGAAAGCGTAAAAGGAACATTACACAACAATCAGAATGTAAGAAGACTTAACCAAAAATTTAGTAGCTGGAAAGAAGAGGACCACACAGTAAAGGTCCAGAAGGCACAGCTTCAAAAAAACAGCTCTCAATCTTATAAAAGGCTCGAAGAGGAGAAAACAGAGATACCACATAGTAAGGTAATTAAACTACAGCTAACTTCACTTTATTAAAAGCCACAGAAAGCTATAAACAGAAAAGCATATGGCATACCTAAACTCCAAATGTTTTATCCTCATATTCTGTTTTTGTTGTATTAGGCACAAGACCAGCCAACACAAGGAAATATTTCCAGTGGTCCAATTAGTGACCCAGTGAGTACTACACCTTTAGAACCACAAAATGAAACAAACACATCATCCAGTCATGGGAGTCAGTCCAAGTACAAGACTCAGGTGTTTGTTAGGTATGTACATCTATTACTACTTCTGTATAATTATGCTTATCTATGTTCTTCTTCTGTTTGTGACCATGTCCTGGCAGAATAAAACTAGTTCTTGTTGGAATGTGATCTACACCAAAACCTTTTTTTTATTTGTTTACAGTTTTGTACAGTGTGGGCAAGGACTAGAACCCCTGTTAGGTTATAGTTTTATCTGGGAATCTGTTTTAAAGCTTGTTTACACTTGCTTCGACTTCAACACACATTAAAGTGCCTAACGCTTCAACATGCTTTCTTGATGTGTTTTTGATGGTTCTGTGATGGTTCAGTGATGCTTTGATTATACTTCGGTCATGCTTTTTTGAATATATAATGACATTTAGCAGATGCCCTATATGTGTGGATATCTCATACCTGCATTTTCTCCAAACCAATGCTAAGCTAAAGTATATTAAAAGCCTCTCAAAAGCTGCAGGTGCTTAAAGTGAGCTTTGTCATAGATTTCTATGGAGGCTTTGAAGATGCTTTGAAGCACCACTAAAGCAACATGGGGTATCATTTTTGAAGGAAAGCAACGCTAATGCAAGATGTAAACAGGACTGTAAGCTAACCATTTTTTTTAGTGACAGGAGCTTTGACTGGCGTTCAGAGAACTTTAAAAAAGCCTGTCCGAAGCCATCTTTTGAAGCAGATTTCATCTTACTTGCAAACCCAAGGGAAACCTTTTCCCTTTGTAGGAAATAAACTCTCCAATAGCATCACAGACAGAAGTGTAATTTTTTTAAGCTACCTAAGGGAATTCTAGAGCCCCTTTGTAGTGTTCTTTTATTGTCTGTTTCCTTGTTGCAGAATTTCTGAAATTTCCTGTCTGGTAAAAGGCTGTCCCAAGAACAGGAAGTGATGAAAAGATCTTTCTAATAGAGCCACGGATAGCAGTAAAACCTGGCAGGGATTCTAACCCTTCCCCACTCTATTCAAAACAATAAAAATTTCAGGGTATATTTGCACTTTAAGTCTATTCTGAATGATGAAATCGTACTCCATTTTTTTTAACAAGAACGTTTTTATTTTATAAAACAAAACAAAGAAAAACAAACAGGCAATGATGGAACATAGAACAGAAATGACAGTTGCAGTGAGTACATAAGATCTCAAATATAGTACACAATTATAAGAACATCTATGCAGATATACCCTCTCAAAGGAACAATAGACAAGTAGTAGTAGTAGTTCACATCTTCAAATTAAATTAGGTATTCGGTTGGACAATGATACTCAGGAATGTCGTGATCCCCACTACGTGAAATGTGGGGAGTAGGAACCAACCAAGTAATGATTTAAGGGTAAGGAAGGTAGAGGTAGGTTCCCGTTCCAGGGCAAAAGGGAAGACCCCTACTGCAGCACCCAAGGGCGCCATACAGAGGGAAAGAGGCAG